>JAHTLZ010000129.1:40450661-40469515 GCA_023846285.1 Phrynocephalus versicolor
AAACAAACAAACAAACAAACAAACAAACAAACAAACAAACAAACAAAGCACCAGATGCGACCCGCAGGTCGCCGAACTGGCCTGTGGGCTGGCAATATTTTTTTTTAAAAAGCTGACCAGCCCGCGCTACCGCTGGTAGGTGGGCTACGTGGTCGGCACAAAATACAATAAAAATAAAAATAAAAATAAAACAAAAATAATTTTTTTAAAACCCAATGTGGCGCACAGGCCCTGGTATCAGCCTGTGAGCACTGGACTGACCTGCGGGTCGCTGAACCGCCCCGTGGGCTGGCAAAAGTTAAAAACAAAAACAAACAAAAAATCTGGTCCGCAGGCCCCAATACCGGTCCATGAGCACCAGCCCCGACTTGCAGGTTGCCAAACAAACCTGAACTAAAACAAATTACGAAACAATTTTTTTCCTAAAAAATCATTTCGTAATTAACAAACCGAACCAGATTGGAAAACGAACCGAACGGAAACGAATCACCATTTTTTTGGTTCGTGGCTATCTCTACTGGTGAGATTTAAGCTAATGGTGTTATGCAAGTGTAAATCTGTGGTAGGGTTTGGCTAGAACTACAACCCATCTGGACTACTGTTTTAGTGGAAAGGCAGGATATAGATGTAAGACATACTGTACATACTTGCCTCCCTTTCATTCACCCTGCCTGTAGCTATATAACCATATATTGGCTTTTTTCTACTCATTCTGGGCTACAGCTTACCCCCCTCCAATTATGTTAAAATAGTAAAATAGTCACATGATTTTTCTAAATTTATTTATTGAGACAAATTTTGCAGGCTGCTGCATGCAACCATCTGAGTTGCTAATCCCTCTCCGTTGTTTAAGAATCACAACAGACTTTTGAAAATTATTTTTGGGCATTTTGTGTCTCTATACAGGCTTCCACATTTAGAACGGTGAAGCAAAGGGTGACATGCCATCCCCTCAGTGACACACTTTTTGTTTCTTATCCCATATGTGCCATCTAATATAGAAACCGAATGAAAAGCATTCCAGAGAAAGTTAATAAGCAGATGGCGGCTGCTGGCTCTTTATGGTGCTTTCCGTTTTTCTGATGTATTATTTTTCCTTTGTTAAACTGATGGCTTGAAACCAATTTAAGACAAGCAGAAGAAGGATCAAAGATTATTCCGTGCCTGAAACCTGCTTGAGCTCTGTTACGCTACATGCCAGTCAACCCACCGGCACTAAAACAGTGTACTTGATCATTTTGCAAAGAACTGATTTTCCAGTGGTTTTTAACCTGGAGAGTAGACGGAAATTAATTTAGGTTTGTTTGAGAACCTGAGATTGTAATATTCTATTCTTGGAATATTTCCAGTTTTCCATGGCAGAGCATTACCCTTTGGACCACATATTACATGACGTAATTGTGTGTACATTCCCTGTAATGTTGGGGCATCATGGAAGCCAGCATGCATATGTTAGTTAATCCCTTATATTTACATTGGAAGTCACTAAACAAACTACAGACATTTGGTCTGTGTTTTGTTTATTGAGACATATGAACCCAGCATGTCCTGGCTCCCAGCTTCTCTTTTTCATAATAGGATAAAGGAATAAACCAGAGGTTGTTTCAGAACTAATTTGCTGGCTTCTTAGCAAGGAAACCAGCCAGACTTGCATGTCATACTAAATGGACTGGGGGTTGCGTAGCTGCTTCCGCTGCAGTTTGGAGTGTCCAGTTAATGTGTACCAGCATGCTGATCATCCACAGCAAGCCAGGCTTCCAGTGGAAACCATATGACCCAAGGCAGTGTGTTCTTTACTACACCAGGCAAATGGAATCCAACTTTGTAAACACTCAAACTTGGAATACGGTCCCACTAAACTAGCTGGGACTGCCTGCCTGATGCTTCTGATTGAATTATATAAATCTCATACAAGATCAATCAAAATGTGATAAGTATATCTATATCTAGATCTAGATATATAGCCATCGCTCATGATTGGGGGCCCTTCTTGAATGCACACTGTAACATGGTGAAGGGGTCTGAGTGCATCAGTGGGCCTGCGAGCTATGCCATCAGGAGACGAGACTTCATTATGAGGCTGGATTCCTAGCCAGGTCACCCAAGGAGGAGTTGAGACACCAGACTAAGAGGCATCCACCCTGTTCAAGGGTAACCGCCACCACCAGACAACTACAAAGTGTTCTACTTCAGAAAGGATAAACTCAAAAGAAATGGTTCTAATGGTTCTAATACTGAGGCAAGATGTAGCACAGTGAGTTGGGGACTATTATGCAACATCTGACCAAATAATATGAAATCTATGTTCCAACTACAGATGCTGAAGAAGGTGAAATTGAAAGCTTCTAGGTAAGCATCCAGGATGAAACTGATCCCATGCGAAAACAAGGCATGCTTATAATCATTGGTGATTCGAATGCAAAAGAAGGAAACAAAGCAGAATGAAATATTGGAAATTTGGGTCTAAGGGACAGAGACAAAGCAGGAGAATGGCCCAACAAATCCAGAGAAGCCAACAATCTATTTATTGAGAATACATGCTTAAAACAGCCAAGCAGATGACTGTACATGCTTAATACAGAAATTAAATAGACTACATATATGGGAACAGGAGAAGCTGTATTCTCTCTGCAAAAAGAAGTCTAGGAGCAAATTGTGATTATGCCTTCATTGATGGCAGGAGAAAGGATGCCAAGTTTTACATAGCAAAAGCCAGTCTGAATGTTGACAGCAACAATGGTGGCAATCAAGATGGTCTACACAGAATACCCTCTTGTGCATGCTGCTATTCACAAAGCGATACCACACAGAAGCAGACTCCTTTTTCCATCGATTAATCATTTTCCACCCAAACACAAAGCAATTGTCAGGGCTCTTTTTTAATTAGTTTGAATAAAACATGACTTAATAGTAAATTTATGTGCCCAATCATATTCACAATATTTTTGTTCTTTTTTGTGTATCCTTTTCATTCTTATGTAGATATGATACGGTGGCTTGAGCAGTGCTACGAGGAATCACTAGTAGTTAATTGGTGATTTGTTAGTGAATAACCCCCCCCCCCAAAAAAAAACCCTTCAGTCAATGTAGTCCTGCTGATGATGTCCAGAAATTCCTGTGCACATGAGCTCCCAGATTCATTTTAGAGGCCAAACAGGGATTGGGGTTTTTATCTCAGTTTGGCACTGAAGAATCTGTGTTCCATTTGGTTGTGCTGAGTTCCCATATTTGTGTTGGAAAGCTAAACTGGCTATAATGGTTTTCCATGGTGAACTGTTGCACATGAACTATGAAGATATGAGAGACCCTAAAAGGGGAGTAAATAGACCACATTTCAGAAAGCTAGCTTTAGGGGTTGTGTACTGGCATCTTGAAGGTTTTCTTTTAAAAACCCCTGGATAGCCTGAAACAATTCAGATCACCCAGTCCAAATCAAATTGTAAATGCACCTTGGTACCAAATATGGCTACTCTGCTTCGACCCAGACCATGAAAACCAAATCATACCAATTTAGTTCAGATGTCGAGATTAGGGATGGGCAACAAATGAAAAATGACATGCCGTTTCATCGTTTTGTTAGCTAATGAAAGAAAATGAAAGTACTCACCAAATTTGGTGCCTCTAGGACTCGGGGTGTGTGTGGGATAATAGAGAAACAAATTGATTCGTTACCATTTCATTTTTTACAAATTGTTTTAAAACAATTCATTACTAATAAAAAAAACAAAGTGGGGGTAAACGAATCAAAATGAAACAAAACACAGTTTTTCCATTTTGTGCCCATCCCTAGTCGAGATTTCTCCAAAGGTGGGACACCTTACCACTAACATTTATCTTCTGTCTTTCCACCAAAGAAGTCAACCTTGAGAAATTATATACAGTCCTTTTTCCAAAATTATTTTCTGTTTTGACCAAACTTACAGCAGGCATATTGCCAGAGGCCTTTTCCTGACCATGTTAGAAAAGTCATCATTATTTTAAGAAACCCACTCCTGCTTGTTATGTTTCCCAATCCAAATGAATGGAGAATCAAAGGTGTGAAATCAAGGTGGAGTGTTCTAGCTTGAGCTTTTTGTTTGCATAAATAGAGCTACTTGGTCAGGTACAGCGAAGAGGAGGAAGGAGGGCCCTTCCAGCCAGTGGTGGCAGTGACAATAACAGGAAAACAAAAGCCAGAATTCATTATGATAAGCCCTGAAACCAGAAGCAATGCACCTGCCAAAGCAGATGGATGGCAGGCCATCCACATAGGTATTAAATATTTTTCTGCCCCCTCTCTGCATTTCAGAGAGATGTGTCCCTTCTTTGTAACAGAGGGAGCAGTAATATGTGCTTTAGTGTTTCTTGCTTTTGATTTTCTTTTATTTACTCTCTCCCTATATTCCCTGAACTTGAAAAACATTGACACCAGTTCATTGCTGTCTACTTCAAAGAGAATTTAGCCACAGTGAAAAATAGCAGTCCCAGGGAATGAAATTTTCCAAATACTCATAAAATCAATTCAAATTTCCTGTCACTGGCATGGTTGCATATTTTTCTTTGTTCAAATGATAGCTCATCCCCTGCATGGCAAAAAAAAAAAAAAGCACAAAGGAGCTTTATTTCTTTTGGTTTTTATTCTCGGTGACTACAGAAGACCCAGGACAATCTGCTTTACAGAGAAGATGTTAAGGGTCAGGCGTCCTTAACGGTTCCTCCCTTCCTATTCCAAACTAACCAGACTGTGCCACTGAAAACCCTGGTAACAGGACAGCATCTTCTATTGCTGGAAGGACAAGCCATGTTAGCTCAAGTTCTTGGGCCTCCTGAGGCAGAGGGAGAAGCATTGCTTTTGCAACCTTCCCATCATCATCATCCCCCAATGACCCTTTACCTACTTCCCTCTGTCCTTGTGGATTGCTGACATCAGAGGCAATGTCTAAGGTTGAAAACATAAGAAAGATGAATTGGAACAAATGTAATCCTGATTAAAACCAAACTTATTTATCTTTTTTTTTTAAAGGCAGTACTCTCCTGCCTTTTGCACCACATATTAGATTATTTTGTACATAATTTAAATATTGACTAACTATTCAAGTGTTAGGCCTGTGTCCATGAAGAGCTCAAAGGGTGGGCCCGGGGCACAGCTTCTGCTGTCCCTGACTCACTTGGAAGTCTCTTAGACCTCTCTGTGTTTACTGTGATGTTCTGGTGCAGAACTGAGTGTCAAATGTACAGTGGTCTGAGAGACTTGCTGCAGCATTGGAAAGTGGAGATCACAAGTAAATGTGCTTCCCAAATCCATACCATCTCTTAAACTCTGATGATGCCTAAGTAGGACTTTAGCTGAATGCTTTAATGATCTGTATTGCCTAAAATAGTAATTGATTATATAAAGCTCGACCTAGCAGCATTAATTCACATTCCCAATAGCTCATTTGGTACTGCAATCAGCGAAGCCTGCCGTCAAATAGTCTAGAACAGTGGTTCTCAACCTGTGGGTCCCCAGATGTTCCTGGAGTGCAACTCCCAGAAGTCTTCTTCACCAGCTGAGCTGGCCAGAATTTCTGGGAGTTGCACTCCAGGAACATCTGGGAACCCACAGGTTGAGAACCACTGGTCTAGAAGATATCATTTAAATAGCCTTTTCGGGCATTTCTTCATAATGGGGCAAAGAAGTCTGTTAAATTCATCTCTGTGGAAGGCTACCTTCAAACAAGACATGGGCCAAAACTTTAACTATTTCATCACCACAAGCACAAAGCTGGTCTTCATAAAAGATAATGCAATATAGCACCCTTCCAATACTGCAGAAGGAAGACAGTTGAATCTAGCCCTGGAGAAAGTGTGCAAATATATGGGGACAGCAAGAGCATCTAGATACATAGCATGCTTAGGAAACTCAACATTTGTGCCAGAATGTGTTGGTGAGCAGTATCTATGGACGTTTGACATACAGTATTGAAAATGCATGCATTTTATGTGTTGTTCTAAGATTGGAAAAGCCACTTGCACAGTTACAGTTGTCTGTGTGAAATTCTTTATTAGGATTTTTTTTGGTAAAAATAAAGGTGTACAGTATTGCCCAAAAAGAAGAGAGGAAGTCTCTCTTTTGTTTGGCATAAGGTTTCATGGACTATCACCCACTTCATTCAATCCAAACAAATTCTGAGTCTAAGTCTTCTAAGATGTCACAAGACTGTTTAGTTCTCTCGCCCCTCCCACAATGGGTTAACTAACATGCTATCCCAGGAGTACTTCTGTAGTTACTTCTGAAATATGGGAAAGTACAATGTTACTTTTAAAAATGATAACTGATTGGGTTTATGTGGCTTCTGTTTCAGTCTAATTGTAACTAATTACTTTTACACACAACTTTTGAGACCCTGCCTATGTCACATTTTACTTCACAATGTGCCCATTCATTAGAGCACGATAGGCCTGCTGACTGCAATATCAAGTGGATAGTTCAGCGAATGATGAATGTTGATAAATGAATGTGAACTCTATGAATCAATGTTAAGAATGGCTAGAACTCTGGGAGGGGGATATTCTTAAGAAAGAATTGGACAAGTTCATGGAGAACAAGGGTATCAATGGCTATCATTATGGATGCCTAAGGACAACCTCCGGGTTGGAGAGATAGGCAGGATATCTCTCAATGCCATTTGCAGGGAATCATAAGCAGTTGAAGACATCTGCTTGGGAATACCCTGAAGCAAATGGTGAGCCACTGTGTGTGAGAGAATGCTAGACTGGATGGGCTGTGGCCTGTTCCAGCGAGACTGTTCTTTTGTTCTTATGTTCTTATGAACCACTGGTTTGAGGGTTTTGTGACTGTCTCTTGTAGTCAGTATTTCAGGTCTCATTGAGGCAGCAGAGTGTAGAGCTACCTAAGTTTCAGTAGTCCATTGTCTCTCATGAATTGCAAAGTTTGGAGGCATGTTTTGCACTACTTGCCTTGAGTGCCAGCTTTACAACTCTGCAGCATCTCATCTCTTTTATAAGCCCCATTGCTGCCTTCTGTCATTTTTAAGGCAGTGGCACAACTTAATGTGGACCTCAGGGCTTCCAAAAGGGTCATCCACAAAGTGGCCAAGAAATAACTCCTACACCAGCATCTCAGCCATCATGGGCATAATGGGCTCAGCAGAGCAGACATTGCTTGCTACAGAGCGTATTCTTTCATATTTTCCAACACATGTGCTAGTGACAAGGTAGCCAGATGGCATATATGAGCTTGCATACTTTCAATTTATTATTTTTACTTTCATATATATGGTACCCTTTGCTACAGTTAAATTATGCTTATTTGAAGAAAACCCACATAAGTGAACTCCATTCTGCTTTTGTGCCCATGAATCTGCTATGATATAAAGGAGTGTAACATGCAAAATTCAACAAACATGTTCACTGAGCCTTGTGGGGCAGTGGTTAAATGCCTGTATTGCAGATAAAGCTGTGCTCATGACCTGGGGTTCAGTCTCAGGTAGCTGGCTCATTGTAGACATGGTTGTTAAATGCTCAGAATCTCTTTTCCCATCACCACTATTGGTGAAGAAGTTTTTATTTATTTGTTTGTTTTGGTTTAGGCTAATATTAAGTACCTGAAAAGCTTGTGGGTGGGTGGGTCTGGTTTGGTGGGTGGAAAGCAGAGAGCAGTTAAGTTTGTGCTTTACAGTCGAAGGAATGTGTATGGCTATCTAAGTGACCCCGTTTAAGGTGGGATCTAAAACGAGCTGACTGAAGCATTGTTCTTGGAAGGCCTTATATAAAGGCTTCTGAAAACAGCAACAAGAGGTTCTTTTTATATCATTCAAGTTTTGGACATCAATTATGTTCCACACATCAATCTCTCCCTTCAGAAGTGACCAAGAAATGACTCATGTCATGGAGCCTTAGTGATTGTACCACTTCTGTTTAAGAGGTGAAGGAAACATCTGCAGGTTTGTTTGGTTTTTCCATTCGCTTCTGTCTATTCCTCTTTCTCAATGCATTGTTGATTTGGATTGTGTCTCTCTTGCTTTCCCTCTAATTTTCACTTTCCCTGCTCTTGTGCCCTTCTTGCCAGCTCCGCTCAAGTGAGATTTGCTGGCAATGTGACCACCTTTGACCTATCCAGCACTTTCGGTCACTCCATCAGCAATCCTCAATACTGTAATTTCAAAGTTACCTTATTGGGAAATCATAGTTCTTGCAGCTCTACCTTGCCATCTTTTGTCTAGACTCTGACCTTCTGACTGAGTAGGTCAATAGGCTTTGAAACATAATGGAAACATGCTAAAGGAAGTGCTATTGCGTGATGATGTGGTGTCAAGTTTCATTTAGCACTTATTATCATTCCCATTTGAGCTACTGTAGCTGAAGCTGAACAATACTTGCTTGTAAAGTTGTATAGTAGCACGGATTATCCATTGCTCAGCTACCATTAAATGGGCCTGCCATAATGACACCTGTGGCTTGCTTTCCTTTCTTCTAACGTAAGCTAATTGGCTGGGAATTCTCTCTGGTCTTCCAATTTTCCAAAGCAGCAAGGCATTCCTCTTATGCAATCTATGTTGATTATGAAGCAAAATAGGCAATCATTTTCCACGGGTGGCGATGACAAAGAGGGAATCAATTTGTACCAATGTGTTTGGTATCAAAGGAGCTCTTAGCATCCACTTTTGCTACACAGCTGATTAAGTACAGATGGTGAGCATCGTGAAAGCGTTAATGTAAGGTATGAGAAATGGCTCATGATAGGGCAGGCCTCCATTTTCTGAGTGTATCAGAGTAAAAGTCATTTTTGCCTATTACAGGATGCTGACAGCATAAGGAGTACATTAGTCATTGCCATCTTCAGACAAATAATCACCTGCTTCATTGTCATATAAGCAACTGGAAATATTCAGCTCTCTGGGTATAAGTAAAGGATGCTGTTTGATTACTTCTTTGTTGAAAGAATAGGGCCCATTATGGCTCCATTGGAATTGATGGCTCTATTTCAGAAAAGTTAGAGGTAGCTATCACTTAGGTTTGTCACAGCTGGATTTTCTTGATTTATCTACTTTGGACCATCTCTTGTTGGTGTTTTCAAGGCTGATTTCACAGACTTCCCCTCAAGGAAGAAAAACATATCCATGCCCATGTACCAAATACTGGTCAAACACGGATCTTGCCTATACTGTAAAATGCTAAGTTTATGATTGTTTGCTTCATATGATGTTCAAAATCATCCTACCTTTCCCCCCATAATGGCTGCTTGTATTCTTTGTAAGGATGAAAAATTTATCCATCAGCCCAGTAGCTGGTGATGAGCAGATTTTTTTTTTAAAAAAATCTGAATGGAATCATTGAATTATTCTGATGTAACTGAAGTTAGCACCATCAGGTTCTATTTTAACAACAAACAAACAAACAACAAATGTTCTGTCACTCTTGGAAGAAGAATATCAAGAGGACATGCTGCAAATATTATGGGAATAAAATATAGGAAACAAGACATAACTACCAGGCTTTGGAATAATATATGGGATATAAGAATATTGATATCTATGTTTATAAGGATAAAAAAACAATTTTGATAAGCTACTGTGGAAATGGTATTTAACTGTGGTGAAATTAAATCAGATAGATACTAATTATTCCAAGTTGTGTTGTCAGGAAGTGGGCACTTATTTTCATTTGTGAGGAGAATGCAATAATATATTGAAATTTTGGCAATTGGGTGTTAATGGAAAAATGAAGTAATCAAGGTAAATTTGGAGCTATAACAGTACTTTTATCAGTATTTGATAGGGGAGCAATGTAATAGGACAATAAAATAATTAATTTCTAGTTTATTACATTAGGAATATTAATTGTAGCTAGGCATTGGAAAACAATGTATAAATTTCAATTCAATGAATGAATGGTATATACGGTTTGGAATATAACTATTATTATAACTTAAAATGGAATATTAAAACTAAGAAGTAGATAAGTAGGGATATATTTAGAGATCTATGTGGATAATGTATTGTTTGTATATTAAATAAGGAGAAGGGATATGCACCTTCACAAAAGTCAATGCAATTTTAGAAGTGGAATGGTGCTCCATAGGAAGTGTGTATGTCTGGGTGTGGGTGGGATAACTGTAACTCTCAAATGGTCCTGTTGAGGGAGAGCATTTTTATTTTTTATATTTTTTGTTATGTGTTATTGGATGTTTTATTGGTTTCATTTTATTTATATGAGGAAAAAAGGTAGATAGGTGATCATATACTGTATGTACAAAAAAGCAAGCTTTGAATTGTATAAGCCAAGGTGTCGCAGTCTGTTGCCCTCTAGGTAGCTTGCACTTCATCCAGAGAAATGTCTGGAAGTTGAGTCATGACAACTGGATTTCTTTTCTTGAGGGACTGAAACATTTTTGCTACTCATACAAGTAGTGCAAGGAAGGTTTGAGGAAGGTTAGTGGTGAGTCCTCCAATTTATAGTTCACCTTGAGGTCACATCATCCTGGTCTGAACAGTCTAAAAAGCCATTAAACAGGAAGAAGGTGCAACATAGGAAGGGCAGCAGCTCAGGACCAAAATCAGCAGTGTACCTCCATTTGAAGGATAAAGGGCACTCATTGAAATATGAGGATGTACTCATATTAGACAGAGGAGATAGGTGGTTTGAGAGAGGGGGCAGGGAAGCCATTCATGTATGCATTGAGAATCCCTCTCTCACCAATCTGTCTGCTACTTATCAAGCTGCCATTTCATCAATCCCCAGACAAATCAGAAGTACTTCACACCTCCACCAGCAAGGCCACAGCTAATGACCCATACTTAATGGGTGTTGGGAAGGGTTGTATAGGTGGGACTTTCACCCAGCCGAGGCCATTGTCCACCTAAAGAGCCTATTCAGGCCATTGTCCAACTTATGAGCTTATTCAGACCAGGTTGACATGAGGTCAAAGTGAACTTTGACCTCATGTCAAAGTTCACTTGGAGGACTCGCAACTAGCTTTCCTCAGACTGACGAAGCAGTTTGGATGAGCAGTAGTGAAACATTTCAATCTCTCAAGAAAAGAAGTCCAGTTGCTATGACTCAACTCCAGATAACGTCATCTGGATGACTGACAATCTTCACAGACATCCAGAGAAAGTTGTTTTTCAGAATTGCTGTGCCTTCTTCAGCAAGCCCTATTCTGCATTCTGGGAGTTGTAGTTTTCTGTGCTCCAGTTCCAAGTCCTATCATTGTTATGACCCCAGGCTTCCATGAAAGCGATGTGCATTACCTGCAGTCTACCACAACCATTTTGTCTTCAGAAATTTTCTGATCCCCTACGTGCACTGACACACATATTGAAGTTTGTCCTTGGTTTTGTGGACCTTTTGATCTAAACGGTTATGCAGTGGATGTGTACGCAATGTAAAATCAAACTCGTCCGTACTAAATACACCAGGGATCTTGTAGAGTTTTGTTAATGTATGTTCTGCACTTCTTTTGGTAAGTGGTATTAGCTTATTTTCATTTCCAAGGGATGTAAGAAAAAAAAACCCAGGAGTACTTGTGGAACATTGCCCATCTTTTAATGATCACATCAGAGCTCTTGCCAGGCTGACATTTGATTATTTCAGAACAGTGTAATGCTGCATTAGCACCTCTCCTCAACGGCTGTCGGATGGCTTATCCATGTCTTTGCAACATCCCTGCTGTATTACTGCAAGCTTCCCTGGAGGTATTCCAGAAAGGAGCATTTAGCTAACTCTTATGCACTGATGGAAGCAAATTTAGTTGGAGTCAAGAAAGTGGTAAAAATAATCAATTTCTTGTCTCATGACATGAACCTTTTCATGAGACAAAGTACACAGGGCCTCAGAAGCCCAAGTATTTTATGTATATTCGTAACGACAAACAACTACACATGTATTTTGAAAAATGCTTGCAGTTGGTAAAAAATAATCCACAAATGTACTTTAATCCGTAAGAGAAATGCATCGAAACATGTATATCAAGAACAATACAGAAACAGATGGTAACATTACAAAAATGCATGTGACTTTCTTTCAGGGAAATAAAAACCAAGTCTCACAAACTGATACAAACAAAGGATATGACAGGTATTTATTTATTCCAGAGAAATGTAACAAAATCAAGATAGCGTTTTTCATATTCCTATTTTGAGCGTCAAGTATTCCTAGCACAGCTCTAAAGTACCTTCAATATGTTAAGTGAAGGTCTGTCAAGAAGCTTTTGCCCACTGTTCTTGTTGCAAAAGTGGCAGACACCAGTATTGTAGATTAGTACAATCATCCTTCAATTGAGGAAACTTAGCTTTTGGTTTGACTTAGGGCTGCTACTACAGTGGGCTTGGTAATACCGATTAAGTCTCTTGGGGTTAAATGTAATAATCCTCTGGAGTGACACATCCACCCATACTAAATCTGTCTTGGAAGTCCTGGTGTCAAAAACAGGCATTAAGAGTTTGTGTGAGGGAAGATGATTGGCTGTGGCTGAACCTGGGAGAACAGAGCAGTCCAAGAATGCACTAGTTATGGTAGGAACACAGGCCAAGGAGACAGTACTGTAGTTCCTTGGATCCTAACAAAGCACTGCTTTCATTTGTGTCATGTAATGTTTCATCCAGTGTGAAGGTTCAGCTACAAAAGACTGAAGATTTGCCTATTTATTTTGGTGTGGCATAACAGAATGCAGCATTATTGCCCTTTACTTAGGTGTAACTGCTATTCTCCCATCGGAATAGACTAGAGATGGGGATGAATTAAAAATGGTGATTCATCATGATTGGTGATTTGTCAAGGCTGATGAATTGACAACTTTCCACTCTAAAATGCTACATTATGCCCCCCCCAGCACCTACAAGCCCCAAATTTGCCTCTCCCTCTCCCTAAAAGTCCTGAAAATTTGTTTCAGACATACGAGCTATGCACTCTTAAAGATGCCCACCAGGACAGTTCCTCTCAGGCACCTAGAGACACCAAACTTGTGGAGAAGAATCTCTCCACTCTTCTCTACAGTTTCTAAGTTGGATGAAGTTTGGATTTAAGATATCTGAGTTATGCACTCACAAAGTGGGGCCACCTAGGAAAGTGTTCTTTAGAAAATGGGGAAATCCAATCTTCACCAAACTTGGGGGGGTTGTAGAAGAGAGTCAGCAGTTTCTTCTCTCCAGTTTTGGTGTCTATCTGTGCCTTGGGGGCTATTTTATAGCCCAACAAATGAACAAATAAAAAATCACTAAATATTCTTCCATTTGTATTCATTGGTGGACTCCATTTATGGTGAATATGATTTGAGATATTTCGATTATTTGGCCAAATTTGTCAGAAAACGTGATTCATTTTTCAATTTGTCCTCATCTCTAGAACAGACCTACTGAAAAAAAAAGGGAGTTCAGTTCTGTGCTACCCATTTAGCAGCCAATTTGTATAACTCTGCCACAGGAAGGGAGTGATTTTCAGTAACTGAAAACCTTTTGTTCTGTTTCTTTTTAAACTCCTGTATAATCTTTCTCATGGTGTGGAAGCTCTGGGAATTCTGGAAGGGAAGGAGAAAGTCTTTATGTAAAGTTGCTGCTGTTGCTATTGGATGACATTAAAAGTAGGGGGCAATCCATGAAATATTTCCTCCTTCCTCCTTCCTCCATTAAGTCAAACGGCTTCTACACAACAAATCTATACTGGGATCAGGAAAGCCACAGCAAACAAGTAGGAAGTTTTTAATTCCTAAAAATGACACCCTGCTGGTAATGTCACCTCCACTCTACAGGATGTGAGGTAGTAATTGATTCACTGAATCTGCCTACTCTAACGGGGACTAAGCAATTGAATTTAAGTCAAATGCTTTTGTTTCAAGCAGTTATATGTCTGTGTTGAATTACCACTAGGCTACTAGAAATGCATGGGCTACTAGCAAGAGGCTTTCCTTAGTAAAGCCTACATTAAGAGCAGCTTTACAGTATGCAGTCAGGTCTGAAATTACGGAAAAAGAGATAATGAGTATATTGCATTCTAATCTAATTATCTAAATCATTTAAATTATTTATAAGCGTTGCTTTGAGTCTTTGTTCTAAAAAGATCTTTATAGACTGTGTTATAATTTAACACCAACACAGCCAAGACTCAGAGGGACCTTAAATGGTTCTCTTCTCCTTCGCCTTCTCCCTTTGTTTTAATGGTTCACAAAATAAAAGAAGCTCCACTAATTGACACTTTAATAGCTCCTGTAACTGTTCAGTCTTACCCTTTTCCCAAACATGATTTGAGTACAGAGAGCAATTCAACCCACTTTTTAAAAAATGTGCAGCGGGTTTGCAAGCTACCATAGTAACAAGCCGAACATCTGAGCAGGTATTTATTTTCAGGGAAGACCTTGATCTTTATGGACTTCAGCTGGGATAGAGTGAAGAACGAGATGCTTGTAGCTGGATGTGTTTTGAAATTTCAGTAGAATATATTTCTTTTTTTTGGGGGGGGGTTAGTACTGAGATGTCAGTTTCCAATAAAAGTGTAAGATTTGGCTTTATTATTGTCAGTAGGGGGGCTCCACAATTTCTGCTGGTGCTACAGTCAGTGGGCAGAGATTGGGTAGAGGGGGGTGCATTATGTTCCACTGATGGCCAGAGAAGTCTTCCCAAGAGGTTTCATACATGTTTAAGAGAGGTGTTCCCTTAAGGGATGAAATATGCCTATTATAGGTCATGATTGTCCACACCTCTGTATCTAGCATGTGGCATGCATAGTTTTGTGTTTAGGCACTGAAAAGTATAGAAGGGTTTGATTGCAAGTCTGATCGCTGTGGCCTGCAGCTCTGAGGAGCTCTGCATGTGGGTGAATGAATGTACTATCCAATTCCTGCAGGGTCTTAAGAGTGTGGGGATTAGGCTGTATTTTCAATGTGTGTCTTTTTCACTCGCAGTCAAAATAAAAACCTGATTGTTCCATAGAATCATAGAACTGTAGATCCCCCCTCCAAAAAAAGCACCACAGCTATAGCTAAATGATCCCTGACAGTTGGCCATCTAAACTCTGCTTAAAAGCCTCCACTGAAAGGGAATCTATCACCCTCCAAGACACTCCATTTCTCCATGAGACAGGTCTTCCTGTCAATAAGTTCTTCTCATGTTCCAGCAAAATTGCAAACTTAATGGGATGAGGGATAGTCTCACTCCTTCTGTCTATGCGTGCTCCAAATTACAGCATTCTCAAATCAAAGAAACATTACACCCTGTCACTAGAGATGGGCACGAAACATATTTGTTTCATTTTTCATTTTTCATTTCATTACAGAATGAAACAAAAAAAGAAGTGCCATTTAAAAAAATGAAATGAAATGGAAATTTTCATTTTGTTCCATTCCGTTTTTGTTTATTATTTATTTTGATAAGAGCTAACCTTGGTGCTTGTCAAAATAAATAATAAAAATAAGTGCCAGCAGCCTGTGGGCCAGCTGGTTGGCCCTAGATTAAAATAAAATAACATAAAATTAAAATTAAAAATTAAAAAGTGCCAACCCCGCCCACAGGCCAGCTGGTTGATGCTAAGTAATAAATAAGTAAGTAAGTAAGTAAATAAATAAATAAATAAATAAAAGCACCACCCCACCCCACAGGCCAGCTGGTCAGCACTGGTTTTTTTTTAAAAAAAGTACTATCCTGGTCTATGAGCCAGTTGGTCAGCATTCGATTAAAATTTTTAAAAATAAAAAATAAAAAAGTGCCAACCTAGCCTGTGGGCCAGCTGGTCAGCACTAGGTAATTTTTTTTTTAGCGCTGACCTGGCCCGCAGGCCAGCTGGTCAGCACTAGATAAAAAAAATTTAAAAAGAAAAAAAGTAAAAAAGTGTTGACTTGGCCCACGGGCCAGCTGGTTGGCGCTAGGTAAATAAATAAATAAATAAATAAATAAATAAATAAATAAATAAATAAAAAGCACCACCCCACCCCACAGGCCAGCTGGTCACCTTGCACACTGCTCTTACCCATTTGGAGCTGTGGGGGACCTATGTAAGGATGCTCTTTGTGGACTTTAGCTCTGCTTTCAATACAATTATACCTCACAAGCTGATATCTAAACTTAAGGACCTTGGTTTTTGTCATTCCATCTGTGCCTGGATCATGGATTTCTTATCAAATCACTCACAGAGGGTCAGATTAGGTGACTACATGTCATCAGCCCTCACTCTCAACATGTGTACTCCACAGGGCTGTGTGCTGAGCCCACTATTGTTTAGTATTTACACCTCTGACTGCACTCATACTCATCCTGAAAATAAAATCATCAAGTTTGCTGATGACACAACAGTAGTGGAACTCATCTCTGGTGGAGACGAGTCAGCCTACCGAGAGGAGGTGCATCGGCTGCTACGGTGGTGCAGAACCAACAATCTGATAATAAATATCAACAAGACCAAAGAACTTATAGTGGACTATCAAAAAAGGAAATCAGACACTCAGCCCCTGATTATTGATGGAGTTTGTGTAGAGCGGGTGATGGACAGTAGGTTCTTAGGAGTTATTCTACAGGAGGATTTGACCTGGAGTGCCAACACTGAAGCACTGGTTAAGAAGGCCCAACAGAGATTATATCTTCTGAGACTTCTCAGGAGGGAACAACTGTCTAAGAAACTGTTGGTAACCTTTTACCGGGGCTTTGTAGAAAGCACTATCACTTACTGCCTCTGTGTCTGGTTTTCCAGTTGCACAGTGGCAGATAGAAGGGCACTCCAGAGGGTCATAAGGACTGCTGAGAGGATAGTGGGCCGTCCTCTTCCTCCTTTGGAAGAATTATACAACTCCAGATGCTCAAGGAAGACATCTAGAATTTTGAGAGACCCTTCGCATCCTGGCCACCAATTTTTTGAACTGTTGCCGTCTGGCAGGAGATACAGGACTCTTAGGTCAAGGACAAATAGACTAAAGAACAGTTTTTATCACAGAGCGGTATCCAAGTTAAATGCGACAGTTTTAGCACTATCTTAATCAGTTTTTAAGTAGTGTTTTAAATTTTGCAAGCAATTTTAAGAGTTTTTAATATTTTGTATGGTGTTTTATATGTCTTATGTGTTTTATGTGTTTTGTTTGCTTAGAGTGTGTAGTGGAACAGCACTCTAATTTCATTGTGCATATCTTGCATATGCATAATGACAATAAAACTCTATTCTATTCTATTCTATTCTAAATAAATAAATAAATAAATAAGTGCCTACCTGCTGGCTGGTCAGCTGTAACTTTAAAAAAAAACACCCGAAACTCGAAACAAAAACAAAAAAACAAAACTTTTTTTAAAAAAATTCATTCTAAATAAAACAAAAAATAAAAAAGAAATGAAAAAGAAACAAAACACCATTTTGGCGTTTCATGCCCATCTCTACCAGTCACCACAAAAGTTTATACTCCTTCCCTGGTGAAATACAGAGGAACATTTTGGTGACTTCAGTGGCAAACTTTACAGAGTGATGTATAGTTCTTCCTTCTCCTCAATACTAGCAGTTCTAAGAGTGAAAGGCAGGGTGGGCTTGATTTCCCTCATAATACTTCACCATGCCAACACCAGGGATTCAGCCTCCTCAGTCAGTCACTCCCCATGGATCAGATCCCCTTAAGCTCAAAGAAGCAGCAGGGAACCAAAACATATCACTCTCAAACTGTTTCCTCTAGCCTGCTCAGGACCCACGTGGTTTATTCCCCTCATTAAAGAAGAAGAGGATAAGAAAGGAAGGGTACAATTTGTAAAGGCAGGCTACAAATAAAAGAAAAGCCACAAACCAATTTTACAAAAGGCCTCCTAGGATTATTATTCGCTCCTCCTCTATATCCTGCTATGCCTGCCGGTGTTACTGTGGTGGCTTACCTAGCACTGTTCCTCCTGTCACCTGTGTCTAAGGAGGCATAGTTGTAGCACTGTTGTTTCTTTGTATTCCTTCTGGCTTCAGTTTCAGAGCCTGGGACAACAGGATGTCTGCTCTGACCATTGCTTTCCCAGTGAGAGAAAATGAGCAAAGCCACCTCATCAGAAGCTCAATGGAAGAGAGGGAACACCTAATGAAGTCAGGGCAGCGTTGCACTGTACCAAGGCATCTGGAATGCAAAGGAGGCCCACCCCCTACAAAGCACCAAAAATGGGTGACATATGGCAGGTTATAAACATTTTCCTCACAAGACAAAGAAAAGCACCTTTGTTTCAGTTAGAATACAGAAGCCATCCTTTGTTTTCCCCCTCTATACATATGAAAAAAACAACACCTTATGACACCCAAGGGTTTCAACCAAAGAGAATCAGTGCCTCTTGTCAGTCAAAATGATGAAAAACTAATTGGCTTTGAGACAACACACAAGGCAACAAGATTCATGCTTTTCAGGTTCTCTCAGGGTTTCTTCTTTTTAGCTACAGATAAATAGCAGTATACAGCGGTGTGCCCCATGGTGCCTATGTGGTATGGCAACCAGATGTCAGATGATGGAATTATGAGAGAGACCTATGATCTGTTCTTTGCCTCCCAAACTTGCCTGTGGTCCTCAAGTATGCTGGTAGATATTAGTATATAACCCTCTTCAAAGTAATATTCATTGGCCAGTATATCATGTACTTCACGTGTTAGGTGGGAGATGTTTCATCTTGTACTTCATCTTAGGCAGAATGTCTTTTTTATTTTTATTTTTATTTTTATATTAAATTTTATTTATTTTCTACACAATAAACACATATAAACACATGTATTGCTCATCGCCTGTCATGTTACATAGGTCAATCACAATTATTTTCCCAACATTTCAGCCCATTGTAGTTCATAGCTCCTTTCTTATCTTAGAAAAATATATTTTCATACTTTCATAATTAATTTCCTTTTTATTCTATCTATCTATCTATCTATCTATCTATCTATCTATCTATCTATCT
>JAHTLZ010000129.1:40493749-40508295 GCA_023846285.1 Phrynocephalus versicolor
TCTATTCTATTCTATTCTATTCTATTCTATTCTATTCTATTCTATTCTATTCTATTCTATTCTGTTCCGTTCCGTTCCGTTCCATTCTATTCTATTTATCCTGCATGATTGCAAAGATATGGCATGGCAGCTTAGGGTCACCATTCTGAGATTTCAGGGTCAACCCCCCAGCCCAAAAGTGGTGGTCTTTGTGATAGAGCCAACACCAAGTTTCCCTGGGAGCAACCTAAATAAGCTGATGGGCTGAAGAAATGCAGGAGGGGAGCCAATCAGCAAGATAAAAAAGGGCGAGAGAGTGAAGAGCTGAGAGTTAAACTGTGTCCCAAGCAGGGGGGGATATAAGGAGAGATAAATTGTATCTTAAAGATCAGTAATGTTTAAGAATAGGCTACAGCTAGAAAAGAATTACTTTGTTTCTGAAAAGGAAAAGATATGCTGCAGGAAGTTGGTACATATTCTAATGTAACCTCAGTTTGAAATCTGTGTAGTTTTACCAGTTGTTGTGTTTCTGTTTCTGTTTCAAGTTCCAAATCACTTGGACCCCTATGATTTAGGCTTAAGGCAAACCTAGTAAAAGGAAGGGCAGGTTAAAGGTGATTCACCAGGTGAGGTAGTCACCTTGTGGGAATAAGCCAAAGGGGAACCAAGGGAAACGGGCCTGGAATCTGGGTAGACCCAACTGAGCAGGCAATATAATAACCCTTTTATAGAGAAGGAAAAATTACTTCCGGTGGCTGAGCAGGCAGCAAAATATGCCCACGACCTGCACCACCAATAGCTGCCATTCCTATCTACATAGCCTTACCCACAACACACAAACACACATGATACTGTATGATACTGTATGAAGGATCTCTCCAAACTTGGGGAGTGGGCTGAGAAATGGCAAATGCGTTTTAATGTAACCAAATGTAAAGTAATGCATATTGGGGCAAAAAACCCAAACTTCGTTTATCAACTCATGGGCTCTGAGTTATCCGTGACGGATCAGGAAAGAGATCTTGGTGTGTTGGTGGACAGCTCCATGAAGGTGTCTCCCCAATGTGTGGCAGCCGTGAAGAAGGCCAATTCCATGCTAGGGATTATCAAAAAGGGGATTGAAAATAAAACAGCCAACATTATAATGCCATTATACAAAACAATAGTAAGGCCCCACCTGGAGTATTGTGTACAATTCTGGTCACCGCATCTCAAGAAAGACATAGTGGAACTGGAAAAGGTGCAGAAGAGAGCGACTAAAATGATTACCGGGCTGGAGCACCTCCCTTATGAAGAAAGGCTAAAACATTTGGGCCTCTTTAGTCTGGAAAAAAGGCGCTTGAGGGGGGATATGATTGAGACGTACAAAATAATGCAGGGTATGAGTAAAGTGGATAGAGGGAAGCTCTTCTCTCTCTCCCAAAATACCAGAACTAGGGGACATACACTCAAATTGAGGGCTGGGAGAGTAAGAACAGACAAAAGAAAATATTTTTTCACCCAGCGCGTTGTAAGTCTATGGAACTCCCTGCCACAGGATGTGGTGATGGCATCTGGCCTGGATGCCTTCAAAAGGGGATTGGACAGATTCCTGGAGGAAAAGTCCATCACAGGTTACAAACCATGATGGAGATGTGGAGTCTCCAGGCTTTAAACCGGGTTACTTCAAGGGCCAGATGCAGGGGAGTGGTATCAGGAGACAGATATCTAGTCTCATGCACTCCCAAACGCACCTGGTGGGGCCGCTGTGAGATACAGGAAGCTGGACTAGATGGGCCTTTGGCCTGATTCAGCATGGCTCTTCTTATGTTCTTATGTTCTTATGTTCTTATGTATGTGGGTATTTTGCTAAACCATACACCTTTGCTGGGACTTGTTGAAGGGCTCACTGCCAGCCCATAAGGAGTTGTTTTCCCAATCTTTACACCATCACTGATAGTGTTTAAACAACAACAAGGCTCATGGTTTGTGATCCTGCTGTTCCACTGCCTGCCTTGTGTAACAGGTCAAATACTTTTCACACATTGGGCGTTTATATACGACCCCTAAACTCCGCCGCAAATGGCTGCAAGCCCCGGAGCTTAAAAATGTTTCCCCACCAGCTCCGGAGTTTGCAGACAATTAAGTGCGACCCCTCCCACCTAAGCGCGACCCAGCGCACTTTTCTTGTACCTGCTCTTGGGAGGTGAAAAATATTTGATGCTGATGTGCTGGGCTCTCCTCGCTTCTTTTTGTTTTTGTTTTTTGCCTCCCGCCCCTTTAAGAGAAAGAACCAGGAAGTCGCGGGGCTCACGGCAGCTTCCACCGGCACCGGGAGGTAAGGCTTTATTCTTTTGTCCCTTTTTTTCCTCCCTCCCCTCACGCAGCCAGCAGCCAGGAAGTACGGAGGGGTGGAGACGCACAAAGAGCGACAAGCCCCTAAGATCTCTGGTCCGAATTTAAGGGGCCAGCGGATCTTAGGGGTTGTGTAAAAGCGCCCATTATCTGTCTCCCCATTGTCTGTTTTCCCTCATTGCTTGCTCTTTGGTATACTGAAGTTATGCAAGAATAACATATATGTAAGCACCTTAATGCTATGTCTATGAACCCCATTGGGTAGAGATGGGCATCTAGATTTTAAAACTACTGTACCTTGGACTCAAAGAACAAATGGTGTCCATCACCATTGTTGCTTGTGGAAGGTTTGCCCTCTCCTCTGAGAAGCTCAGCCATTTCCCTGAGACCAGCTGGTGCCCCGACACCTGATTAACCTATAAACCTCAAGCTTCAAGTGTGTAAATCTCTGTGAGAACTAGATAGTAGTTCTACTAGATACTAATAGCCTGAATAATTAAATTCTAAACCACCCAGAAAGTACTTGAAGTGCTATATAAGCAGAACACTTTAAGTGTCCACCTGGTGCAAATAAACATTTTCAGTATGTACTTCATTGGCTGACATTCATTTCCTTTCCCCCTAAACTTTAGCCCTGAGGGTAGGGTATCTTATAAGTCTTCCAGCTGCATTTCCCCACCAACTCACTAAATAAAAGGAGGGTGGAGATCTAGTTGCCCCGTAGCTTGATTCTGTGGAAGTCCCACCACCCAAACTGGACTTGGTATGGCCATAAAACAGTTAATATGAGCACAACCCAGTGTGGCATTAATTTGTGTGAGATGATAACTGTTCTAAATTTGTGGTCACAAATCAAGAATTGCAGTCAGTGGACTAGATCCAAACATAAAGGATTCTCATGGAACCCAATACAACTAAAGTTAAATATAACTAACTTAAATCCTGTAGATTGTATGGAAGTGTTATAAATATGACTAAAATTGGTTTGTACAAAATGAAAGCGTGCAGAGGCACAGCAACATTTGTTCTCTTTTACTTCAATAAAAATTATATATGAAAATTTTCAGTCTGAGTGTGCCTTGCTATCTTCAAGGGGGCTTCAATGATTTTTGTTAGCTCATGCTGACTGCATGAAGTCATATACAGAGAGAGCAAAAGCCCATAGGCACTCTAGTGAGATACAGCCTTTGCCAGTAGCTTGGAAAATAATCTGGAAGATGAATCATGGCTACTGGAGTCCAGTTGCCATGCCTCAACGTCCAAATAACCTCACCTGGATGACTGTGAATCTTCACAGACATTTTGGAATATAATGATTCCAGCCGAGAAGGTATGGCAAGTATCTAGACACAGGACAAATCAACAGTTACTTGAAATACGCAGTCATGTAATAATAACCAAATATCTGAAATGTTAATTTTTTTAATTGCAGTTCCCAGAAATCCACAGCCAACACAGCATCAATTTTGAAGCTTTAAAAAAATCATATTTCATTTAGAATGTACTACACTTTATATTGCTTGTGTTAACCTTGTTGGTTTCAAGAAAGGCTACTTGTGCTCTGTTTCATACAAAAGTTATTTAGGGGCATTGTGGACACAGCCCACTTCTTATAGTAGGTGAAAATGAAAGAGGTATATTCCTGCATGTGAAGTAGAGTGGTAATTTGTGCAACTCTGAATGTGCAGGATTATGTAATTATGGCCAGGTGGAAAACAAGAGTATAATTCATGTGTCACGTTCCTTGTATTTATGTTACCATATAACAAACTACTCAGTTTGTACAATGTCACCTTTTCAAAGGAGTGGATTATGCTTCAGTAGGATGCAATAAAACAAGAATTTAGTACTAATGCATTTATAGGCAGAAACATTTTTAAATTTACATCAAGTGCAACTATATATTTTTCCTATATTCAGTTATTATAATGACTAAACAAGGAATAAAGAACAAATGATCAAGGTATATAATTGCATTCATGTATGGTAATAAAACAGGAATGTCCTTACATATTTCATTTTAGAGTTTAGCATCTTGGAGCTGCTGCAGAGCAGAACATCCATTTATTCACAGTAGTTGTAAATAATGAGGTTGGGTTCTTCTGCATGGGACAGTCTTTATGTCCCTATCTAGCCTTGCATGGGTAGGCGTAGTACTTCCATATAACAGCATGCAGATGTGACAGGCTGGTATGACTGTTCATATCAAGCTTATTCATAGAGCGAACACCCATTGTGAGTAAAATCTTTCATAAACAAATATGGTTCCTCATTAGTAGATATGGGATAACCCCTTGTTTTTAAAACTTCTTGTGGATCCTAGAAGATAAAAAGATAAGGATATAAATATTTTACGTACAAATTAAATGAAGAAGCCTCATTTGCTTAGGAAACAACTTCTGCTGTAAGGCATGCTATGCACTGAAGAAAGCTTGGAACATTTATGGAATCCACTGACTGTCAACATTTCAAAGAGAAAAAGCCCTGTTAGAAGACACTGTGCGGCACCTTGAAGACTAACACATTTGTTGGCACAAGTCTTTGTGGGCTTCAGGTTCCTTTATCGTATGCAAAGCGTGATGATGTGAAAGCTTGTGCCAAATAAAGTTTGTTATCCTTTAAGGTAAGTTTCCAAATGTTCTTGGACTGAAACTCACAGAAGCCTTCCCCACTATCTGGGCTGGCTAGGATTTCTGAGAATTGCAGTCCCAGACTATCTTGGGACCCAAAGTTAGAAAACCATACTTTAAGGTACTGTATCATGTGACGCTGTCCTGTTTTCATTGAATACAGAATACCCAGAGGAAGCACAGGTACTAACAGGTACTAGAATGTGTCCTAATTCACATAGGATACTTGGTGTTCTATTTCTTTTCTGGAAGAGCAATTGGTGCACTATTTCATTTCTGGAAAAGCACTTGGTAATATGTATGACAGATGCCTTTTGTGTTTTATCTTTTCTAAGACAGGATCAATATAATAGTTTTATGTAGTATTTGTTAGCAGTGATCTGTATTCCAGGGGAGATGTCAGGCAAGCAAACGTACCAAAGAAATCTTGAGTACTAGAGAAATGGTGTCCCATCTTGGCTCTCCCCAAATGCTTACCTACCGGACAACTGTCTGTTTCTATGTAAAATCAGAAACAAAATGTGAAATACTGTATAAGAATCTGTGTGCTTGAGGGAGTCCAAATTCAGACCAAGACTGGGAAGATATAGGTTCAAATCCATCCTTCAGTGTGAATTTGACTAAGTCATTCTGGATGCCTCACTGTTTTGTCCTATTCCACCTCAGAGGGCTGTTGTGGATGAGATCTGGAGGGAACTGACAATGCCTTTTGGAATTTCTTGACAGAAGGGCAAATAAAATGCAATAAAACCAAGGCCTTAGGAATTTTTTTTATCATCCCACTCCCCAACATGCTAGTGTTCTATTTTTGCTTCCCAATTTTTAAAAATAAACTCTGAGATAGCAGCTGAATGGCTCTTTCAGAACTTCATATCCTTGCAACCCTGCACAAAGCATTTTAAAGAAGGGCCTTACACCATGCAGCTTAGCTGATGATGTTAAATAGTATTTAAATCTAATTTATAACCTGCCTGGAAGGTATGCCCAGAACCACATGCATCTCTAGACTATTCTGGTGGATTTGAAAATCAGGGACCTATATGAACATTGACAGGAACAGCTGGATTGTTGACTCAGACAATGAGAAACAAAGGTTCACTGGAGGCTTACACGGGGAAATATGTAAAGTAGAAGGAGTGTTTGCCATGGTAGAATTTGATGGCTGGATTTTCCAAGCTCATGTAGATTAAAAATATGGGCAGGGCCAGATTTAGATGAAGACAGGCCCTAAACTACTCCACTTGTGAGACCCCTCCCAATCCCCCACTTGGTCAGAGTGTTACACACAAAACTGAGTGAAGCCAAGGATGATGATTAGAGATGGGCACGACTTAGCGGAATTTTTGTTTTTGTTTTCGTTTTTTTGTTTTCATTACGTAACAAAACGAAAACAAAAAACGGTTCAAAAATGGACCGAAAACGGAAACGAAACGACTAATTTTGAGCCAATTTTCGTTTTTCGTTACTGGGAAAACACATAATGGAGCTAAATGGGGAGAAACGAAAAATTTTCGTTTTCGTTTTCGGTTTTTCGTTTTCGTTACGTAACGAAACGAAAACAAAAAATTTTGAAATTAGCTCACGAAAACGGAAACGAAACGAAACGGACCCTAGCCGAAAACGAAAACGAAAACGAAATTTTTTTTCTGAGTCGTGCCCATCTCTAATGATGATGGGTATTTAAATTTTTTCAAATCACAGTTTCTCCTCTAAAGGCAATAAGATATTATTATTAAATACCATAGAGATTGGAAAAATGCATACATTAACACTGAAAAACTTTTTCAATATCTGAACTCTGTAAACCTTTTGTGGAATAAGCATTAATTTATAGGAAAATGAACTTGTGATGCTATTCTTAAAAAAACACACCTTGACTTCACAAATTATATTGCCTGGTAAGTGTAAAATGGGCTTCTGTCACTCTTCAGTAGCTGACACCTCTCACTGACCTTTCTATGCCTTACTTGAGAAGGGCAGTGAGACCCCTCTGGCTGATTCCATGGGTTTGGAGATGAAACCCCCTAACTTTTGGGTTTCTCCTGGAGGGTTGGCACTTGCAATTTCTGGACTTCTTCATGATGGGGTTCAGTTACCAATATGCAGCCTAGCCTTGTAGTTCTGGATCCCTCCAAGGATTCCTTCCTACTTCTACCTTCCCTGATCTCCAAGGCTTGTTTCTGCCTTTGGGTAATCTGCAGCAAGAACCTCCTGGTCTCTATGAGGGTTGCAGGATGAAATGCTTCATCCAGGCTGGATGAAGCATTTATGTCTTCTGACTCCACCCCCTGCCTTTCCCATACTTTTTGGCTATAGAGGCATTTGGGATTTGTAGGCCTATTTTGGAACTTTGCCCTGATTCCCTGGGCAGGCGGCCATTTTAACTAAACTAAACAACCTAAACTAAAGCAAAAACAAGATGGAGTCTATTCTGTCACATCCTAGCCGACCCTAGAGAACATCATTTTCCAAGGTAAATGTTTTCAAAAGTTTATCAACTCCCCAAATTGCCAAAAGGACTCAAAATATTAGGAGGCTGGAAAATGATTCAAAAACGTAGATTAATAATTGACTATAATTACTTGTCTAATAATACCACCAGCAGAAAATACCAGGCTCCCATCCAACAGTCAATACTAGCCATTTAAAAGAGAGCCAATTGCTCTGAGTCTCATAGTTGCTGGGCTGGACTTGTCCTGCACTCTCATGAAGTCTTGGGCTTGCTATTTTGGGAAAGTGAGACTGCCTTGTAGAGGGCAGGGTTGTGCAGGGACCCATTGATATTGAGGCCCTAGGCTACTTAGCTTATACATAAATCTGACCCTGGATATGCGAATGGTAACAGTTTAAGAACTGGATTACTGTACAATGGACATTTGTATAACAAACGGTTTGTATAACATAAAATATGTACAACATAAAAAATTCCAGAGATAGGGGAAATTTGCTTAGCAGAATCATCTATGGGGCGAATCCGTACAACATAAATATGGTCGCAAATAGGGATTACTCTGGTTTCAATGCATTCCTATGGGAAATTTGTATAAAGGAAAATTTGCTTAACAGAATTTGATTTGGAACAAATTCATTCCTTTATATAAGGTACCACTGGGTACTTGGTTTTTAAAAGCTAAAATTTAATTTTGTTCAACTATAAAGGCAGTCAACGTAAGTCTTGGAATCATTTCTTGATCACAGCATAACATAGCATCTTGTTGTCCTGAAAGGATCTTCCAAAAGGAACTTTTGTGCTTCTTATTGTAACTGGCTCATCACTGATGTTACTTCCAACCATCCACGCAATGTCTTGTCTTGGTTTGAACAGGAACAAAATCTGAGGCTTTGCTCTTTTTTGTGGAGGGCACTTGCACCCTTTTTATATTGATGCTGGGGTACAGAGTTTACCATTTTCAGACCTTCTTTGGCAACAGTATCTATAGTGAATCCTGTTGTTGTCTGTCTATTTGTTCAGAAAAGGAAGGATTTGAGTGTGAATCCTGATGGGCCCTAGGCGCCTTCATGACCAGGCAGGAGAAAGTAAAAGAAAGGTGGGGTGCAACTAAGAGCATTTAGTTGCTGCTTTTTTATCTTTAATTCTTCTTGGGAATTCCATAATTTTAGGCTGCCACCTCCAGCAGATATCAAGTGAGAGTCCAGGGTTTATTTGAGCCAGCCACCCCAACATAGGTAATGGAGTGCTTATTAGGGCTTCCCTGATTGGCATTTCCTAATTCTGCTTCTGATCTTCCTGAAATATATCAATTGGTCCTCTTGCTTTCTGCATGTACCCCTTTTGTCCAATATGAGTAAGGAAAAAGAAAAAGAAAAAGAGAGGTACAGTACTGTACAATCTTGCTTGATTCTATTTATTTTATTGATGCATGAAATTATAGAGTTTCCAGGTTGAGACTTTGATTGTACAATCATCCAGCATCATTCACATATTTTATGGTGGTGTGGGGTCAGAAGTTTTGTCTTCCATTTATAACGTGCCTTGATTTGCCAACCACATTCTTCTTTTTTTTCTTGCCATGGGAAATCTGTCAAGGATTGAAAGACACAATAGCTCTAGAGTATATTTTGATTGAAAGGAGCTGTCAATGTAGAGCATCTCTAAAATGTCCTAATATTAAGATAGAGCTGCAGGTTCTCCAAGAACACATTTTCAGGACAAAAAGGGGGATTTGTGGTCAGGGAGAAATTTCTCCAAAGCCGGTTATTATTGACAAAAATGGTACAGGGTAAATAATGAAGGCAGGTTACAGTGTCAATGGAAACAATATTGATTGAAAGAGTGGTGTAATTGTAGTAAAAAATACCAACAAGAGGTAGTGGTGCTACAGGTTCCAGATTTTTTTTTTAAAAAAAATCACATTTCTTCTTCCCCATAAAGGCCATGTCACTATGCAGCAGTTATATCTAACTGAATGAAAACACCCTCTTTTATGCCTTCTAAATATGAAGAATAGACACCTTCATACAATAACCAGGGGAAAACGTTGGTTGCCGTCTAACAGCTACCTCAGATTGGATAGTTTCTCAACCACATCCACATGTCAAGGGCAGGGATCTGCATGAGAAATGATTTTATTTATTTATTTATTTAATTTCAAATTTGTATACCACGCCTATTTCCTGAACGGGAACTCAGGGCAGTTTACACAAGATTAAGAAAGGTTAAAAACAAAATAGCAGCATAGCAGCATCCAAGATGGCGAACCAGTGTTGGCAGGGGCGGGGAAGAGAGGGGGGGGGAACCCCTGCACCCCTAGCAGTTTCCAAAGGCGTCCCTGAAGAGCCAGGTTTTCAAGGCTTTCTTGAAGGATGCCAACGAAGAAGCTTCCCGCATTTCGCTTGGTAAAGCGTTCCACATGCTAGGTCCAACAACCGAAAAGGCCCAATTACGGGTGGTTGTTTAACGGGCCTCCTTCGGCGTAGCAATCCAAAGCGAGAGGGCCAGGGAAGATCGGATGGGTCGGGCCAGGTCTAATAGTCGGGAGATGCGCTCTGCCAGATAGACAGGGGCCAAGCCATGTAGGGTTTTGTGAACCAAAACCAACACCATGAACCTTATTCGGGAGGCAACGGGCAGCCAGTGCAAGCGAGCCAGGATGGGGGTGACATGGTCAAACTTACATGCGCCAACCACCAACCTGGCCGCCGCATTCTGGACCTGCTGCAATCACCGAACAAGTTTCAAGGGGAGCCCCATGTAGAGGGCGTTGCAGTAATCCAACCTCGATATGACCAGCGCCTGTACCACTGTCCTCAGGGAATCCCCATCGAGGTACGGGCGAATCTGGGTGATAAGCCTAAGATGGTAATAGGCCGACCTGGTTACGGCAGCCATCTGGGAATCCAGGGACAAATCCGGATCCAGGATGACGCCCAGACTCCTCACTCTTTGTGCCAGCTCGAGGGCAGACCCATCCAGACTGGGAAGAGGGCCACTGTACCCCTCTGGGCCTCCCCCGAAGAACAAAACCTCGGTCTTTCCAGGGTTGAGCTTGAGTCTATGAGCCCTGGTCCAGTCCAAAACTGTGGCCAGGCAGCAATCAAGGGTCTGGATGGCCTCCACTGCACTGGTGGAAAAGGAGAAATAGAGCTGCGTGTCATCAGCATACTGATGACAGCAGACTCTATAACTCTGGATGATCTCAGCCAGCGGCTTCATATAGATGTTAAAGAGGATGGGGGAGAGATCTGACCCCTGTGGCACCCCACAAGAGAGTGTCCAGGGAGATGACAAATCACCCCCCAAGCTCACTTGCTGGGTGCGGCCCTCAAGGAAGTAGCGGAGCCAGCCAAGGGCCAGGCCCCCGATCCCCACCTCAGAAAGCCGCCCCAGGAGGATACCATGGTCGACAGTATCAAAAGCCGCTGACAGGTCGAGAAGAACCAACAGGGTAGAGCAACCCCTGTCAGCTCTCCTCAACAGATCATCATGCAGAGTGACCAGTGCTGTCTCAGTCCCATGTCGCAGCCTAAACCCAGATTGGAAAGGATCCAGGACATGGTTCTCCTCCAAAAACGTCTGGAGACGCAGGGTGGCAACCTGCTCGATCACCTTGCCCATAAAAGGAACATTGGCTATAGGACGATAATTAGACATATTGTCTACAGCCAGATTTTTGGCTTTCCTTAGGAACAAACTGGTAACCATATAATGCATGGCCCTAATTCCCAGGGATGCCTAAGTGCATGGAGAATTATGGGCACAGTCCTTTCCCCCTGCATACATTTACACCTAATGGAGAGATGTCAGAGATGAGGTTCAGTGGAAGTCATAGGACATTAGGGATGTAGCCAAGAGGATGGCTCAACTCCCTGATCATAATGGGAGCAGCTTTTAAGGCATATCATACCCGAAGTAGGTTAATTTGGGGTGAGGGTAGTGCTTCTTGACTTGGCAATTGGCAGTACTTTCAGATACTTCCAGTGACTTAATGAGGTAGGCAAGCTGTGTGATTATGTCGCTGATGCAAAGAAGTTGTTTCAGGCCAAAACTGTAAATGACTGGAGCTGCAAATATGTTTACAGTGAAATTCTCTTACTATTGCATTAATGGAACTGTATGTGGGAATTTTGCAGGTTACTTAAATAAGCTCTGTTGGCTTGGGGTATGCTGCTGTTTGTAGAGAAGAAGCCACAAAGAGACCTCCTGAAATTTTGCTAGAAAAAGAAAAAGCGAGATTAGGGTAGAGAAATGGTGATAGAATACTCACACCCATTTTGGTTGAGCCATCTTTCCCATAAACTGCTCTTATAGTTTCTGAATTATTGGGGTTTTCCCACCACATGTACTTCACAGTCTGTAACCAATGTGGTTTGTTCCAAGGAGTGCAGTGTGAGGCAGGTTTCCATTGAGGAATTATGAAAGCCAAATTCATTTCACAGGTGATATAGCTTTCAGTCATGGTTGCCCAGGGACTGATTTAAATGGGAAGAACAGTGCAAAAAGGCTGCATTGCTATTACTCAAAGGCTGAACGACCTGTTACAGTGAAGCAGCTTCTGTGGCTTTAGCATTTTCACTGTTTTAAGTGTGTGCTACAAAAGGAAACATTTCCTGATAGAAAACTGAGCACGTACAGTCCTAAATTCTATTAGGCCTAAGCTAGATGTGAAATGAAGGACACTTCTGCACTTAAACTGGCCATGTCTCTTCGTTTGCACAAAATATCTGGATTCCACCTGCCCCATGAAGCACACTAGGAGAAACCTGTTAAAATCATTTGTTTGAGTCATGTTCCTGTTGAAAAATTTTTCTTCCTTCCAGAAAATTGCTGAAATGGTTTGAGAGAAGGTGTCAACTCTTTCTTTGGACTCTCCAGTTCTTCTGTCTCAATGGTCTGCTTGTGATAAATAAGTCATTGGTTTGACCCACAGCTACAAATAACAAACACCATTGAACTCAGTGTGTGTTCCTTCTGAACAAACATACTTAAGTCTGCCTTGCCCCATAGGGAGCTTTTCTGATGAGGTTTTTACTGTATAGTAATCAAAGCACAAAGTTTTGGGGAGGATCCAGATGGCATCGTCTTCAATGGGTAGTTGCTGTTTCCTTACTAATTTCCTTATCAATTTTGCCTCCTTTTCGTCTGCCTCAAAAAAAAAAAAAAATCTGTTGAGGAAGGGAAGATGGGATAGTTACACTATGTATTTTGACAACTAGAAGCCCTGAGTCTGAAAGCACCCTTGGTCAGGAACTATGAAATGTCCAAGAGGAACAGATGTAAGTCATAATTTATAATTAGTTCTCTGGAAAAGATGGTGGTCTTTTTAGTAATTAAAGTCAAGTATGATGAAACAATTCTAATTTTGAGAGTTTACCCACTGAATTTCCCCCAGACTTCCTATTTCACAGTGTGGTAAAAATGTTACATAAGCCTTTTCTTCACTCACCCAGTCACCCTTATCATCTTCTGATTATGTCTGACAGTAGCTGTAACCCCAACAGTGATGCTGTGATAAAGCAGCCAGTTTATTCTGCTCGGCTTTGGCTATGAGAACCATGGTTTCATGAGGAGAGCAGGACAAGCTGGTTGTTCTGATGGCACCAAGTGATGTGCTTCCTTATCAGTACTGGATTAATTGTAATTCCTAAAGATATAGAATACCTGGGCCTATAACCTGGGATATCATTTTTCACAACACAAATAAGGAGACAAGAAGATACAGTACATGCAATTGAAACCCAACATGGTTTCAAAAGATTTCAGTGTTTATTGTGACATGGCACAGACACATGGAAGACCATTCACATGTTCAGTGAACAGAAGGAGAGATTGGAGAGAAGGAAAAATGAAAAGTGCAAGTGTGATAAGGAGACATTCTAGTTGACAGAAATGGAACTCGAAAAACAATTGCTTTTCCTGCATGGTCTTAAAAGAAAGAAAATTGGCTTGCAAGAAATGTAGGTTATGGAACCATCCTGGTGTCTTGATATCACTGTGTTGTAAGTATAACATCTTACTAATGTCAACATCTGGGGAGTATATTAGTGTTGGACTTTGCTATCAGAGTCAGGTGGCTATTTGATATCCCTTACCTGATCTTGTGTGTTCTGCTTCACATATACAAATAAAGGGAATTTCCTTCAGACTCTTTCATTCAGCTTGCAAACCATTTGCTGCTGAGACATTTTCTTTTGACTAGAACTAGGAAGGGACCATGAAGAATAAATGCCTGGGAGTTTTCAGAATAGGAAAAAACATTAAATGGAACCCGAACTTCATTAGGATTACTCTTTGGATCCAGCGAAGCTATTTCTAAGGTAAGACTTTCAAAGCTGCACATTTGAGAAGCAGTTTTTTCTTTTTTGCTTCTGTTGACCTGCAGTTGTTAATTTGTATACCTAAATTGGGTTTTGATCCTTTCAGAATTCTAGGGGTTTACTGAAGTTGGCTGGAAGGTTGAAAGCCAACACAATTCTGGTATGAAAAAGTAGATTCAGCATTTCAGTTCCCAAGGAACCTTGAAACTTCCTTGGATACAGAGGTTCAGGTGGGAACATGGTGGTGGTGATGGTGGTTTAAGATCATCCTAAAAAGGAGTCCACAATGCTGGTAGTTCTTTGGTACTCTAACAAAGAGTTGCACAGTCGTATTCTGAAGCTTTTTTGTTTCTGGACAGTTAACTTGCAGTCTGACTCATTCCATTGACTTTGTCTTCTGCAAACTGTCCTGTATGACAGCAGGCACTATTTCAGAGGCTCTTTGCAAAGTGTCCACAGTGGGATTTCTTTTAAGTGGGTTGCCTTCCTAAACAGAGTCAGAAAGAGCTATGAGAGAACATTAAAATTGGCCCTGAATGCTGACCATAGTGTTATGCTGGGCCATAGTGGGAAATTAAAAGGCAGACTCTGCTTGGCCTTCAGTACTGGTCCGAGTACTATGGGAAGTATTACGTGATGTTTTGTATCTGACTGCCATGTGCCACAAGAACAAGGGCACCAGATGATGACAATGTGATGGAGTAACATCATTTGTAACTTTGCATAGCAAGACATCCTTGTTCCCATCTTCCATCTTTATCCTGAACTTTGTTCACACTGCAGTTGCATACATACATACATACATACATACATACATACATACATACA
>JAHTLZ010000129.1:40510727-40548204 GCA_023846285.1 Phrynocephalus versicolor
ATAATAATAATAATAATAATAATAATAATAATAATAATAATAATAATTTGTGCCAGAACTAGCATGCCTGTAGCAAAGAACTGGTGGTATCATAAGCCTGAAAAAGTGACTGAAAATGAGCATGCAAAATTACTTTGGGACTTCCGAATACAGACAGACAGGGTTTTGGAGCATAATACCCTGGATATTCTGATTGTGGAGAAGAAAAAAAGAGTGGATCATCGATGTTGCTATACCAAGTGATAGTAGAGTTACCAAGAAACAACTAGAAAAAATTATCCAATATTAGCATCTGAAAATTGAACTTCAGAGACTCTGGCATAAACCAGTACAGGTGGTCCCAGTGGTAATCTGCATGCTGGGTGCAGTGCCTAAAGGCTAAGCAAGTATTTAGAAGAAATTGGAGTTGACAAAGTCACCATCAGTCAGCTGCAGAAGCCGCCTTACTGGGATCTGCTCGGATAATTCGCCAATACATCACATAGCCCTAAACGCTTGGGAAGCGTTCGACAAAAGATACCTGGCAAGTGATTGTCCATGTTTATCTTCAATGCCTCCAGTATTGGAGAGCCCACAACTTCTCCTGATAATCTGATCCATTGTCGTACTGCTCTAACGTTTTTCTCAATATTCAACCAAAAACTGGCTTCCAGTAACTTGATCCTATTGTTGCATTTCCCGCACTCAGGGGTGATTGAAAACTGATCCTGTCCTTCTTCCACATGGCAGCCTTTCAAGTATTTGAAAAGTGCTATCATATCTCTCCCGAACCCCACCTCAACCAACTTCTTTTCTCAAGTCTATACATGGCCAGTTATTTCAGTCTTTCCTCATAACACTTGGCTTCCAGCCCCCCTAATCATCCTTATCGCCTTCCTCTGAACTTATTCCAATTTGAACTATGTCCAGATTCGATCAGTATTTGAATAAAATACAGCAGCTTTAAATCCTTATTAGAATCTTGCCTCAAGGTGCACTTCATACAATGGATTAAAGGTGCTTCCAAATCTATTGGCCTATTTAAAACGATATCAATATTACTTCAGATTTCTAATCTACGCCATGTTTCATTTGCTACTTCTAGTCAGAGGAATGCCTTTGGAAACCACAGCTAGTGGACATCATGTCTTTTCATTAATTCATTTGGAAATGGGAGACTCTAGTCAATTGTAAGAGTAAACTCTCTGTATGACTAAAATACACTGAGCAATGTTGCATCACTTAATGGATTTATTTAGGGCAAAGAAAGCTCAGAAGGAGCAGTGGGAAAACACAGGAGGAAGATGCTGCCTGAGCAACATGTGCCATCCTATCAAGATGCCATTGAGATCTGTGTAGCTGCCATCTATAGCATTTATCTTGTAGAGAGTTATAAAATAAGAACTGTATGTTCCGTTTTACATCCTGTAACTCTTTTTGCAATTTTTAAAAAATTAACCTGTACACTCTGTGGCCTCACAGATGTATGAGAACCCCCTATTTTTGTTTTTTATTTTTACAGGAAGAGAAATGACAGGCTTCTTTTTAAAGCCTACAAAAGTAGTTGTTCTATTACTGTTCAGTCTGTATGCTCTCTATTCTGATAGCATTGCTTATAAAGACAACTACCTGATTGTAAGATCATCTGAAGTATCAAGCAAGGACTTGGCAGCTGCTGAAGCTGCTTCTTATAACAGGGCTAAGCCAAAGTTTGTGTTGGTGTGGATTTGAGGCTGAGTGGTACCAAAAGCTCATGGCCTTGCCCTTGCAATCTGTGTGTACGGGGTGGGGTGGATGGGTTGTGTGTGCAATTCGATATCATTTTGCACACACATGCATGTGCACTTCTAAGGTATTATCAGACAGAGGCATACCAGCTAGCAGTAACATTTGTTTTCTTTTCCAACAAAGCTGGTATTAATTGTGCCCTCTGTTCCCTGGGACCAAGGCCGGCGCTAGGTTTTGTTGCGCCCTAGGCGAGGGGCGGTGGTGGGGTGGGGGTGGGGGCAGCAGTGGCAGGCGGTGGAGCAGGGGGCAGCGGCAGCGGCTGGGTGGGGGGTGGCAGTGGGGGGTGGGGCAGGACAGGGGCAGCAGTGGTGGTAGGGACAGGGCAGGGGGCAGGCAGTGGGGGAGGCGGATGCAGGGTGGCGGCAGGTGCAGGGTGGCGGCAGGGGGCAGGGCGGTGGGGGAGGCGGATGGCGGTGGATGGCAATGGGTGTGGGGGTGGATGGCAACGGGCATGGGGGTAGGCGGCGATGGGCAGGGGGGGACAGACGGCAGTGGCCAGCGGTGGGGGGCAGTGGGGGGGCAGCAGGCTGGCCAGCGCCCTCTCCATTTTGGCGCCCTAGGCAACTGCCTAGAGCGCCTTAATGGACGTGCCGGCCCTGCCTGGGACTGATGCTATCTGAAGAGATAGCAATGTACTGGGGCATTGCGGAGGTACAAGAGCTGTTTCCATTCTATGCATCAGAGCAGAATATCAGTCTTGAGTTCCTGCACAATCACAAGACCAGCTTTCAGAGGCAAAGGAGCTCTGTTCTTTCTCAGGTGTCCCATGAGTGACATTCTGAAGACAAGTAACTTCCTAAGCTACTCACGCTGCTATGTCTCCAACAACCCATAATGCAGCCCATAATCACATACATGTTCTCCTCACAGAGAGAGAGAGAGAGAGAGAGAGAGAGAGAGAGAGAGAGAGAGAGAGAGAGAGAGAGAGAGAGAGAGAGAGAGAGAGAGAGGTAAGGTATTTATCCAGCCAGTTTCCAGTTGGAGGCTGCTATAGTCTCTGTTGGCTGTACCGGAACCTCATTGCCACTGACAGTATTCCCAATTATGGGCAACTTGGCCCTGTAGATATTCCCCCCATCACCTGTGTCTTTCAAGATAGCATCTTTTTGTCCTGCTGGTATACTGGTTTTTGAAAAAAGAAAGCTGTGACAATAGTCTTTGAGTAAAATCAGTGAACCATGACAAAGTTCAAGAGTAGACAAGAGAAGATGAAAAACATGCCAGTTTACTGACTACCTAGGGCAGTGGTGGTGAACTTTTGGCACTCCAGATGTTTTGGACCACAACTCCCACAGTCCTTTGTCACTGGCTATTTAAGCTTGGAGTTCTGGGAATTGTGGTCCAGAACATCTGGAGTGCTGAAGGTTCTCTGCCACTGACCTAGGGGGATCATAAATATTTGTGATTCTCATAAATAATACTAACAATGGCCTGGAATTAAGTCATCCTAAAATGAGTAGGTAAGTTGTGCTACCTACTAGCCATAATTTACATTTGGGGAAGATTGAACTGGTCCTTTATGTGGCCTAACCCACCCACCACCATCTCAGACCTCTCCTGAATCCTGACCCTTGAGATCAATCTTAGGTCTCATGTGACTTTCAGGCCATGCTTGCCTAAGGCAATGGCAACATCTTAGAAAAAGTTGCCTCCCTCTTTTCCTCCACAGTCCCCACAGACTTGTTCCCAGAAAATAAGTGAGGATCTTTTATTTACTTTGGTCTCTGCCTGTTCCAGTTTCTGTGGACACGGATTCCACCCCTCGCCAACAAAGAGGCAGGAACTGATGAAGATTCAATGTGATTCCCTCAGGTGGCAATTTAGTTTGTTAAATGCCTTTGATGCTACTTCCTTGCCTGTGGTCCCATCAAAGCCTCTCAGATCAATGAAGCAGTCTTGAATATTTATAATGAGAACATTTTCTTATTTAAACTGGAAACTGAAATGAATTATAGTAAATAAAAATAGCACCACAAAATGAATATGCAATGAAAACAACAGTGAACACACACACAGCAATAGTAACTTTGGGCAAGTGGGGAGGACAAAGTGATAAATGGAAAGGACTTTATTTGCTTTTTAGAGTATGATTGTCTCAGGCGCCAAATTCCCATTTTGGAAGATGTGCATTCTAGTATTGGTAGATCTAAATGTGTGGCATAAAGACATAGTAGGGCAGACCAATGGAAATCTGGTGGGGATTGATGCAATCCTTGTCATTCTGAATATCCCTCCGCCTCTCACAAGCATTCAATAATAGTAATAACTGCACACAGTAAAGTAGATTGTAAATTATGGAGACCCTTTCCAGGGTTACCTTGGCCTCATAAGAACCAGGCCGTGTGGCCTAGGGTAAGCTAAACAGTCTCAGGGGGCTGTGTGAAGAAAGAAATACTAAACTGCTTTAGACTGTGCAGCTTGCCCAAGGCCACACGGGCTAACTCTTACAGGACAAACAGTGTGGAAATCAGACTCTAAACCTCTGACTTCATAGCCAGATACCTAAAGCACTGACCTATTCAACCAGCTTAAACATTGCTTTATTATATCTAAAATTTCCTGGTATACATTACTATTCTCCATGCAAACATATGACTGAAGATGGTAGTGTCCACTCACCTATATGAAAAGAATATTCTATGAACTATCTGTCTACCAAACTTACATGCAAACTGTTTCCTATCTTACAGAAGTATGATGTTTCTTGTATTCCCGAAGGCTTTCAAGGCCGGGATCTGATAGCTGTTGTGAGTTTTTCGGGCTGTTTGGCTGTGTTCTGAAAGTTTTTCTTCCTAGCGTTTGGCCAGATTCTGTGGCCAGCATCTTCAGAGGGCAAGGAGCTCAGGGAACTAGGAGTTCTCCCTGTGCTCTGGGGTACAGAGTGAGTGAGACTGTGTGATTTTAAAGTTGTGTGTTTCTTCTTTCCCATAACTTTAAAACCACACAGCCTCACTCACTCTATACCCCAGAGCACAGAGAGAACTCCAAGTTCCCCAAACTCCTTTCCCTCTGAAGATGCCGTCCACAGAGTCTAGCGAAACGTCAGGAAGAAAAATTTCTACAACATGGGCAAACAGCCCGAAAAACTTGCAACAACTATGATGTTTCTGATTTTCTATAAGTGTATGTCTGAATTTCTATATTTTTACTTTCTGTTTCTCATATTCTGCTACATATATTTTACTAATAAGCGATACACTTCACTGTGCAATTGTATTTCAAATTACCAAATGCTTGTAGAGAAGGGAAGGTGAATTTTGCAGTATTTGGGATTCATCTTCAAAGGCTCCATTACCAGTCTGAGAAGTGGAAATCAGGCTTGATTATTTGCTATATCTGCCATTGCTGTGTGTGTGGGTGGAAGTCCCATGTGAAAATTATTTACATGTATTGTCACATAAAACAGTCAGCTGTAGCTGATCTAGCCTGACATGATGCCTCCCAGCATAATGGAAAATGTAGAGGGAGGATGGAGTGTATTTTGCCAATCTGCCACTCAAAGAACATTTAGAAAATGCATTCCTTTTAAAAGCTATTTTCTTGTGAAGGGTATTCCACCCTCTTCACTGTACAAAAAGGATATCCAAAATCTTTGTCAAATAATAATGATAATAAACCCACAGTTGAGTGACATGCATTCATTCGCCAGTGCTGTTCCTCTGAAACAAAGCAGAACAAAGCATAGTAATTGAAAAACCGAGGGATTGCTTATATGGCAGGCAAATCCAAAGGATTTCCCATTCTTTCCCACTCAAAATCTGATTTATGGGCAGAAACTTTAGGCAGAATTTTTTTACAAGTTATAGTCTGAGTATTCAGTGCCTAGAAAACCTAGGAAATAATTGCTAAATGTCATAATTGACTTGATGACACCAGATGGTTATTATTATTATACACTGGCAACTGCAACATCCTTACAGCCCTGGTGGCAGGACATGGGAATGAATAATTCACTAGAAGCAAATTTCTACAGACTTTTAGGACGCAGTAGACTCACTCTTACTTGTGAGTTCCAGTTTTTGCCTCCTCTCATTTTAATGCATCCACCCCCTACAATGTAACTCTTAGAGGCTCATCTATCTAAACTGCAGGTATCTGGAAGATTACACATGATGGGTACCCTTCATGACACATGTATACAGTGCTTGCATTGGTAAGTGTATGTATGATTAATACTCCATGCAAATATGGCCATGGTTAGGATCATGAAAGTATTAGCTGTTTGATATGGAGTTGGACTAGCATTGATGGTTATATTGGATTGGTAACATCATATTGGATTAGTCTTCAAAACTTTTTTTGTGCAGAATAGGACAATGGGCTTAAAAAGTGAGTTAAAAGACAAAGGATTGCTTAGTTCATTCGTTCACATGTTTGAAGGAAGAATCTTCCATGTTGTTTAGCAATATTTCTCAAAGTTGTTATGGATTTTATTGCCAGGCATAATGAGTTCTCGGGAGAACGAGGGCCATAGAATGATTGAATGGTTGCATTGTACCTTGGTATTTCCACCACAAATGGTGCTCAAGACAATTGGTTTGGTTTATGGTTGCATATGAAGGGAGTAAGATGGTACAAAAACAATCTACTTATGTGAGTGTTTAAATCTTTTTCTTCTTGGGTTGAGGGGAGCCTACAGTGACTAAATTTGGGGAGCCTTTGCCAAGTGCAGTGACAAATAAGAGGACACATGCCATATTTATTATTCATTAGTTTTTAAGCCTTTACCTTTTCAGACAACTAGAACAAGCAGATTTATGATAAAGTGTTGAGTTTCTGCTCAGAAACTCTCCCAGCAGTTCCATGTAAATGCTGAAAAGCAGAGGGGACAATGCTGAGCCCCAAGGAACCCCACAAGCTAACAGTCAGGCAGTCAAACAGCAGTCCCCCTGAACTACTTTCATGGAGCATTTGACCAAATAGGATTAGAAGCAATGCAAAACAATATGCTTAAGTCCCACATCAGCAAAGGGCTTAGAAAGGTTCTGGGGTTGATGGTATCAAAATGCCAGAGAGTGGTCTAGCAAAACCAAAAGAGGAAAACTCCATCTGACCCAAGACTGAAGATACGTCTAGATCAGGCATGCCCAAACGTCAGCCCTCCAGATGTTTTGGACCACAACTGCCATAGTCCTTTGCCATTGGCAATCTAAGTTTAGAATTCTGGGAGTTGCGGTCCAAAACATCAGGAGGGCCGACGTTTGGACATGCCTGGTCTAGATGGATGGTTTCTTGCAGCAGCATCTTGAAGACATTGAGCAACTCTTCAATCTCATCCTCATTAACAGATTTTGTGATGAGAAGAAGCACATAAAGTAGTTGTGGGAAAACATGAGGTTTGCAAACAGAAAGATGCCCACTGTTCCATAAAAATCTATGAATTTTCACCTGGAAGCAGCCTGAACGTATGACCACTAGACAGAGTTATAACTTTCTAAAGGTCATCTTAGTCCTTTCCAACACTTTGTGTTGCTGTGCCCAAACTTTTTTCAGAACCAAGTGAAACCTCTGTTCTAAATAAGAAGAGACAAATAGAACTGTTTCCTTAGCAATGAGCGTGATGTTTCCTTGGCAACACGATCCATATTGAAAGCGCTTTGAAACAGCTCTGACCCTCAAGTCTTCTCTCAGGTTAACAATTTGCCTGTCTGCTCACAAGTTGCTGGCTATATAAAGCTACAGAGAAGATGGAGAATGAGGAATGAGAGGAATTATTTGTTATTTAATTAATCTTAAATCAATTAAGAGTCTTTATCAATTTATTGCACTTTTAGACTACCTAATAACTAGAGTTCTTTGGGCTCTTTACAATATATTATTAAAAGCATAACATGCAAGCAATAATGATAATAACAAGCGGTATTAGTAAAACTAAAACAGAATGGCAAAAAAAAAAAATAGAAATACCCTGTAGCATATAAATTCAGCAGAGCATTAATATCATAAATGGCATAGGACCTAGATACCTGAAGGACCACCTCCTTCCATATGAACCTACCCGACAATTAAGATTGAGCCAGGGGGCCCTCTTGAAAGAGCCATCTCTCAAGGAGGTGAGAGGGATGGCTTGTAGACATAGGGCCTTCTCGGCAGCTGCTCCCAAGCTATGGAATGCCCTCCCAAGTGAGATCCGCCTGGAGCCAACATTGATGGTATTTCGGTGTCAAGTAAAAACCTTCCTGCTCCAGAAGTTTTTTAATTGATACAACATAGATAGACTGTGGGTCCTCTGATGGCAATTTTAGTGTAATGATTTTAGTGTAAGGTTTTTATTATTGTTTTAATTATGTATTGATATTTGATGTTTTAACTGTTTTAATTCTCTGATTGTAAGCCGCCCAGAGACCTTTGGGTAGTGGGCGGCATTTAAGTTGAATGAATGAATGAATGAATGAATGAATGAATGAATGAATGAATGAAATTCATAGAATGAAAGAGTTGGAAGGAGCCTGTAAGGCCATTAGGTCCAACCTCCTGCTGAATGCAGGAGTCAAAATTAAAGTAGACATAACAAATGGTTATTTAATTTTCTCCTGAATGCCGCTACTGTTGGAGCACTCACTGCCTCCCAAGGTAACCAGTTCCATTGTTGTACTGCTCTAACAGTTAGGAAGTTTTTCTTGATATTCAGTGGATTCTGGCTTCCTGTACATTGAACCCATTGTTACATGCCCTGCACTTTGAGGTGAGGAACAACATGTCCCTCCTCTGTTTGGCAATCTTTCAAGTATTTGAAACAAAGCTATCATGTATTCCATCAGTCTTCTTTTGTCAAGGCTGAACATGCTCAGTTCTTTCTGTCTTTCCTCATATAGCTTGGTGTCCAGTTCCCTCGTTGTAGGATTCCTTCCAGCTTTTTAGTTCAAAGATTGTATTTATCCTCTCTAACTAAGATTTTCACTTCATGTTTATTTCCTGGCATTCATATATAGACACCAAAGATTTGTGGCCAGTGATCCTTCCTGTGTTTTATTAAGATTATTATTGGGTTCCATTGGGGCTGCTCAGTCTGTTCCTCTTACTATACGGTAAGACTTCTTCTATCCTACCTCAGGGCTTGCATCACCATTTCCCTTTAAAACCCTCCTGATTTTGTTTTATTTTGTTTAGGACTAGCTAGTCTCCAAACGGTCACAAAATAGTTTGCGGGGTTTTTTTTTCATGGTTTATTTTGTGCCCATCTCTATCAGATAGACTAACAAAAGGTACTTTTGCTATTCTTGCATGAAAAACTAATACAGCTATTTCTTTGAACATTTCTTTTTTGTGTGGCAGCCTTAGGATGCTGATTGAGATCGCATCCTGGAAGCTGGGGAAAGAAATCTGGTGAAGGTGGGGATTAAAATACCTGTAATCCAGAGCATGCAGAATGTTGCAGATGCCATTTTATCCTGCATGTACCCTTGAGGCTATGTCTGAGACTTTTGTGTTTCCAAGTTTGCAGTAATGAAGGCTTCATGAAGAAGCAGAAACAATACTATCAAGGTCGGCCCTGCTCTGTATGCCCTTTTTTGTGAGCATGGACAGAATAGGAAGGCTTCCATACATCCCTAATTGTATGTAAAACAGTCAATTGAAATCACTTAGGCTCGTTGCATAGATGTGACTCAGAGAGAACATTTGACTGGTTGGATAAGAGCACTGGGGGTAAAGCATGCAAACAAGTTTGGCGTCACAACATAGAGGTGTTGTCTGGGTCGGGACACACACCCCATGCACATTACAATCAGATTCATTCATGTAGGACTAGTAAATACCCCTAGTCCATGAGTAACCTGAAGAAATAAAGTGAGTAATGTGAGGGAGGAAAATATGGCCCCAACAGAACTGCACAATGGACAATCAATGGCAGTAGCACAAAAACATGGTATCCCCAGCTTCACTTCCTTCTGTCAATGAGGTGAGTACATGAGGGGATGTCTCTGGCAACTGCACCACCAGCAGGAACTTTGGTGGCTGCTAAATATCAATGGTGTTGTTGTTCAGTAGAGCCTTCAGTGGGTGAGGCTTCCAGTTTTGCCCACATGGAGTCTGTTCACATCCATGTGGGTGCTATACTCATGATGGACTGGATTGGACCCTTGATGTTTTACTGACAGGTTGACATTGCTGTTACTCTGTTGCTGTAACCTCTATTTCCCTCATTTAATGAACAATCCAAATTTATATAGATATTTAATACTGAAATGTATCTCAAGCAGTGTGAAATCAGAGAAGGTTGAAATTAAAGTGCACCTATCTGTCTGTCTGTCTGTAATCAAGAAACAATTAAACACAAGATAAAATTTCTTAAAAAATAACCCTGATGGTACAAACACAAAACAATATTTAAATCACACTCATAAAACCATAAGTGCCATCTTGGTGAGAGTCTACCTTTGACGCACCATGTAATCATGTTTATTTTGACTCTGTTCACTAGGTGATGTGTTTAACCAAAGGATTGGAAAGAAACAGCTCTGAGTATCAGCCAATATCCTACCCTATCAAGCCTGGCTTCTGGCACTTGTAATCACATGTGCTTCATGCATAGTTATTTAGCTTATATACTTCTGTCAGTATATAACAGAAGTATATAAGCTAAATAACTATGTATGAAGTGCTTTCCAAAAACAACATATGACATTGTGCTATGCAATTTCCCACCTCCCCTTTCAAATTAATCAGCTTACTTAGAACTGAGATGCAGCTTTTCTTCAGCAGATTAAAAACTTATTAAAGAGTTACCCAGTGGTGCCACAGCTATAGTTACAGCTCTCAATGTTTCCATTATACTTGGTTTATACTATGGTGAGTTAAAGACTGGAATACTAATTGCCAGCTTTCTTGCTAATTAATATTTTTCTCCCTAGAAACAAATGGGCTTTCCCTAACCCAGAGCACATTATGCTTATTCCTGCATTGCTTTCCCTCCACTAGAGGGTACAGCAGGCCACAGGTACGAAGGAGAAGCATCAATTTAGTTGAAATCAAGCACCATCTTTTTTCTTTTGGGAGTTGGAAGGAACAAACACTGAACTTGCATATTCAAATCATCAAGGCATACAGTCTCTCTCTCTCTCTCTCTCTCTCTCTCTCTCTCTGTGTGTGTGTGTGTGTGTGTGTGTGTGTGTGTGTCTGTCTGTCTGTCTGTCTCTCTCTCTCTCTCTCTCTCTCTGTGTGTGTGTGTGTGTGTGTGTGTGTGTGTGTGTGTGTGTGTTTGTGTGTTCTAAACATTTCCCATAATCTCATGTTACACGTGTGAGCATAAGGCAAACAGCATAATTTTGGGCAACTAAGTGTTCCAAGTTAAGGAGTCAGCATAGATACTACCTGTTGCCTAGTGAGTTATTTGTAATTTGGTGCACCAGCGATACTACATATGTTGGCTACTTAACCTCAGCTGCCTATTGCCAGGCAAAAGCAAAGCATGTTGCTTATCTACCAGCCAAATAGCACTTAAAGCATAATTATGCAGGCTACATACACCATGAGCTGGGTAATCAAATGTACCAACCTCAGAAAAATGGAAGGTTGAGTTAACCTAGAGTTCATTGGGATTGAACAGAGGCATAACATTACAATAAGATCTGAGCCACTGCATGTTGGTCATTGCTTGCAGGGAAGGAGGCTTGTGGACTTGCACTTATTTTGCTCATTTCTAAGGTTTTGATCCAGAAAGCTAGAAGTAAAGAACTTCAGCAGTGAGCAGAAGAACAGAGATGGATTGGACTTTTGAGGATTGGTAAAGATTTACTTAAATATACCCATTGATAAATTTGTGATCTTCCAGTGAATGAGAGAATAAGAAATGAAGAATAGATATGGCAAATGGAACCAGCCACAAAGGGTTACAATGGAGTTCTCTGCTCAAGAATTCCTCTGTTGAAGGTTTCAACCAGCCATGCTGTCATCACCCTGCAACTCCCACTGTCCATTTCTCTTCCAATAGCAGCTCAGTGGCTCTGCTACTAAAGTCCTTCAAATGTTGCAGGTGGAGTATATTTTGCTCCATTGGACTTCTGTGTTGTGTTGTTTTGTTTTTGGTCTAAGAGATGCTGCCATTGCATGGTGTACTTCTGCAAAGCTTTTGCTAACACCAGGGATATTGTTGATCATTTCCTCTTTTGCTTCTCGGTATCCCTCTTTTCATTACAAGCTTCCTGGTACTCACAATCCAAAGTTAAGGGGATAGTGCAACTCTTGCTAGAAGACATCTACCACATCTGCAAAAGAAAGACAGGTGCTTCTGGACATGTGATGAAACTGAAAGCATTCACAGAAACTTATAACTCTCCTTGTTCCTAAGTTATTTGTTTATTTATTGAATTTACACTTCAATCTTCAGCCAAAAAAGACTCCCAAAGTAGCTTACATTATAGGTACTAACTTTGCTCATGCCCTTAGACAGACAATCATCATGGCACAGCAGTTAAACTACTGTACTGCAGCCAAAACTGAGCTCACAACCAGGAATTCAATCTCACATAGCCAGCTTGAGGTTCATTCAGCCTTCTAGCCTTTTGAGGTTAATAAAATGAGTACAATTTTTTCTGAGGGGGGCCAACATGTAGCTTGCATAATTAATGTATAAACCATGCAGAGAGTGTTTTAAGTGCTATGGGGTGGTATAGAGTCGTCCCCCGCCATGTCATGGTTCATATACTGCAGTCCTGGTATATCATGGGACTGCAGTATATGAAGGCAAGGCCCCCTGGAGGAAGCTGTGTGGGTCTGTTTGAGGCCTCCTGCACTTTGCCCAGGTCTGGCACTGCCCTGAGCAGGTCTCCAATGGGCTTCCCAGGCCTGTCGAAGGCTGCAGAAGTGGTTTCTGAAAAACTGGAAGTGGCTTCCGTAAGTATCATCCGAAACCACTTCTGAAGCCTCCAGCAGGCTTCCTGGGCTTGTCAGAGGCCCCAGAAGTGGTTTCCAACAAACCAAAAGTCACTTTCAAAAAACCGGAAATGCCTTCCGGATTGCCCCAAGCCACTTCTGAGGCCTCCAACAGGCGTGGGAAGCCTATTGGAGGCCCATTCAGGGCAGCGCCAAACCTAAGGTAAGAGTAAGGAGGCCCCAAACAGGCCCCTCCAGTCCCAACCCAACTCAGCATCCACATATCGTGGATTTTCCTTTATCACAGTTTGGGTTGGACCCCTAACCTCTGTGGTAAGCAGAAGATTACTGTATAAGCAACACACTTTACAATCCTAACTGAAAGGAATAAAACAGGCCTGCCCAACAGGTAGACCGTGGGCTGCTGGTAGTCCACGGAGGGTTCAAAAGTAGCCCACCAGCCATCAATTGAAAAAGTGAGGGGATACGTTCTACACCCTTTCCTCCCCCATCCCAAGGACCACCACTGCCCCAAGCAAAGTTCTGGATCTGACAACCCACTGTCTCAGCCTAGATTGGCAGTTCAAGGGCCATGGTTTATTGAAATCTGTAATTGGTTTTCAATGCATTCCTATGGGAAACCACTGCTCTACTTACAAAGGTTTTCACTTATGAGCATGTGCTCGGAATGGATAAAATTCGTAAGTAGAGGTTTTAGTGTAGTAGCCCTCAGGCACATTGGGCCGGAAAAAGTAGACATTGGCCTGTTCAAAGTTGAACAGCCCTGGAATAAAAGATGTGGAGGGAGGAGGGGGAAAATAAGTTTCGTATTTGATTTTGTGCTTCAGTGAATTCAGTGACTTGTTGGGTCCCTGCTCTGTCATTCTTTGATTCTATCAATTTGTTTCTTAGTCATTGGAGGTAGGAATAATGAGAGCATGCTTGTTTGGGGTTCTTTTTCACCTTTTGTGGCCAAAGCACTAACCAATCAAGTACTTGCTGAGCACTGCAAATTAGACCATTATTTGAAGTGAAGGAGCATTTGACCTTAGCAGTTTACAAAGACCAAAGAAGAGTAAGAAAAAACAACAACAATGCACCGAGAATTAAGTGGAGACTCGGCAATTGTTTAGGGAAGCAAGCATGTGTATGTCACTAATTAACACATACCTAATGGCAAACAATCTACTTGCAAAATGGGAGAGGCTGCATCATCATCATAATGTTTTGCCAAGCAAGGAAGAAAAGATTGGTACGCTGGCTATAGAAGCTATGCTTTTTTGTCAAGCGTTATACACCCATATGAGAAATAAAACAAAGGGCCATATAAGCCCCGAGCACTAAATTTAGGCTCTTGAAAACAACAATAAAAGCTACAAATGAAATGAATTATTGTTTCCTTGAAAAGACATGTGGCATTTGTTGTAAACAAAGCATCCCTGAGACTAATCTGAATCTGCTGTCTTACTGCATCCCACTGTTATGTCATACTAGATGAAAATTCAGAAAAGCGCCTAGGGAGGAAGAGGTCCACGGCAGAGAGAATGCTTCCCAGAAATACACTAGTTCAAAGTGGCTCAGCACTGTATATCATAATGGCACCAAGTGTCCTCTCTTGAAGGCTAAACCTTTCTAAGAGAAAAGTGGATGGAGTAGAGGGGGGGGGGAAACCTTCAATGCACGAAGAAAATATGCTATAAAACTAGCAGCTGGCCGGATGTTGGATTGTGATACCTGTCACCTCTGGGATTGAAAGGAATTGGAATACACAGGTTCCCCATTCCTGTGCAAAGCCATAAATGCACCTCAGACTCCCTGTAAACCCAGCTTCTATTCCCTTCTCTTTCCTCTGAGGCTTCTTCTATGTCAAATATTAATCTGGAAGCTCTTCAGTGGAGAGGTCGAATCTGCTGTAACTGATAAATTATGGTGGGCAATCACTTGGTTCCACCCTTTCCTCCACACCCATTCCGCACACCCAGTCCAGCTTTTACTGCCAAATGTACTGTGCTACTAGAGGAAAAGAATAGAAATTGTGTTATTTCTTTAACACAAGGCATGCATGGAAAACAATTTGGCTTCAGTGGAAGATACATTGACCTTATAAAATGTTTGTGAGTAAAGATGGGTGTTTAATTTCAGAAGGGGACTGGTTCTGAAATGAAACATGCCAGCACAGCTGGCACTCAGATCCCAATCCCACCCTCTGGAACAAAATCGGCCACTGTTTTACCTTGTTGTAGCTGGTGCTGGGCGAAATTCCAACCAGGAAGCAGCCTCCGATGTTTCATCTTTCTGTCTCCCTGATGCTGGCCAATCAGGAACTGTGCAAAGACATGCATCATCCCGCCTCCCTGTCTGAATGATGTAGCCTGCATAATTAAATTATAAACTGCCCAGAGAGTGCTTGAAGTGCTTTGGGGCAGTATATAAGCAGAACACTTTATGACGCATCGGAGGCTTCTTCCTGGTTCGAATTTCACCCAGCACGAGCTTCAGCAAAACAGTGGTTGATTTTGTTCCAGAGGAAGGAATTGGGTTCTGAGCACCAGCTGTGCTAGCATGTTTCATTTTGGAACCAAAATGAAACACCCATCTCTATTTGTGAGGGACAGGGAGAGGGAGAGAGAAGATTACAGCAGTTTGGATGAACAATGAAACATTTCTATCTCTGAAAAAGATGTCCAGTAGTGTGAGAGTAAGGTTCAAGCTTTGAGTTTATCTTCAATTCTTCATTCTGTCCTCTGCCTTATAGATATCCTAAAACTACCATCTCTGTAAACTCTGTATCCTAAAAGCACCATCTCTGTATTTCTGCAAAGCACCCTCACCTCTGCAGACATGGGCTACTAAACTGAATGGCAACAGGATGTGTCCAAACCACAAGAAGTGTATAGCAAATGTCAAACCTCATGCTAAGGCATGCTAATGCAGATGGGAAAGTATCACTGATCTTTAAGTTTGGTTGCGTTACGGAAAATGAACATATATGTAATTAAGTCACATGCTTTCCACTGCGGCAAATTGTAACCAATCCTGAGTTTGTTCTTTATCTGTTTTGGTATGCTGAAGAGTATTTAAGACTGGACATTCCATACAGGAAGTTGTCCCTGTGTTTAGGCACCCCTTGTGCACAAGGTACTAGGAAAGGATCCTCTGAAAATAAAACTACATTCCCAGGAGTCTGGTTTGTCTGTCGTCCATTATATAGTGATTCTCATTGAGGATCAGCCACATTCAAATGTGTGGTGACGGTAGCCATGACTCAACTTCCAGATAAACTCATCTGGATGACTGAGAATCTTCACAGACATATTACAGCAGTAAATTACAAAGGTATGGCAAATTATAACAGGTTAGAAAGAGGCTTGAATTTGCACGAGTTAAGCAGAGCTGCTGGTGACAGGGCATTTTGGAGGTCATTCATTCATATGCCAAAATCCTGTTACTTTTATCGATAAATCCCACTAGAGTGCACCCCATTGAACCTCTGGGGATTTGGTGAGTCAACTCCTTTATTAAGCTCCATTGGTCTTCAAGCAAGCCATGAGGACAGTAGGCCTACTTTCATCAATGGAACTTACAGAGGCATCAACTCACCAAATCTCCTCAGGTTTAATGGGCCTACTGTAGTGTGACTTACTACTCTTAGCAGGATTTGGGGCATAGGGTCATCATGAATCAGAGGCAGCTTGAGAGCCCGTAACAAGCAGTTTTAGAAAGGCAATCTGTTTATTTTGCTTCCTTCCCGAAGTGAATTTACTCTTCCTTTGCATATCCCAAGTCAGCATAATAGCCTCCTTGAGGAGACTCATCTGGAATCTTAGTTGTTATCTCTAAAGTGCTAGGTGAAGACATTAAAAAAGTCAGCTTCTACCCAGCCATTCTGAAGCCATGTGCTTAAAAAGAGAAGGGGGGGGGACCAGGACTCTCAGCAGCTGAATTGTGTTATAGTTTATATTCCAAGCTGGTAATAGCTGTTTTTATTCTCTGCAGCTAGAAGGGAAAGTCGAATGCTTCATTTGATTGTTCCTCTTGTGTTTTAATTGTTGTATATTACATTCTCACATTGTATTTTACTCCTGGCTTTTGTTGACTCTTCAGAGAGCATACGCTGATGGGCAACTATATATGTTCAGTCAGAAGCAAGTAAACAAACAATTATTTTACACATTGTGGGCACAGTTTCCATAAGCAAAGTCTGTAGGATGTTCTGCGTCTTGAATAGCACCAAAGTAGAGCAATATCGATCCAGTCTGGAATGCTAACATAAGCATTAAGCAGAGTGCCTCTGAATATTTGAAACCATGATACACATGGAAGCACAGATTATTTTCAGAGAGAATTGTGGTTTTAAGTGGCAATTACTCTTTACTCTTCCACTAGAGGGTGGTTTATTTTAACTTGTGTGTCAAATCGATTTAATTTCTAGCAATTAACTACATGTGTTCATAATTTTTTTCCTGAATTGGTTTTTTTCTGACTTTTTTGAATATGACCAAGGAAGGAATGGATCACATTGGTACAGAGAAAAAGAGGTAGCTGCTTCTATCACTGCAACAACATCCGATGTCAATGCTGTTCCAGGCTCAGAGGGCACACCCATGACTAAGGGGCTCACCTTGCTGCCAGGAGGCCAGTGGAAGTTGTGTGAGCTGCTTCCACACTCCCCTAATTTGCCTCAGCAGTAGCAATACCAGCTGCCATTACAAGCTGATTGCCTCCTTTTGCTCATCCTCTTCTTCCTTGAGCTGCTGAGGTGCAGCTCTTGCCTTGTGAAAGTGACTCCCAAGCCTTGGTTGCCTCTTCCTTTCTGCATCCTCTTTACCTCTCTCCTGTTTGTTTGCTGTTTGTTTGTTTGTTTGGTTTTGCCTAGGTTCTCTTGGTGCACTCATTTGCTTCAAGTCTACTTTTTTCTGTATCACCTAAGGCTGCTTTCACATGACCACTAAAATCTGCTACAAAGTGCTCGCAGATGTGAATCATAAAATTGTTTTCCCATGAGCAGCAGACTTTTAAAACAATAAAGTACAACCACGGCCACTTAAGTGCAACCCAAGTAACATGTCCTCACTAGAGATGGGCACAAATCGAAAAAATGATGTTTTGGTTTTTCGTTTTTCATTGCAGGTCCGTTTTGGTTCATTTTTGTTTTTTGTGAAATTTTTGAAAAAAAATTGTTTCATTTTTCATTTTTTGTTTTTCATTTTACCCACTTTTTGCACAATTTAAAGCATTTCCACACACGGGCGTCCCCCAACGCCCCAGAAAACACTAAAAAAAATGATGCTGGCAGAGACACAGTATAGACTAAGTATGCAGGGAGGCTGCAAAGGCAGCGGCAGGTGTTGCCCAGGGCGTAAGGAAGCCGCAGAGTGACTGCACTGCGGGGCAGGGGAGGGTACTCACCAAGAGGTACACATGCACACAGGGAGGCTGCAAGATAAATCTCTTCTTTCTCTCCCCTAAGAGCCAGGCTGCAGCCAGCAGGAACAGAGAGACACACACCTGCCTGGCTGGCCTAAAGTAACAAGTTGCAGAGACAGCAATCCCACCCTAACTCCCACCGCAGACTGCAAGGAGGATGGGGGCTGCCAGAGCTTTGTATGCCCTCTGTGGCTGCCGCACCTACCCAGTCTGCAACCTGGGCATGCTATTGGTTGAAATTGTCCAAGAATTTACATGATCCCATCACATGGCTTGCATCCATCTTGTGGCTGGGATCCATTTTGTGTCATCGTTAAAGGGAAAAGAAAAAATACATCGCGATGGGAGAAAGACAAAAACAAACATTTTAAGGACCCCAACCCCCCTGGTAGGTAATAATTTCAAACAATTATCACTGCTTTTTTACGGATATCCAGGGCGTTTTAATACCCAAGAAATCAATATTAGGCATCTGGGAGCCATTTTGGGTCGATGTCCCCTAACTCCCCTTAAAGGAAAAAAAAACACAGCGATCTGAGAAAAGACACAAATGCACCTTTTAAAGACCCCAACCTCCTGGTAGGTATTATCAGGCAGAATAAATAATTATTGCTGGGTTTTTACGGATATTCAGAACATTTTTTAAGATTTAAAAACAGCTCATTTCATTGCGCGTTGCCATTAACGAAAACGAAACGTAATGAACCTAATTTTTGTGGTTCTGTTTTGTTCGTTCCAATGTCATCACTATTTTCGTTATTCATTTCGTTATGTAACAAAACAAGTAATGGAACAAATTTTTTTCATTTCATGCCCATCTCTAGTCCTCACTGTTTGATGTCTTTTAGATACTTTGTGTGCCATGACTAGAGATGTAAAATTTCCAGATCTTTTGAAACCATTCTTCTTTTTCAAGTGCCATGTTCTCTTAGAACACGCGTCCTCAACCTAAGGCCCCGGGGCCGGATGCGGCCCCCCAAGGTCCTGAATCTGGCCCCTGGGACCAATTGCAAACCCCCCCCCACCTACACCCTGTTTTGTGAGCAAGCCAGCCTCCGCAGCTGCTTTTGGACTGTGATCCGGCCCCCAGTGGTGTCTGGGTGGTGGTGGACTGGCCCGCTGTTTGAAAACTTTGAGGACCCCTGTCTTAGAATGTTGGCAATCAGTAACCTGAACTGGTTTCTATCTAAGGCTAATCTTAACAGAGCAGCTGTGCTCACTGCAGACCATTGGCTTAAATTCTTAAGCCAGAATGTTCTTCTGTATGCCCTGGACCACGCTTCCTGTCTATTTTTCCTTGAAAGATAACTTTCAGCAGATGGTATTTCTTATTGCACATTATGTGTCCAAAATACTGTAGTTTTCTTTTCTTTACACTATTGAGGATTTCTAACTTTTTATTCATGCACTGTAATACAGCCACATTAGTGACTCTGGCTGTTCAAGGTATCTTCAGAATTCATCTGTATTTCCACATTTTGAATGCTTCCAGCTTCCTGCATAATGTGTCTGTAAGTGTAAAATATTCAAAATAAAATAAAATAATAGGATTGAAGTATTCAAGTATGAAGTCTGATAGATAAATCCTGGTTTGTCAAGACTTTCCTCATTTTCTGGAAGGGATTTCTAGCTTGTTCAATTCTACAATGATTTTCACATGAAGGATCCCAGTTATCTTTGACAAAGCATCCCAAGTATTTATATGATGATAGTCTCTCAATTACATCACTGCCAATCTAGAGATGGTTCAGTGAACCATTTTGTTTTTTGCTGATACCTTTGAAAGTTTTTCCTTCTTCGCCATTCTTATTTTCTGCCATATTTCTTTCTGCAGTTGTTTATATATTACAGGATCTCTGTTTCTCATCCCTTTTCTATGAGGTGCAGAATTTCATTTTTCATCCAAGATCTAATCTTTTTTCTCTTGACGATCTTTCATTTATCCTGGCACACCTCATTGACAGCAGCTTTAATTTGGCTCCAGGTGTTTTCAACTTCATTTACATCTGCTGTCTCCTTGATGGTTTTGAATTTTGAACTCAGAATTAATTGAACTTCATTTCCTAATGCTGGGTCCTGAAGCTTAGAAATCTCAGTTTGATTATTTGTCACCTTTTACTGACATTTTTTTCAATTCACTTTTCAATTCACTAACAAAAGATCTGAATAAATATCTGCACTAGAGTATGTTTTCACACATTAATTGAATTCCTAAATTTTTTATTAATGAAGACATAATCAATCTGATTCCTGATAATTCTGTCAGCATTTGAAGTCCATGTATAAATGCGGCACGGTGGCATCTGGAAATACGTATTTGTATTATATGTTCCTCTTCTTGACACAACTTAATTAGTTGGTCACCTCGCTCATTGCCATTTCCTAATCTATATCTACTACAGCCCGTTGGTCTTGTCCCAGCTTTGCAGTGAAATCACCCATAACTATGGTAACTTCCATTCATTTGGTAAATGATAAAGTAGACTTTAATTGATTATAAAATTCTTCTGTAGCATAATCTGATGTATCACATGTTGGTACATACACCTGGATAATATTTAGCAAGATCGGTTGTGCATTAGGTTGGAGAAAAATGACTCTTTCTGATACTGAAGCCATTGAAAAGAAAATTTGGATAAAATGGAAAAAACTGGAAAAAAATTATCCTATTTTTAAAAAACATTTCCAGAAAATTTGCCTCTCTAATCATGTCAACAGAAAAATAGAGGGGAAATAGATATGGCTGCATTATTATTGGAGGGGGGCGGGCAACCATGTGAGCAGCCAACTTCCTGTAGAAAAACATTTATTGAACTGTATATTTATCATCTTGCAGAAGATAGTACCATTTTGAACAGGGACTGTTAGACTGTAAAGACTTTTCTAAAAAGGGTGGAAGAGAGAAATTGTAGCTATCTAATTTTCTTGTATTATACAGGTGGGGAGAACTTGAGACAAGTTACTCTTTAGGCTACAATGGCCAGAGTATCACCAATAGATTGGCTGCTAGCCATAGGAAAAGCCATGAGTCCAGTAAATGAGGAAGAGTTGGTAAGATAGAGATGAAGGCTGAGTGGGAAAATAAGGCAATCCATCCATAAGAAAGCGCACCATAGCTCTCTATTTCCTGCAAAGAAAGCTTGGCAAAAGTGGCTTGGAAACTTGAAATCAGAGGAAGGAATGAGGCTCAATACTTCAATCATTTTTTTCGTATTATTATTTATTTGCCTTTTCTGTCTCTTGCTTTGTTGGTGCACTGAAGCATCTCATGATGCTCACATTGGCACTTGCACATGCAACTGTACTATTATGGAGAAAAAAAGAGCAGCCCTGTCTTCAGACATACGAAGCTGCCAGATCTATTGAATATCTTCCATAAGAACTGCTTTCCTCTTTGAAAAAAGAAAATGGCACTCCTAAACTGCTGTGGCAAGGAAGCCTTTGTGTGCATTATTCTTGGTGGATTTTTAAATGCAGAGTGACAGGCACATGCCTATGCAGGTTTTTGATTTCTGAGTAACAATTTGCTCCTCCCATATCTGATTGCTAGTCAAAACAGTAGGATTCTTCTCTTCCCTTGTATACTCTAATTCTAGTTAGATCTTCCTATAAATGAGCCATGCTAATTTTAATAGATCAGGTCAGCTTCACATATGTGTAGCCTGCACACTGTAATTAAAATTGTAAACCGCCCAGAGACTACTTGTAGTGGTATGGGGCGGCATATAAGCAGAACACTTTGACTTTCAAGGGTTCCCTGTATGTTGTAGTGTTTTACAATCTCACACTTGTCTATTGCGGGGCATCTCTTGGCCAGAGTGTGAATTTTTAACTAAAAACTTCTAGTTATGCAGTAGAAAGTGCAGGGATGTACAGAGCAGAATAGGCCTCAGGTCTCCCCACAGTAGATAACCTCTTATTATCGGATCAGTTGGCACTTACAGTCTCAATAACTCTCTGAAACATTGGTAAGACATTGGTAAGAAAAAGAATAAAAATCCATTTACTCACAATTTTTAACAGATTAAAAAATCCCAGCATGCTGTAGAAAAATGAGTGGTTACACAATCATGCCTTAATTTATTTATAATCTACATATACATGACTAACTGTAGATTGCATTCTAACACAAATCTGGGAGTTGAGTCATGGCAACTGGACTTCTTTTCTTGTGGGATCAAAATGTTTCACTACTCATCTAAGAGTAGCTTCTTCAGACTGAGGAAAGTTGGTGGAAGGCTTCCAATGTTATTGTTCACCTTGGTTTCACCCCACCCTGATCTGAATAGGCTCATTAGATGGACAATGGCTTGAGGTGCAAGAAAGTCACATCTATGAAGCCCTTCCCAATACCCATTAAGTATTCCAACACAAATTGATGCATAATTACTCCCAGACTTTAAAAAAGTGCAAAAAAGACTTATAGGCAGAGAGGTGTGGCTCTCTTCAAAAAAATCAGAGGCAGAGATAGAACAATTGGTTACTGTTGGATTGATTGACAGTCATTCCATCCTAGAAATGTCCCTCTAAGACAAAACGTCTCAAAAGCAGCATATAAAGTTTGCTAACGTTTCTACAGGATCTACTTTCAATTGCATTCTCCAGTCTTCTTGGTTTTACTGAATGTTAAGTTGACATGAAATCAAGTGGAGTCAGTCTGTGGTGTGCTTTAAGTTGAGAGTCAATCAAATGGAACTTGCATCAATACTTTACAAATGGAATCCTGTTGTTTCAGATTCTAGTCAGCCAGGCAATTCCATTCTGCTCCATCCCATCCCATCTCTGGGCTATCCCCCCCCCCCACATCTCTGTTTCTACCTCCAAATATCAACCGTTCACAGCTACTGAATTTGTCTGGGGCCTCTCACATCTTCTTCACAAAATATTTCTACCTATTTATTTAGCACATGTATACTCAATCCTGGATCAGAAGATCTCAGGATGGAGTGTGACAACAATTGAAAATGTATATATTTTAAAATATTTAATAAAAAAATAACATTGGCTTCTTTAAAGTATGTAAGAAATTTAAGCTGTTTAAGAACCAGTGAAATCATTAAAACCATACGCAGGGCCGGCGCTAGGTATTTTTATGCCCTAGGGGCGGGGCGGGGGTGGGGCGGAGGGGCAGGCGGGGTGGCGAGGTGCCGGGCAGCGGTGGCAGCCAGCGGGTGCAGGGTAGCAGGGGGGTGGCGGATGGCAGGGGATGGTGACGGGCGTGGGGGTGGACAGCGACAAGCACGGGGGGGCGGCAATGGGCGCAGGGGGCAGCGATGGGCATGGCGGACGGTGGGCAGCGGGGGGGTGGATGGCGGTGGCCAGTGGTGGGGGGCGGCGGGGGGTCAGCAGGCTGGCTAGCACCCTCTGTCCATTTTGGCGCCCTAGGCAACTGCCTAGTTCGCCTTAATGGACGCGCCGGCCCTGACCATATGCATTACAAAGAATTCCCCAGATTTTGGTGAACAGCAAGGTTTTATCTTGGTGGCAAAATAAAATAAATCAGATATAATAGCTGGAAACCTGTTGCTCTGCATAGTAAATTGGACTAGAATAGCCCCCTTGAATCAATGGATATTTGGTGAGTCATCATCTCTGTAAGTCTCATTGCTTTTAGTGGGCCTACACTGCTGGGCGGCAGGTCTAAGAAGAAACAGTGTAAGCAGGATAAGGCTTTTTTTGTCCTTTCTTGTTTCTGATCATAATTATTAAGTGACTTATGGCACTAGTGCTTTAGCCATCATATGGCTTGTGTCATCACACACTTATCTTCCATAAACTAAGGGGAATATGTGGCCACCATGGCACTGGAATGGCCACAACTGAATTGCTAGACTTAACTGGAGCATTTTTGTTGCATTTCTGCAAACTTGGAGATGGCCGTAGTACTTTATTCTTGTGTCCTTAGACGGTGCCATTTGGGCTATGTAGGAATCTACATTTGCAGGAGGCATTCACTTGCTATTATCGCTTGTTATTATATAGGACACCATCTCTGAATACATGAAATTGACATCCTGCATTTGAGTCCCAGGGTGTCCATACTCATACGCATTCCTCCACTCTCCTTGAAATAAATGGTTATAATGATTTTTAACCTTGCAAAGCATTAAGAAGTACCACCATTAATAACCCTAGTTTAATTTGAGAATTCTTCAGAGATATGTGCTATAGCTTCTCCAGAGACAACAGTCACAATTAGCACTACCAACAACATAGTTTCTAAAATAAACCTCCACTAGAAACAAGAGGAATGAAACAGAAATCTCCTTTAAAAACCTATTTGCCTTTTATTTGTTTTGCAAACATCTGGAGGCATGCACTGTATCCCCAAACACATGATTACTTCCATAAAGGTTTCTTGCAAAGCAGAAATTATATAGAAAATGTTAAGAATGCATTTTGTGTAGTTAAGCACTTTGTTCTTCTCCTTCAAGATCAAAATGGTTACTTTAGAAGAATGCGAGAAAAATTAGTGTTTATGCAACATGTTGAAAATATATAGAATCTACTAAGTGCTTTAAATTGTTACTGTTAATTCTCATGTTGCGCAGAATGAAAGCTATACGTAGGGGTTTGTTTTCTAACTGTGATTCACACAGTCTTTCTGAATTGGTAGAATTAAAGCTTTTGGGAAGTGATTTGAAGCTTCCACTCAGGTTAAAAAAAAAGGTGGAGGAGAGGTGGGTGGGAAGGGAAAAAAAGAATAAGGAACTGTGAAAGCCAACTGTACTGGAGTTATTGAGATTTTAAAAAAATGTACCATAATTACTCAACATACTTTTAAAATGGACAGTTCCAGAGGACCACCAGAGAAAGAAATGAATACAGTGGAATCAGGACATCCTTCCATGGTGAATGATACTATACATAGATGGCTTATGGCTAGACCAGAGAGTATGCCCTAGTATGAGGGTGAGGTCATTCCATGATGTGATCGTGGAACACATACCTCCGTGAATCATGCTTTTAAAGGTTTTTATTGAACACAGGACTCTTTAATTCTTCAGCACAGGATTCTAGATTCTTAACTACCATGCTTTTTACCAGAGTGGACACATTCTGGGGATCAGGAACAGCACCCCATATCTTTTGCTGCTGTATCTTTTTCATTGGAGGCAAAATTAAGGACTTAAGCAGCATTTAAATATGGTCCATAAGAACCACATTTCTTGTTTTTCACAGCAAATCATGCTCCTGGAAGCCCCCTGGAAGCACTATCCACCTTAATGCCAAGCATGCATCGTCAGCCAACCTTATTTATGTGTAAGCCCTTCCCTTCAACTCAGTCCTCACAGCTACTCCGGCAACATTATTACAGGACCAAGTGATGCCATCCACTACGTCAGTGGATTTCTTCATTTGCTCATCTTACAATGTGGTATGTGCAATCTGTCAGCAGCACCCTTCTGCATTCCATGTAAGGTGAAGAGGACAGTCTCCATGCAAACAAATAGTGGGGCATGAAACTGATCTCAGAAATTGCAGTTTAAATTTCTATTTCTAATGCCAACATCATTTCCTTTTAGTACTTTGCATGAAGGCTGTCCTTTTCATTCCTTTCAAGTGGTGGAAGAACACCACTTGATGAACCTTCCAATTGATATAACAGGGCGAGAAGGCTGAATTACAATTTATTATGAGGTTCCAGTTTACCACCAGAAGTTTGAATTGGGACAGTATCTTCCTAACAAACTAAGAGCCTTTTCACACAACCCCTAAGATCCGCTGGCCACTTAAATTCGGACCAGAGATCTTAGGGGTTTGTCGCTGTTCCTGCGTTCCCACCCCCTCCGCACTCCTGGCTGCTGGCTGCGTGAGGGGAGGGAGAAAAAAAGGAAGAAAAGAATGCCACTCACCGGCACTGCATTCAGATCTCTTAAAGGGGCGGGGGGCAAAAAAAGAACAAACAGAAGCAAGGGAGCCCGGCAGTCACTAAGTTATATCTGCATCAGGAATTTTCACCTCCGGAGAGCAGGTACCTGAAAAGTGCGCTGGGACGCGCTTAGGTGGCCGTGGTTGCACTTAATTATCTGTAAACTCCAGAGCTGGTGGGGAAAGAATTTTAAGCTCCGGAGCTGGGAGCCATTTGCAGCGGAGTTTAGGGGTCGTGTACAAATACCCTAAGTTACCAAACTCTAGAACGTTTTGCAGCTGAACAGGGTTAATAATATAACAGTCAGTACTGGTAGTTTCTCAACTTGATTTCCTTCTGTCCTTACCATCAACAGTCCAATCCCAACCATGGAGACTGTATTGCTTGTTCATGTGAAACTCTGGATAATATTTTGCCTTTGTAGGACTGACTACATCTGTGTCCTTTTACTAATCTGGACTCCAGCCAATCTATAATTGCTTGCCTTAATGGGTGCCAGGAGATTCTCTGACAGGCTGGCCAGCTCACCTGGAGAAAACCAGCATCGGATATCATGTCCTTCAACAGATGCAGCAGGAAAGTTCCCTCCAGGTGATCAAAAGCTTTTTCAGCATTACCAGCCAAAATAATAAGAGGACATTATACCTGCTACAGAAACCAATAATTGTAAGCATTCCCACACCTCACATTTCAGCTACGTTTATGAGTCTGCTTTGACTGGAATAGTGCATTGCTCTATTGTCTAGGTCTGTGACGGCGAACCTTTTAGAGACCGAGTGCCCAAACTGCAATTCAGAACCCACTAATTTTTTTGCAAAGTGCCAATACAGTAATTTAACCTGTATACAGGTGGCTATGAAGGGGGGATGGGTGCCCACAGAAAGGGCTCTGGGTGCCACCTTTGGCATCCGTGCCATAGGTTTGCCATCACTGGTCTAGGTCAACCAACCATCATATTTTGCAGATTAGAACATAAGAACATAAGTAGATACTAAACAGATGGGCAGTTCCTTTAGCAGGAAGCAGTATCGAATGGAGCTGATTTCCTTATGTATTCACAAAGGCTTTCACGGTTTGGATCTTGTAGTTGTGAGTTTTTCAGGCTGTTTGGCCATGTTCTGGAAGTTGTTCTTCCTGACGTTTCACCAGACTCTGTGGCTGGCATAAGGGAACTAGGAATTTTCTATGTGCTCTGGGTTACAAAGTTGCTCTTTCCCACAACTTAAAACACCCCAGTCTCACTCACTTTATAACCCAGAGCACAGAGAGAGCTCCTAGTTCCCTGAGCTTCTTCCTTCCTCTGAACATGACCAAACATCCCAAAAAACTCACAATGATTTCCCTTATGCTTTTTATATGCCATTGTTTCCCAATTATTTTTGCTCTTAGTTTAAAACACTGGCCACAGTCCTTCTAGCATCCCTGTTTGCCACAGTCACACTGCTAGAAGAAATGGTTAGCTGCTTTCTCTCCAGGTCAGATCTATCCATGGGCAAAAATAGATATAAGCATTAGAGATGGGCACGACTTAGCGGTATTTTCGTTTTCGTTTTCGTTTTTTGTTTTCGTTACGGAAACGAAACGAAAACGAAAATCGGCACCAACCTGGACCGAAAACGGAAACGAAACGACTAATTTCGAGCCAATTTTCGTTTTTCGTTACTGAAAAAGCACTCAATTGAGCTAAATGGGGAGAAACGAAAAATTTTTCGTTTTCGTTTTCGTTTTTTCGTTTTCGTTACGTAACGAAATGAAAACGAAAAATTTTGAAATTAGCCCACGAAAACGGAAACGAAACGACTCAGACCCTAGCCGAAAACGAAAACGAAAACGAAACTTTTTTTCTGAGTCGTGCCCATCTCTAATAAGCATCTCTATTAGTACTACTATAAGACAACACAACTTTTTGCTATACTTCCTTTGGGTTACTTTTCTGTACACCCGTTGTGTATGGACATCACACATATATAGGAAGAACCATTAAATCAGTATGTGGATTTTTTAAAAAATGTGTGCAGATCCTGTGTGTGTGTGTATTTTGCTGCATACTGTATTATTCATGGCATGCACCTGCTGAGCGGATGTGGTCAAGCAACTTCTCTGGGCAAAGTCATCATTCCCAGCAGTACTAATTATCCAACACAAGATGATTTGATGCTTGGAAGAGCTTAAAGGCACTGTATTACCCTATAGGACAATATCCCATTTCAAATAATTGCTGGATAGCTCAGTGGCTTAGGTATTTGTGGATGGGACTTCAGCTCTGGACTATGCCTTCTTGACAGGGACTGGACGTGATCATCCATAGGGTCACTTCCAACTCTGCAGCTTCCTCCTCCTCTTCTTCCTTCTCCTCCTCCTCTTCCTCCTCCTCCTCCTACCCAACCAACATAGCTCTAGGAGTCCTCATGAAACATATCTATCTGGATTAATGCTGTGCTGGACATGGCAGGTATAATAAGTCACACACCCCCTTCCCTCCCCCTTTAAGACCCCTTTAGGCCCTCCATCTATCACAATCCACTTTCATCATCTCCCAACTAGATTCTGTTAAAGGCCTTTTTTCTCATCATGTCACTTCTGCTGTTCCTCAGCATACAACATCTGGGCAACATCTATCCCTTTTCTCAAGCAGAGCATTCCCAGCTGCTCCTGTTTCTTTTATTCCCCTCTCCCATTGCTTATGACAGCACTTGGTCTGACTGCTAGGTCTGATTAAATGGCTCGGAGGTGTGAATTAAATGTCACTTAAATTCCCTGTCTGTTCCAGCCTTGCGGGGACAACATGAAACGGAATCTGAATGCCACAGAGCACCCTTTTGCTCAGAAGTGTTTAAACACCAGCGCTTCGGCAAAGGACTCGGTCTCTTCAAATGTTTTTTATCTGCCATCTCAGATGTGAATAGCTCTCTTGAATCATGTTTAAGCCTAGTGCAGAAGCCCAGAAGTGAATTTCTGTGAGTGGACAAATAACACTGAATCCCTCTCTCTTTTATCCCATTCAGGACACACACACATTATAAGTCCTTTTAAAAAAATGACTCTCTATGTAATATGCTAAGACCTTTGGGTGGCAGTGCTATTTTCCTTATAGAAATGATATTAGATTTAGAATCATAAAACATTAATATTATATGTCTTTCCTCGTGGTTTCAGTGCAGTCAATGATTTCTTTTTTAAATTTCATGCTGCTTTCCCTCCCCAGTCCTTTCTGGAATTGGGGGACGACACACATAATTGCTATGCAACCCGACTTCTTGGAACGGCTGGCATAATCTCCAGTCTGTAGCGAACAGCCAGAAGGCGTGTCAGGCAGACTGTGACGAAGAAAATAAGACAAGTGATACAGCGTTGCACGCTCTGTGCCACAAATCAATGGCATAATGATAGGCATGGCCAGTGTTGCAGACACCCAATATGCCACGGCTTTGCCCTGGACAATGGCACGTATGAGTGTGTGTCTGTAGGGAGAGATGGTTTGAGAGCAGGACCTTCGGCACAGCCATTTGTAATGAAATCTGACTTGTTTTTATGCTTCAGTCATAAGGTGGCATTAACAATATGAAAGAGAAGAGTGGTTTCCAAAGGGTGTCTAAAAGATCCCACTATTGGTGACCTGGAAAAGCAATGGAAGCTACTTCATTTTCTTTCAGGATTATCAGATTTCAAGCCATATCTGTTTGTACTGCCTTTATTTGTAAGTAACGTTCCCTGTATTTTCTCCCTCTGCGTAGGAGCCACATTTGCCTGCATGCAGGGAGCAGAGTTTCACTGGAAGTAAATAGGGATTTGCCCTATTGTGTACATGCACATATATTTTAGAGAGAATGATGGTTGTACATCTTCTTCCTTCAAAGATATATGCATTGCTCCACTTTTAGCTATTCTAATAGAAGTGCACACACAAGTTTTAGTATGTTTTTAAAGACAATTCTAAGAATTATGTCCTGGCAAATGAAGAATTAACTCTGAAGCAGCCAACACAATTTAATAGTATCTAAAAGTTCTACTAATGTTTACATCATCATGTATAAGGAAGTGAGCAGCCTTAGGCATTCCGTACAAATATAATGAAATTGCTGCCTCTGTACTTTGCTGGCTTCAATATGAAGAGTGTACAGTTTCACATCCATCAAGCCATAAATGTACTGTAAATATTTTCAGTAAGGACATTGCAAAGGGAAGCAAGAAACAAAGTTTTGGTATAAAAACAGGATATACTTTATTAATTTTAACATAATTAACTTTTAAAGGGGGGTCAACAGTAGGACGGAAGGATAATCGGTCTAGGGCTGACTTAGCCCAAGAACAGACCACCGAATGAAATGGAATAACATCTGGGAATTCTCTCCAGGGTCCAACACCAGAGGCTCCCGGCTCGAGGTCATCATAGCCTGTGGGACCCCACCTTTCCCCACCTCCCATTGCAGAGTTCTCTGGGACTTCAACACCACAAGGTGGGCCAGGTAACACCCCTAAAGGTGACCATAAACTCACCATTTTAAACGCCTGCCTTCCGTCACTACCCGCCAGGGCATTGGGGCTACGTTGTATTCCCTAAACCCCTCACCAAGGCTGGAATAAAAGACTTCAAAACCCCCCCCCCCCAAATATCACTTAAGAAAACATCAAGGTCCAATTCAGACAAGTGCATGCTATCACTGCGATAGAAATATATCTGCTCCACCCTAATCATAGGGTGTTCAATGACTGCTCCCAGACCTGCTACCACTGCTCTTTTTATTCCTTGGTTGACTCTCCTGTGAGCCCGATAGATAAGTCCTGGTTTGTCAAGACTTTCCTCATTTTCCAGCAAGAATTTCTAGCTTGTTCAGTTCTACAATGGATTTTGCATGAAAGATCACAGTTATCCTTGATGTAGCACCCCAAGTATCTGGGTGGCCATATTGTATTTTGTTCATCCTCGGTGTATGCCTTACTTTTGTATCTTTTCCTACTAGGAACTAACACAAAAAGCTATATAGAAGAGGTCTAATTATAAGAGTTGATCCCACTGACAAATCTATCTATCTATCTATCTATCTATCTATCTATCTATCTATCTATCTATCTATCTATCTATCTATCTATCTATCTATCTATCTATCTATCTATCTATCTATCTATCTATCTATCAAAATAGATGTTGGTGTCAAAAATATGCTGCCACACTTCACAAGTCAAATGACAACTAAACTTTATTAGTAACACACAAGGTTATTACATAGACAAAACACACAGAGCTGAATGCATTCAGGATCCGAACTCAAAGCAGCAACGAAGTTGGTAGCAAGGTTTCGGACATCAAATAAGGCACGGTGGTTCTTTATATACCTTCTTTGAACCACACCCAGCTTCTAGAGAATTCTGTTGCAGTTCCTCCTTTAATACTTTGTCAAAAGTCAAATACAAGTTCAATGTCCTGTTGGCTGATGTCCACTGTGCAACAAGTGACACTTCCTTTTTATGTACCTCATTTGAACTCACAACCGCTAGACATTTCTGTACTGTACATTTTGTGCTTAAGCTAACAGTTTATAGCACTGTTGCTCTTGCTGATTGGTCTGTGGAGAAGGCTGTGTTGCCATGCAGATGCAGCATAAGAACAAAATATTTATATTCAGATGCCTCTGTCTTGGAATCTTGTGAGGTGCATTCTGTAATGCAGTTTTATTAGAATGGTGTTAAAAATGCTATTTGCTTCAAGTTTGCCATTAATTTTATCCTGGTTCTTGCTTTTACAGCCTAGTGTAAATTAACACCAATCGTAAAGGAAACATCAACTGCTGCCAAATAACTAGTGAAATAATAAAGGCTTGCAGCCATGATTTACAGTGGTTAGAGTCCATTCAATTTAGATACATAGAGAGCTGTATATTTTCCCATCGATAAGCAGCAATCATTTTTAGAGGTTTCCTTCTAAGGATTCCACCCCATGTCCTTCTGTAGAGGCACTCCCATGTCCTCTGGGAAGTGGGGTATCGTGGAGCAGGAAAGCGATGCTATAACATCTGAACATATATGAAGTTTCTACGGGACATAAATGATGGGGTATATGTTCTAGTGAGAAGCATCCCTACCTATGAATTGCCATATTGTTAAATGCATTGTCATCTGGGGTCTTGTGGGGTATTAAGGCTAATCAGTAAAGCGTCTAGAGTAATGCTCACACCAAAGGATCAGTATTTAACTCCACCAAACAAATTAATTAAAAAACATACACACTAACACTTAGCAATGAAGTGATAATACAGAAATGAAAATGACTCTTAGTAGCCAAGCTATACAGTGGTGCCTCTACTTAAGAATGACTCTACTTAAGAGCAATTTGACTTAAGAGCGGGAAACTGTTGGCATTTTAACTGCTGCCTTACAATTTTAGATGCCGTCTGCTCTACTTGCAATTTATTTATTTTTTATTTTTTTAGATAGGGCTGCTCTACTTAAGAGTTGTTTGTTTTAAGAGCATGCATTTGGAATGGATTAAATTCGTAAGTACCACTGCATTGAAAATGTAAAATATTTTTCTGCACAAGACAGATTCATTTGTGGGTGAAAGCAGGCCCACAACGAGGGTCTGTGTTACTTGGGGAAAACATGGATTCCGTTCCTTCCTCCATACTGTGGAATAGTATGCAATGCAAATACTATTTTGACATTTTGGAACACCCCCCACCCCCCCACCCCCACATACCCACACACACCCACACCCCTCCCCCAGCTGCAAATAATGGTTTGTTCTGAAAAACATTATCTAATATTCAGAATACTTGGTTTGTGTGTCACCTCACTTCAAATTGGTATTGTATTGTTTTTGGGGAGCCCATACTGTTTTGTGAGCTTCTACATTAGGGTTGGTCTGTCCTACATCTCTACTGGCAATTTTGAACTGAAGAGACTTTTGGCATGTCCAGACAGAGCATCTGACAGAAAAAAACTCACTTTTCACACTGTAGGACTAACAAGTTTACCTGGACTTGCATCTATACAAGCTCACTTCACTCCTTTAACAGAATGCTGTTGTTCTTCAGGAGATATCTTGGAAAACTTTCAAGAAACATTTAAAAAACAAAGCTTATTAATGGAGTTCATGGATGCAGAGTACTTTTTATTTTTATTTTTATTTTTAGTGCCTATGAAGGCTAATTGAAAGTTTTGATTGGAAAAATCCCAATGCAGACATATACTGTACTTTAATGAACAGTTCAAGAGCAGTAAACTCTGGGATTGGAACAAAGCAAGAAGAGAGGGTAATCCTATTTTCAGTACCAAAGCTCCTTGGAAAGCCATGGAAAATGTCAATGCACCAAGCAAGACAGGAGAAACAGAATGTCAACTGTGGGAGAAATTCTGATAAAATTACTGCAGAAGCTGGAGAAATTGTTCTTCTAAAAATAGCCTGTTTGGAAACAAAACCATAGAAGCATAGAATAATGGAATTGGTATATTATGTCTACAACATTCCCAGCAACTACAAGGGAAGTTACTGGATCAAATATGAGATAAAATTAGCCTGGCAGAATTTTATATCTTTCAATTGCTGTTTTCCAGTCATGGGAATTATCTCACCAAGTTGCCCGCATCTCTTATCAAGTCATATTTACCCTCCTGGATTAAAACTTCATTTGCATACAAACATTTGTGTGATTTGCTTTCCTTCATACATTTTTCGTTCAGCCTGTTTTTCTTATTGTGCATAAGCTTTCATCTGTCTTCATCTCTTCCTCCTCCTCCAGTTCAACTTGAAGCCCTCTTGATGAGGTTCATTGTGCTGTGGCCAGACACCTTCTTCCAGGTGGGAGCCATAATTTGCCAGCGGTCATTCCAGGAAGCAAAGCGTGTGGTCCCAAAAATCACATCCCTCGTGTTGGCACCATGTTCACAGCCAGTTGTTCCACCTGAGGTATTTCCCTTTCCCCTTCTGTTCCTGTTCTGAGTATTGGTAGAATGGACAAGAAGACTATCTTGCCCCCTGAGACCTTGAGTTTCCTTCTCAGAGAGTCAACGGTTGACCTTTTATTTTAGCTGAGAGGAAACTCAGAGACTTCCAAACAGAGTTTGTGGCTTAAAGCAAATCTTTAGGCTAGATGAGCATATATCCATTGAGCGAATGGGAATTTAGTGAGTCTAAATTCTATAAATTCTATAATGTAATTATAAATTATATAACTTCAAATGACTGAGTAGCCCTTCTCCAATTGAAACTATTCATGTGAATTTCAAATAATTGCCCTTCCCCCTGTACTTGCCCACTATTAAAACACCCATGAAGTTACATATTTCAAAGAGACATTTTGTAATTCGCAAAAGCCTCCCAAGTCTTCTCTAGATTATTTTCATCCAGAGTTAGATCAGCAAATAACATAACAACAGTAAATTTGGACAGTTTGGCAGGAAAACAAAGGCATATGGATTTTAGTAAACAACTTATAACTACAAAGGACAGCTTTGACTTGTCTCTAAATGTCAGCTCACAAAATATCTCCCGCTGTGAGGGAGTATGGCCTTTGCAGTATCTTCTAAAACATTCACCCCAATACCTGTCAGCAATACATAGTGACTTTATGGGGCATGATGGCTGCCTAACCAGTCAGAATGAGCATCAAATTGCATTATGGGACCATCCCATTGTATCTGACTTCTGTCATAGTCTGTCAAAGGAGCATCCAAACTGATTAGGTAGCACACTATTTGAATACATTCATCCCACCTGGTAGCAGTTTCTAGTTTCTATACTGGGTTGCAGCAAGTGACAAGTAAGATTTTGTTTTTGTTTTTAAAAAAAGACCTGGGGGAAAAAGGTGTATGAAATTTTGGATTCTACACCAATTTTATTTATGTTCTGCATTCTACATTGGTTTCCATGGAATTTTTGCCAGCATTCAGATGATGTCCCTCTTATCTTCCTTTGTGTCTGCGTGCATGTCTGTGCATGCACAACTATGTGTGTATAGTATTTGTGTTCCAGGATTTATTTATTCCCCCCCTCTTCCCTGCCATTCTGTACTGGGCCAGAGTTTTGGGTCAGGGTACTTCCTATGCATTTTTACCAGGCAAGTTCAGTGCTAACACCTTTCAGTCCCTGATCTCTCTTTGACTGCCAGTGGCTGCTGTTTTGAATGGGAAAAGGAAACATAAGGGGGATATGATTTGAAAGGAAGATTTGAGGGAGACCACAGGGCGAGCACTCTCAACCATCTCAGCTCTTGAGTTGCAGTTTTCGCGTGGGTCAACAAAATGCACACAAGCATTTCTATCCCCCTTGTTGCCCTTGTGCAAGTTTGGCATTTGGCCCCTCACATTTTCCCCTCTGTGGGCAATGAAGGGAGAGGCTTTACCACTGCCATCTAAGTAGAGCAAGCCATGTGTTATTGTAAGGTTTGGCAGAGACAGAGATGATGTGTTGATGGGACTTTGACAGGTGCTGAAGCACCTTAGTACTAGACAGTTAACAGTCGAGACAGTAAAACAGGTAAATACTGTGAGCTCCTGTCACCAAGTGACAGAAAAGGAAGTGAGGGAAGGCAAAACAAATGCTGCCTCTGGAAGAGCCCCAAAACTGGTTGGCATAGAATCATACATACTTAACAGTGTCAAGCCTGTGCAAAGCAGCCTTTTTATTGTAAAAGCAGCTACAGCAATATGTTTTTTTTACCTCTATGCCTAGTTCCCTGAAACTTCAGCTGCCACCCTGAGACCCAACAAGCCCACCTCCCAGGGAATTCACTGTAGGATGTGGAGGCTGACACGTGAGCAGTACTAAGAATCATAGTTGTTCATACCTGGAGAATGATATCTGGTTCCTTTTGAAACTATCAGTGTGTCTCTGAACAACCAGTTGCGTAACTGGGGAGGGGAAAATGGGGGCATCTGCCCCTCTGCACAGCATCTAGGGCACCAAATGGATCCCTGCCCAAGAACTGCGGGAAGGTGCATCGTGGGCAACATCCCAGGGCTGACACATTTCACGTCCCTTGGCTGAACTGCTTGGGAAGCAAGGGAAGCCTTGCTGGGGGCACCAAGTGAGGTAGAAGAAGAGCAGCTGGGCATCAGAGGCAGGCAAATAGTGATGTTGGACACACTGTTCCTTGTGTTGTAGCTTATAGCATGGGGGCGGGGAGAGGAGGGACGCATCTGGCGGCTGCAGGGACCTGGGGGGTTGGGAGGGTAGGAGAAGGCAGCAGGCCAGCAGAGGTATCAGCAGGGCAGTTGTTGGAGCTATCAGTATGTGGTCCTCTCCTCTGCCATGATGTTTGAGCCCTTTCTTGGCCTTCGCTCCCCACTCGGGGCCCTCCTCCTCCTCCTCCCTCCTCTTCCTGACTGTTCTCAGAGCTCTGCCCAGGGGAGTCCAAAAGTTTCTTTCCTTCCCAGTCTGTGAAAAAGGCAGATCTTTGAAAGCAAGAACGGAGCCTCTTGACTTCATATGATTTATAATGGGATCCTTCCCAAATCACCATCAAATCATACATCTCATTAATGTCCAAACACTGTACATTAATAATAGCAAACATCTGCCTTTTACTTTCTTCCCTTATGGACTGACGGGTTGGTGCTGGGGCTGCGTGCATGCCCCTGCATCCTTGCATGTTGCTGGGCTTGCCGCCGCAGGAGTGCCAGACCTATGCTTGTGCCTCCTCAGGACCCTTTTGGGCAGTCTGGGCTGACAGGTGGGCTCCTTTTCCCCAGGAAAGTTTTCTTTGGCTGATGAGGAGGGAGTGGAGGGGAGATTGTGGGCAAGAAGCACCCACCACTGCGCCTGGCAGAAGTGCAGTTGGGTTCCTCCCTGTTTTCGCCCAGATCCTGCTTCCTGGAGAGGTTGGATAGGGCTGGAAAAGGGCTATCTGGAGGAAGCGGAGAAGCCCTCACCTTCTCTTCCAAAGAGCCGCTTGGTGGGGAAGAGTGCAGCTGGAGGACAGGGTGCATCCTTTTCAGAAGGGCCGGGGGGGGGGAGGTGCCAAAACTGACGTCCCCTGGCACTGAAAACCAAAGCAAATATATTCAACTATGTAGATACCTGATACTCAAGTTTCAGAGTCTTGCTAGTGCTGCACTGTATATTCCACAGCTTCTTGAACCTCTATAATGTGATTTTATTATCCTAATTAGAGATGGGCACGAATAAAAAAAATGGCATTTCATTTGTCGTTTGTCATTTGGAGGGTCCGTTTCAGTTCGTTTCCGTTTTTCATGAATTTTTGCAAATAAATTGTTTTCGTTTTCGTTCGTTTCGTTACCATTTCATTTTTTGTGTGGTTTTTTTTTTAGGATTTTAAGCAATTCACTCATATTGCAGTAACGGAAATGAAACGCACAACAAAATTTCCGGTGTTTCTGTTCGTTTCGTTTCATTTTAGAGACAAAATTCGTTTGTTGTTTTGTTACGTAATGAAATGAAAAAACGGAAACGGAAACAAAAAATTGTTCGTTTCGTGCCCATCTCTAATCCTAATATGTTCAACAATGAATATTGTCATTTCTTTCTGAACCCTTGTGACAATTTTTATTTTCCATTAGGCTCTCTGTAAGGACTCTCACCATCCACTTCCTCCTTTTTCTTTCTTTCTTTCTTTCTTTCTTTCTTTCTTTCTTTCTTTCTTT
>JAHTLZ010000129.1:40548214-40578116 GCA_023846285.1 Phrynocephalus versicolor
TTTCTTTCTTTCTTTCTTTCTTTCTTTCTTTCTTTCTTTCTTTCTTTCTTTCTTTCTTTCTTTCTTTGCCAAACGCACCCCAGATGCAATGATAATTTTCTGTGTCTAAAGTTCCTGGTGACATTTGCATCCAGGCAGGAGTGCCAACTGGCTTCTAGGGACACTGTTTTGCAAATGCCCACCCCATCCATGAAGAGAATGGGCTTCCATGGTGATTTTTCATTGGGGAAATAGCCTGTTTTTGTGGGAAGCCATCTGCTGACTGTTCTTGCCGTACCATGTGGTACATGGAAATGGCCATAGCTACCCTGACTACTTCTTTTTATCACTGCTTTGCCTTCACATGGCTCGCTTTGACAGTGCCAATATGTAGCAGAGTCCTTCTGTGCAGATTTGAGTGCAGTTACCTTTCAGAGAAATTACCTTCTAATGCTCCAGAATATATCAGGCTGCCTAGTACCGTTTAGTTTGTTTAATATCTCGTTCATCTTAGGCAAAAAAATATAGGCAGGCAGGCCTCTTTTCTGCCATTTTCATTTTGCCTTTAAACAATGACATGATCGGGGGATGATAGGCTTGCCCTTTCCATAGTTTTTATCTTTAAGTAATCTCATTTACCATTAAATAGTTATGCCTTCCACACACAGAAATGTGCAGAAGAGAAGGAATAAAACAGAAGCCTGCTTGTAATCATGTAATTTACATATAAGCAAGTTTAAAACTCTTCCTCACTTAATACTGAGGTGAGCTTAACCCTGCCTCAGTTATAGCTCTGGCCAAGAAGCCTCTAGCCATACCAGCTGCATTAGTTTGCAAGTTGTAATAAAAAAAAGAAGATAATCCATTAAAATAATCAATATGCTGCTTTCCTCCCAGAATCTGGACTCATCGTGATTAAGTTTAAAAACAATGGGAAAGTAAAAATACAATAAAACTGCAAACATTAAAATAGAACTAAGTTGATTATGTTATAACAATGCGATTAAAATTAAAACAGTTTCAAATAACTTCATTAAATTACTAATACTCTCATTATGTGCTGCCAACATCCCTCCAACTGGATGAATGAGGAGTCTCCAGAATTTCCTGTCCTCCACTGCCCTGTTGAGCTTTTGTAAACTCAAGCTTATAGGCATCCTTTAGGAAGGCAGCCTATCTCATTCCCCCCCCCCCCAGCATAGTTGTCTTTTTCAGAGAATCCTGCCTTCTCATGATGTGCCCAAAGGAAGACATCCTCAGTTTGATCAAACCAGAACTTCTCTAAAATACGTCGAGGATTTTAAATTGCCGAAACACTGTCTTTTTGGCAATTAAAAGCCATTGCCTGCTGATGGCAAGGCAGAAGGGAGGAACAAACCTAGTCATTCTAGACTAAGAGGCCCAGGGCCTAGGAATGGTCATGAAAAAGGTCCTCTCAAGAGTCCCTATTTAAAAATTGGCTGCCGAACATTGTGAGGCTTTGAAAATGGCATCTCTGATTTCAGCCTCAAAAAGCAAGAGTCACATGGTGACCAGATTCAGAAGCATGAACGGAAAATGTTCAAGAGAGATCTTGGAAGGACTAGATTTGACAAGATGCCCTGCATCAGGATTCGATGGCCATGTTCTTTTCTTCTCTTCCAGCCCTTCTTTTTATAATGCTTTTAGATATACTTTCTCATGCGTTTCTATCATCCAATTTTACTATGGCAGTCTCTTTCCGATTATCTTTCCTGTTCTGCAAAAAAACAAGTCTTGAGATCAACATGGATTTACTCCGCAGTGTAATCCTCAGAGTGTCCCATTCTGATGCAAGTCCCTTTGAGCTCTGTGGGCTCTACTCCCAGGCAAGCATGAAGCCTCTCAGGCTACAACTGACAAAACGGGAAATCATGACAAAATGTATGTTGTTTACAAAATTAAGATTTTGTTGACTTGGCTGCCTGCACAGTCCAGGGCAGGCATGTATTTTGACAAGAAAATGAAGATTTCAGAGAGCAAAACTATGCATGTCTCTGTCGATGTAAGCCCTACTGAATTCAGTGGAACCAACTACCAGGTGCTGGCTGTATAGCACAAATAGTTTGGTATGGCCTGGGCAAGCATCATAGTTTCAAGAGGCCCCCAGAAAAGGAAAATAGTAAACACTATACCTAGAAAAGCAAAGCAAAGCAAAGCAAAGTGTTCTGCTTATATAACTCGCCATACCACTTCAAGTTGTCTCTGGGCAGTTTACAGTATTTTTTTAAAATTACAGTATGCATCCTCGGTAGGATGGAAGCCTGAGTCAACCATGAGCCTGCTAAATGGGATTGAATCCCAGGTGGTGAGTACAGTTTTAGCTGCATTACAGGCATTTAGCCACTGTGCCACGAGGCTCGGATAAAGCCTCAAAAGGGTCACCATAAGCCAGAATTCACTTGATGGCGCACTATCATCATCATCTCCTGGGTAAGTAAGTTTCTGAATGATGGCACCATCACCTGGCTTAGATCGGGGTTGCAATGAGGTGTTATATGTCACGTGGGGTGATTCTTGCAATCACATGTAAGGATCAATCACTCCACACCTGAAAACCTGACCAATCTTCATTTCCTAAAGGGAAATTGGAGGGGGTGGAATTCTCCTGTCTTTTCCATACATTTCCTAAGCCACTTAAGAATCTTGAGAAATGTAAAGCTTCCTCCCTACTTTCCTATGGAGGAGAAGGGAGAAGAACCCTTTGGTTTCAATTTAATTCTTGTTGACACAGAATATCACCATTGCTTTGAAGGTGTTTTATTAAAGAGCCTTTTCAAAAGATCACTGACATATTAGCAACAAGTAAAAAGAAATCAAAAACTTCCTGTCCCATCCCTTCTACAGGGGAGGAGAAGGAAGCTTTCTATTACTTGAGATCATTAAGCAGCTGAAGCAAAGGGATAGCCAGCTGGCAACTTTATTTATTTATTTATTTATTTATTGGATTTTTATACCACCCATTTGGTGCACAGGTACCAAAAGCAAAAGGAATCCCAGTCCTGCTTGCACAAAAAACAAAGAAGCTAGCCTGCAAATAAAACCCAGTAACCCTCTTACAGGGACACAAACCATATAGATAATCAATGATCAGGAGGAAGGCTGGTTGATGATAGGACATAGCTTATGTGGTTGCCAGAAAAAGGACCAAACCACCCCCTCCTGCAACCTGGGCCAAATCATGGGACAAGTGCCCATTTGATCACAACCTAAGTATTGCAGTCATAATTTAATTTCTCATCCTACACTTTCTTGTCAGTTGGTCTGGGCTCTGCTTTGGCTTTGACTTGACATCTGCATAAGGAAGGGAAGGTTTGGGAGCTTTCTTACAGCCTGCAATTGGCTTGAAATGCAAACTAACTTAATTAAAAGGAATAAGAAAAAGAAGTTTGGCCTTTGGATACAAACAAATGGACTGTACTGCAATCTCAGGATTCTGTTGCAGATTAAGTCTAATGTGTGGTAGAAACAGAAGAGTGCAACAGGGAGACTATGTGGGTCATAAGAATTTTTCACCCATAAGAAAATGGGGGAAGGAGAAATATGATAGCAAACAGATGCATTTCCAGCTGTGGGGATGCTGCATTCATTGCTGAATCTCTCTCTCTCTCTCTCTCTCTCTCTCACACACACACACACACACACACACACACACACACACACACACAGAGAGAGAGAGAGAGAGAGAGAGAGATGACGAGCTTTTGCTCACTTTCCAGTAGGATAGTGTTTTCACTTCCCGATTTCATCATTTGCTTCTGGAAATTTTAAATACCTCCTCTTTCCCCCCGTTCGTTGGTTTTTTCGGCTCCCCCCCCCCAATCCTCCAATGTGTCTCTGGATATATTGTACACTGACCTTTCTTATTTGAGCAATGTGGATAAACATTTAAATGGGAGAATAAAGCATGACCGTTCCCTCTCAGAATTGCCTGATTTGGTTCTTTAACCAATGGAATTAAATGAAACCTCTCTCTGGTAAATTGCAAATCCACTTTGAAATGAGCATCGCTGATACATTCTTAAAGCAGTGACCTTTTAAGCGATGCAACAACGGCCTCTGAAGCTTTAAATGAGCAAATAATACTACCATGTTCTGCTCTTAGTTCCAGCTATAAAAACTTCCAGCTATAAAAAAACACCAGTATCCTGTGCTAGCTTTTGACTAGCTTTTAGGAAAAGCTGCCTCTGCTTTTTACATCAAGGAAGGACAAAGCCCATCTTCCTTCTATTCTTCCAGTTTCTTTGATGGCCACAGGTCCTGTTGCTTCAGCAGCTGGCCTTGTGGTGGGAGGAGTGGGTGTCCGTGTGCAGCAGTCACCACCACTATCTTCCAGGCCACTACCGTACCATATGAACAGAGGTTTCTGAAGCCAAAATTGTAATGCATTTTCCCCCACTTAGCCAATTGATGAATGGCTGTAAGGAAGAAGACGGCGAAGATGTATAATGGTTTAAAAATTGGGCTGTTCTCCCCAACCGGTAGAGCATTGCTTTTCCCATTACCCTGAAACCAGTCGTTTTCCATGGCTTCAAAATTTCATAATTTGTCATGTCACCAGCAAAATGGAGTTTTTCTGTTATGCTGGTCAGTTCAGACTTCAGTTAGTTCACACAAAGCTAGGGAATAGGTGGGTGGTTCCACGCTGTGATTTCAGACTGCTCTAATAGAATCTGTGCATTTACACCCCACAGAGCAGTTTGGTAATGTACCATGCAACTCACATTTCTAGGGTTATTTTTTCTTGTTGTTGTGAATTAACATTCAGCAGCAGGGGTGATAAAGCTGCAAGAGCTCTAAATTATACGGAGGGGTTTTTCTGCTTGTTTTAAAACTCTCTGCCAGGGAGGCTGTTCTTCTCTGTATTTTGAGAAGTTTTAAGTGATATATAGTCTGGAGAGAAAGTTGTGGATGATTATGAATGCGTTCAACCTGCAACAGCTGAAAACCATCAGAAGTGGAACTTAAGTTATTGAAAGGAAATGATCCACCGTTGTGCTCTTAGGCCTACATTGTTATACACAAAGGGGGAAATAATTGTCCTTATACGATTGAGCAGACATTATCCATGTGCATATGATAAGAGTGAGGCTATCTTTCATTTATATTTGTTAAGTTAGCACAACGGCAGTATTGGCTTTTCGGTTCCAGCTCTCTGGGGTTTGTAGAATCTCAAATAACTGTATACGTATTCTTATACTGTTAATAGTTTATTTATTTATTTACTTACTTATTTATTTATTTATTTAGTACTTATTAACCATCCGATTTAGGGAACTCTGGGCGGTGTAAAGCATGTCACCAAAGCGACTACCCAACTATAAACCCAACATAATCAAAACAAACAGGTTAAAAAATGTTGGTTAGTTATCTTTATTTACGGTCAAAGACCAAACTAAAATGAATACAAAATACAAGTAGCAAATATACATATTATCAAATATGCATTTCATAACAATGTTTAAATTTATCCTTAAAATTGATAGCTCAAATGTACAAAATAATATTAGATCTGGTTCACAGTAAGGCAGTCATCAGCTACATGGTTACTATGTTTCTTGACTTCCACTGATGATCCGTTTCCGAACCCTTATTGCTACTGCACAGAATTTAGCAACTTGCCTGGTTATTTGGTAAAATTTGTCAGAGAGGAGCAGATGCAAATAAATGTCTATTGACCTCCCTGGGAATTTACCTATGATTGGAGAGATGAGTTTTCTATGTAAGTCTTGGTAATAGAGATGGGCACGAAACGAACAATTTTTTGTTTCTGTTTTTGTTTTTTCGTTTCATTATGCAATGAAATGACAAACGAATTTTATCTCTAAAATGAAACGAAACGAACAGAAACACCAGAAATTTTGTCGTCCGTTTCGTTTTTGTTACGGCAATACATTGAACTGCTTTAAATGCTAAAAAAAAATCACAAGAAATTGAAATAAATGGTAACGAAACGGTAACGAAACAAATGAAAATGAAAATGATTTTTTTGCAAAAATTCACGAAAAACAGAAACGAACCGAAACGGACCCCCTAAACGACAAACGAAACGCCATTTGTTTTATTCGTGCCCATCTCTACTTGGTAATAAGTACAGAATAAGAGGACATGTTCTACAGTTTCCGTCTGGTTGTTGGTACATGGACAGTTATGTTCTGATGGTGGTAAACCTTGATACCTTCCTTCCAAAAACTTGGGGGGAAGAACATTAAATCTGGCCAAGATAAAAGCCCTCCTGGAAGAGAGGGATACAATCCTGTCCAGGTATGGGGTCACAATGAATGCTGCATAAAAATGTTAACAATATGCATCAGGAATCCTCAACTTTGCTTTTTAAGCTACTGTTTCTAAACCCACACCTCAGACTTCATGTACTGTTTGCAGATATCAGAACATAAGAAACTCTCTTAGGCCAAATCATTCGACTGGTCTTTTCAAAAACTCTGCAAGAACAAAGTGGAGAATTGCTTGTAACCAAGCTATCTCAAAGGCCATGCCTTCTATCATAACCTTGCTCAGGTGTTTTTCTTGGGCCCATCACCTTCACAGGTACATTTGATGGGGATACAGAAAAGGACCTTCTTTCTTCCTGCTTCCTGACTTTGGGACCCCCTTTTCCAAGAGGCCAGACTGGCTCATCTCTGCTGCCCTTCCACAAGCAAGAAAATACATTTCTCTTTAGCAAGGTTTCCCTGAGTGACTGGCAGCTTGAGTGGCATTTTTAGATGGATTGTTATGCATTACTACTTTGACTGTGCTTTTGGTATTGCTTGCACTTATGATTTCTCATAGTGGTATTGGTTGGTTCCTTTTTAGTATTTGTATACTTCCCCCCCAAAGTCTTTTAGTCTCTCTCTCTCTCTCTCTCTCTCTCTCTCTCTTAGTATGCCTTAGTATCTCTCTCTTAGTGTCCCTTTGGGTAGTGGGCGACATATAAATTGTATAAATAAATAAATAATAAATAAAAATTTCCCCTATGAAATCCTGCAGATTTTATTATATTGTTGGGTAGAAATGTTTTCCAAATGGAAGATTTCTCTTATCTTATATATACAAGGTGGGGTTTCTTTGTTCCTAGCATTGCATCTGTTATTTTCCCAACAAGTGGCTCATTTAGTGTAATTTTACTGAGAGTCTTTTAGGTGAAAGAATAGACTACATCACAGTTTGCCTTTCAGGAATGGAAACATTGTCATGGAAGTACAAAGAAACATGGAAATGGAAATGCATGGTATTATATGCTATATATTACATGCTTTGCTGTTCCATTAGACTATTCCAGAAATGTGGAGGGGTTTTTTTGTTTTGTTTTGTTTTTTGCTGCTTTGGTAACAGTTTTAACCTCCATATTAATCTTCCCAGGCCTTATGCTCTGAAGAGGCCACTTCAGCTTTCCATGCAGTGTGGAAACAACACGGCTTGTATACAGAGCATGGTACCATAGTCTCTCAAGACTGAAGAATGCCTATACATTAGAGATGGGCATGAAATGAATTTTTAATTAATTTTGTTATTTATTATTCATTTAGTTAGCTAACAAAATGAATAACGATCCAACCCATCAAAGGAAAACATTTTTGTTTCATTTCATTTTTTGTTTTCCACTGTCTCCTACCTTGTTGCTGCCTCCTCACCTGGGCCAGCCATTTTGGTCTGCCAGCCAGCTGGTTTGGCCCGCGAGCCAGCAGGCCAGGAGGGGAAAAAAGCTAAAAAAACACACACCCAGGCACGAGGAAGCTAGTGCCTTTAGAGGCACCGGCCCCAAGCCAGCCCCTCTCAGCTGTGTGTGTGTGTGTGGGGGAGCCCCTGGTGTTTTAAAAATAAATTAAAATGTAAAAAAATAAATAAAAGTTTAAAAGCCCTGGGCATCGGGAGGCGGTGGTGGGGCGGTCCACTGCTGCCCAGCGTAGCCATGGCCGGGGTTCCAGAGGTGGCGATGAGGCCTCTCTCTGCCAGGTGAGGCCACCTTCCATCCAGCACAGCTGCTGCCAGGGCCTTTTGGGCCACTGTCACTGCCGCTGCTGCTGCCATCCAGGTAAGCTGAATCAGTTCAGCTGAGTTCGTGTTCGTACAAATTTTTGTTTTAAAAGTTTATACGAACTTAACCAAACCTAAGGTGGACCTGAAACTTTTCTGTTTCATGCCCATCTCTACATATATGTTATGATTATATGCTATAATTCATCAGTTTTTCTGTGCAGGACTAAGTGTGGTACCTTTTAGTGTAAGGTAAAAGAAAATGTATGGAAAGCTTAAAGGTGATAGGAAAAGACGAAGGTCAAATATGGCCTCCCCATGGGGACTCAGAGGTGGCAAATATGGGTGTGAATCTGGAAATATTGTGCAGGATTGTTGAGGACAGGACATTTTAAAAATATCTCATTCATATGGTCACTATATATTGGAGGTGACATGATGGCAACAATTGCCTTTAGGAAGAACTAGACCCTGGTATTTTAAGTTCTGGCATTACATGCTGTGTCTTCATTTAGGATAATCCTTATGCATCCAGATCTAAACTTAATGTTTCCTATCATTTACTCAGTTCTTCTCCACTAGTCTCTAGAATAGATTATTCTCGGATTGAATTGCCACCACCTGTCCACACTGAACAGTTTTTTCATTGCAGACAGCATAAGAATATAAGAACATAAGAAGAGCCATGCTGGATCAGGCCAAAGGCCCACCTAGTCCAGCTTCCTGTATCTCACCGTGGCCCCACCAGATGCACCTGGGAGTGCATGAGACTAGACATCTGTCTCCTGATACCACTCCCTTGCATCTGGCCCTTGAAGTACCCTGGTTTTAAGCCTGGAGATTACACATCTCCTACTCTTCCAGGTAGGGGTCGTTGTGTTTTTACATCATTACCCAGTGCTGATATATTTTAGTTCTGATTTACTCCAATTTGCCTCAGTGCATAATCTGTTCTTATTGACTCCAGTACCATATTTTAATTGTTTGGTTTTTTCTTCCTTTTTAATATATGAATATATTTTGAGCAGTCACGTCACTGGTATAAATATATACTGCTGTGCCCATTCACATGGCTGTCCATTCAATTGGTACTTCTTGCTGCCTCAGAAGACTCCTTCTGAACCTTGTGGTTTGGACTCTTGTTGGTGCTGCTGCTACTGCAAGAACTTTTGATGGATAGCAAGTGATTTATCACTAAGCATTTTTTAAAAAATCAAAACAAGAGGGCACAAGCATGGTGGCCATGCAGTGGCCATTGCATCAAAAAAGACCAAGCCAGCAAGGTGGGGAAGCCCTATTGTCCGTCCAAAGGAACTGATGTTACCCGTGCATCATGTGAACCAAAATTTATACAACATTTTAAACAATGGCAAAATTGAGATAACGAGGGTTCTTTTGCCACATGTAATCAAGCCTTTGATATCCTAAATGAGGGGATGTCTTCTTGCGTCCTGGAAACCCTTCTATGCTTTCTCTTAGAGCTGAATGGTGAAAGGTTGTTTTAAACCCCATGTTTATGCCATTCAAACACTATGAGTACAGAAAGTGCTGCCCTACTATTACTGTATACACTGGGACACCATTATCTTGGTAACTGACTTCTCCAAGAATCTGCCAATTCTTACAATAGTGTTCAGGCTACTACCACCAACTGTCATACTCAGGAGCACTTTTCTGTCAGCAGCTAAACTGCACTCACTGAATTACTTCACGGTGGACATACTTTGTTCAAAACACTGGACACCATTTAATTGCATAATTCTTGGAAAATGTATTTTTCCCCTGAACAGCAAAAATGCTTCCTTATGTTCTTCTGGTGGTAGGCAGTTAATTTGTCTTGATGGTACTATAAACTGGCAGCAGGAAGCTGATATAGCACCTCCACAAGGACAGCCATTTCACTTTCGTCTATGCTCTATACTGGTTGACGTTAATCCTGTAATTGAAACTTCCGGAGCTAGGATTAAGCTGATATTTATCAGTCAAAGCCTTGCGAAAAAGAGAAGAGATTTGTGGAAAATAGCGATTTAGTCTAACTCCTTCCATTCTTTTTCCTCGTTTCCTGCAGACACATCGACATCTTTCAATATTTCCCCTGTTGTTTGTTTCCTTGATCTTTGTAAGCAATCTATGCCACGCCACCCAGACTGTCTATTGAAGGCTACTCCGGTAGTGTCTTCAACTAGGGGCCTGCCTGTTGCCAATAATTAGATATGAAACAACTCCTGAAAGACACAATCAAGCAGCTGCAGCCATACAGAAACCGTAATTCAGGATCAAAATTGTGTGCTTTTTCTGCGATAACAAAATAATTCCATGTTCAACATGCCTTAAAATATCTGAAGCATGGATTGTGAGCCTCAGTGAGACATGTTGGTTTTAAAATGGGACTAAAATTAGTCCTGCCCAACCCTATACTCTTTTAAGCATCTTTCCTAACTCTCACCACTCTCTTTCTTATTTCAAAAGTAGAGAGGACACATTTTGGAAAACATGCACACATCATGTTTGTAGAGCATATTGTTGTTCTGATATAGCTTTTCTTCCTTTGGTGGCCAAGGAAAGGGATTGGAAATTGGAATATAGCTTTCAAGTCTGCATTCTGCGGAGCAGGCATAGCAACATTAGTTTACCTGGGAGGTGTATGTTTTTCCACTGTATCCATTGCAGTCATTCACACCTTTGTTTTGCCATTTCATTAAGTCCAAAAACAGTGGTTCAAGATCTTTTGACACAAAGTAACTGTAGAAACTACCCAGCTGTTATTACTTCTGTCCTCTCCCAGCAAACAGTACAAATCATGTGCTCATCTTTTGGGTTAATTCAACATGAGGGAAGTTTCTGTTGCAATTTGTGTGTAGCGTATGTATACTTGAACTTCATACTTGTCAAAAACCTGCCATGTGTTTGAATGTCTGTGAAGATTCTCCCTAACGAGCCTATTCAGGCCATTGTTCATCTTATGAGCCTAATTCAGACCACGGTGACAAGAGGTCAAAGCTGACTCTAAGATGGAGGACTTGCACTAGCTGTATTCAGACTGATGAAGCTGTTTGGGTGAGCAGTGAAACGTTTCTATCTCTTAAAAAAGAAGTCCACTAGCCATGACTCAACTTCCAGACATGTGTTTGAATGAGAACTGATTAACTAAAGGAGTCAACATTTGGAATTTTTCCTTACTTGGTGTCACTTTGTGAGTGGTAGTGAATAGAAGAGATCCTGTAGACCAGGGGTTCTCAACCCGTGGGTCTCCCAGATGTTCCTGGATTGCAACTCCCAGAAACCCCTTCCAGAACCGACAGTGATGGAGGCTTCTGGGAGTTGCAGTCCAGGAACATCTGGGGACGCATAGGTTGAGAACCACTGCTGTAGACCATCTTTACTGCTGCCATTTGTGTTGTCAACATTCAGGCTGTCTTTTTGCTATGTAAAACTTTGCATCCTCTTTCCTGCTGGCAATACGATTGCAAATTTGCAATATTGTCCAACACGATTGAGCTATTTTCTGGCATTTTGAATCATGGATACAGAAGCATATTATCACACATCCATAAACCAGAGGTGTTTTTTTTTTTTTGAAGAATTGAATTAAAACAAACAGGACAAAACATAAAACATCTTTCCACAGTATGCCCTAAAGCTGATTTACATGGAGTCAGTGTTACAAGCTTTACTAGTGAGGATTTACTGTTCAGTTTATTGATTGGTTGGGCAGTTGAACAGATGACAACGTGCTCTGTACACAAGCATGCCCTTATTTCCATTGTGAAGTATTTGGCTTGATTTTTTCAAGGAAGAAGAATCGGGGGGGGGGGGACACAGCAGTGGAATCCAAGTTCCCTGCTTACTGCCTTTGTTTTCATTATCCTTCCCTTAAATTCTGTCCATAGTGATGAATGTCCTCTTGGTCAGCAGTTTCTGGTATTTTAAAAGTTACCATACAAAGTAAAAGGTGTGTTTAGAGGTGGTTCATACATCATGAACGTGGACTTACAAACAGAAATAACTCACCCAAGGGGAAATCTGTCAGTTCCCCATTCTTTTGAATTAAAAATGTTTTAACCTCAAGGTCTTTCCATCCAAATAATTTATTTTTATCCAAAACATTCACAGCTCAACATATATTGTAGGAACTCACGGCAGGTTTCAGAGCTAAATACAACAGTTTTTAAATATAATGTATTTAAAACAATTTAAAACAAACAAAAAAATTAAAACATTGATTACAATTCATTTCAACACCCAAAGGGTTTTGAATTGGTGCCAAAATGATGCTAATGTACCAATCAAATCTCTAAGAGGCAATTATTCTACAACCAGGATATATACAGTAGATGAAAACATGAAGAAATTTGTAGACTTTGGTAATTTATTCAATCTGAAACTAAAAGAAAATTCCCAACTATCTTAAGGGCAAAATTCAGAAGGAACACCTTTTCTTTGCATGTATTGAATCATGTTGTAGCTGCTGTTGATGCAGGTACAAATGATAAGGATGTAGGTACAAATGAAGAAGCTATAATAAGGTTCAATGCATGGTAATTTTCAAACCAAGACTCCTAAGAGTTTAGAACTCAGAGCTTTAAGTTTAACAGAGTCTTTCATTTTAGATTTTTCCTATGCTTAAAGTATTTTAAAAATACCCCTTTCATTCCCAACTCTGATTCCCCCCACCCCCCAGAGTTGGGTTTGAGCTGCCCAGTCAACAGCTGCACAGGGAGAATCTCTGCCCTGTCTCCTTGTCTGATTGGTTAGCTGCCGGAGGAGGTGGGGATGTGTAGCCTGAACTCCTGCTCAGGGAGGAGCATTGCCAGAGAAGAGGGACCCCAGCAGCTCATGACAGACTGTGAGTGGGGCAGACAGCTGGGGTACGGTGGGAGGAGGGGCCGTGCATCACTGGTGGTGTCATGCAGACAAACCCCTGCAAAGCAGCATGGATCAAGTTGTCCCATCTCTAGGTGGGAACCATTGATCTATAGGGTCTTAAGATTGGCACTCCCAGAAAACATTGTTGGTGTTCTCTTCGCTTTATCTACTCTTCCACCTTTCAGCTTCAGTAGATAACCCTTGGTTCTACAATTATGAGGAGGGAGAGGGAACAATCCCTGATGACTTTCCTCATGCTACACATAATTTTTGTATTTCCTCTTCTAAGTTTTTTTTTAAAAAACCTTCTAGACACAGCAGGACTGTAGTTGACAGTGATTTCCAGTGCAATATTGGAAGTGTCCTCCTATGTCATTTTGCTTCTTCCAGAAGACTGCTACAACTGTTTCTTATTCTTACTCAGAGATGATGGGCAAGGCCTGTTGAAAACCTGAAATATCTTTTCAAAGCATCAGTTGGTACACTTGGCTGCAAATGCTTTCATTGTCCCAGTACTGATCATGTGAGCAGAACTTCTCACACAGGCTCTTCAGGACCTATTGTTCTTTAAACCAGCTCTAAGAAAACCAGGTCAAAGGATTTTGGAAAAAGATCCCCCCAAAGATTAGTACTAACAATGCCTGACAGTGCTCACTAGCTCAGGCTGGTGTGTCACTGCTATCTGTCACAGATTCCATAATGATCTGTGCTAAAGAAATGGCAGATCCCCCCCCCCCTCCTTCATCAATCCATGGAAAATTACAATAGGATGGAGATTTTGGGGGTGGGAGTGTGGTATTTCTGCCCTTTCTCCCCACCCTTTATATTTTTGATCTTTAAGCAAAAATTTAAAAGGCAAACATTGTAGCTCTTTCAGGGTTCACACTTAAGAGTCCCAAACAATTAATCATTTTTTTCCAAAGCTCCTTTAGCTGTGAATGTAGAGTGTGTCATAAATATCACCACATTGTGCCTTAGTAATTTTCCCTTGGTTTGTGAATCATAGTAAGCTGGTTATATTTCCCAGTTGTTCCCATTCCGGACCATTTTCCCCTCACTTTGACTTTTAAAATGTTTTATTTGTTGGATTTAAAAAGAAAATGAGATGCATATAAAGAATGATGTCTCGGACAGAAAGGCTGTGTTAGTGCTTTTGATGGACATTTGTAGTTGATGTGGTCTTTCTTCTGTGGCGAGCACGATATTATTTTTCAGAAGAATGACATGAAGAAAGGCAATTGAGAAGCACAACACATAAATGAAGTAAGTGTGGGTTATTAAATTTAAGGTGTAAGAAAATAAAGAGAAAACAATACAGAACTCAAGGCATAGGTGACAGTGGAGCTTGGGAATCTATCATCCAATAAGTTACTTTTAAAAAATCTTTAGGCAGGAAGGAGCATGATATCATAATCCTACATTTATTTTATTTTATTTTATTTTATTTATATACCACTTTATAAAGAGGTCTGGAAAAAAGCCAACTTTTTGCCCTTTTCTGGACCTCTATAATGTACTTATTGTTTTTCTATTCATTTCAGTGGGAAACTGTGACAGATAACGTAATTTTCTGTTAGTGTAATTAATTGCATTATCCCAGGTACCGCTGTACACAGTCATATTAAAATAATACTGTATAATAAAACCCATAAAATGAACAAACCTTGTGAAGACAGAAGTTACCAGTGGAGGCTTGATTTTAAGCTAAAAATCATTACAATCAAAACAGCAGTAACTGGATGGAGATGTAAGATCAATCTCAACTCTACTAGGGTCTGAGTGGAAAGCCTCCTTCCTGGAATGTCAACAGCACTGTGGTGCAGATGCAGCTCCTCCAGAGTTGGTTCCATAACGGTGGAGCCACCTCAAAGATTTTACTTGTCATAGAACATTTATATGCAGTGCTATCATTTATCTTATGTTTACACATGCAAATCATTCTGCAGATCAGTCACTCCTCTGCACAACTGGAACATATGCATTTTTAACAGGGAAGGAGAATCAATACTCCCAACCTACCAATCTGGCATTGTAAGTCAGCTATCTGAAGCAAGGGACCTGCTATCTTTCATTGCTTTTTATGGCTGTATCCAGATATGGAAGCACAGTAGTAGTACAAATAAAGGGGGGATGGTGTGAACATATTTCTCTCTGCGGCTTCAGATTGATCAACCGGACCAGGAGGTGGAGGCACAAAAATATGAGGGCGTGGAGACAAGAGGAGATCATTGCAAGGTATTTCCAGAGGATTATGTGAGGATTCAAAAGGGAGAGCTTATTGGAAAGTGTCATAAAGAAAAAGAAGCTTGGAAGTTCATATGCTTCAACAGATTCTTGCATGCACCTATATATGTGGTACCCAACCTTGGGTAACCCAGATGTTCTTGGACTACAACTCCTGGAAACACCATCCAGCATAGCTGATAGTGAAGATTTATGGGAATTGCAGTCCCAAAACACCTGGGTCCCCCAAGGTTAGGAACCACTATCCTATATGATCTTGTTGATTGTACTGTAAAGTATACGGATACAGTATGTGACAATACTGTACATAGGAGTGTATGCAGATACATTTTTTCTCTTTCCCTTGCACACTGGTGTGCACACTTGCACACACCTGTTCATCCAAGAGAGTATGTATGAATACGATTGAATATGTGCAGTTGTGCAAGTTGAAACAGATGTTCTCCTGCTTTGGGCATTTTAAACTGGAGTTTTACCAAACCAAAAATAAACTACTCTGTGCATATTCAGCGTATGTTTGCAGAGTTCAGCCCTAGGCAGTGACTGAACCCACTGAATTGCTTTGTGACAGTGAGAAACAGGTGCTCAACTGATGATTATGAGAGTCTGGAATGGATCCTTGCCCCAATCCTACTTGATCCACTAACTCTTCTTTGGACATTAAAAAATTTATGTCTACCAAATTTCAGACTTTGATGGTTCTCACCCATCCCTTCTGTAGGTGGGTGTGGGGACTGTCTTGCTTGTAGGTTTTCTCTATTGTTCAGTAGTCCAGTTTGGAGATCTTTGCAGTAGGACGTTTCCCTGCAATTTTGTCATGCTAAAGGCACTACTATTGGTACTTCCTAAATATATTTTACCATGTATATTTAACATTATTAGTTTCTGAATTCTACTGTATTCTCCTGTGCCATCATTCTGTTAATCTTTCACATAGCAGCATGAGAAGAAAATTGTTCTTGGTTTTATTTCCCCCCATATGATATTGCAAAATGACATTAATTAGCAATGGGGTTCAGTGGTTGAAGTCGTGGTGCCCGAAACCACTTTCAACTATTTTGGGATAATTGACTAGATTGAACAAGGTACTGAAAAAGTAAAACAATGTCAGCAATGGTAATTGAGTTTTATCCCAAGATACTTGGGAAGAAACCGAAAACCCCTCTAGCTTCTACAATGATCAGTTAGTGTGCATCTGAAATCTTTTAAAATGTGCATGGTGCATTTCCCATCAGATGAACATGTAGGTTCACAAAATGCTAAGCAGAAAATTAGGAAGGCACATGGTGGTATGGGCTTTCACCCTTCCCTATTTTTCTGTGCGTAAATGAAATAATAGTTTTATTAGGAGTTGGTTAATTTGAAAGGGAACAGAAAATGCCACTTTCAGGTAAGAGGCTAGAGAAAGTAATCATCATTATATTCCCAAACCTGTGAAAAATAGGTTGCTTAAAAGATTGGAGGAAAGCTAAATTCTGAAATAAATTGAAAAACTAAGTATCCCAGATTGTTAGGCAAATGAATAAAATGTCATTGCTGCTTTTATTTATTTATTTATTTATTTATTTATTATTTACACTTATATACCGCCCCATTCCCACAATGGGGACTCTGGGCGGTGCACAACATCAGAATAAAAACAAATAAAAATCATTACCAAACGACAATTAACAAACCAACACTGTCCAAGAGTAATTAGGCGGGACTAAAAACAAAAAAAAAAAAAAAACATCGGACTGAGTCCTTACACATCGCCGTAAGCTTCCTGGAAGAGCAAGGTCTTAAGATTCCTCTTAAAAGCTGCCAGCGATGGAGCCCGCCGTAGGTCACTGGGAAGTTTATTCCACATAAATGGAGCCACCACCGAGAAGGCCCGTCCACGAGTACCAGCCTTATGGGCCTCCCTCGGGGTGACCGTCCTCAGTGAAAAGGCCTCCGAAGCACGGGTGGGTCGGGCCGAAGCTGATTGTCGGGGAAGACGCTCCGCCAAATAAGCCGGGGCCAAGCCATGGAGGGTTTTGTAAGCCAAAACCAACACCTTGAACCTTATTCGGGAGGCAACGGGTAACCAGTGCAAGCGAGTCAGGATGGGGGTGGCGCGGTCATAACGGCGCACGCCAACCACCAGCCTGGCCGCCGCATTCTGGACCCGCTGCAATCGCCGAACAAGGTTCAAGGGAAGCCCCATGTAGAGAGCGTTGCAATAATCCAGCCTCGACATGACCAGTGCCTGTACCATAGTCCTCAAGGAGCCCTCATCGAGGTACGGGCGAATCTGGGCGATAAGCCTAAGGTGGTAAAAGGCTGACCTGACCACGGCTGACACCTGAGGTTCCAGGGTCAGATCTGGGTCCAGGACAACGCCCAGATTCCTCACTCTTTGCGCCAGCTGGAGGGCGGACCCACCCAGACTGGGAAGAGGGCCACAGTACCCCTCCGACGAGCCCCCAAAGAACATAACCTCGGTCTTGCCTGGGTTGAGCCTGAGCCTGTGGGTCCTGGTCCAGTCCAGCACCGCAGCCAGACAACGATCAAGGGTCCTGACGGCCTCCACTGCACAGGTTGAAAAGGAGAGATAGAGCTGCGTGTCATCAGCGTACTGATGACAGCAGACTCCATAACTCCGGATGATCTCAGCCAGCGGCTTCAACAAAGATGGCGGCCGGCAGCTGCTCCCGTGTCCACTGCACCCTGGCGTTTTTGAATTTTTTCGGTGCAGCGCTGCCGTGTACGATGCTTTTTTTCTAATTTTGTTGGGCTCAGCCTGGGCTTACCATAGGGGTCTGAGAGGGGTTCTAAAGGGGCTCAATCGGGCTACAAAAGGTGTCTGAACGGCTGATCCAGGAGACTGAACATCATCCTGGACCCTCTACTCCGAGACGCGGAGACGCTGAGACGCTGACATCTGGTCTCGCTGAATCCTGAACTCGTACCGTTGAGCGTTCCCTCCCTCTCTGCGCGACCCACCTGAGATTTCCACCGCTCCGTCGATTGCTCCTCGGCTCGCCCACGGAGGGGTCCTGGGTGTGCTCTGGCTCGCCACCCCGGCTGTCTTGGAGGACCCGAGGACCTGCGCTCCATGGCCATTCGGCTCCTCTCCGGTCTGCCGCGCTTCGGAGCCATGGCCGTGCACTGTCCGCTGGGGTTCTGCCTCCTTTCATCTGGCCAGGGATAGTCTTCCTTTTCCCCATGCGGACACGCTGCTGCGGCGGAGGACGCTGCTGCGGGCTTTGGGCGGCACGCCGGAGCTTCATCTATTCGCCCGGCCGGCGTCTCTTTCCCCCCGCAATGCCGCGCGGCTGCTGAGCGGATCGTTCGGATCCGCCCTGTCTCGGTCCAGCTGTGGAGTTCGGGTGGCAGGTCGGCCGCCGGTGGTCTGTCGGCCGGGTCGGTTGCCGGCTCCGGCTGGCTACCGATCCCGGAGCTCGGGCGGCGACTCGGCCGCCGGCGATCTCGGAGATCCCGGCGGGCAGCCGGCTTTGCCGTTCGGGCGGAGTCTTCGGCCGCCGGCTTGTTGCTGACTCTCTTGGAGCGATTGTCAGCTGCTCCTTGCCGCCAGCGTCTGCCCTGCTGGTACCGGTTTCGGGTGGCAGGTCGGCCACCGGCTGTCGGAGTAGCTGCTCCTGAGGGGCTTTGGCATTTCCCTCCCCTACCCGACTTGAGTCCTACATGGCGGTTTTCCACCTCTGGCCATGCTCTACGGACTAGTCCCTTAGTTTCTTAGAGACTCTCATGGGTTGGGGATAGGGTGGGGTGGGGGGCAGTATTCTCTTATGGGAACCCGACACTATTTTACATCTATTGTCATACCCCCCCCCTCATAACATTCTTAATATGCCTATCCCCTCTAGGCTCTAGCCCTTCATGGCCTTCGCAGCCCCCCCATTTTCCATCTGAGCCTGCTCCCCCCTCCCCCCTCTCTTTCCATCTAAGCCCGGGCTATGGTGCCCCTATTTTGTTTTATTTTGTTTTATTCACTTATTTATTTTATTTAGTTTTATTATTTAATTGCTTTTATTTTGTTACTGTGATTTACTTATTTGTGTGGGTTTATTCTGTTGTTTTTGTTTTTGGCTCAGGAAAGCTGTCGATGCTGCCTGGCTCTTAGCCTTGGAAGTGTCCTCGACACTTATTAGCTTTCTTAGCCTCACCTGGGCTATTTTCTTCCACTCTCCAGTTAAGGACACCTTTTTCTGGCAGCTGTTTTTATTTGATATGTTAACTCTTTGTATTCTTGTATTGTAATTGTTGTTTCTGAGTTTATTGTTAAGTTATTTGTAAGCCCCCTTTTTTTTTTTTTTTCTCTCTCTCTCTCTCCCTCCACTCCCTTCCCCGGCTAGGTCACCATGTCTGCAGGGACTCATATACCAACCGTGTTGGGTCGTGGACATTACGCTAGGAATCACGGGATTAGTCGGATAAGAAGAACTAGGGTCCGGCATCTTGTGCCTGTCCCGCGTTCTGATCCCGTGATTCACCACCACGTGTCCGGGAGCCATTCCGCCAGAGCCTCCAACCTGTCCTGCCTCCTTCTCAACGCCAGGTCAGTCCATAATAAGATCGCTGTCATTTACGATACCATCTTTGACAGCAGGGCCGACCTGGCCTGTATAACGGAGACCTGGGTGGGCTCAGAGGGTGGGGCTTCCCTCGCCCAGCTGTGCCCTCCTGGGTTCCTGGTTCAGGGAGTGGGCAGGTTGGAGGGTCAGAAGGGGGGAGGAGTCGCCATTGTACATAGGGAATCGCTTCATGTGACCAGGGCCTCGACATTGGTGATTCCAGGGCTTGAATGCCTCCACCTGTTAGTAGGACAGCGGGATAGATTTGGCATTGTACTGGGTTACCGAGCTCCCCGCAACCCAGCGCAATCCCTGCCAGAGCTCGCGGAGTTCATCGCCGCAGCGCTGTTGAAGTCCCCCCGGCTTCTGGTCGTCGGGGACTTTAACGTGCATGTCGATGGTGAACTCGTCGGCGCAGCTCTGGAATTCATGGAAACCATGACATCCATGAGTCTATCCCAGCATGTTTTTTGCCCTACGCACAGGAGTGGGCATTCCCTGGATCTGGTGTTTACCTCCATGTCGGGGGATTCTAATCTGGAGGTGCGGGACATTGTTCCCACACCCGTGTCATGGTCAGATCACTACCTGTTGTCCTTTTCCCTAGCAATGGCGGCTCCCCCTCGCGGGGACCAACAGCCCCTTGTTTGGGCTCGCCCCCGAAGGCTTCTCGACCCGGCTCGGTTTCGGGAAGCCTTTGGGGAGCTTTCTGGTGGTCTGGCTGACGATTCGGCCGAAGACCTGGCCAACCAATGGTTTGAGTCAGCTGCCGGCGCTGTCGACCGAATCGCCCCCAAGCGTCTCCTCCGGGGCAGAGCCCGCGCTTCTCCGTGGTTCACGGGGGAGTTAAAGGCGATGAAGCAGGAACGGAGGAGACTGGAGAGCATCTGGAGACAGAGCCGCACGGCGATAAATAAGACTGCTGTTGTGATCCAGACTAGGCGCTACTCGCGAGCGATCAGGGAATCCAAAAGATCTTTCTATTCCCTGAGAATTGGTGAGGCCTCGAACCGCCAGGCAGAACTCTTCCGGGTGGTTCGGGACCTCACCAATCCTAGTCTGGCAAGGCCTCCTCCTACTGATTTCAGTAGTGAGAACTTTGCAGTCTTTTTTAGATCTAAAATAGAGGCCATCCGTGCTGGCTTTGTATCCAGTGACACTAGCCCTCCCTCGCCATCCCCAGCCTCCTCACCCCCTCGATCGCCTCAAATGGATGAGTTTGGGCCTGTTTCCCCTTTGGAAGCCTCCAGGGCTATCGCCCACTGCCGCCCCGCGACCACCCCCTTCGACCCTTGCCCATCTTGGCTAATCAAATCTGCCGGAGGGAGCATGCCCGAGTGGGCTGCGGCCATCGCCACCGCCTCCTTTAGCGAGGGGGTTTTTCCCTCTCGTTTTAAGGAGACGGTGGTCAAGCCCATTTTGAAAAAACCGGGATTGGCTGCGGACCAATTGGCTAATTACCGTCCAATAGCCAATGTTCCCTTCATGGGCAAGGTGATCGAGAGGGTGGCCGCGGTGCGGATTCAATCGTTTTTGGAGGAACAGCGGCGCCTTGATCCTTGCCAGTCCGGCTTCAGGCCTGGCCGGGGTACCGAGACAGCTCTGGTCGCGCTGCAAGATGACCTTATCCGGGCGGCCGACAGGGGTTGCTCTACCCTGTTGGTCCTCCTGGATCTGTCAGCGGCCTTTGATACCGTCGACCACGGTATCCTACTGGACCGGCTCCTGGAGGTGGGGATCGGGGGCACTGTTCGCAGTTGGCTCCGGTCCTTCCTCCAGGACCAGCCCCAGTACGTGCAGCATGGGGGAGAGTTGTCGGCCCCGTGGACACTCCCGTGTGGGGTTCCGCAGGGCTCGTCTCTCTCCCCCATGCTGTTTAACATCTATGTAAGGCCGTTGGCGGGGGTCATCAGGAGATTTGGGCTGCGTTGTCATCAGTACGCTGATGACACGCAGCTCTATGTCTGTTTTTCCACCTCTGCAGTGGAAGCTGTCCGGTCCCTCGACCAGTGTCTGGAGGCGGTCATGGCCTGGACCAGGGCCAACAGGCTCAAACTCAACCCTGAGAAGACCGAGGTGATGTTCTTTGGGAGCTCCCCGTCTGGGTACGGGGGCCCTCTCCCCAGCCTGGAGGGTGTTTCCCTCCAACTGGCGGAGAGGGTTCGGAATCTGGGCGTGATCCTGGACCCGGCCTTGTCCCTGGACGCCCAGGTGGCGGCCGTGGCCAGGACCGCGTTTTTTCATCTTCGCCAGATCGCCCAGATCCGCCCTTACCTAGACGGGGACTCCCTGAGAACAGTGGTGCAGGCGCTGGTGATCTCGAGGCTGGACTACTGCAACGCTCTCTACATGGGGTTGCCTTTGACTCTCCTCCGGCGACTGCAGCGGGTGCAAAATGCAGCGGCCAGACTGGTGGCGGGTGCGCGTCGTTTCGACCGCATCACCCCGGTGCTGGCCCGGCTGCATTGGCTACCCGTTGCCTCCCGGATCAGATTCAAAGTCCTGGTTTTAGTTTATAAAACCCTCCATGGCCTGGGTCCGGACTACCTGGCGGAGCGGATCGTCCAGCGGTCAACATCGGCCCGACCGGTTCGGCAGGCGCGAGCGCACTCGCTACAGGTTCCATCCCCCCGAGAAGCCAGGCGTTCTTCCACCCGGAACCGGGCTTTCTCGGTGGCTGCTCCATCCTTATGGAACTCCCTACCTAGTGAAGTGCGCTCAGCAGAGTCCCTGCTGGCCTTTCGTAAAGCGGTGAAGACCATCCTATTCCGCGAGGCCTTTGGTGACCTAGCTTAGCCTTTTTTTTTTTTTTTTTTTTATAATATCCGCCATCGATAATTCGCTGAATTTGCTAGCAGCGGCGAGTCCAGAACTCAAGGGTGCGCTTCGCCTCTGCTTGTAGTATGTTTATTTTAACTCATGCTTGGTGTGTAGGTTTTGTATTTTTCTGTTATTGTTTTGTATTGTTTTCCTATTTGTATTGCTGACTTGTTTAGCCATGTTCGCCGCCCAGAGTTCCCTTTGGGAAGATGGGCGGGATATAAATGCAACAATAAATAAATAAATAAATAAATAGATGTTAAAGAGCATTGGGGAGAGTGATGACCCCTGAGGCACCCCACAAGAGAGTGTCCAGGGAGCCGACAACTCACCCCCCAAGCTCACTCGCTGGGTGCGGCCCCCAAGGAAGGACCGGAGCCAGGCCAAGGCCTGCCCACCGATCCCAACCTCCGAGAGCCGCTCCAGCAAGATACCGTGGTCGACGGTATCGAAAGCCACTGACAGGTCGAGAAGGACCAGCAGGGTAGAGCAACCCCTGTCAGCCCTCCTCAACAGATCATCGTGCAACGCGACCAGGGCTGTTTCGGTCCCATGACGCGGCCTGAACCCGGACTGGAAGGGATCCAGGACATGGTTCTCCTCCAGGAACGACTGGAGATGCAGGGCGGCGACTCGCTCAATCACCTTGCCCAAAAAGGGAACATTGGCTATGGGGCGATAGTTGGACAAATCGTCCACAGCCAAGCCGGGTCTTTTAATAATGGGCTTCACCACCGTCTCCTTCAGAAGACTAGGAAAAATGGCCTCTGAAGGAGGCCGAAGCAATCAGTGAAGCCCATTTCTGCATGCTCCCCCCTGCGGTCTTAATCAGCCAGGAAGGGCAAGGGTCGAATGGAGAGGCCGCAGGCCTGCAATGTCCCAGCACCCTGGAGGCATCCACCGGTGTAACAGGCCCGAACTCAAAAAACCGAGGCGACCGAGGCGGCCCGACATTAGCCACGACAGGGGCTGGATCAAAGCAACCGGCGTCCAGCTCGGAACGGATGGCCTCTATCTTAGATTTAAAATGGGCTGCAAATAACTCACTAGTGAAATCACTAAGAGGAGGCCCCGGCGGAGCGGGATTGGTGAGGTCTCGGACCACACAGAATAATTCCGCTTGACGGTTCGAGGCCTCACCAATTCTCAGGGCGGCAAAAGATCTTCTAGCCGCCCTTATCGCGCGAGAATAGCGACCGTTCAACGCCTTAACCGCAGCCCAATTCTGAGCCGTCCGAGCGTTCCGCCATCTGCTCTCCAGCCGTCTCCGCTCCTGCTTCATCGCCCGTAACTCCTCGGTAAACCAAGGAGACGAACGGGCTCGGCATCGGATCAGGCGCTTGGGGGCGATCCGGTCAACAACCCCAGCCACCTCCTCAAACCACCGTTGGGCTAGGGAGTCGGCCGGATCGTCATCCAAACCGTCTGGAACATCCCCGAGGGCCTCCGAAAACCGCACAGGGTCCAGGAGCCCCCGGGGACGGGCCCAGATGGACGGGCCCGGCTCCCCGCGGGGCGGGGTGGCTACCGCAAGAGAGAAAGTCAGTAGATAATGATCTGACCATGACATGGGCCGGGCCAACAATCTCCCGACCCCCAGATCAAAACCCCGCGAAGTGGAGGCAAAAACCAGGTCCAGGGTGTGTCCACCTATATGAGTGGGTCCGATGACTAATTGGGACAGGTTCATGGAGGCCATGGACTCCATGAATTCCAGAGCTACCCCAGACAGCCCAGCCTTGGCGTGCACATTGAAATCCCCCACCACCAATAGGCGGGGGGACCTCAAAAGTGCTGCCGAGATGAACTCAGAGAGCTCCGGCAGGGAAAGTGCAGGGTCGCGGGGAGCACGGTACACAAGCACTACCCCAAACCTGTCCCTTTGACCCACCATAAGGTGGAGACATTCCAAACCCGGACGCACCAACGTCGCGGATCTACTGACATGAAATGAGTCCCTAAAGACCATAGCCCCCCCGCCCCCCCGCCCCTCCGACCTGCCCAGCTGCTGCAAACAGTAGCCCTGGGGGCAAAGGAGGGTGAGAGAGGCCCCACCCCCCTCTCCCACCCAGGTCTCTGTGATGAAAGCCAGGTCGGCACGCTCGTCCACAATCAAGTCGTGAACGAGAGGGATCTTATTATGTACCGACCTGGCATTAATAAGCAGACAGGACAGATCGGGGGGACAGACGGTTTGGATCCCAGCCATTTGGCGGTGAGCCGGCGGGTCAGAACTGGGGACAGGCAGCAATTGCCTGTCCTGAGTTCTCCTTGTCCGATCGACCCGTCGGCCCACAGCGTACCTCCCACGGCCCGACACCACCCTAATGGGGCACCCGGTGGGCTCCATAAGATCTCAAAAAGTCAAGGGCCCAGACCAAACAAAACAGAAGAAGAAAATACAGAAATACAGAAATAAAATACCAAAAATAACCACCAAAATACAGTACTAAATAATAAACAACCAAGATACAATAACTAAATAACCTAAGCAACCACATAAAACAATACAATAGGAAAATAATAATAATAATAATAATAATAATAATAATAATAAGAAAAAGAAATAATAATAAGAATAATAAAAATAACAATAAAGAATTATAAAAGGTCAAGGGTAACCCACAGGCAGATGGAATAAGTGGGGAGGAAGATGGGGGAAAAAGGAAGAGGGGCAGCAGTGTCACAATGGGAGGGGATAAGAAGGGAAAGGAGCAGGATCACACGGCGGGTCCATTGAACAGCTCTGCAGCAAATGACCAAAGATGTAAAGACCAGGGGAGCAACAAGAAGGCTCGGAGGGAGTCTACAGCTGGGGCCAACAGCCTCATGGCTCGATTGATCCCAGGGGAGGGCCACTCCGGGCCAACCAGCACCCCTGGGATCATAGATGGTACAGCCAGGCCAGGCCAGATTAGATGGTCCAAGTTCCCAGGGTCCAAAGCCAGTCCAGAAGCCGGTGTGATGGTGCTAGCAGCAGGTCTACCGCCCATAGTTAGAGAACCAGGGGGACAACCAGCGCGGGTCCATCGGCCCAAAGACCAGGCCCGGCGGTGGGCCAGGCTACGGCAAAGAGATAGAATATCCGTGCCTGGCCTCATCCCCCCGGCCGGAGGCGCCGGCGGCTGACCCGCCGCCCGAGAGCCAAAGCCCCCCAGGGGCGAAGACGGCATGGTCCCCCTTAACTCAACTTTGGCGGCCGCACCACCGCCCGATAATCCCAAGGTGGCACCGGCGGCCGACCTACCGCCCGAAGACCAAGCCCGGGGGGGCAGGCTGCGGCAAAAGATGGAGAAACCGCACCTGGCTCCACCCCCCTTCAAAAGGCGCCGACGGCCGACCCGCCGCCCGAGAGCCAAGGCCCCCCCGTGGGGCAACGGCAAGGTCACACTCAGCTATGACGGCCGCCCCGCCGCCCGATAGCCCCAAGGTTGCCCCGGCGGCTGACCTACCGCCCGAAAACCAAGCCCGGCGGGGGGGCCAGGCCGCGGCAAGAAATGACAAATCCGCGCCTGGCTCCACCCCCCGGCGAGAGGCACCGGCGGCCGACCCGCCGCCCGAGAACCAAGGCCCCCCCAGGGGCGAGGACGGCGAGGTCCCCCTAGACGACAGCTTTGGCGGCCGCCCCGCCGCCCAATATCCCAGGAAGGCACCGGCGGCCGACCTACCGCCCGAGAACCAAGCCCGACGGGGGGGCCAGGCCACGGCCGAGAATGGAAAAACCGCACCTGGCTACACCCCCCGGCAAGGCACCGGCGGTCGACCCGCCTCCGAGGACCCAGGGCCCCCCAGGAGCAAAAACAGCGAGGCCCCCCTAGCTCAGCTGCGGCGGCCGCCCCACCACCCAATCCACAGGGGGGGGGGAACAGGCGGCAAAAGAAAACGCCGCGAAGCAGCCGAGCACCCACCAGGGATGTAAACTCCCCCGAAGGGAAACAGTGGGAAGGGGGAGGGAGGGGGGAGGCCCAAACAGCCAAGCCGGGCGCAGTCACCCCCAGCGCCCCAGCCAAGCCCCGAGGGGCAAGGCAGAGGCGAGATGAAAACACCCCGCCAGGCCCCCCCACTGCACAAGAACGGCAGGGGCCAAGACGGGGGAGAGGCGAGGCAACAGCGGGAGAGGCCGCAAGCTCCCAGGCAAGCCAAAATGGACCATATATTGTATGTACATATTCATGGCTGAACAAAAATGAACTTTCAATTTTTCTACCGTTTGCAGAATAATCCTATATTTTATCTATGCCTTTCCTATATGTGTATCCCACACGCTCCACTTAAGAAATGTTTGGTCATGTACTGAGCAGAGTGATAATGGAAATGGCAGCAATTGAACTACTACCATACAAGAATGGATGGGAGGTTGAATTTAATATTTGTTGCTCTTCTGAAACATGAAGTGGCCATGCACTTCCAGACAATGCAGTAAAGAAGGGTGTTTCATTTCAGAAGGTGTCTGGTTCCGAAATGAAAGACTTGGAACTAGAGATGGGCACGAAACAGAAAAATGGTGTTTCAGTTTTTCGTTTGTCGTTGAGAGGTCTGTTTCGGTTCGTTTCCATTTGTCGGGAACTTTTTGAAAAATTTCATTACTGTTTTTTGTTTTTTTGTTTGTCGTTTCTACCCGCTTTTTGTGCGATTTTTAAAGCATTTCCGTGCGCAGGCATCCCCTAGCCCCAGACCAGAGGGAAAACACTAAAAAAAAGGATGCTGGCAGAGACACAGTATAGAATAGGTATGCAGGGAGGCTACAAAGGCAGCGGCGGGCATTGCCCAGGGTGCAAGGCAGCCGCAGAGTGACTGTACTGCGGGGCAAGGGAGAGTACTCACCGAGAGGTACGCAGCACGTACACACACAGGGAGGCTGCAGGACTGAAGCTAGAGTTGCAGCAGAGACAGCAATCCCACCCTAACTCCCAGCAGAGACTGCAAGGAGGACAGGGGCTGCCAGAGTTTTTTATGCCCTCTGTGGGTGCCAGACCTGCCTGCCCGGTCTGCAACCTGGGCATGCTATTGGTTGAACATGATCCCATCACATGGCTTGCCTCCATTTTGTGGCTGGTGGCGACATCCATTTTAAAGGGAAAAGAAAAAATACATCGCAATGGGAGAAGACAAAAACAAATGTTTTAAGGACCCCAACCCCCCTGGTAGGTATTATCAGACAATATAAATAATTATCGCTGTGTTTTTATGGATGTCCAGGGCGTTTTTTAACATTTAAAACAGCTCATTTCATTGTGCGTCGCCATTAACGGAAACGAAACGTAACGACCACAATTTCCGTGGTTCTGTTCATTTCGTTGCATTTTCAGCACAATTTTCGTTTGTCATTTCATTATGTAATGGAAACGACAAACGGTAACGGAAACGAAAATTTCGCCGCTCCGTGCCCATGTCTACTTGGAACCCAGTCCCACCCTCCGGAACAAAATCAACCACTGTCTTACTTGCTTTACCTCACGTGGGGCAGAAATCCTATCAGGAAGCAGCCTCTGATGTGTCATCTTTCCTTCTCCCTGGTATTGGCCAATCAGAAGCTGCGCAAGGACATGCATCATCCTGACTCCCTGTCTGATTGGCCAGCATCAGGGAGAGGAAAAGATGATGCACTGGAGGCTGCTCCTTGTTGTAATTTCACCCAGTGTCAGGTACAACAAGGTAAGACAGTGGTTGATTTTGTTCTGGAGGGTGGGACTGGGTTCTGAACGCCAGCTGTGCTGGTGTGTTTCATTTCAGAACCAGTCCCCTTCTGAAATGAAATGTCCATCTCTACAATGCAGCGAGAGAACATGGATGAAGAAATGATTCTGTCAGTGACTCATTGCTTCAAATATGCAGAAAGAAATAACTGAAGCAACAGTCATGTCAATGTGAAGATGGAGCCATTTTTTTTTCTTTTAGTAGCTCTAAATGGTGAGGCTTGAAGTATTGGAGCCAAATTACAAGAAAGGAGATTTTGCCTAAACATTATGAAGAGTTTCCTGACAGTAAATGGTATTCCGTGATGAAGTAACTTGTTTCAGAGTATGGTGGACTCTCCTTCACTGGATGCTTTTAAATGCAATTTATAAACCCATATGTTTACAGAGGCTACTTTCAATGTTGACTTCTAGCTCTGTGATCAGGTTTTATGAATTTATGTCCATAGCTGAAGGGCTACAAAGTAATTATCCTTGGGTAGAATATAATGGTACTTTGTAAGACTATATTAATCTGTTCCACAGGACCCTTTGTTTTACAAAAATTTCATCTTGTGGTTTCCCATAGGAATGCACTGAAAACCAATTAATCTGTTCTGGAGGTCAGAAAAGTCAAAAACAGGGAAAGGATTACATTGGTTTTCAATGCATCCCCATGAGAAGCCTGTCCCACCCTCCCTCAATCAACTGGCAGCCCAACAGAAAGCTGATTCTGACAGAATTGAGCTGTCAAAATCACCTGTCGTGGGGGAGGGAAAGAGCATGGTGGGAGGAGGGGAGAATAAAGTAATCTTGTGCAGAGAGATCTCACCAGAAGAGTAGAAGAGGGACTCTCCCTCCATGGTTTCTTCCCTAAAGTGTGAGGCTGTGTGATTCCCATCCCTATGAGTCCATGCCATTGTTCCATTAAGATCAATGGAAGCACCCAAGATTTCAGACAGAAAGGTTTACCTGAAATTGCCTGGGACTGAAACTGGGAAAATGTTGCATGCAAAGCAAGTGCTGTACTACTGAGCTCTAGCAATACGAGCCTGATGGACTCTGTGCGGACTTTGCAGGTTCACTGTTGCTGGGCATCTCCAGCACCTAATTATGATTCATGAATGCAAAGTTCCTTGGAATGGCTGCTGAGGTCATGCCTTCTAGACTTTCATTCTGGTTCAGCTATGTTACTTTCTCCCCACCCCCACCCCTTCTTCCCTGCACAAGCTTGCGTCAAGGCAGAGCTTATGACAAGCGCTGGAAAACAGCCAGTTCTTTGGCAAACGATGCCAGTTTAATTAGGAAGAAGGGCTTGCTGAGCTCTTTGTCCCCTCCTGTCTGTGACCTTTGCCCTGAAGATGTTCCAGCTGTCCATTCCACATGGGTATAAAAGAAAAGAAAAGAAAAGAAATCCAGATCTGCTATTTACTGCAAAGTCGCTTGACTAAGGGGGAAAGTGGGGGATGCTGTTGATTTTTTCTAATAAAACTATGTGGTGTGTTTCTGGGCAACTAGTCAGGCAACACAAGGGTAGCAACAGCCGTCGAGCATCATCCTGGAAAGGCAATATGACAGAAGAACTGAAAACATGCAAAACAAAACAAGTCTGAGTATGTGCCAGAGGCATCTTTTCCTCTGAATTACAAGAAAATGATCAATGTGACTTGACTTCAGAGGCAGTGTGTGGTGGGTTTTTTTTCACACCTGGCTGTAGCAGTCAGCTTGGTATTTCTTTTTGTTTCTCAGCTGCCATATAGTATG
>JAHTLZ010000129.1:40579827-40622770 GCA_023846285.1 Phrynocephalus versicolor
GGGACCCCCCCCAGAAACCACCCCTCTGGTAGGTGCACTCTCAGAGGCAGGCATATTTTTGCCTGCTTTTTTGGCCGGGCATCGGTTTTTTTTTTAACTTTTAAAAACTTTTTTTCTGTGCCGATTGGCATCGCGCGATCGCCACGATGCCAGGAACGACAATGACAAATCAGACCCAATTATTCGTTCGTTGGTTCGAGTTCGAGTTCTGGCGGAGTAATTGTCCTTTCCTTTTCCGTTACGTAACGGAAACGAGGAACGGAAACGGAAACGGGAATTCCGCTAAGTCGTGCCCATGTCTAGTGGTGATTATTATTTTTAAAAGACTGAGCTTCTTAAGTATCCATCTTAGGTGGCTTAGCTCATTAAGATTATTTCTTATTTACCTAGATGAAATTCATTTAAAGTTCCTTGAGGGCATCAGGATGCAGTTTTTTCCAAAGATAGGAGACTTCCGTTTCATACCCAATGCATGAAATACCCCACTCAACAAGGTCAGACCAAAACAATGAATTTCCCCATTTCTAGATTCTCACCTGGTTTTAGTGGAGTGCATATTTTCAGTTCTTCAGCAATATGATTCATGATGCTTCTGAAATATGTACGCCAGAAGAAAAAAACAATACTGTGTTTCAGCTTTTTTTAAAAAAAGGATTTGCAGGACTGAAAAGTGCAAAATCATGTTGGTACATTAAGGGATTCTTTTTTCACATGAACCAATGAAAGGAAGGATACACATAAAGAAAAGAGCAGTTGCATGGGATTAGGAAATCATCTTGGAGCATCTTTAAGTTCTTTTTTCCTTCCAAGGGAAGGTTTGCAAGGTTCATTTATACTTTTTATATCAGGCAATCTCTGATCTTATTCCCTTTGTGCCAGCTCTTCAAATGGATGAACAGAGGGGAAGAAGACAAATTGTTCTGGAAATATAGTGTCATAAGAGGGTCCCCTATAATACAGAAATTTGTTAATGTTTCTTTTTACAAATACAGTGGCTGAAACCCTGTTGTGCAGTTAGGTAGACGACAAACTTTAGAAGCAAACTGGCATAAGTTAAGAGATCTCTGTGAGCATTATTTGTTACAATGTCCACGGGGATTTCTTAACTAAAATCATTTTGCTTTCTATATTGATGTTGCTTGTATAACTGAACAATAGGATTTCAGGCATTAAAGACAAACAGTAAATGCATTATTGACGAACTTTCCATTTTTATCTTCTTTGTGCATTCCATTAGCATGTGCACTAAACAGAAAGGAACAGGACTATATCTCCTGTTTCTTCTCTTGATATCGGATGTCCACACTATTCCACTTATTATGTTTGAGTGCCAAGGTATATATGTATTGTGTGCCGTCAAGTTGATTCTGACTTTTGGTGATCCTTTCCAGTGCTTTCAAAGTACAGAACACACAGAAATGGTTTACCATTTTCTTCTTCTGGGACTGTGCAGCCTGGCCATTGCTACACAGACTAGCTCTTATCACAAAAGTCACCATGGGGGGATTGAACCTCCAAACTCTAGCTCCTAGGCCAGATATCTAAACCATTGGGTTACATGCAGAGGCTGTTGGGACATGCACCTCTTCTTCTGCTTCTTCTGTTTTCTTGTTTGACCATTCTTTCAGGATCAATGGACTGAGAATTTTTTTGTTGCTAAAGGAACCGCTTTCTTCTGTGGCCACTAATTCTAAAGTTGTTGGAAAGGTGGCTTCACTGATGACTTGAGAAGCTTAAAGTGTATAGAGTGCAAGTAAGAGAAAAAAATCTGCACATTTAAACCAGTAAGGGGGTTTATTATGCAAGACTATGAGACAAAATACAAAATCAAGGAATTGCCTTTATGGTGCCAGTAAATGGTCAGACATGCTTGAGCTTTCAAGCTGTGCAAGTCTCTTTATCAGGCTGGACATTGTAGAGTTCAGTAAAGAGGGGGAGAAACAGAAAAGTTTTTTATCTCTACCAAACAGGGCTAGTATATTCTCCTACAGAGGAACTTAGGGCTAGTGTAGGAGCCTCGTGGAGCAGTGGTTAAATGCCTGTACTGCAGCTAAAACTGTGCTCACGACCTGGAGTTCAATCCCAGGTAGCAGGTCCATGGTTGGCTCAGCTTTCCATCCATCCGAGATTGGTAAAACAAGTGCCCAGCTTGGTGTGTGTGTGTGCAATATGTAGCCTTCACACTGTAATTAAACTGTAAACCACCCAGAGACTACTTGAAGTGGTACGGGGTGGTATATAAGTAGAACACCTTGATTTGCTTTAATGTGTGTGGTTGAGCACTGCAACTTATTCTCCTCAGAATGTTGTTCCTAGCCAAAAAAAAAAATCTGTTTGGTATTAAAGCAATGATTCTTGAAAGGGAGGGTTCAATTCAGATGATGAAGACAATAAATGACAAAATCACTATACTATAGTTAGCAAAGACCTATTGCTCAGAAGGCCATTCTGGAAAGGGTCAAAGGGAGAGCTGAAAAGCAGCTAAAAACCAGAAGTGCTGGTATCTATTAAGTGGAGCTTGTTGCAATAGTTTCCAAGGGGGGCACTGTCTTACACTGTCACAACATACTCAAGAAGGATCTGGGAGTTGAGTCATGGCTACTGGACTTCTTTTTGAGAGATAGAAACGTTTCGCTGTTCATCCAAACAGCTTCATCAAAAAGAAGTCCAGTAGCCATGACTCAACTCCCAGATAAACGAACCTGGATGACTGAGAATCTTCACAGACGTACTCAAGAAGGAGTTTTGTACATTTTAAAGACTTAAGGTTTATTATGTCTTGAGATGTATTGCACAGTAACATTCAAAAATTTAAACTGTCATTAATGTCTTTAAGGTGCAGCAGCGTGCTTTGTTGTTTTTATTAAAATGAGTTGTATTTTCCCTGATGAAGGAAAGAAGGTGAAAGGCTGCTATATGAAAGGCAGACTACTTGATTGCTGGCTGGTTTGCTTGTTTATGGAAGTTCATAAGGGTAGTCTCAGCTATTGGTATTCTCATTTGATGATTGTTAGGGTGTTGTCTGGATTGCAATAGGTGAAGAATGTTTTTCATCCTGAAGGCCAAATTCAGTTTCAACGACATTCTGGGATGTGTGTGTCAATGCAGTGGTGGGATAGGAAAGTGTTATGTAATCCACACTATGTGCATATTATTTTTAAAGTGTTTTATCGCCAGTCAATCGCAAGCAGAGACATTTTAATCCAGGCATGTCCAAACTTTGGCCCTCCAGATGTTTTGGACCACAATTCCCACAGTCCTTTGCCATTGGCATTGGCAATCTAAGCTTAGAATTCTGGGAGTTGTGGTCCAAAATATCACGAGGGCCGAAGTTTGGACATGCCTGTTTAATCTCCTAGAATGCTGGCAAATCCCAACATAATCTGGGAAAGCTCTGAATGATGCTGTTATAGGGAAGAAGGAATGTCTACCCAGAGAAGACCACAGTATCAAGCCAGAACCTAAGGAAGGGTGGATATAGCCCTTGGGCCCAAAGTTTTTCACTCTTGTGTTGGAGTGAGAAGAAAGACTGGCATGTCTAAATTCCATGTCCTCAGCCATTCAGTCTTCATCAATTCAAGTGTTAGGACATGATTTTCTTCACTTCATTGTTGGACAGGAGCAACTCCTGCCATTTAAGGACTGTCACTATTTACAGCCAGCATTCCTCTGGCAGGAAACAAGAACAAATACTGTACAATGGAGCTAAGTAGGCAAAATGGAAGCCCATGTATGTACAGCTACATGCAAACAGTAATTCCTTTGCAGACACCAGACCTCTAGCAGACCCATAAATATGAGACCTCTCTCCTGAAGATATGGGATGCAGCTTGTATGTGTTGCACCTGTTTAAGATGCACATGCGGAGATCAGTCAGGAGCACCCTGAATATGCAGTTGGGGGGGGATATCTACTGTTCCCATTAAAACCTCAAAGGCATTTGAAATGGCCTAGTTTTCATGGGCTTTGGAGACAGACAGCTCCAATTTTTTGCGATGTATATACCAGGTGGGTGGTGAAGAAGAACCAGACTTCTCTGTGCGGCTTTTCCAGCTCATTGCTTTTTCTGAAACTGGAAAAGAGAGTGTGGAGTGAGAGTGGTCGGCGTCACAGGCCTCATTAGAGACATGTTAGAGAGCATTTATAATAGACTCTTCAGAGCCAGGCTTCCCACTTAATAATATGCCACCAACGTGTTTCCACTGCAGGCTGATTAAAGCTGATGCTTTGTGGCTGAATAACTGTTCGTTCTCTTTTAGCAGGGCTCGTAGAATGATTTAAAAGATGTGGCTTGGTGAGCCCCGGAAATTCATGTGTGGCCACATCAGTCAGATATTGTAAGATATGAAAACGGCATGTTGTTATTAAGCTGGTCCTTGTGTCACACAGTTTATGTGCAGATCCAACTAATCAAGCATGGCAACAGCAACAGTGAGCGTGATGCCATTTCTTAGTCCCATGCCTCTTGTCCACCATCAGGTTAGCTGTAAAAACTGAGGCAGGCAGATGAAACCATAGCTAGCCTATAGGGCAATGGATTAAGTGCAGTCCTTGGAAGTACGGTAGGTTCTCTGGTGTGCAGGACAAATAATAAACTTAAGGGCCATCATTTTATGTTCCATGTGGTTTGGGGCTGTTTTGTCAAAAATCCCTTTGAAATCATTACTGATCCTGTCATTCACTTCAGAGAAACTGCTTGCTCAAGGACACACAGCGAGTCCAGGATAAGAGGGACTTATCTGTTGGTGAGTTCGTTCTGGGACTAAGCCAAAGGTCACTCACTATTTGACCATTATTCAGCTTGCTGAAATAGTTGACGGGCATCATAAATGGGGAGCAGGACTTATGGTAGCTTGGTGGATTTTTATTCTAAAACAATAATTGTATTTGGAAGTTAGTATACTACACAATAGGTAGTAATACTGTTGACTTTCAGTTTATTGACCAGCCCTTGAATAGAAGGGAAATAAAAGATGATTATTTTTTTATATAACTGATGTACTTCATCAGCATATTGTACATGGAGACAATTTTATTTTCCAGTTCCCATGCCCTCTGCCGAGCAGGGGGAAGTGGTTAAATTGGCAGTATCCTGAAGTGGCTTGCCTATTAAACTACTTCAGAATATTGGCAGGAGCCATTTCCATGTGAATGGTCAGGTTTGATTAGATCAGTGGTTCTCAACCTGTGGGTCCCCAGATGTTCCTGGATTGCAACTCCCAGACATCTTCATCACTATCTGAGCTGGTCAGGATTTATGGGAGTTGCAGTCCAGGAACATCTGGGGACCCACAGGTTGAGAACCACAGGATCATATATGTAGTAGCGTGGGGTTTAGTGATTTCAGCAAGTGATTTCAGCTCTCTGACATAGCAGGCTGCAGACAGCTTCTATTGTAACAACTCTTTATTCAGGGAGAGAACAAGACTGGGGACTGGGGAGAGGGAGCTACATTTATAGGAACCAGGACTGGCTAGGAAAAGATACATTTTGGAGGGAACATTGACAAGCAATCACAAAGCTGCCTTTTGGCGGGAACCAATTGGATTGAGGATCCAAATGCAGCAACTTGAATCAACCAATATGCCTGTTCCCTTTGCAACAGGAAGACAGTTACTTCAACATAAGCAATTACAGATCATAGGCATACAGATCAATACACAATATCATTCTAATCAATTGCAACCATTCCAAGGTGGCTCACACTAGTTCACTCTTTGCTGCTTGTGTAAGTTGCCACAGCTGTCTTGTTTGTCCTGCAATACACATTTGCCCTTTCCGAAACTATTGCAGATCAAGCATTCTATAGATATTTACATCATTCTCTCTAACGCCAAGTCAGTTGGCTCTGTGTTAATCAGTTTAAAAGCTAAATGAAGCACCAGAATGTGAAACCTGGAGCAAGAAGACAGAGTGTCCCTTAGTGGTTGAAAAGTTGCTCAGGGAAATAGTGATCCACCTGTGCTGGATATAGTTGCAGTCTCCCTGATGCCTAGGTTCATCGTTTGAGTGGTCCAATAAAGAGTATAAAAAGTAATGACATAACATATATTTTAAAATTTGTTCTCTCTTTTTATATACATATTTGGATTTTGCATTTGTCTACTGAATAGCATAGCTTGGGGAAAGCCTTGGAGGTAAAAGAAGGGGATGGGCAGAATAAGTTTTTCTGAGTTCCTTTAAAATTAATTTTAAATTAATTCCTTTAAAATTGATTTTAATAAAATTAAAAAAATCATATGTACATGCTGGATCAGATGAAGCTGGGGAAATCTCAACAATATGGCTGTCTCAGCAAAAATAAAAAGGCAAACATTTTATAACACATGAATATCATCAACAAAGGTTCTAAACAGTCTGTTGCAAAGAAACCAGTAACATAATGAAATGTAGTAGCTGCAGCAGGAAAACACCACAGAGATGGAATGCCAGACATTATCCTTTCTGTTTCATTTGAACTGAGCTGCTACAATACTTATTCCATCAAATAGAGAAGGGTGTCTCGTTTCAGAAGGGGCCTGTTTCTGAAATGAAACATGGCAGCACAGCTGCCATTCTGAACTGGGGCCCACCCTCTGGAATGAAATCAACCACTGACTTACCTTCCTTTGGGACAGACAGGTAGGCAGGATGATGCATGTCTTTCAACAGCTCCTGATTGGCCAGCGCCAGGGAGAAGGAAAGATGACATGTTGGAGGCTGCTTCCATGTTGGAGTTTCTCCCCATGCGACCCAAAGGAAGGTAAGTCAGTGGTTCATTTCATTCTGGAGGGTAGGTCGCAGTTCCAAATGGCAGCTGTGCTGCCGTGTTTCATTTTGGAACCAGACCCCTTTCAAAACAAAAAGCCCATCTCTACCAGCAAATTATTTGCAGTATTAAACCCCTTTGCAGGCACTCACAAATGTGCAATAAGGATAAAGCATTAAGGGACTGTGGGCCCAACTGCATATTGTAACCATCTCTGTGTTAAGGCCTACCTTTTAGATCTTTGGATTAGACATGGGCACGGAGCAGCGAAATTGTCGTTTCCATTTTCGGTTTTCGTTTCCGTTATGTAACGGAAACGGTAACGATAATTACGCCGCTCCAGCTCGAACCTGATCTGAAAAAAGAAAAATTGGGTTGGGTTTTTCGTTGTCGTTAATGGCATCGCAGCACAGAAAAAAAGTTTTAAAAAGTTAAAAAAAACCCCGACTCCCGGCCAAAAAAGCAGGCGAAAATATGCCTGCCTGAGGACACCTACTAGAGGGGTGGTTTCGGGGGGGGGGGTCCCCGGCCTTTCCCCCTCTCCTGACCTGGGCTGCTTGTACCAGGCTGGGGGGGTGTCATCCTCATTGTCTCCATGCCATGCGGTGGGGGGGGATCCAAAATGGCAACCACAATATTTATTTTTAAATCGTGGTCCAAAAACCCACCAAAGCACAACAGAAACATGTGAAAATTAGGTATTTTAAATGCCTGAATTTTTATAGTAGCAGCAGTGGGTTTTTTTATAGCAGTAAAAGGTCACACTGATTTTATTTTATTTTATTTTATTTTTTATTTTTTTAGACCTGCCCATTTGGGCTGGGCATGGGATGGGACCATGCAATTTTTTTTGAACCATTCCACCAATGGCACGGCCAGGTTTTGACTGACACTTCTGGATGTGCCAGAGGGCATAAAAAGCCAAGGCACCTTCCAGAAGTCGCAGTCGGGTCTGGATGTGGAGGAGGGTGGAGGGCTGTGTGGCTGGCTGCTGCTGGCTATTCGAATTTTGAGGGAGGCTGGAGGCTTTAAATTTAAGTTAGGCAGGCAGGGAGCGAATTGAATTTAGAAAATAATTTCTTCCATTCCCTGCAGCTTTTTCTGCTGAAGGGAATAGCAGTAGACAGAAGTTTATTCTTTTTTTTCCCTCTGGCAGTTTGTGAGGATTTTTTTTTCTGATATTGGATAAAGGGGAAGGTTCGACTGGGAGTGGGAGGTGTGGATTTATTTTAAAAAATATATACTACCATTTATTTTCTATTTTCCCAACTTCAATTTTCTTGCACACACACACATTTGGGGTACACGCCAAGAACAGAACCTCTATCCTAAGTGATATCCTAACTGCCCACTCGCCCGCCCGTCCACGCCGCCACCCGCCTGTGGCCCGTGCCGCCGCCTGCCCACTAGCCCGCCTGCGGCCACCACCCACCTGCTGCCCCCCCACGCCTCCCCCCTGCCGCTGTCACCGCCCCTCTATCCTAAGTGATATCCTAACTGCCCACTCACCCGCCCGTCCACGCCGCCACCCGCCTGCGGCCCGTGCCGCCGCCTGCCCACTCGCCCGCCCGCGGCCACCGCCCGCCCGCTGGCCCCCACGCCTCCCCCTGCCGCTGTCACCGCCCACCCATGGCCCCCTGCCACCGCCGCCCGCCTGCACCTCCCCCCTCTGCCCGCCCACCACCCCGCCCACCACCAAGGGTGCAAAAACACCTAGCACCAGCCCTGATTGTGGGACGCCCCTATGCTCTGGGAAGTCAAATCACGCTAAATCGCAGTGGAAACGACAAATGACAAATGAAATGACAAAATGACATTTTTTTGAAAAAAATCGCGACTAATGGAAATGACCCAAAACGGACCTGTTCCAACAAATGAAAACTCGAAACGTCATTTTTTCTGGTCATGCCCATGTCTACTTTGGATGTTCATCTTGAAGACCGGAAAGGAACCTTGTAAGTTGCTGAATGACCCTACAGAGTTCCTCTGGATGCCTTATCAGGTCTTTCTGACCACAATCAGAATGTATGTTTTAACCCTGGATTGGTATTCTCACAGCAGACTGCCAGGTTAGATGTATGTATTATCTGGCTTGAAATATGGCAGGTTCTTACACATTTAACTTTCCTAAATTTTAACTGATAATATACTTGCAGATGGTTGGATGTTGAACCATTTTTCATGCAAAGCACATGCTCAGCCACTAAATCACATCCTTTCCTCTGAAGCTTTTACACTGGCATCTGTTTTCTGCTACTTCTGTACACTGATGTGGAATGGCCTCAAATACTGATAGGTGCATCACAAATGTATTTCTGGGACTTATGAAAGGACAGCTAGAAAAACGGTGGAAAATAAAATGATCAGTGAGCTTCTTGATTTAAGTGCTCACTTTCTATGGCTTTTGTGCTGAAAATAACATGGCAACATAGCAAGGCATTCTAAACCTATGAAGAGATTCCTCATAGCTTAGTCCAGGGGGTTACTGAATTAAGTGATGTGCCTGAAATATGGAAATAACTAGTTTTGGGAACCAAGTATTACCTTGCTCATAATACTTCACTCTACTGTGTAATAAACAGCATTTCTGATTTCTCCTAAGGTGCTTCTCTGATTCAGATAGTACAGCACAGTTTTGTGGATACATTGTCAGCATTTACTTGGCAAGGGAGTGAAAGCTGGCTGTTCTGTAGGTATAGGGACATTAAAGAAGGGGTGGGGGAAATATTACACTGAAACTCTTGCTGACTGCTGTGAAGCAAAGTGAATGAAATTCAGAAGCTGCTGCTTTGTAGAACCACAAAGTTGTTTAATGTCCCACTTTTTCTTATGAACTGCATGGCCATACCACAGAACTAACATTATACTGTTTTTGATAGGGCCTTTTCTTATTAGAGCCTTGTTGTGCACTGGCGAAACCGTTGTACTGCAGCTAGGGATGGACACAAAACGAAAAACAAAATGCTGTTTTGTCGTTTCATTATGTAATGAAACAAAATGAAATGAAACAAAACGATGAAGCAGCATTTTGTTACAAACAAAACAAAACGGTCATTTTTTTTGTTAAAACAAACTGTTTCATTTCCTTTGTAAAGTGCCACCACAGTAAAAAAAACCCAAAACCTGCCGACAGCCCATGGGCCAGCTTGTCGGTGAGAGATTTTTTAAAAATAAAGCTGACTCAGCCTGCAGGCGAGCTGGTTGGCAGGAAATTAAAAAAATTAAATTAATTAACTTTACAAAAAGTGCTGTCCCACCCTGCAGGTTAGCTGGTCAGCGTGAGTTAAGGGGGAAAAAGTGCCAACCCGGCCGGCGGGCCAGCTGGTCAGCACGAGCAAAAAAAGAAAAAGAAAAGAAAAGAAAAAGAAAAAGAAAAATGAAAAACGAAATATGAAATGCTTTTTAAAAAAATTCATTTTGTAATAAACAAAACAAAATGGGAGAGGGAGAAATGAAAAATGAAATGAAATGTCATTTTGGCGTTTTGTGCCCATTCCTAACTGCAGCTATAGGCTCAGGAGTTGGGGTTCAACCCAGATAGCCAGCTTGTGGTTGACTCAGCCTTCTATCTTTCCGAGGTCAATAAAATGAATACCCAGCTTGCTGCGGTGGGAGGACAATATAAACTCACATCTTCATGCATGTTTAGTTGGTTGAGGTGTTTGAAATTTGAACGGGACAACATTTTGAGGTATCGGAATGGGCTAGCTTTCGCATGGGACAGTTTAAAAAGATGTCTACCCAAGATACCGTATGTACACATGCCTTAATATTATGAGCTGGGGGCAGCTCTTTTTCTGAACACTTACCAAGATAGCTTATAATTACCTGCATAATTATAGATTAAGTACAGTCTGTAATTATTACAGGTTGAGAGTTGATCTGCTGCAAACTGAAACCAAGTTCAGGGGGAAAGGGTGCTTCATAAGCCTGCCATGAGCAATGTGGATCGAGCTTCAGGCACACTGTATTCCATTCAAGTACAGTATATTTCTCCACCATTAAAAATTATTGGATTGCCATCTAGTGAGGTCCGGTAGGTTTTCCTTTTTAAATGGAATATTCCAGAGAATTTTAATATAACCAAATCAAGGAATATCTTAAATTAAATGGCCAAGGGCAGGATAGGAAAACAGGTAAAGAAAGGCAAGAGACAAATGTAAAGTAGGTTTCACCTAAACCTTGTTGCACAAATAGAATGACCTTGTCAGGTTTGCAGGGGAAATGGCAGACAGGGCCCTTTCTTATCATCCCAACCAGCTGCAACATATGCCTTTTCCAGAAATCTGAAGAGAGAAAAATGAGGAAGGAAATCTGAATGCTACTTAGGGCATATTGTGTGTGTGTTGTGTGACATCAAGTTGGAACCAGCTTATCTTGACCCGAACAGGGTTCTGAAGGTGAAGTATTTAAGGAGTGGTTTTACCAGTTCCACTCTATCTCCCCCACTTCTAGAATATGCATGGCTGATTAGGATTTGAGCATAGATCTCCTGAGACCTAGTTCTTCACTTTATCCATGGCATCACACTAGGGCAGTGATGGTGAACCTTTTAGAGACCGAGTGCCTAAACTGCAATTCAAAACCCACTAATTTTTATGCAAAGTGCCAATACAATAATTGAACCTGTATACAGGTAACTATGAAGGAGTGATGCTGAGTGCCCACAAAAAGGGCTCCGAGTGCCACCTTTGGCACCCGTGCCATAGGTTCGCCATCACTGCACTAGGGTACCATCATTCCCTTATTAGGCCTATCAAAATGTCACAAAACAGGATGCAAGCTTACGACCGCATCACTCCAGTTCTGACCCGCCTGCATTGGCTACCCGTTGCATCCTGGATCAGAGTCAAGGTCCTGGTTTTAGTTTATAAAACCCTCCATGGCCTGGGACCTTACTACCTGGCAGAGCGGATCGCCCAGTGATCAACCTCGGCCCGTCCAACACGGACGTCGCGGGCACACTCGCTTTGGGTGGCCACCCCAAGAGAGGCCCGGAAAACCTAGACTTGGAACCGGGCCTTCTCTGTGGTAGGGCCAACTCTGTGGAACCACCTTCCCGGCGAAGTGTGCCTTGCAGAGTCCCTGCTGGCCTTTCGCAGGGCTTTAAAAACCTGGCTGTTTTGCGAGGCCTTTGGTGACTTAGTTTAGGTCGCATTTTTTCCCGCCATCTGTTTTTACCTTATCTGTAGTATTTGTAGTCTTATGCCAGGGGTGCACACTTTGTTTTTAAACTGTTTATGACTTGTAGTTATTAGTGATTTGTTTGTTTGACTTGGCTGACTGTGATCAGTCCTTTGTAAACCACCCAGAGTTCCCTCGGGAAAATGGGCGGTATAGAAGTCCTTTTATTTTTTTTTATATTTTTTTCAATTTCTCTGGAACTTTTCATCAGGCTAGAATAGAGGCCATCTTCTTCTCATTCCCAGTCTCTGGAGGATCACATCTCCTCTGGCCCCTGGCAACATCTTTCCCACATTTTTGGCTCCCAAAATGTCAGGCAGCACTATAGAAGCTTTTATGTGGTGTGATTTATGCTCTGGTGTGATTTAGCCCCTCAGATCTGTTTTAGGCCACAAAAGGCTTCTTTCAGGGGGATTTTTTGGGTTGTTGTTGTTGGTAAATAGATATTCACTAGTTGATATATCTAAGAGATTAGAACAAAGCAAGGAACTGTGGGGTGGAGAAAAAGAACGATGCTTACTCTTGAGGCAACAGAGTGTGCATTAAGTGATATCTTAAGATGGAAATGTGGAAGAGACAGCAGAAGTAAACTTTGTTAAGAGCTATGGTGGCTTACTTTCTCCTCCTCTGGAGAATATGAAAGTTTGGACACCATTTCTGATCTTTCTGTTGGCCTGTTAAAAGAATTACCCTAAGATGGATCTCAGAATGAAAGCACTGCTTTCATTTGGGGTGGGAAGACTGATGAAAGCCACCCTAGAGGATGCTAACATTTAAGGCTGAGGACAAAGCAAATCCAGATATGATGACTTGAAAACTTAGTTTCTAGATCCCCCTGAGTCCAGCTTTGCTCAAACCAAGCATAAACATGAAATGAGATTAAAATTGAAGGTGAGGAGGTTCACTATGATAGATTAGCAGTTCATAGGGCCAAGCAGCTGAAGCAGCTTTAAGTCAAGCACAGTGTTTTCACGCTACTAAGAATGCTGTGTTTTTAATATCTGGAAGAAGTATCTGAGCATGACGTAAACAGAGAAGCTAGAGATATTGTGAAGAATTCACCCCAAAGAAAGGAGAGGGGGAGACTTTCTGGTGAGGAACAGTATTCAGTGGTACAGTTTGCCAGCAAATAAGCTGTCATTGTTTTAACAGGGGAATGTCTGAAGGGAAGAGAGATGTCTACCCAAATATTAATTCAGCTTGTTGGTTCTGAAAGCAAAGGTCTCAGTAGATTCTACTTTTGTGACCCACTTAACAGAAATCTACTGCCCAGCTAACAGCAATTGACAGAGGAATTTATCCCCAAAGTTTCCTGGTCATCCTATATTTATCTTCTAAAAACAGACTCTCCCACTACTGTGAATACAGACATAAAATAAAGACTCACCTCAGTGTATGGTAGAGAGTGTGAAAACATTATGCTGCAGAATAACATTTTTCCTATCCCCAATCAGGAGAGAGGGAGAGAGAGAGAGAGAAGAAAGGTTTGGCAAAGCCTTTTAATGTTGTTTTTAGATTGTTTTCCTCATAGATTCATGGACTTTCAATGACCCAAATCTTACTACTGCTCCCACATGGGTAGGCATTTTGAGGTTTTCATTCCCCATGTTTTGATTTCATGCTGTGCTTTCAGATCCAGGCCCATGCTGTGGTAAAAATGCCAAGTGTGTTTGTTCTTTTACTTTGCTGATGTAGAGGAGGTGTACTTTGCCATTCTGCTCATGCCTGGATGTCTCCAGTTACACGCTGGTTCTGCAGTAAAAAGTTTTGTCTGTTGGAGTAAAGAGAATAGAGGTAAAGAGATGGTAAAGAGAATAAAGGTTAAGGAAGTGCCTTCATGGGTCTGTGCTGCCCTTAACACGGATTAGAGATGGGCACGACTTGGAATTGTTTTTTTCGAGTTGTTGTTTTTCGGGACGGGTCCGTTTCGGCTCGTTTCCGTTTTTCGCGAAATTTTTAAAAAATTTGTTGTTTTGTTTTTTGTTTTTTCGTTTGTTGTTACCGCCGCGATTTAGCACGACGTGACTTCCCAGAGCATGGGGTAGGGGGTAAGGGCTAGGCTTAGGGTAACGGTTAAGGTTAGGGTGGGTTAGTGGGCTGTACCTCTCGGTGCCTCTGGCCCACTAAGAACACAGTGTACTGGCGTATGGGTTCGGGTTCGGGTTCGGGTTTAGGGTTCGGGTTTGTGGGCTTTTAATGCCCTCTCTGGCACACCCAGAAGTCTCAGCAAAACCTGGCCATGCGATTGGTGGAATGGCTCCAAAAATTTGCATGGTCCCATCCCATGGCCAGCCCATCATTGCGCGTGCGCAGGTGTAAAAAAATAAAATAAAATAAAATAAAATAAAATAAAATAAAATAAAATCAATGGAGACGTTTTGTTGCAAGAAAAACCCACTGCTGATACTGTAAAAATTCAAGCATTTAAAATAGCTAATTTTCGCATGTTTCTGTGGTGCTTTGGTGGGTTTTTGGACCACGATTTCAAAAAAAATATTGCGGTCGCCATTTTAGATCCCCCCGCACACCGCATGGCAAATGGAGACACCGAGGATGCGCCCTCCCAGCCTGGTACAGTCTCAGCAAAACCTGGCCATGCGATTGGTGGAATGGCTCCAAAAATTTGCATGGTCCCATCCCATGGCCCGCCCATCATTGCGCGTGCGCAGGTGAAAAAAATAAAATAAAATAAAATAAAATCAACAGAGACGTATTTTGGCAAGACAAACCCACTGCTGCTACTGTAAAAATTCAAGCATTTAAAATAGCTAATTTTCGCATGTTTCTGTGGTGCTTCGGTGTGTTTTTGGACCACAATTTAAAAAAAAAAATATTGCGGTCGCCATTTTGGATCCCCCCGCCCGCACACCGCATGGCAAAGGCAGACAAGATGATGCCCCCCGCCTGGTACCAGCAGCGCATCAGTAGCACCAGCCAAGGAGAGGGGGGCAGGGAACCCCCCCCCAAATAAAACACCCTTCTGGCCTGGTAGGTGCCCTCAGACAGTTTTCGCCTGCTTTTAGGGCCGGGAATCGGGTTTTTTTTTAACTTTTAAAAACTTTTTTCTGTGCCCCTTGGCATCGTGGGATCGCCGCGATGCCAGGAACGACAACGACAAATCAGACCCAATTATTCTTTAGTCGGTTCAAGTTCGAGTTCTGGCGGAGTAATTCCCGTTACCGTTTCCGTTCCGTAACGGAAACGAGTAATGGAAACGGAAACTGGAATTCCGCTAAGTTGTGCCCATCTCTAACACGGATACATGCATTTAAACACTCACCAATATTATTTTTGGTCAATAACCTTTACATTTTGGGGAAGGGGATATTTAAGGGAACAGGGGTGAGAGTGTGTATGTTTTGCAATTGTTTTTCAAGTGAAAAAACAAGACAGCTAACAGGATAAAAATAACATATAACCCAATTTTTAAACTCACTAGAACGATTAAAGCAGCATAATAAAACACATAGGAATAGCCACTAAAATTATCTAAAGCACTGTTTAAATAGAAAATAACTCCTAGAATACTAATGCTACATTTTCTTGGGTTTCTCTGGAAGAGGAGTTTCCAAAATTACAATAGCAGCCATGAAACTCTTGCCAGTGGAAAATTTAAAGGACTCTTAACTGAACCATTTTTTTAAACAAGACTGCAAGAAATGAATTCAGAATTGCAGATCATAGTCCTTGTATCACAAGTGTGAATACACAATTCTAAAAAACCTTTCTTTTTCTTTCAGTTAAAAAACAACACACAGCAAAGCTTATTCTGCCTTAGTTCCATGCAGGGGACTTTTTATATACAGTGGTACCTTGTATAACAGACAGCTTGTATAACAGAAAATTTGTACAACATAAAAAATTCCAGAGATAGGGGAAATTTGCTTAACATAATTGCCTATGGGGAAAATCCGTACAACATAAAAATGGGATTACTCTGCTTTCAATGCATTCCTATGGGAATTTGTATAAAGGAAAATTTGCTTAACATAATTTCATTTGGAACGAATTAATTCCTTTATACAAGGTACCACTGTAGTACCAATTTAAGGAAATAGGAAAGTATGAAAATATGTTCGTACGTTTGTATTTTTTGTTCTAAATGTGCATATTTTTCTGCATTTCCCCCAGTTTTGTACATTTTCCTATACACTGAAGTGTCCTTATGTGATTTTTCAAAATATATGCATTTTCCTCCATATACATCCCATTTCCTCATGATGCCTTGCTGATATTCCTTTCCTGCTTTGTTCTTTCCCATAGTCCCCACTTGCTAAGCCGCCAGAGTTCACTGACTTTGTAGTTCAACAGGCATAGCCAATTTAAAATAAGTCAGATCAGCTGCCATCTATGGCTAAAGGTGCTCAGAGAGAGACTGGAAGATGGCAAGAAGAGCTTGCAACTTCAAGAATCCTTACCCTGATCCACCAGATGAATATTTATGCTTTAGTCCACTAACAAGCTAGATGTACACTGGTGAGACTTTTGAATGACAGTATGACGATGTTGCTGAGAGACCACATCTAATTAAAAGAAACAAGACAGTGCAAGGGAGCTCTGAACCCTTCATTTTTTCTATCATGCCACAAAGAACGTTACTCAAAGCTACCGATCACAATTGCTCTTTCACCTTTTCCCTTATATATTTCAGGCATTTATAATCACATCCTAAAACTTGCACCACCACCACCACCACCACCACCACCACAACAACAACAACAACAACAAGCTTTAAGAACAAATGCCGTAAAGGCCAAAATTGATAAATCATCGAAAGATAGTAAATGTCGATTGTGCAAAGAAAACGATGAAACTGTAGTTCACATCATCAGCTGTTGCCCAAAAATCATTCAGACTGATTATTTAGCCCATCATAATAACGTAGCAGCAATGTGGTGGGAACATCAGCCAGAAAAGGTGACCAAAAATGAAGTTATCAAGGTGCTCTGGGATTTCAGAATCCAATGCGACAGACACCTTATCCACAATACTCCAGACATCACAATAGTATACAAGCAAGATAATAATGTTCAAATTGTTGCTGTGGCAATACCAGGAGAAACAAGAGTCAGTGGCAAAGAGTTAGAAAGGATAACCAAATATCGGGATTTAGAAATAGAAATCAAAAAGCGATGGAATAAGAAAGCAAGAACAATACCAATAATAATAGGTGCCTTGGGTGCAATCCCAAAATACCTGGGTCAACATCTGAAAACTCTTGGCATTGACAAGATCAACATCAGTCAACTACAAATGGTGACATTATTCGGAACATCATATATTCTACGAAGATATCTCCAGTCATCCTAGGACCTAGGCTTTTGGAAAGAGCTTGATCATTGGAGAAGGCCAACTCCAGCTTAACACCTGGCAGCTGTGTTTTCCAGTTTAATAATAATAATAATAATAATAATAATAAATAGAAATGAAAAATGCAACTTTCTTTTTCCATTATTGCTTTAGGTCTAACCTAATTTTTTTGAAGTAGAGAAAAATAGTTATTGTCATAAGAAAAGATCCACCCTAAATATATTTGGCATTGTGATATGTAAAAGGACAAGGCTGGATTTCTTCTTCATGTCCTAAACCAGTACTGTACCTCCAATAGGTCTTCAAAAGAAAATGTTTTTTGAAAACAGAAACAAACCCACAACCCACACATCCCAAAATAAGGCCAAAGGCTCTTTGAGCCAGAGACCTTTAACTATCAGATGGGGTGGAAATGTAACAGATACAACAAAATTTCACAGACTTTTAACAACACATCATGAGAAAATCATGAGCCATTGGTGCCTTCAGTTGAGCAGACTGGTGCCCCTTGCTCATCTGAAAGCACTGTTTCATTCTGCCAAGCTTTGGCTGAAGAGGCTGAATTTGTCACCTTTTCTTTTTCACAGAGACATATGCCACATGTCACACAAAGCTGCTGTCTCCTTACATTCTGCATGTAGTCTTCTGAACAGAATGTACCTTCAGCTAGGAAATCTGACTCTCCCCTGCTAATGATTTATATACAAATGTGAATATAGTGTTTGTGATAGAGGCACTAGTTATACCCTTTGAAGCATCTTTATCCCCACATCATCAGTGTTTTGCCTTATAAAAGATGGACTAAAGAAGAGAGACTCCTCTACTCATGGAGGGTCACTAAATGGGCCAGAGCTCTGATTTTCTCTTATGCCATCACATTTGTCCTGTGAGAATAAGTGAGATTCTCTTGAACCCAGCATAAGTGATGCTGCCCATCTAGATGACCTTGGACTCTTCAAGATCCAGAAGGTGGACTCCCCAGATTATGCTTGGTATTACAGGAAGCTGAGTCCACAGTGGCTACTGTGGGCTGAGTCAGAAATGGGTGGATCCCACACTAGACTGAAAATATGACCAACCCAGGAGAGAGTCTAGACGGTTACTTCACGTCCATTCTCGTCCTGGGAGGAAGTTCATTGCATGTTGATGTTGGTCGTGATCACGTGGTCTTCTTGCGGTTCTGTCCCTGTTCCCGTGTACGCATGGGCGTGATGGATGATACTGGCATGACTGTTTCCACACATCCTCGTTCCATGATGAGATGTGAAATTCCATGCCTTTGTTCTCCATTTTTTTTTCTGCTCGACCTTCCATTTTTCAATGTTTTGATTCTCCGAAGCCTTGCCTTCAATGCGTTACGGAGCTAAATTTGAGGCATTTGTCTTTTAATCTTTCTGCGCTGCGTGGCTGCCCCCATAAGGAATGTACTGGCGAATGGCACTTCATACTCCTGCCACTAGATGGAGAATGGCACATTGCGTCACTCGTATCAGAACAAGAAGTGAAATGAAGAGATTCCCGAGGCCAGGGAGGGGAATCTATCATCCCGCTTAGATTGCAGTTCAGGGGGCGTGGTTGGGATGAACTCCCCTTGTCCCGTAATGGATGTGTGGTTAAATTATCTCAGAATGAAATATGTATCTCATGCCAAACTATATCACATCATGGAGGATTCTTGCAATTAAGGTAATAATTTTTGCAATGGTGTACACAAATTTGATACAGAAGAGAAAGTTAAACAACCATTTATCAAATCCAAACCAGCTGTGAATAGTGGCATAACATGGGTGGTGGTGGCAGAAGGCACAGAATTCTTAGGGGCACATGGAACACATGTGTTTCTGCAGCCTCTCCTTGAGCTCTTCTCCCCACTCCTGGCAGTCTGAGTCCGAGCTGCCAGGAGGCAACTGACATGCATCCACTGCTAGTACCACCCCTAGTATGGATCCTGAGTAGGTCTCTGGCTGCTTCATGGCATCACTCTGGGGGCTTCTGCCATGCCCTAACCCACCCATGTGTTGCATCCCAGAGGCATCAGGTGACCCACACCCCATAATACTTGCATTGCCCCAGGTTCTGGAAGTCCACATTGCACCACTGGCTGTGAATGATGTGGCAATCGAACACATCTGGAGAGCTCCATACAAGAAAAGATGACCTTAGAGAATGAATGCCTTTTCTCTAAAAAAAAATGTAGCAGAAAATACTATATGATTCTTTTTCTAACAAAATCATTTCCTGATAGAGTGCGGCACATGGAATGGGTTTTTTTTTCCAGCCTTCATTTTTGTAGGCATTATTTTAAAGTAAATACTAATGGAAAAGGTATAATAATGTTGTACATAATTTTGACATTTCAGTTCATTGGAGTACCATTTAACAAAGTGTATGAATGGTTAATAAAATTAATGGAAAGTGAACTTTATTTCACACTGGGCTAACCTAAAATAAGCAGTGAGGCAATTTTATAGGTTTAAAAGAAAGAGACCTAGACACACACATTCACAAAAGCAGGTTCCAATAGTAGACCATACTATATTTGCATGTATGGGTTGTGCTTGCAATGTTATGTGTGAATCTTGTACAATTGTTTTTTTTCCCAGACTTTCTCCAACCCAGTGATTTCCCTTGATTTAAAGACAAAGATATTGTACAGAAGTTGCTGCTATCTGTGAACCAACATAGGATGTTTGACCTACACTGTATGTCTGACCTACACCGTGTAGTATGACCTACACTGGGACCACAGGGCTGGGGGTGTTATAGTGACTGCTCAAGAAAGAGCTAAGGACCTTTTATGCATAGGTTCAGTGGCTTTACAAACTGGTTCTGGTCCAGCACAGGCTATGTCCTTCTCCACCCAGAGCCCTGGCCCTGTAGTCCCAGTGTAGGTCATACTGTGTTTTAGAAAAGCTTATGGTCCATCCAAGGGAGCACCTCAGTTCAAAATTTCAGAGAGAAATGTCTCATCTAGGGATGGACGTTATAGATTTTAAGAACAACAGATTCCATAATTTTTTTTTTCTGGGAGCTTTGCCTGCTGGGCCCAGACCTATATATAGACAAATAAATTGTGCTCACTTGGGTGGGGGGAGCCCAGGTGGCAGGCTTTATAACTTGGATTGAAAATGGCCTTTTCAAACCTTCCTTTTTGAAAATCACTGCCTCAATAGTTGCTGGGGAACTTTCTTTTCAAACAAGAAGCTAATTCTATCCACCTTACAAAATGCAGAACAGATCTGCAGATCTGTTTCTACATGCTAAATAAATTAATAAAACAAGCAAGAAAGAAAGTAAGCAAGTGCAGGTGCTTGCACAATACCTGTGCAATGTAAAGAGCATTGAGCCCTGCCCTTCCTCCCCAGATTGGTTTTCGGTATCTCAGTAGGCATGCTTATCAACATGTGCATGCACTATTTTATGAAGGCATATTGTACCACTGGTTGCACATACCTGCTAGGGACACTTCAAAAATTGTGTTTTAGCTAGCTAGAGCAGATAAAGGCTTACCTCAGAGCCCCACACACATTGATTATATAAGCAACTTCTCTCCTGGCATTCATAGAAATAGAAATGCAACTTTTGTTTTTACCACCTACTTTCTATATGTTTTGTTTTATTTTATGCACCTGTCTTTCAACCTACTCCCTTCCCTTCTTTTTCCAGATATTCTTCCAGCCATTGTGCCTGTACCTCCTTGAGTTCTATTTATTTTTCTTTCAGTAACAGGCTGTACTTAGTGCTTGTATTAATTACCATAATAAGTTAACTCAAGTGAGCACCACATTTAGGGCAACCTCCTGGGGATCCTCACAAATATACACATCCTCATTAGACAGAATGCTTTCCACTTGCATGTCAGCATTTGTAGGTAACACTTTGCGACAACGAGGTGTGCAGCATAAATCAAAATGTAAAGCTGTTATTGTTCCTACTAGGGATGGGCACACAACAAAAAAGGAAATGCTGTTTTGTCATTTTGTTACATAACAAATTGAAATGAAACAAAATGAAACAAAATGATGAAGCAGCATTTCATTACAGATGAAATGAAATGGTTGGGTTTTTTCCCATTAAAACAAAAATTTTGTTCTGTCTGTAAAATGGTCACTTACCTGTGGGTGTTCTGCTGCCGTCACCGAGACCGCCCAGCCAGGCCAAAGAAGGTGAGTGGCTGGCAGGCCAGCCTAGGTCTGCCACTGGAGTGGCTGCCGCTGCAGCAGGAGAAGGCAAGCAGCCAGCAGGCCAGACTAGGCCTGCCACCGCCGTCAGAGTTTCTGTGGCCGCCGTCAGAGCCATGCTAGCCAGCTGGGCCAGCAGGCCTAGGACCACCAATGCTGGAGTTGCCACCAGCCAGGTGGGCAGGTCAGCATAGTCCCGCCACCATCGCTGCCTGCAGAGTCGCTGCTACAGCAGGAGAGGGTGAGTGGCCAGCAGGCCAGCCTAGGCCCATCACTGTGGCCGCCGGTGGAGCCTCACCAGCCAGCTGGGCAGACTGGCCTAGGCCCACCGCCACTGCCACTGCCACTGCCACTGGAGCCTTTGGAGCCGCTGCTGGAGCCTTTGGACGGAGCCCCTGCAAGATAACGAAACATTTCATTTTTGTTTCATTTCATACGAATTTTTGTTGTAAAAATTTGTATGAGATGAAATGAAACAAAATGGGGGGGGCTTTGAAACAGGACAAAATGAAACACTGTTTTTCTGCTTCGTGCCCATCCCTAGTTCCTACTCTTCTAGGTCATCCAGTACCCATGAATATATGGCGTTGTACTCTTTCTGTGGTATGTGGACGCTCAGAGTCAGCCTAGTTTCATCTGCCGCAGTAAAACACCTGTTTGAACGCATAGCAAAGTGTAGCTTATACCATGGCCTTTAATTTGTTTTGTCGCTAGTAAGGACATGAGGTAGTGTCCATTGGTTCAGCATCGATTCCCCCCTCCCTGTTTGCTCTGCAATACCCAGAAGCATGTACATGCGAACAATGCTAATTAACTATATACAGTATGGGGAAAATTGATTTTTCAGTTAATGAAATGTGGTGTTTGTCTGATCTCTTTCATATCCAGTAAAGCTTCCATTAGCTAAATGCTGTCATCCCCTGAATGCACACTATATTCTTGTGCTTCTGCCATTCATTTCAATAGAAGTTGTACAGTTCTTTTTTCTAGGGCCACCAAAATGTTCTCTGTTTGATTATGCATCATTATAATACGGCCTAAATGGAAAATCCATTTGTATGAATTCTGCAACGTCTAGAAACCTATATGCAATCTATCTTATGTATATAACTTACAGGATACTTTCTAGATTTAGTTTTATTTTCACAAGTTATTTAAGTTACAGTTCTATGCTCCTGGCAGTAAGTCCCTTTTGAACCTTGGAGAATCTTCTTCTTCTTTGATGGATCTGAGAGTCCAGCCCTAGTGATGGAGGCTCAGTGTGGAATCAAACACCCAACCCCTGGCTCTGTAGTCAGAGAGCTAAACCACTGAGCTATTCAGCAGTTTTAAGAAAAGTGGTGCCGAGGTGTGTGGGAGGAAGGCTGAGTGTGTATCAGCACACGGCAAAAAAGAAAAGAAGGGAAAAGAGAGAAATCCTCAAACAAATAGATACCGATTCATGATCATGATTCTCTGAAAAGTATCAAAGCACATTCTATGGTCAACACACAAATCTTGTTACACCATGAGCTTTCATGAACCATAGTCCACTTCAGATGCAAATTGGTAAAATACTGAAAAACTTTTTTTGTTTTTGTTGTAAGAGATTATCATGGCTATCCATTTTGACAACTACCTCCCCCCTCTCCCCCACCCCTCTCTTCCTGCTACATAGCACCATGGAGAAATCCATTTGATACGGGCAGTTGTTTAAATGAACTGATTTGCTTGATTCATAAGGTAAGGGAGTGGCAGAACTCCATTTTCAGGAGTGAATCTCGATGTAATATTAGATGGACTTCTGCATTTTATGCACAGAGTTTTATAGATGTGAATAGCTTCAGTTGGTGGGGTGAATGGAAAGTACTGCTTTCACAGCTGATATTGAAGGGGGATTTAGCCTGCAATTTCAGTGTGAGATTTTCCTCCAAAGTAATATATTTTTTTAAAGAGAGGTTTTTCTTGGGACTGTCAGCAGGACAGCAAAGAACTAAATTTGTTCTCCGTGATGACTTTCAACTTCCCCACTACCATCTATGCTGACAGAAATCCCTCCCCACCCACCTCAGGCATTAAGGTAAAATACTGGAAAGACCTCCTCCTGTGTTACTTTCTAAATTATCTGGAAATTTTTGCTTGCTTATCTGAGGAAAGGAAGTACGCAAAGGGATGTTAAGTATTACTGAGTCAGCTGTGTGCTTTTGCTTCAAGAAAGCAATCCCAGGATATCGCAATTGTGACAGAGTTGGTCATATTTTGCTATCATTCTTCATTTTAATGATATGCTGTTAAGCTGAGTCAACTCAAGAACACAGTCCTTGAAAATAATATCTTAATGACTTTTCAGGCCCTTTTTAGCAGATGCTTTAGGGACTCTCAGCTGGACTGCTTTGCCTCTTATAACATTTAAAGTGGTACCATATTTTAAAATCTGATTCAAATTAGGTTTCTTTTTCTGTTTTGCTTTGCTTTGTTTGTAACATGGTGGAAGTATCTTGAACAAATAGAATCTGCATTTATATCAAGGAGGAGAGGTAAGGTGGGTTTTCTATCATGTACTCCACCTGTCAGCAGGCTCTCAACAGTGCGGATTACAAAGGGTGAAATTGCAATACAAGGAATTAAATTAAAAATATCAAATTGCTAGGATTAGGGGTATAGCCCCCAGAAGATGGGAATGGTAAACAACTTCTTAGTACAGTAGGATCTGGGTATCCACTGGGGATTGGTTCCAGGCCTTCTCATGGATAATGAAAACCGTGGATAAAAGAACACCAAAAACCCAAAGCTGCTGTTTTACACCAGTAGCTTGCTTTACGGCTGCTGTTTGTGACAACAAGAGATGGGCACGACTCAGAAAAATAACTTTTCATTTTTAGTTTTTCGTTAAGGGGTCCATTTCGGTTCGTTTTCATTTTTCGAGGGTTTTTTGCGCATTTTTCATTTTCGTTTTCGTTACGAAACGAAACAAAAAAACTAAATGAAAATGAAAAATTTTCATTTTCGTTAGCATTCTTTTCATTGTGATGTGTCTGTTATAATGAAAACGAAAAACACGACAAAATTTTTCATTTCGTTTTCGTTTTGTTTTCTGGAAAAGTTTCATTTTCGTTTTCGTTGCGTAACGAAAATGAAAAACAAAAACGAAAATGAAAAACAAAAACGAAAATGAAAATTTCGCTGAGTCGTGCCCATCTCTAGTGACAACAGCTTGCTTTGTGGCTGCTGAATTTTAATTTTTTCCTCTGCCAACCGTGAATCAGTGGATATGAATCAGTGGATATGGGTGTCCTACTGTACTCTCTATTTGGAAAACACAGATGAGGATCACCATAAGTTAGAACTGACTGATGACACATGATTCTTATCAAAGGCTACTAGCTGCCTTCTTTGTTAAAGAAGCCAAAATGTTTCACACTCCTATAAGATTCCTTTCCCTAGGCAGCAATGAAACAAAAGAGCACTATTTCTCCTAGTGAGTGTTCATGTAATTCTTTGTGCTTATTTCCAAGTATCAGGAAAGTGTGAGTTTAAAAGATCTGGCTACACATAAGGGTGTAAGCACATTGTATTTCTGAAGTAATTAGTAGTTGCAATTTGGCTTGTTGTTGTAACAAACAACCAGTGCTTGTTTATTTCAAAGTTATTTTTAATGGGCATTTTGTTGCCTTGTGACAGAAATGTTTCAAGTTATACATTCTTGTCTCAATGAGAAAGGAAGGGTTGTTGCATTTCATGTACTGTACTATTGTAAGCCTTTTTCAAGATACAATTGGCCACTCTAGACACCTGGAGAGAAATGTTATGCATTTGGTAGACATTCTGGTGATAACATTGCAACACATAAATATTACATGAAGACAGGAGAAATTATAACAATAATGGCACCTATTATCTTGCTGCCTGTTGCAACATGATTTTCTACATGAGACTAAAACTTTGATGTCAACTGCATGTATTTTACTGGCCTGCAAGGATAAACTTTATACTTTAACTTGTATAATTTATACTGCTTTTTTTTTAAATTAAAGTTTAGAAATCAGATAAAGGGTTACAGCACAAAATGAGTTTTGAGTTGATGATTACTTTATATTTTAGAGTAATGGTTCCCAACCTTGGCATATGGAAAGCTCTGGATGCAGTCTTGACCTAGTAAGCACGGAGAAGCAGCACGCTGTCTGAGATGTTGCGAGGGATGCTTCAAGTCATAGTGGACAATACTAAATAAATCATAGCAAGGAAACAAGATGGGTTAATATGTTTAATGGTTAACAAGAGAACTTGGCCCTCATACCAAGGGAACTACAGTACTTTCCTTTCCATTTCCAATCAACTGTTGCTTTGTTTATAGTAGAAAATACATTCTCAGTTGGCTTTCTAGCTTTGCTTTTTTTCAAATGCCACATGTTGCCCAACTCCTTTATTCAAATTGCACATTCCAGTCGCTCTTAATGCACCTTGGGTCATGCTTGCTGTGGATTTCTCCTTGGATTGAATTCTGAGTTACACATTACGGCTGCTGCTGTTCCATTATTTCTATCACATATAGCAATTAAGTATTTGTTAGTACTCTGTCTGTGCACTCAAGGCACAATCAAATGGGAGAAGTTGGGAGCAATCTGGCCCAAACGTATATTTTGTGTGATCTATTTTTGTCTCGCACTTGAGTGATCCTCCTTTTTACACAGGAGGTATTTATTTTCTCATAAGAAGAATTTAGAAAGCTCTTCTGATTGCTGCAATTTGTCCCCTTTTTGATTACAGGTGGTATCAATCCACCCCCTTTCTCATCCTTTTTCATGTCTATCATTCTGTGGGGTTTGGCAACTTCCCCCTTTTTTAGTGAAACCCCCCCAATAGTGCTACAGCAACTCATCCAACATGTATATGTATCAAACTATATCAAAATATTGTATCAAAATATTGTATCAGTATATTAGAACTGTGGTACATCAGTTAGGGGATATTTTTAAATATGTAAACGGAGGAGGGATTTCTCCATCCTCCCTTTTCATGTCACAACCCACTGAATACATAACAGGGTTGTCACCTCAGAGAGAATACCACTTACAGTTCTATCTGGGTGAGATTAAACCAACCACACAGACTATAGAACGGGAGAGTCAAGAAAGCTCCCAATCCACCAAATATACTGCAGCCCTACTACTGTGCCGGAAAGGAGCAGAGCAGCTTGTAAAAGAGGCAGGATGGATCACTCTTGTTAAAAACATATAGGCTCACTAGAAAATAGGACAAACCAAATCACATCAGAAGTGAACTCAATGGGCCATCTGATCACTCAGTTAAAGAAAATACATATTCTCTTGAAGGCTTTCATGGCTGGGATCTGATTGTTGTTGTGAGTTTTACGGGGTGTTTGGCCATGTTCTGGAAGTTTTTCTTCCTGACGTTTTGCCAGACTCTGTGGCTGGCATCATCAGAGGGCAAGGAGCTCAGGGAACTAGGAGTTCTTTCTGTGCTCTGTGGTTCACCGCTAATTCAATGAGCTCCTTGCCCTCCGAAGATGCTGACCACAGAGTCTGGCGAAACGTCAAGAAGAAAAACTTCCAGAACATGGTCAAACAGCCCGAAAAACTCACAACAGCTATCAAAATGCATGTTGCTTCTGTTCATTTAAGAAAACTGGAGGTTCAACTACTGTAGCAAGGTCAGCCTATCAAAGTTATACTGGAATGATTCCGCAAAGGACAAAACAGTAGGTGAGGAAATGGACACTCTCTCAAACCAATTATTTTTAAAAAGAGAAGCTGGTGTATCTTTACACACTTTACTGAAACATCTTGCCCTGGGGGAGAATGGTAAAGCTATGGAATGCCTTTCTTTTCTCACCCAGGGAAGGTGAGAGCTAGAAGACCTGTCATATCATGGTTTAGGGTCTTAAATGTGGTAAGAGAACAACAGAGTCAACAGCACAAGAATGTGCTACTGCTGCCCTTGGGCAGCCTTGCACTCACACAGAAAGCTTTTGCAAGACTTGCTGATATTTTCCCTTGAGCTGAAGTGCGTAGTTCGGAGCTGCTCAGCCAACCCTCTTCTATCAAACCTGATCTTCTGAGCTTTGAAATTATTTAGGAAGGTCATAAGATTTGATTCAAGAGATGAAAGAAACAGCGGGACTCAACAAAAGCAATACTCCAGGCAAGAGCTTGTCTGCTCAGTTTTTACACTGGGAGGTTAAATTTGGCCTTTTCTAGAGGTAGAAGAAAAAAAAGGGGGTGCTACATCTAAAAGTAATTGCTTAGAGAAGTTATCAACAGTAAAGCCTGTTGCACCCATGCAAATATCATGCAGTCTGGCATTTCCGAGATCAAAACAGCTTCCTGAGATGCTGAGGAAAGAATCCAGCAGCCGTGCTTTGTGGCTTGGTAGACACAGCCCGAAATGTTCTCCTTCCCAAGATTAGAGGCCTCTTATGCTGAACAATTAGGAACAATGCAGCTGGGCTAAATATAACCAACACTGGTACCCATTAAAGCCAGAATTCGTACCATACAACACAAAAGCTGCTGCTTCAGAGAGTGAAAGTAACTATCTACAAGAATTGTTGTTACCTCTATTACTTTGGGGTAATTAGGATGTATACATTACATCTCAAAAGGATTATTATTAATATTTACAGGATTTTTTGTGCGAGAGTAATGTTCTAGTTATTTTCAAAACTTATCAAAAGCATTTCAAGGCATTTTAGATGAATTTTTGCCATAAATGTTTCAAGTTTCTTTCCATTTGGTTGTTGATCTTAAGTAAAATGGGTACATTGTTTTACATATTTACATCCAAGAATTTTCAAAGGGCAGTACCAGAGCTGGTCTGTACTGGGAGTCAGAGAGTATTTCCTGCCATTGGTCAGGTATCTTTATAACCAAGTTTCCACATGTTAATATGAACAAATAGCCTTTTCACATGACCCCTAAGATCTGCTGGCCACTTAATTTGGACCAGAGATCTTGGGAGTTTGTCACTGTTCCTGTGTTCCCACCCCCTCTGCACTCCTGGCTGCTGTCTGCGTGAGGGGAGGGAGAAAAAAAGGAAGAAAAGAATGACGGCTTACCTCCGTTCTGCCGTCTCTCTGCTCCCGGCAGCATTCATATCTCTTAAAGGGGTGGGGGGCAAAACAACAACAAACAGAAGCGAAGAGAGCCCGGCACTCACTATGTTACATCCGCATCAGGAATTTTTCACCCCCAGAGAGCAGGTACTTGAAAAGTGTTCTGGGACGCACTTAGGTGGGCGTGGTCACACTTAATTTTTTATAAACTCCGGAGCTGGTGGGGAAACAATTTTAAGCTCTGGATCTGGGAGCCATTTGCCGCAGATTTTAGGGGTCGTGTGAAAATGATAATGATAATGATAATGATAACCTGGATATTAGAAACTAATATTCAATATGAATTTTTTAAAAATAATGTTCCAACCTCTGCTTTGCAGTGGACAGATAGACCTGTAGGCTTCTAAATCAGAATTATGTCTGAAACTGTCCAAACTGGCATATAGTTATGATCTTGGTTGTGTGAGATGAAAAAGAAGGAATGGAGATTGATCTTTAAAGAAAGTCAAGAAATAATAGGGAAATGGATTCAAATATCTCCACAAATGGTATTGTTAATTATGGTTGTGAACACACAATTGAAGAACGAGGAGTTGTAGTTGGTAATTATAATGACAAACAATGGTGGGAAGGTTAATTTTTGCTAAATATTTGAAATCCAACAACTAAATAACATTGGAGGAATGGTAAAAAGACATGGAATATGAATATTAATGATAAACTGACTTGTGAAATTCATATTAGGAAGGGATTGAAGAAAGTCTAATGATTTTAATGGCATATGGGGTAAACTGTTGGCTTATGTATATCCAAAAGTTAAAGGGTATACACCAGGAGAAGACTCAATGTATTTTTGGAGAGAAATGGGATGGTTAATATCTTAAGATATGTAAGCTTGTTTTAAGTCCTGAATGGGAGGTGGGTTGCACAGGGCTTGTCATGTCTTGTTTGGTAGTGTTCTGATTAACTCCACCCTTTTTATAAATGTTATTTTATGCTTTGTATTGTAGTTGTAATATTAAATAAAAAAATTGAAAAAAAGAAAAAGAAAAAGACCTTGTCCACTTTTGTTTCTACTTAAAATAAACATTTCCCCCTTTAAAACTTGCCCCATATCTTTCTGGTACAGGGTCAAGGCATGCAATATTTTGGGAATGATTCATGGAGATGCAAAATAGCTCTTTGGGTGCTTTTACATGACCCCTAAGATCTGCTGGCCACTTAAATTCGGACCAGAGATCTTAGGGGCTTGTCGCTCTTCCTATGTTCCCACCCCCTCGGCATTCCTGGCTGCTGGCTGCATGATAGGAGGGAGGGGAAAAAAGCAAGAAAAGAGCATGGCTCACCTCGGTTCTGGCTCTCCCTCTTGCCACGGCAACATTCCAGTCTCTTAAGGAGCTCTTAAGGAGCTCTTAAAGGAGCGGGAGCCAAAAAAAAAAAAAAAAACAAGCAGAAGCGAGGAGAGCCCTGCACTCACTATCGTTACACCGCATTTTCACCTCCGGAGAGCAGGTACTTGAAAGGTGCGCTGGGATGCGCTTATGGGGGCGTGGTCGCACTTAATTTCCTGTAAACTCCATAGCTGGTGGGGAAACATTTCTAAGCTCCCGAGCCGGGAGCCATTTGCCCCGGAGTTTAGGGGTCATGTATAAACGCCCTAAGTTCTTCCTTTGTGGATGGTTACCAAGAGTAAAAATAAATTGTATGGAAGATAAGGGTCTTTTAAATACCAGCCAGATTGCATCCAATTTACTGTAACTGTGGTTCTAGGTTGGTTGGTTTGCTACTGTTTTTAAGCCAACTGGAATGTTGCAGATGTGACCCCAACCAACAAAAGGCATGGTTTAACCCTATGCTCTTTCCCCAATCATACAGAATTGAGTGTGGAAATGGTTGTATAGTAGGTGGAATCATAATGGAAGACTGCTACATTTCTTGAACACAGCTGAGAACAAGATCAAAGTTTTATCTTCCAATCAGGCACTCATCTCATGGCACTTTGTGGCTCAGTGGTTAAATGCCGGTCCTGCAGCTAAAACAGTCTTCACAACCTGGGGTTCAATCCTAAGCAGCTGGCTCATGGTTGACTCATCCTTCCATCCTTCCGAGGTCGGCAAAATGAGTACCCAGCTTGCTGTGGGGGGGCAATGTGTAGCCTGCATAATTTAAAAAATGTAAACCACCCAGAGAGTGTTTGAAGTGCTATGGGGCAGTATATAAGCAGAACACTTTGCTTTAGAGAAGCCACACAGGGGACCATTACCCATGTATCAGTCCCAAGTGTAGATGCTCACGTAATCTCTCTAAAAGGTTAATCAGGAAGAACAAAATGTGACATTTGAAGCTGCATTCATTTATTTTCACTTTTCGTTATTTGGCAGGATAAGATGTTCAATGTGCATAGCGAAAAGACAGAGGAGGCAAGGGTGGCAGAGGAGCGGGGGAGGAATGAGCTTTGGTAATAACAAGCCGCTTGTCAGACTCCCTTAATTGGAGTTGCCATTTGTCTGTCTTTGCTTTACTCTAGATGGAGAAGTCTTTCCTCCATAGATTCTCCCTCTTACCTCTTTCCTTTTATACTGCAGAACAGTTGCCATTAAAAATGTGAAGTGTCTGCAAATGTCATGCTCAGACTAATTCACTGATGAACAGGAAAATGGTTTGAACTGCTGAACTCCACTTAGAATTAAAAGATTTGTTTTTCTTTTCTGGCTTGGAAGAATAGCTTGATGTACGTCACTCTGACCATAGAAACAATAAACAAGGGAGCGGAGCAAATGGAAACACTTGATATTTGATTTTTCATTGCAACCTGCACTCCCCCCCCCCCCAAGAGGCCAATCATCCGGTTGTCCAGAGAGGGAGATCTATTGACACTGTCATGTTTTCTAACTTAAAATTTGATTTTCACTCTAGCCAATAGAACTTTATGTATTTAGTTTGAAAAATGAGATATGCTGTGTTAGAAGGCAGTCTAGAGTGGTCCCTGTGTTCTGTTAGCACTTTCTACTAATCAAAATGTCTGGGAAATCGCTGTCGTTTCTCATATGCATTCAGCATATTTTCAATGTGTGTACAGTTTTATGACCAGTGCATGTTTTTTGAAAGAATAATTTATTTTTTGCTTTTAATTTTGTGTTTCTAATGATATAAAAAGCCTGAGCTATTTTTAAGGAGAAAGGCTAGTTAGAAATGAATGAATAAATGAATGAATGAATACACAGAGTAGAGATGGCGATGAATCTAAAAAAATCACATATGGCTTCATATTGGACAGATTTGTCTAATTTATCAAAATTTGTAAATTTGTTTTAATCAAAAATTGAGTCCCCCAATTAATATGAATTGATTATTTATAATCAGTTTTTGATTTCTTAATTCATTGGGCTGTAAAATGGCCCCCTAGATGCCTAGAGACATCAATACTGGAAGGAAGGAAGTTTGGTCATTCTAGGTTCCTGGTGGGCACTTTCCTTGGGACCCTCTCTTGGGTTGCATAACTCAACCTAATCTTAGTCTTTACCAAAGTTTAATGGCTTGTATAAAAGAGACAGGGGAAGGGTTCCTGGAAATTCCTCTAGATGCCAGGGGGGCTTTTTATAGCATTTTAAAGGGGAGATGATTCAATTCACCCGTTCATTGATTTGTTGCTGGAAATTCATCAGCCCTGATGAATCATGAATCATAAGGAATCACCATTTTATGAAGAGCTTTATAAATAATACCTATAGAAGAACCTTTTCAGGGGTGAAAAGGTTTTGGTGCAGATTTTCTGTGTTCCCATGGGCTCAAGTAAATGTTTACAATCTGCATCGGAACAGTGACAAGGATTTTACCACCTCGAGACCAGGTACTTGTAAAATGCATTGAGTAATGCTTAAGTGGGCATGGTCACACTTTATTGTTTTAAAAGTCCACTGCTCATGGGAAAACAATTTTATGCTCCACATCTGCGAGCACTTTGCAGCAGATTTTAGTGGTCATGTGAAAGCAGCCAGAAAAAGGTTTTGAAGTCTTGTCTAGGTTAGTGAAAGAAAGGCATACATAAGTGTGTGTCTGTGTTCTGGAACTCCAAGAATTCTGCCTGTGGAATACTGGGAGAATTCTGGGATCTAAAATCTAAAAAATACAAAACACCCCTACTGACAATCTCCCATTGCAGGTGACATTGCTAGGGCACAGGTGTAACTTACTCAACAGGATGTTGGCTATATCATCTAATTTCCAGATCCTGTATTTGTTTTACTCTGGGCATGTTTCTAACATAAAATCAGGTCGCCAAAACTCATACAGCACATCAAATGCAGCTGTCCAACACAAATTCAAGACTGCATGACCTGATCAACTCACTGCTGGAATACAAGATCTGGCATTTACTTCTGTTGAAACTCATCTCTTTAATTCTGATGCAGTGGTCCAGCTTGTCTGTATCTTCTTGAATCAGGAGTCTTCTGGCTTTTTGCTTTGTGCCATCTACCTACAAGATAAACCCCTTCTATTCATTCTCATTGAGGGCCAAGACTTCATGCATGCTAAAATTTCCTGCTCAGTTGTGGAAAAATGTGAGGCAAGTGATCATTCACAGGAAGGTGAATACATTTTCTACTTTTCTACCCAGTTTCCCAATCTCTTTCCTCAACAGCTGATATGTTGTAACTCTTAGTGTTTCTGCAGTGCCAGGATACATAAATAAAGAGAGAGTTCTGCAGAATTTTTCATTAAACTTCTAGGACAGTTTCTTAAGCCTGTTTGCTTACATGGTGATCTTGACATTTCTTCCATTTCTTCCTGGTTTTAAACTATAAACCGTTAACATAGCACGGACAGATTACTGAAAGAGGTTTGAAATAATTTACAACCTAAAATTTACGGTGGAGGCTGAAAGCATTTTCCTCTGCTGAACGAAATCCTCTGAAATTGCACAAACTGAGTTCTTATGAAAGTGAAATTCTGGCTCCTTCTCTTTACAGAGGTCTCCATAAATAAAGCTAAAAGGAGGGCTATAAACACAAAATGAAAGATTAACGTCTCACCATTTAAGACAGCAGCAGCCACAGCAGCAAAGATGATGACAGGAATAGAACTAAAACAGGAATAGTTCTTTCATCCTTACCTTGAAATTCAGGGTGGTGGGGAAAGGGAACATAATGGCATGGGTGTCATGCCAACCGACTTCAGACAATCTGCTGCAAAATGATTTGTGCCCATCACTAGGGATATTCCTATTCAGGAAATAAGATAGATAAACAACTTGTATAGGTACAGGGTCTGTATAGTGAACACACCTAGGTTGAAGTGGAGTCCACCATGATGATTATTAGACTGCATGTTAAGAGAAAAGCATGTTTCTTCATTTCATAACATCCCTCTCAAAAGCAAGTTGATTTGCCAAATGTGGAATGAGGCAAGTTTGTGTTATGATAAACAGACAAACTTTTCCTTTAAAAAGTGCACTGCTGCTGGATATTAAATCACTGTTTCATCTAGCAAGGTCTATAATTCTGCTCCTCGAGTCACATTTGTTTTCTGTCTAGACTAGCTAGTTTCCCCATAAAGTGCTCCTGTGCTCTTTTCCAACCAGACATGACTTCCCCCATAGTGAAAGAATGCTCATATTGTGGTCAACTTTGGTTGCTATAGTCAAAAAGACAACTTGGCCAAACATTCCTCCTCCACTTGTTCATTCAACATTAAAACAGATTGTCTCCACTGTTAAAACCCTGGGGAGTGTGTATGTGTTTTATTTTTGGAAGTCATTCACCCCATGATTCCCACCCACTGGTTGCAAAATCATCTGCTACCAGCATGCCAAAAGGACTTACGGTGTCTTAGCACTTTCCAATAGCAAACAGAAGGTCTGGAGGATTTTTGCTTTTTGAATGCTCACAGCAGGATGAAACATTTTACCCAAGGTATAATTCTCCCCCCCCCCCCAATTCTCTCCACCCTGAAATACCTTGTGTTGTAGAGTCCAATCTAATTGGTGGTCGTGCAATCTATTTTAACACCTGGATTAGTGAAGGCCTTTGTTTCGCATTTATTACAGATAAACTCACTGCAGATCATAGGACAGAGGAAAAAAATCATTGTATAAATAAATAGAACATATTATGCACTCTTTTCTCTTTCACGTAAAACATAATCAATTTTCAGTAACAGCTTCAGCAGGTTTCTTCCAGAACCTCTGTTGTTTTTCTTTCAGGCTGGCAAATGAGCAGGAACATTTATAGAGAATGTGATATCAAAGTGATGGTTAATGTTTACCAGCACCACCACATCTGGAGACCTCACAAAAATGGACTCTGCTGGATGACACTTAGATACTAACTAGGCATTTGTACTATCTTCAGAGAAAGGTGCAAAACTAGACCAAATCAGAGCTCTTTATTCAATTTTGGGGTGGCTACAGGACAGGGCAAATAGCTTTCGTCTATTCCTAGGGGGGAACAACAACAGCCCAACAGCCCAGTCCTTCTTACACCATTCCAGATTTGTAGGTTTACCAATGTAGCCTTGCAATTTAAATTTTAGGAAGTGGAAATCCGTATCAGCACACCGAGTTCCTGGCACTGAGGAGGTGAAAACTGAATCCCAATGAAACCCGAGTGCCTCCCTACTCTCTCCAACCACTCCAGCCATTTTGCAAAGCAGCAAAGCAAAGTAAAAACACTTGCATCAATACTTAGATAGTATTTTACATTTGGGGGGAAAGCCATCTTTTTCTTTCTTTCCTCATCCAGCTTAGAAAGGGGTTCAGATGGGCTTTTGTCTGGCTGTTTCGTCCACAGCAGTGATGGGTTGGTTTGCTCTTTCTCTCCCCTCCCCCCTTTTGCACTCACCCAACATACTCACGGGAGCAAACCGAACGATCCCCAGAACATTCCTTCCTGCACCTTTCTCAGTGCCTGACAGAAGTTTCACAAACCTGAAGAATTCGTTGAGAGCTACATCGAATTGCTTGGCATAAGCAGATTCAGGATATGTGTCACTAGGATATTTTTGCTGTAGAGTAGAACAGGAACAAAGCTGTCCTTCCTCTTCTTTGTGGGTGTGCTTGCCAGTCGAGACAGGTAACTGCCAACCTTTAGGAGCTCCCACTGAAGAGAGTTCAGCAGGTCCTTTGCTGGACAAAAGCCCAGTAGAATCCAGAAAAAAATCACACAGTATGTGCATCCTCACTCTCCTGCCACCACCTTGGGCATGCCACGGCCACTGCTGCCACTGCTGCCTCCATCGCTTATCAGGTGGCTCCAATGGGTGGTGGTGACGGTACCAGGAAAAACAGAAAGAGGCACAAGCTGAGGGTGGCGTGCATGGGGGCAAGTACCTGGGGTGTGGGTGAGCAATGGGGTAGGTTGGGCAAGAGGATGAGAGAGTGAGAGGGCCCACCAGGTGGGGGAAGTGGTGATTTTATGTCTGTCTGTCTGTCTGTCTGTCTGTCTGTCTCTGTCTCTCTCTCTCTCTCTCTCTCTCTGTCTCTCTCTCTCTCTCTCTCTCTCTCTCTCTCTCTCTCTCTCTCTGTCTCTCTCTCTGTGTGTGTATTAATATATGCAGAATCAATTCCTGGTCCTCTGCCAGGTCAGCAGAAAAACATGCCCCCCTTGCATAGTGCACTGTGCATGCATGTACCTGGTGCCCTGTATATTTTCAGGGGTTTTTTTTATTTTTTTGTTTTTTTTTCATAGAACAATAAATATCAAGGAACATTCCTGCCCCAGTTCATACTCAGTCCTGGATGGCAAGATGCCTGACATCTAATTTCCTTCCTGTCCTTTCAAGTCAAGAGCAATGACAAGAGGAACAGGACCTCTTGCTGGCCATTTTCATGAAATTGCAGGCCTCCCCGTATGAAAATCCATCACTTTCCCACGGTGGGACCAGATGTCCTGCTATAGAAACTAATGTTGTTAGGAAAATGACACTAGGTGAGGTACTATGCAAGCTAATCGCAGGCATTTGTATAACAGTTGGATAGGATCTTCTGGTGATGCTTGTTTTTACACAAGAGTTGCAGTTCTATACCTCTTGCAGTAGCAATTCCGTATCTCTAGATTTACTTGAACGCAGCTGCTGCTGCTGGTGGTAATGGAGTTAAAAATAATGGGTACAGCTCTTTGCCTCTAAGTCCTATCTGTGTTTTGCCATCTACTCTGTGTCAGACCTGCTGATGACTGAACCTGCATCCTAAACAGGACTGCTAGTTAACTGTCTCCCTGACACTTTTAGAGCTTTGCTGTGAAACTCTTATGAATATTGATGCCATGACAGTGGTGCATTCACATCTACATGCAGCTGATTATTTATTGCTAGCTCTGTGACAAGATTGGGCCCTGCAGCCCCCTAACGCATGTGTTTCAAATGCAGATCTCCCACAAGTTAACAAGAAATTATGTTTCCTGGGTACCCCATAAATAATGCATCTAATTGAAAATTCATTCTTAAATTATTGTGGGCTGCAAACTTCCTGGCAATGTGAAAAAGACCACAAGGGAATGCAGTATTTTCTGCCATGGCATCCCTTATGCCATAGGGCTCATGACAGATAGGCAGGACTTGTGGCTTTATTCCATCTTGCTGAACCTACTAGTACATGCTTAAGGCTGTGCTTGAAGCTCAGAGTAACAAAAACCTGTCTGAACAATGAAAGGGGTCTGAGCAGCAAAACAACCCTAGAGGCAGGATACAAATGGGCCACATACATTTTTAGCAAATACAATTTCTAAAAACAATGCTGATTCCAATTTTCCTCCCCCAACTTGCTGTTTTGGGTTTGCTAGAATGCTGTTTTCTCCTATTTCACAAATGATGTCCTTTAAACATGCTCATTCAAAATCTGTTTTCTTTCACATTTTAAATTTCCAGTGGCTTGGGGGTAAACTCTGAAGCTCATTGTGGCAATCTATAGCAGAAAGAGAGAAAAATAGAGCACCATTGCCTGGAAGAAGAGAGAAACCCTTACAGTCAACCTGATGAAGCAGATCTTTTGTAAATCTAAATGATCTTAGTTACCCATTCAAGACCTAACCTCCATAAATACATTGCAGTATAAGCACAGTAGTCTACAACAATGTACTTTTTTGGAAGTTTTAAAGCTGAGGCTGGATGGCCACCTGTCGGAAATACTGTGATGGGGGTTCCTGCATGGCAGGGGGTTGGACTGGATGGCCCTTGAGGTCTCTTCCAACTCTATGATTCTATGATGCATCTGTCCCCCAATTTCCCCTGAGGACTGCAGCCAAGCTCAAAGAGAAGATGGTAGTCTCAGAAGCAAATGACATTGTTCCTGATAATTAGAAGCACATGATGCATCAACTCTTCCTCAGTTATCCAGCTAATATGTCCTTTTGATTCTGCTGTATCCTGCAGTTGTGTGATATGAGAGATTGTCATGTGACATGTGTGAATTCACTATTATTAATTTTAATCAATAATTTCCCCCAAAATATTTATAGCATGACCTGGTGCAACAAATACTCTGGGCAGTAATCACATTATCAAATAAACCCATGGCCCCCAACCCCATAACCCTAAACAACAAATAAAATATAATCTCCAAAAAGCACAGTCAAGTGCTTGTGTCCAATAAATTTGGATCCTTAAGATGGTTCAGCAGCAGTGTGCCTGAACATTGCAGCCTAGGGAAATGTGATTAGATGAAGCACGTCGAGGAACATTGCAAAAGTAATAGAGATATTGGTTTGAGATTTATTTCTTGGAAAAATAGTTGTGGTTGTCACCTATTCATGTGGGATGGCCATGGCTGTTACTTTAACAAGGAGTTATGTGTCTATAGATGCGGATCTGTGTCCATAGCTTTCAGAATATCATGAAAGCAATACAGAGAAGCAATGCACAAAGGGATTGTCCACACCCACCCCATCCCATCTCAATTCTTAAATCTTTAAAGAAGATGGGGTTTAGATTGTTCTTTTCAAAATTATCACCAATATCAACAAAGTCATAAAATGGCAGTCAGTCACCAGCAGGATCTGGTATCATTTCAAAATTGTATGGCACTTAAGAAGTAGATTTTTATTTTATTTTATTTTATTGCACATTGGGGCAACCCCCCCCCCAAAAAAAAACTTTGCTTATTAGTTAATGGGTTCTGAGCTACCCATGACAGATCAGGAAAGAGATCTTGGTGTGGTGGTGGACATCTTGAAGAAAGTGTCAACCAAGTGTGTGGCAGCAGTGACGAAGGCCAATTCCATGCTAGGGATCATTATAAAAGGCATTGAAAATGAAACAGCCAATATTATAATGTCATTGTACAAAACAATGATAAGCCTGCACCAGGAGAATTATGTACAATTCTGGCCACCACATCTCAAAAAAAGACATCATGGAACTGAAAAATGTGCAGAACAGAGCAGCTAAACTAATGACTGGGCTCAGGCACCTCCCTTATGACAAAAGGCTGCAGCATTTGGAGTTCTTTTGCCTGGAAAAAAGGCACTGGGGGCGGGGAGGTGACTAGATGATTGAGATGTACAAAATTATGCAGGGGATGAATAAAGTGGATAGAGGAAAGCTCTTTTCCTGCAGGCAATACCAAAATCAAGGGTCATCCACTCAAAATGAGGGTTGGGAGAGTGAGAACAGACAAAATGAACCATTTATTTACCCAGTTAATCAGTGTAACTCCTTGATGAAGGATGTGGTGATGGCATCTGCCCAAAATGCCTTTAAAGGGGGATTAGACAGATATCTGGAGGAAAAGCCCATTTCAGTTCACAAACCATGATGGGGATATATGCTGTCTCTGGGCTTAAAAGGAAGGTACTTCAAAATCCCAGGTGTAGGACTGGTGGTATCAGGATACAGGTATCTAGTTGTCTCATGTGCTCCCAGAGGCATCTGGTGGGGCCACTGTGAGATACAGGAAGCTGGACTAGATGGCCCCTTGGCCTGATCCAGCAGGGATCTTCTTATGCTCTTATGTTGTTATATAGGTATTGTACTATCATTGGCCTAGAATTGCCCTTTGACAGCACATAGTAACATGGGCTAGTCTCTTATTGCACCTCTGCTCCAAACATGTGTGACTCGTCCAATAATTTATATCAAGATTACAAAGTACAGTGCATGGTGGAGAGGGTTTTTTTTTTTTTTAAGGAACATGAAGAATGGGGACATATTCAAGTGTTGTGCTTGTTCAAGTATGGCCCTCATTTGTAAATGTCTGGAAACCAATAGCATTCAGGAAGAAATCTTATTTGGATAAAGTAAGTGTAGCTTATCTAAGCACAGTTGGTTTGGTATTATTAAGCCCAAACCCATGCATGAGCGGTCAACGGCATTGTACTGTTCTGCCCTCTGAGATTCAGGTGAATTATGAAGCTGCAAGTTCTTCTTTGTAGTGAGCAAATATTAATGTTGTGAATGAATTGTCTCTTTGATTACTCTGAAAATTTTAAGAGCCAAAGAAAGCGAGTTATTAGAACATGGAATAGCTTAGTGGATGATCAAGTGTTATCATAGATGAGTTTAAGTCATGTCTGAATTTATTCTCAGAACTTGACAAATGGGACCAGCTCCATAGCAGTACAAATATTCAGTAGGTTATAGCTACCTTGGTAGACAGTCCATTGGTTGCAGATTATAGAGCATCACATTTATTCCTGGGGCCATACATGAAAGCTCAGTGAAGTCATTAGGAGAGGTGACATTACACAAGTCACACTATGTCATACCCTCCAATTCTCTTTAAGTCAAAGCATGAAATAAAAGGAATGAAATCATAATGGTGTGAGAGTACATGAGGTCCATATCAATCAACATCTACTGCGTGCTAAACATAGATCTATATACCCAGAAGGAGCAAAGCAATAACTTCGAGCAACAGAGATATGGCTGGGTCCCTCAGCCCTTCTGTTTCTAGGTTTCTCTGGTGCAGCCTATTATTCTTTCATGCTGCTCTTTTTTAATTACCCTCTTTGTCTGGGCCCTGTAGAACAGGATTGCCATCACATTGGTGGACTGAGGTTTCTCGGAGTGCTTCCCATGCTTTCCTGCTACCAGAGTCAGTAAGTGAAGCAGCTCCCCATTGTGAAGGCTACTGACTGACCCTGCATAACCAATGATAAGGTCTTCTTTCTCTCAGCCTTCCCTTGGTAAAATGAGGAAGAACAACAACCAGAACAGTAATAATAGTAATATCAACAGATAATCCCGTGGCACCGTAAAGACTAATACATGTTATTTTGGTATAACGTTTCTGAAAGCATTTAAAAAACTTGGCTGCTCTCCCTAGAAGCTTATGCCAAAGGAAACATATGTGGCATTAATGTGCTACAAGATTCTTGCTTGTATTTCCTGAAGAAGACTAACATGGCTGCCCTCTGTGGAAACAACAACAAAACAACAAACAAACAAAAAGCTCACTTATACAGACAGAGTGGTGGGTCTCCCAGGGCTTAGAAATGTCTAGATTAATGATGTCTTACCTAGAAAGTCTTAGGAAGCATGGCCAGTAGCCATATTTGTTGGGAGATTTGAGGATTTGTTATCCAAAAATAGTTACTTTTTAATCTCTCAAGAATCTTTGGCACTGGGCTAATTTTTCAACCTTCTGATTCCTCACTCAGGCCCTCTAGAATTCTCTAGAGGGGCATGGCCTCTTTGCCATGATGCCACTTTTGATACTTCCCAGATTTTGGCATTTTCCCCTATTCCAAATGGGATTGATATTGGAGTATGTTGCACAAGGTTATCACTCAATGTAAGAACTATCTTTTCCCCAGAGTGAGGCAGTCACCTCAGGTGGCAGACTTCTGGGGGTGGTACCCAACATCCTGTGATGCACTCCAACAACATTCAGCCATTTACATGGTCCCTGAGGACATCAGGCAGATGGATTGGAGGAAGTTTTGAGCACCCCTGTTTCTCTCCTTTCTGGTAACTGCTGAGGCAATCCTGGGCAGGTAGCAGAATATGGCAGCATTTTCTGCCAGGTTTTTTTTTTTTTGGGGGGGGGGTGTCTTACCCTTGCCCGGTGCAAGAAATCCACTTTTAAACCCTTTCTGATAGATGACAGTATGGCTTTTGTCTTAATACCTTTAGCAAGGACGAGCCCAGTCTGCCTTTCCACCTCATAACTAGCCCCACTGTCAAATCTCAAGACTAGTTCATTCTCCTAAAGTTCAAGCAAAACCACAACTAACAGAAAGGAAGGACATGTGCTGATCCAGACCATGGAAGAGGGTGAAGAAACCTAGTTCTGAGCATACCCCAGTAGAAGCAGGAGGCTAGCCCTCTCTGATGAAACCCACCTGCAGAAAGGTAGGCATAGGATCAGCAGTTTACAATATAACTCAATATAAATAACTATACAGTTCTAAAGCGCATGAGTTCGTGATAGAAGTAACAGCTAGAGATGGGCACGACTAGGGAAAATGACATTTTCGAGTTGTCGTGTGTCGGAGGCAGCCCGTTTCGGCTCGAAAATTCGCAAAAATTAGTCGGTTCGTTTTTTCGTTTTTCGTTGTCGTTAGTACTGGTTTTTTTGGGGGGTAGCGGGCTCCTGGAGGCACCTCTGTGGGGTGGGTGCCTCCTCTGGCCCGCTAGGAAGGGAAAGCGGGCTCCTGGAGGCACCCGTGGGTGCCTCCTATCCTCACCCACTAGGAAGGGGAAGCAGGCTCCAAGAGACCCCTCAACATGGGGGTCTCCCCTCCTCACCTGCTGCTGCAAAATGGCATGCATAGCCATATGGATATGCATACCAGTTGCAGACTATGAGACCAGTGCATTGGTGCACGACCGTCCATCCAGGAGAACCGTGAAGACTGGTCGCACCCGCTATGTCTCACAAAGAAGGGAATCGTACTTGCGTGTAGTGCAATGCAAGTAGATCTGGCTTAGGGTTAAGGTGGGTTAGTGCAAGGGCTAGGGTTAGGCTAGTGACAGGTAAGGTTATGGTGGGCTAGTGGGTTGCACCTCTGGGTGCCTCTCTGACCCACTAAGAAGACAGTCTGTGATGTATGGGTAAGGGAGTCAAGGATTAGGGTTAGAGTTAGGGGGCTAGGGCAGGTTTTAGGGGGCTTTTTGGCACATCCCAGAAGTCTCTGTGGCCAAGTGGCCATGCGATTGGTGGGATGGCTCCAAAAATTTGCATGGTCCACTCCCACATGGCCACTCGGCCAGCCCATCATTGCGCAGGTGTAAATAAAATAAAATAAAATAAAATCAATGGAGGACAGAGGAGGAGAGGAGAGACATTTTGTTGCAAGAAAAAACTCACTGCTACTGTAAAAAATCTGGCAGTTTATAAATTTTCGCGTGTTTCTGTTGTGCTTGTGTGTTTTTGGACCACGATTTCAAAAACAATATTGCGTTCGCCGCCCCATTTTGGATCCCCCGCCCGCCCGCACCGCATGGCATTGGCGACTCGAGTCCGGCTGCCCAGGACAGGAGACGGGGGGGAGGCGGGACCCCCCTCCAGAAACCACCCCTCCGGTAGGTGCCCTG
>JAHTLZ010000129.1:40622780-40632795 GCA_023846285.1 Phrynocephalus versicolor
AATGGGTGGGGGGAGAGTTTAAAACTTTTTTCCTGTGCCGTCCGTGCTGCTTGCTTGCGTTTTAATTGCGGCGGCCAGCGGCGAGACTGGGCTTGTTGCTGGCTGCGAGCGTGCAGCGAGTCCGACCAGAGTAGCCCAGGACGGGGGATGGGGGGGAGGCCGGGGACCTCCAGAAACCACCCCTCTGGTAGGTGCCCTGAGGCACGGCAGGCATTTTTCCGCCTGCTTTTTGGCCGGGAACCGGGTTTTTTTTTTTTAACTTTTAAAAACGTTTTTTCTGTGCCGCGTGGCATTGCGCGATCGCGCGATGCAAGTAACGAGCACAACAAATCAGACCGAAATTGTTTGTTCATCGGTTCGAGCTCGAAGTCTGGCGGAGTAATTCCCGTTACCGTTTCCGTAGAGTAACGGAACCGAGTAACGGAAACGGAAACGGGAATACCGCTAAGTCGTGCCCATCTCTAGTAACAGCCTTAGGAGCCTGAGTTTTGCTTCAACTTCCAAGGACAACATCCAAAGAATAGATGAAGGTAGGGCGTCCCTTTTTTATGTTCACAGTGGAAGTTCTAATTCTATGACCCCTGAGATGAATCTTCCATATATAGTGTAGGTGCTCGTGCCTGCCTTGTAGTTTACCAGTATAATATTTGAGGGTGAATGTTATTTGATTTAATGGGCTCAGGTTCCAGGAAGCCAGATTTTGTCAGAATATCAGTGGGGGGGGGCTTTCAAGTGTTAGAGCAATACAACAATGGAACCAATTACTTAGACAACTGGCGAACAGTCCAACGCAGGAGGCATTCAAGAGAGAATTAGACAGTCATCTGTCCGGTTAGATTCCTGCAATGAGGAGGGGGGTGGACTCAGTTGCTTTACAGGACCCTTCCAACTGTATAAAAACAGTTCATCTAATATCTGAATAACCTTTTGTTATGCTGGAGGAAAAGTCCACAGCTCTTTCATTTTAGATGTTGTGATGAGGCAACATACTAGAACAAACTTTGCTGACCTTACCATAATGAAAAAGATGTTTTTTCTTATGCCCCTGTCCATAGATTTTGTCAAGAGTGCAACTTGGAAGTGTTAATGGAGATGGAACAGTTAGAACTGAATTTTACCAGTGAGAGAAATATTAAACTTGCTGTGGCATCTTTCAAATTGATGTATCTGTTTCAAATGCATGCCAGAAGAGAGCACTCAGAGGCAGGCACAAATAATTGCATATGCATTAACTACTTTGCCATACAGTTAATTGCAGTATGATAAAATAGAGGTAATGAATAGAAATAAGTTCATTTTAATAATGTATGCAATGGACGCATACTACTCAATATGTATGTGCTCACATTACATCAGCAGAGTACAGCTCGTTGATAGACACCCACCATGCAGGCTGGTTGTTGTTGTTGTTGTTTTTGTTTTTGTTGTTAGGTGCCATCAAGTCATTTCTGACTGAGAGCAGCCAGTTAGATTACAGAAAATCAAGACCCACCTTAATGCCTTTCTTAACTTGCCAGATTAAATAACTTCTTCATGGCAACATATTAAAATGGGGAAGTAACAATAAGGAGAAAGGGACTGGCCGATTATTTTGCTATTATCAAGGATGCACATCAATGCTGTCGCTCTGACCTCAGTCAGATATTCCAGATATCCTATAAATGAGTCACTGATAGAGATGGGCACGACTTAGCGGTATTTCCGTTTCCGTTTCCGTTACTCGGTTCCGTTACTCTATGGAAACGGTAACGGGAATTACTCCGCCAGACTTCGAGCTCGAACCGACGAACGAACAATTTGGTCTGATTTGTCGTGCTCATTACTTGCATCGCGCGATCGCGCGCGATGCCAAGCGGCACAGAAAAAAAGTTTTTAAAAGTTAAAAAGCCCGGTTCCCGGCCAAAAAGCAGGCGGAAATATGCCTGCCGTGCCTCAGGGCACCTACCAGAGGGGTGGTTTCTGGAGGTCCCCGCCCGGCCTCCCCCCCTCCTCCGTCCTGGGATGCTCTGGTGTGGTGGTGGGACTCGCCCGCCGCAAAAAGCCCAGTCTTGCCGCCGGCCGCCAAAGTGCAACCAAGCGGCACGGGCGGCACAGGAAAAAACTTTTTTAAACTCTCCCCCGGGTCTCCCCCCCACCCATTCCCGGGCCAAAAAGCAGGCGGAAAATGCCTGTTTGACTAAGGGCACTCACTCAGTAGGGCACCTACCGGAGGGGGGATTTCTGGTCTGGAGGGGGGGTGTCCCAGCTTCCCCCCCCCTCCGTCCTGGGCTGCTCTGGTCTGGTGGGACTCGCCGCAGGCTTGCAAAAAGCCCACTCTCGCCGAGACGCCGACGGCCGCCGCAAATGCAAGCGGCACGGACGGCGCAGGAAAAAACTTTTAAACTCTCCCCCCACCCATTCCCGGGCCAAAAAGCAGGCGGAAAATGCCTGTTTGACTAAGGGCACTCACTAGGGCACCTACCGGAGGGGGGGTTTCTGGTCTGGAGGGGGGGTCCCGCCTCCCCCCGTCCTGGGCAGCCGGACTTGAGTCGCCTCGTCGCCATGCCATGCGGTGTGGGCGGGGGATCGAAAATGGGGCGGCGAATGCAATATTGTTTTTGAAATCGTGGTCCAAAAACACACACAACAGAAACACGCGGAAATGTATGAACTGCCAGATTTTTCACAGTAGCAGTGGGTTTTTTCTTGCAACAAAATGTCTCTCCTCTCCTCCTGTGTCCTCCATTGATTTTATTTTATTTTATTTTTTTTACACCTGCGCAGTGTGCAATGATGGGCTGGCCCAGTGGCCTGGCCAGCCATGTGGGAGAGGACGACCATGCAAATTTTTGGAGCCATCTCACCAATCGCATGGCCACTTGGCCACTGAGACTTCTGGGATGTGCCAAAAAGCCCCCTAAAACTTGCCCTAGCCCCCTAACCCGCTAACCCTAATCCTTGACTCCTACCCATACGTCACAGACTGTCTTCTTAGTGGGTCAGAGAGGCACCCAGAGGTGCAACCCACTAGCCCACCATAACCTTACCCGTCATTAGCCTAACCCTAGCCCTTGGACTAAAGCCACCTTAGCCCATAGCCAGATGTACTTGCATTGCACTACACGCAAGTACGATTCCCTTCTTTGTGGGACATGGCAGGTGCGACACGCTCGTACCAGGGGATCAGGTACTTGAGCAGGTGCTGGTCTCACTGCCTGCAAATGGTATGCATATCCATATGGTTATGCATGCCATTTTGCAGCAGCAGCAGGTGAGGAGGGGAGACCCCCATGTTGAGGGGTCTCTTGGAGCCTGCTGCTGCTGTCCCTTCCTTTATAGCGGGTCGGCGGAGGCACCCACCCCACAGAGGTGCCTCCAGGAGCCCGCTACCCCCCCCAAAAAAACCAGTATAACGATAACGAAAAAACAAAAAAACGAACCGACTAATTTTTGCGAAGTTTCGTGAAAAACGGAAACGAGCCGACACGGGCTGCCTCCGACACACGACAACTCGAAAACGTCATTTTCCCGAGTCGTGCCCATCTCTAGTCACTGACAATATTTCCTGACAGCTCTGACATGTCCGTTTTCACTTCTTCAATGTTGAGGCCCCTTATCATTAACATGGCTCCACTCTGTAAGCTGTGTTAAATGACTACTAGACATGGGCATGACTCAGCAAAATTTTTGTTTTTGTTTTTGTTTTTTTTGTTTCGTTACGCAACGAAAACAAAAAGGAAAATGAAAATTTTTCAAAATGAAACGGAAACGGAAACAAAACAAAAAATTTTGCTGTGTTTTTCGTTTTCGTTGCGGCAAATACATTGAACTGAAAAGAATGCTAACGAAACAGAAATTTTTCGTTTTCGTTTTTGTTTTTTTCATTTCATTACGCAACGAAAACGAAAACGAACCGAAACGGACCCCTCAATGAGCAAACGACAAACGAAACACCATTTTTTTGAGTCGTGCCCATCTCTAATGACTACCATTGATGAGGCTGAAGGAAATGGGTCCCAAACTTTTCATTCTGACCTTATAAAGTCATGTAATTGGCATGGAGCCTTCGGGCTAGCTGGGTTTCAACTGGCGTTAAAAGCACTCATCAGAGTTACAAGACTGTGAAAAGGAATATTATAGACACTGCATTTAAATGGTTCACACTCAGTGCAACTCACCACAAATTATGACCTGATACTGGAGTGCTAGGATGTCTACACATTCACAAATCTATACTCATTTTTATAACTCTCCTTAGAAGTCTGCCTTTCCACTATTGTCCTTGTCCTATGCCCTTCCATCTAGGTGCTTATTTATGCATCACTACAAACAAGGACAAGAGGAAGATATAGATTTTTATAAAACTACAGATGCAATATTGTAAGTAACAGCCACCTGGCGCACCAAATGGGCTGAATTTTTGTCCATCCACATGAAAGTGCAAGCGAGGGCAATGTGGCTGTACCATTTCTGGATGTTGCCAGCTGTCTCTTTCCTAGGAGGCAGCATGGAAGATCACAGAATGGCAGCCCCAGCCAGTTAGGTTAACCAGAGGGTGTATTCTTCTCCCATAGGTAGTCCACATTGGCCAGTTCAAATCCAGACCATTTTAAAAAGAGAAAAACTTGGGGTATTAAAAGGAGAAAACTGACAACTAGAGATGGGCACGGAACGAACAATTTTTCATTTTTGTTTTTCGTTTTTCGTTTCATTACGTAACAAAATGACAAATGAAATTTGTCTCTAAAATGAAATGAAACAAACAGAAACACGGGGATTTTTGTCGTGCGTTTCGTTTCCGTTACAGCAATGAAGTGAGCTGCTTTAAATGCTAAAAAAAATCACGTAAAATTGGAATAAATGGTAACAAAATGGTAACAAAACGGTAACAAAACAAAAACAAATTTTTTGCAAAAAATTCACGAACAACGGAAACGAACCAAAACGTACCTCTAAATGACAAACGACAAACGAAACTCCATTTTTTCTATTCGTGCCCATCTCTACTGACAACTCAAAGCTGCCACTTGGGGTTTTTGGACTTTTCCCCCATCCACACATCCTTTGTGCTTTTGGGTGTTAGACTCCTGTTTGTTATGTCTTAGCTTTGTTGAAGGAGGTTGGAAGCATGAGGATGGATCTGATTGGGTAGAGGTAGTGCCAGGCAGTGTACTTGACCCTCCCTAGTGCTTTACCCTTATGGGGTGGTGCAAACACACATTACTGGGCTCAGCTCATGAGACTGTGGAACTCTCTGTTCTAAGGGTGCTGGTTAACCACGTTTTCCTGTTACCTTGGTTGTAGTATAGGATGGCGTTGGCAGATGGGATGGCTGATGTTGAGCGGTCCTCCATTCTAGCACCAGTACTAGTGGCAAATCCTCTCAGTATGTGGCCTGTTTTACTTCTAATGCTTGTATACTTAGGGGTTCATTTCACAACTTTCAAGGACCGCCATTTGCCAGCTTAGATGACAAATGCAGATACAAATTTGGAAACAATGACCTGGCCAGAATCCAGATAAATATTTACACCTGCATAAGAACAGCTAGCTAATGGCTGAAGTCCAGTAGTTGGTCACCATCAGATGAGGACCACTGAACCCGTGAGGGGATTGGGTGAGTCAATTCCTGTATAAGTTCCGTCAATTCAATAGATCTATTCTATTTGTAACTTACTTCTGGATTTCAGCCATGGAGTCCCCAACAAATTCCTAGTCACATGCCGAATCACACAACTAATGTGCTACTCCGAATTCAATTGTGGACTAATAAATTAGCATTTATTCACCATTCGAAGTTACACTAATGCACTTAATATAGGTATAAGTATTAACTTGGATTATGGCTATGGAAAAGACTCAGAATTCATGGATTTGAAGCATGGATTCCTTAAACCAAAAATTCTCAGTGAGGTGAAGTAATGAATTGACAGGACAAGACTGGCAACCAATAAAGCCTATCACAACACAGACCACAAACAGGAATTATTTGTCATTGGTAGGTATTGACAGAGACCACTCATGTGCACCATCAAGAAACTGTAGCTCACTCTGGGCAATAATGCTTCCTTCTCTCAGAGTTTGAGTCGCAGGTCTGTGTCAGTTTTCCCTGGGTGTGCTTTCCAAAGCACCCAGACAAATCAAAATGCCTTCACCACCACGGCCATAGCTAACAACCCATTCTTGATAGGTTTCAGCACCTTAGGCTATTGTTCACCTTAAGGCCATGGATACTATTGTCTCCCTAACGAGCCTATTCAGGCCATTGTTCATCTTATGTGCCTAATTCAGACCACGGTGACAAGAGGTCAAAGCTGACTGTCTATAAGATGCAGGACTCGCACTAGCTGTATTCAGACTGATGAAGCTGTTTGGATGAGTAGCGAAACGTTTCTATCTCTCAAAAAGAAGTCCAGTAGCCATGACTCAACTTCCAGATTGCCTTCCAATCTATAATTCTAATTCATCTTATTATCTCCATTGCTGGATGGGTTCCCGCCCAGTTCCAAATACAAATCTTGCCATTGCCCTATGCAAGCGGTCCATGGCCCATTTATTGGCATACAGTCCAATTTCAATATCTATATCAGAATGAGATGAGGCAGGATAATGGAATGAAAGATCCATGCCACTGGAGAGGTATCCTGTTAAAACAGGGAGTAACTAATTATCGGGGGACAGATTAGATTGCTACCTCTACATGCCACCAGGAGACAAGGCCTTGGGGCATGTGAAGCTGGACAGCAAAAGGGACACATTCACTTAAGAGACATTGTTGCCTCCCATCTTTTCATTGTTGTTTCAAAATAGCATGACATCAATGTTTAATGAGACAAATTAGAACACACACCCTTCAATTTATTCCCTGGGTTGTTTGAATAAAAAACTTGAATTAGTGACCTAAATATAAATTGAGTGGGTTGATGGAATATGTATATCAGTATTAAAAATGGGTTGAAATGTAGTAGAAAGAGGCTAGCCACTGCAATAGCTGGTCCGCAGAACTACAATGTAATATAGTGGTAAAATGCTAGAGCAAGAACAGTGAAACTTATTCTTTTCTGTTCAGCCACAGAGTTAACTGGTCACTTGTGGGCCACTCTCTGATGTATTCCCAGAGGATTGTTGTGAGGTGAAAATGGGGGTGGAGGTAATCAGGCACATTCCTACCCTGATAAAATGAAATGCAGGATAGCCCGCATGTGGTCACCTCCAGCAACATTGGGGGCGGGCGGGGGGGGAACATTTATAAGAACAAATAGCTCACAGTACTTGTTGACAATTACGCTTTAAATGGGAAGTTTAAAATTAGGACTACAAATACTTACAGGAAGTGATAATTGAAAAGCAGTTCCCGAGTTGGATGCTTATACTGAAGCAAAACTTTTTTTTAAATCTAAAGGAATATTGTCCAAGTTAAATTTGATAAACCTCTAAGAACAGAATGTGTCTCTCAGTGAGATGGGCATGAAAGGTCAGCTCTGTGGTTCATCGTTATGGTGTGTTTACTGCCACAAGATTTATTTTTGGCTAGTTCAGCACCACACTCCTGCTGGTGGGCACCCACTCAAAGGCAGTGCTTGTAGGGAGTGGGGCAGAGAAGCCTTGGCATGGCCTCCAAGTGGGCACCCACATTTAAAGCTTCATTCTGTCCCGTTTTAGATGTCAACACATTGTACAGCAAGCCATTCATTCTCATAAATGTGTCCCCCCTCCCCCCGCCACCACCGCCAGCATACCTTAATTCTTGACAGCCTTCTAGGCAGGGGAATTAATGTTTAGTCATAAACACTGCATGCCAATTTACAATCTATACACAGATATTTTACATTGGCAAAAATATGGAAAGATAAAGGAGTGCTATGGAAGTGTTTAGACAAACCTTATGGTGTTCAAAAGCAGCTACGGCAACTAAGGAAAGTGTACAGCCAATGCTATTTTCCAGAAGGCAGACATTGTTTTTATGTCCTACAGATAAACCCATTATAAGTTTTGATCAAAGCAAATACGCTCACTTTGAGACTTTGGGTACATGTAAATTGCTTTGTTATATGTATGCATTTGCATATATTTGTAACAACACTTGATCCTTCTGAAACAGTGCCTTACACTTCTTGATGCTGTGTTGAATTTAAAGTACCTGTAGTGCTTTGCTGCTAAGGAAAATATCTTAACAAAAACCCTCTTGCTAGGGAAATCTGTAGCTCAAACACATCAGTAAAGTTGATGAATACAAAGCTACTGCTGCTGTGCTAAGGCCCGCTTTGGAATAAGACCATCTTTTTAAAAACTGTTTCAAATTTTTAAGATGAACAAATGAAACATTTGCCATATGGGCTCACTGTTAAATTTCTGTTGAATTTATGTTTTGCGCATACACAGCAGTTCACAGTGTAGGATATCTTTCTCATTTGTATCTTCATTTTGTAAGCTCTCTGCTTATTTCTACACTGATTAACTTTCCCTCTCACCTCCCATTAATTAATGCATTAACAAGAATAATCAAAATGTGTGAACATCTGGCATTTTAGATGTTCTTAAACTCAGCCTCTAGCTCGTGTTCATCACTGCTCCATCTATACATAAACAGAATTATAAGGTATTCAGAATGTGTATGCACATGCAGAGATTTTTCCCCTTTAATTGAAAAACTGCATGCACACATTTAACTTGGAAGTGTCTTCTTTGCTTTATGACTTGCCTTCATTATCATGCCTTGTTAATTCTATAGATGACAAGGTTAGATAATTATGGCCTTCTTCATTAAACATCCCTTTGTAATTAACACAGTGCCTCTGGGTTTAAGACCTCTCACTCATTAAGCAGTATATAGGGCTTCAACAATATTAGTAGAGCAGCTTCTCTTACCCATCAAACATCTCTATGGCAAATTAAGGTCACTGCTGTTCCTTTCACTACATGACTTTTCAAAGATGAACTCCTGCTAGTTTTGATAAGAGGAGTTAATTGAAAATGGCATTTTCTATATCTAAATAATACTTGCAGTGCAATCCTATACATGTTTATTGGAAGTCCAGTGTGCCTTCCTCCTGTTTGGATTGCAGCCCTGGCCAATTGGTTCAGATATATTTCACACAAACCCATCAGGTACATAACAGCAGGATACTGTAGCAGAATGTCAATTGGCATGAAAAGAAGCATGCCTCTAAATACCAGTTGTTGGGAAAGTGGCAGATACTTTCCGCCGTTAGCTGGCATGGTTTGCCGTAGGCTTCTGTTTGGCCTCCATGATAAGCAAATGCTGGACCTTTCAGCCACTGGAATACACGTATATTCCATAGCACAGCTTGGTCTCTTAAGAGGGATGTGGAGCAGGACCCCAACTTGGTCTATGACCAAATGGAGAACCCATCTAGGTGCCTGACTAGCCCTGTGCTATTTTGGTGACACACCTGACTCAGTGTTTGTCTGAGTCTGTGATTGTGTTTGTTTGTTTCTGGATCTCCATGAAAACCCCAATTTCCACGAAATGAGGCACACATAAAAGGCTATGAGATGGAGTGTGGGTGAAGGCTATGCTAAGTCGTAATCATTTTTAGGGTTGTAACAGGCAGGAGGATTTGCTTCTGTTTCCATGCATCATGGCAGCCATTGCTCAAAAGCCATCACCATAAACAAGAAATTTAAAAAAGTAGAAGTACAGTGGACCCTTGTATAACAAACAGCTTGTATAACATAAAATTTGTACAACATAAAAAATTCCGGAGATAGGGGAAATTTGCTTAACATAATTGCCTATGGGGAGAATCTGTACAACATAAAAATGGGATCACTCAGTTTTCAATGCATTCCTATGTGAATTTGTATAAAGGAAAATTTGCTTAACATAATTTCATTTGGAACGAATTAATTCCTTTATACAAGGTACCACTGTACAAGGTAGGGAAGATACAATGCAGCCTGATAATTCTGGCCTAGCTAGTCAAAGCCCATACAAACAGAATGCAATCATTTACCCAGAGTCTCACATACAAACTGATTCCTTAAGTACTGTAACTGTTGAATAAAAAAACAA
>JAHTLZ010000129.1:40634295-40645578 GCA_023846285.1 Phrynocephalus versicolor
TCTTCCCAAACCAAGAAAGTTTTAGACTTGAATATTCTAACATTTTATTCTTAATTTCTTTCTTCAGTTTACTATAATTAAATTCCTTTAGTTTCCGTGTGTCCTTTACTAATTCTATACCTAAATACTTAATTGAGTTACTTATCTTACATCCGTAGTTATGGGTAAACACTTCTTGTTCTTCCTTATTATGATTAAACAACATCACCTGAGATTTCTGCCAGTTAACCCTCAATCCAGATATTGACCCAAATTTCTCCAAATGATATTTAACTCTATCCATACTCTCTAGTGGATTTTTAATTGTCAATAAGGAATCATGTGCAAAAAAATTAATCTTTACTTTATTATCAGTACCTAATCCGCTAATTAACTCATCATTCCTTATTTTATCCGCAAACATTTCAATCATTAAACAAAATAGAACTGGGGAGAGGGAGCAACCTTGTCTAGTACCTCGGCCTAGAGATATCCGATCTGAAATCCCATCATTAATTATTATCTCAGATGTATTTTCAGAATATAATTGATCTATGGCCTCGTGGCGCAGTGGTTAAATGCCTGTACTGCAGGTAAAACTGTGCTCACGACCTGGGGTTCAATCCCAGGTAGCAGGCTCAAGGTTCACTCAGCCTTCCATCCTTCCGAGGTCAGTAAAATGAGTACCCAGCTTGCTGGGGGGGGGGGCAATGTGTAGCCTGCACACTGTAATTAAATTTGTAAACCGCCCAGAGACTACTTAAAGTGGTATCGGGCGGTATATAAGCAGAACACTTTCACCCATCTAAATTTCATTCCAAACGCCCAATTTTCAATCACTATTTTTAGTGTTGGCCATTCCACACAATCAAAAGCCTTAAATATATCCAATGATAGAATACCAGCCTTCTGTTTATTCATTTCTGTATCATATATAATATTCAGCACTCTTCTAGTTAAATTAAGCATTTGTCTTCCCTTTAGAAACCCGTTTTGATCTTCCTTAATATATTTTGTAATAAACCCACTCATTCTATTCGCTAATATTGCGGTAAAAATCTTAGCATCTTGATTTATTAATGAGATAGGTCTATACGAACTAGGGTCCATCAAATCCTTGTTAGGTTTTGGAATGACAATTGTTAATGAATGTTTCCAAGATAATGGTATTTTATCTCCTTGTAAGATTCTGTTGAAAAGTATTTTTAATCTTGGAACTAAAACTGATTTAAACAATATATAAAAATCTGAATCTAGTCCATCACAACCCAGGGTTTTACCGTTTTTTAGCTTATCGATAATTGCTCCAATCTCTTCCTCTTGAATTGGTTTTTCTAGTTCCCTCATGTCTGTCTCTAGCATCTTTTCTTTAACAATTTCTTTAACATAGTCTTCTATGTCTGCTTTTGGGACATTACCTCCCTTATATAAATCTTCATAAAATTCTTGAAATATTTGCAATTTTTCTTTCATCAGGCTACACTTCTTTCCTGATTTATCTCTAATCACACCTATTGCGTTTTTTGCTCTTCTAGCTTGACATAACGGTGCCAAAAATCTAGAGTTTTTATTACTAAATTGAAAATAATTTCTCTTCATATACATTAAATCTCTCTGAACTTTGTCTAATTCTATGCTATCTAATTCTTTTCTTTTAGCTTGAAGTTCTAAAAACGTTCTATTATCTCTATTTACAAGATACTTATGCTCCAGGTTTTTAATTACATCTTCTAATTTCTTAATATTCTCCTCTTTCACTCTTTTAAATTTACACGTTTCCTTTATAATTAATCCCCTCATAACTGACTTCATGGTGTCCCATATCAATCCCATTTTACTTCCAGCTGCTTCATTTATAGACCATATTTCTAGCCATTCATTTTTTACCCTTTCAATTCCATCTACATTTTGAAAAATACTAGAGTTCATTCTTCATCTTCTTGCCTCTTTATAATCTTTTTAAACCTTTATTTCCATTTCCATTAGAGCATGGTCCGTTACTTTTATAGTCAGAACACATTTTGTCTCCAGCAGCAGTGTTTCCCTTCCCAATGAACTCGAAAACCATATTATCAAAGTCTGCCAGATTAGTAGTTGCATTAGAAATCGGCTGGAATATGTCAAATACACCAATGCAAGAAAGAAAAGATACACTGGATTTCTTAATTATAGCATGGCTTTCTCTTGTCTCTTCCCCCATCTTCTCAGCAGCAATACTACCTCTTTGAAGCCTTCTTTTGTACTATAGTTGATATTGCAGATAGATTATTGCAACACTCTCTACATGGAGTTGCCCTTGACTCTTGTTCGGAGACTGCAGTGGGTACAAATTGCAGCAGCCAGACTGGTGGTGGGTGCGGGTAGATATGACTGTATCACCCCAGTCTTGGCTCATTTGCATTGGCTGCCCGTTGTGTCCCAAATAAGGTTCAAGGTACTGTTTTTGGTTTTCAAAACCCTCCATGGCTTGGCACCTGAGTACCTGGCAGAGCGGATCTCCCAAAGGTGAAATGAGGCCCGACCCATTAGAACATTGCAGGCGTTCTCACTTCAGGTAGCCACATGTAGGGAGGCCCAGAAAACAGTGGCTCGAAACTGGGCCTTCTCCATGGCCGCCCCTAAGCTTTGGAACAAATTTCCAAGTCAGAATTGCCTAGCTCAGTCCCTGCCTGCCTTTTGAAAAAGCTCTTAAGACTCTGCTTTTTAGAGAGGCATTCGGTGACCACTAATTTTATTTTTTAATTTTTTTTTATATCATCCACCCAGAGTTCCTTTGGAAGACAGGCAGTACAGAAATGTATAAATAAAGATTTCAAGTTTGGAATTGTGTTCCATGCTTACAAAAAAAAAAGTCGGAGAGGTGGCTTTGGTAAAGGGTGGCTATAAGTTCAGTGGAAGATGTTCAGCACCTCTTTCACTGCATCCTTTTTGGCTTCATAACTGCTCAGCATGACCATGTGCTCAACAGGCTCCACAGCGTTGCTTCTAACGTATTCTAGAGATTGGCCTTGGAGATTTTCCATAGTATGTGCGAGGTGAGATGCACTGTAGCTTAACAGCAGCCCAGTTTAACTCTTGACATTTTCCTATAGGCTTTAGAAAGACCCTGGTCTGAAACTTGCTATTAATAAACTGACAATTTAGCAACACTGGCCTGAAAAGGCTCCATTTTTCCTCAGAACTGTTCTCATGGTGCCCTAAATATCTTAAAAGAGCAATAGATAGAGGGGACACCACATTTTACTTCAGCATCCAAGTGTGTAGGGAGCGGTCACCTCATTTTAGAGAAGGTGAAAATTTCCAACATTGCTCTTAAATTTGATGTGTGCCTCCTGTGCATCTTGTCATAGAAATATGGGACTTTTCCCACTGATAATGTCATGGCAGCCATTTGGGTGTGGAACATGTCTTTGAGGGACAATGAATCAAGTGGAAAGAAACATGTTCCCTACCTGATAGATGTTGCCCATGCCATAAAAATGTCCCAGGATTTTCCATGACAGCACAGTGCCTTGTCATCTTTCAGGAAATTATTCCTGTAGCGGAAAAAATTGCATGTTTCAAGATTGCAATGTGCTTTGATGGCCTATCGTATCCTCTTTCTTTCAGTGTTCCAACACAGTACGCACCTGCACACACCTACTAACCTATTAAATTGTGTGGCTAATAGAGATGGGCACGAAACAAAAAAAATGGTGTTTTGGTTTTTTGTCGTTGAGAGGTCTGTTTTGGTTCTTTTCTGTTTGTCGTGAATTTTTGGAAAAATTTCGTTTCCGTTTTTTGTTTTTTCGTTTGTCGTTTCTACCTGCTTTTTGCGTGATTTTTAAAGCATTTCCGTGTGGGGGCGTCCTGCAACGCCCCAGACCAGAGGGAAAACACTTTAAAAAAATGGATGCTGGCAGAGACACAGTATAGACTAGGTATGCAGGGAGGCTGCAAAGGCAGCGGTGGGCGTTGCCCAGGGTGCAAGGCAGCTGCAGAGTGACTGCACTGTGGGGCAAGGGAGGGTACTCACCAAGAGGTACACACACGCACACACAGGGAGGCTGCAGGACTGAAGCTAGAGTTGCAGACAGCAATCCCACCCTAACTCCCACCAGAGACTGCAAGGAGGACGGGGGCTGCCAGAGCTTTTTATGCCCTCTGTGGCTGCCAGACCTGCCCAGTCTGCAACCTGGGCATGCTATTGGTTGAACATGATCCCATCACATGGCTTGCCTCCATTTTGTGGCTGGTGGCGACATCCATTTTAAAGGGAAAAGAAAAATACATAGCGATGGGAGAAGACAAAAACAAACGTTTTAAGGAACCCAACCCCCGGTAGGTAATAATTTCAAATAATTATCGCATTATCGCTGTGTTTTTACAGATGTCCAGGGTGTTTTAAAACCCAAGAAATCAATCAATATTAGGCTTCTGGGAGCCATTTTGGGTCGATGTCCCCTAACTCCCCTTAAAGGAAAAAATACAGCAATCTGAGAAAAGACATAAATGCACCTTTTAAGGACCCCACCCCCATGGCAGGTATTATCAGACAATATAAATAATTATAGCTGCATTTTTATGGATGTCCAGGGCATTTTTTAACATTTAAAACAGCTCATTTCATTGCACATTGCCATTAATGGAAATGAAACGTAATGACCACAATTTTTGTGGTTCTGTTCGTTTAGTTGCATTTTCATCACAATTTTCGTTTGTTGTTTCGTTATGTAATGGAATGACTAACGACTAACAGAAACGAAAAACGTGTTCTAACAAATACCATCACTGAAGAAGTACAGACCTCTCTCAAAGGCTGTAACTGTACATATATATCATGTTGTTATTATGTGCCATGAAGTCAGAGTTGACTTACAGACATCAATGTAAGTGTAATATTTAAGGAATGGTTTACTAGTTTTCTGCACCTAGTGAGCTTCCATGACTGAGTGGATATTTGGACCCGGGCCTCCAAAGTCTTAGTCCATCACCCTATTCACACCACCACACTGGGTACCCAGTATCAAGTCCATCAAGTGTAAGAAATCCACTCTAGATACAGGATTGTGAGACATGACTGGTAAAAACGATATCCGTTTGTCTTCTCTGCCAGTCATTCCTCTACCTCCCTGAAAGTGCTACATAGCAGGTTGAAGGACCATGTAATATAGGGTAGACTGTAGAGGATATGATTTACAGTTACCAGAACCTCTCTCTCCATTAAGGTTAAGTCCCAAATCCACTTGAGTCTATTTTGAATATAGGTACATAAAATGCCAGACAACTCAGTGATTTAGGTAAGAGATGGGCACGAATTAAAAAACAAATTTCAAAATTCATTCAAAATTTATTAATTTGTCAATTCATATGCATATGAATATTCACATTAATTAATGCCTCCCAATGAGTATGAATTAATGATTTTTAGTGATTTTTTTAATTTGACAGATCATTGGGCTATAAAATGACACCCAAGGAGTCTAGTGACACCAAGTTTTTAGGGGCATTTCTCCAGACTCTTTACAATCTCTCCAAGAGTGAGCTTCCCAAGCCAATTACTAAAGGGCATTCTGCTGGTGTGGGGGACTTTTTAACATTTAAAACAGCTCAAATCCCAATCTTCACCAACCATGGAGGGGTTGTAGTGGAGAGTCAAGTGAACCTTCTTTGCAAATATGGTGTCCCTAAGTGCCTGGAGGGCAATTTCTTGGGAGCCCCTCTTTGAGAGTATATGACACAGATGCCTGGAACCGAAACGTCACCAACCTTGCAGAGGTTGTAGAGAAGATTCAGGGGAGGCTCTCCTGCAAATCTGGTGTCTCTAGGTGCATTAGAGGCCATTTTATAGAATTCTGAAATTCATCAATGTCCTGTTCTATGATATGTGCTGAATCTATCAGCCTTGAAAGCTGCCCAGAGTTCCCTCGGGAAGATGGGCGGGGTATAAATCTAATAATAAATAAATAAATAAATAAACCTGGATGAGTCATGAATCAAAATGAATTACCATTTTTCTGATTCATTCTCCTGTTTAGTTTGGAAGCCAGAGATAGGAAGTTCAATTTCCCACTGAGCCTCCTTGACAGGGGCTAAAATCTATGATCCAGGGGGTCCCTTCCAGCTCTATAGTTCTAAGGTGTCTTAAGAGAATCAGATTAGGATTATTCCCAAGACTTGCCTAGAGATTTCTGGCATTCTGTTGCAGCAGTCCATCCATCTAAAAATTGACCCAGCTCAATCCTGTCCAGCATCCAAAGCCTGATGAAATTGCAGTGTTGAGGGTGGTACTGCAGTATGCATAATATCTATGTTCTACTGTGATCCAAATAAAAATGCTTGTTTATTTTAAAGGAGCTGGAATACAGTATTTCCATCTACTCTCCAGTCACTTATGTATGGCTATGCTTTTATGATTTCTGCTTTCTGTATGACAAATGAGAGTAGGGGTAGATCAAGACCACTCTCTGAGCTTCTGATGAAGCCAGGACTTGAGCAGTGGTTTTAAACCAACCATCCGCCTGCATAAATGACTGGCTTTCAAGCAAAGCACCTGAGCCTTTCTCGGGTGTCGGAAACATGTGAGAAGAGTGAGCACTTTTTCTTATGTTGCCAAATGAATGTGAGTGAGTTGCCTTTGGCAGGCCAGTTTGAACAGCAAGCAGAAAATTGACACTTGAACAGTAGCATCACTGGGATGTGATGCCTTACAGTTTGGCTCTTTCATCTATAATGCAAACCAAGAAGCTTTTTATTTGCAAAATCAGTAGTGAGTAAATTCAAAAGGTTAGGTATTTCTCAGATGTGTTAGGAAATAACAAGCCTCCAATAAGCACTTCACAGGAAAGTATAAGCAACAACCCCCACAACAAACAGCAACAAATGATGTATTTGATTTTTAAGAAGTAGGTATGAATAAGAATTTCCCTGCCTTTTGTTCACAGTCAGTGATGTGATTTAAATCAACTCACATACAGTATACTGTTACTCCCCCTCCCATTTTTTTTGAAAGAAATATGCTGACAAACTAGACATTCTAACAAGTCCCCAGGGTTAAGACTGCTCCACATTTAAGATACTGTTACAAGGCTGAAAAAATATGTGAGGTGGACAGTTGTTCTTCTTGTCTATTGAGGCTTAGGGCTGGCCCATAAAATCAGTTTAGAGAAATACGCCATTTCTTTGCCTATCCCCATCAAGTTCATTCTTTTTACACACCAACACTGAATTGTTCTCAGCCTTTTATTACTGGGTAAATGGTATCCAATGAGAGAGCCTCCTGAGATTAGATTAGTTCATGTATTATTATCATCAACAGCTGTAACTAGAATAGAGAAATTGGGACATTGACCTATGATGCTGAAATTTACAGGACACTGTTGCAGAGTTTTGAATTTCTGAAAAATTCCTTTGGCTATGCAACAGAAGTTCAGGGATTCTACAGAGTAGAATAACTTCACGTTCCTCTGAGACATTAGTAGGAGAAAGAATAAAAAATGTTTCATTACATACAGATGGGAACAGATTTGCAGCAAATTAAGAAACAACTTACTGCCTCTACTGCTTCCAACAGACTGTAGAGCAGGCATGTCCAAACTTCGGTCCTCCAGATATTTTGGACCACAACTCCCACAGTCCTTTACCACTGGCAATACAGGCTTGGAATTCTTGGAGTTGTGGTCCAAAACATGCCTGCTCTAGAGATATAGAAAGAGGATGCACAAAGCATAGAACCTGGGCTGTGCTTGAATTCAGAGGTAGGGGGGAATAGTTGATTCGTACTGGATAGATTGACAGTCACTCCAGCGCAGAAAGGTCCCTCTCTGCCACAACTTCTTAAGGCAGCATGCAAGGTTGTAAACAAAAAAAAAAAAAAAAACCAGCCACAAGAAGTTGCTACTGGGTTAGTACTGCTGGTGGTATTTGCTACTAGAAAAGCATTAAGTTGACTACCGTAATTGTGTTTGCTGCCTCCAGACACTCCTCTCCAGACAGAGGAAAAATGTAAAAATAGGTGGGCTCAGTAAATATCTAATGTGGTTGTTGCACCCAGCTGTCTTAGCTATCTAAACCAGTGTCTCCCCCATTTCCTCTATCTTCTTCTCACACATGCCAATTACTCAGTACCCCACATTAACTAAAATGCAGGAAAAACCTGAACACAAAATTTGCCAGATAGAGTTCTGCTATCATCAACACAAAATTCACTGTAGTACTGGCTATTCCCACAGTCTTACCAGTAACACCTTGAAGAAAGCCACCCTAAATGTGGAGATGTTACCTTTTGGGACTGTCTAGGGATGGAAAACCCAAGGCTTGGCTTCATATGCAACTTTACAGCAGCCCTTCCTCTTCCTGTCTCATCTAAGGCTGCTTTCACATGACCACTAAAATCTGCTACAAAGTGTCCGCAGATGTGGAGCATAAAATCGTTTTCCCATGAGAAGCAGACTTAAAAAAATAGTGCAACCACATCCACTTAAACACGACCCAGTGCATTTTACAAGTAGCTGGTCTCAAGGTGGTAAAATCCTTGTTACTGTTCCGATGCAAATTTTAAACTGTTACTCGAGTCTATGGGAACACGGAAAATCTGCACCAAAAGCATTTTGCCCCCGTTACAGTATCTTTGCTGCGGTTCTCAGTCGTGGGATCAGAATGGTTATGGATTTTCAAACATGACCAGGCTAAAACATGTTGTAAGTCTCCCTCGCTCAAGATGTGGTGATGGCATCTAGCTTGGATGCCTTCAAAAGGGGATTGGACAGATTCCTGGAGGAGAAGTCCACCACAGGTTACAAACCATGATGGAGACATGTAATTTCCAGGCTTAAAACTGGGGTACTTCAAGGACCAGATGCAGGGGAGTGGTATCAAGTCTCGTGCACTCCCAGACACATTTGGTGGGGCTACTGTGAGATACAGGAAGCTGGACTAGATGGGCCTTTGGCCTGATCCAGCATGGCTCTTCTTATGTTCTTATGTTCTTATGAATATTCAATCTGCAATATCAACCATGTGACCACTCCAGGTGTGTAGTTATCCAGATCAAAGTTTGCTGCAGATCTTAGCGGCCATGTGAAAGCAGCCCAAGGCAGACATGCCTGGTAAAAATCAACTTGCCAAGAACTTTACATCTAAGAATAATCTCCTGGCAAAGCACGTCTTTGCCAGGTTTGGATTTTTGGTATTTGCTTTGAAAAAGTGGATATTGTCCACAAAAACTTGCAATGATTTTTTTTAAAATGGTGGCCTATTAAAGGTATTGCCTATAGCCAAGTCTTGCATTTGTATTTTGTAATGGCCACATGGCTCCCCATTTTATTTCAATAGGGATTTCTGGAAGTTGTATTCCCCCTAGCAGGTGAGCAAATAGACTGTTTCCATTCCAGGGCCTGAATTTCTTCCCCTGATTAATAGATAGAGAGACTAAAAGGAACTATAACCAGGTCTTGGTTCAGCCCTAATAATTCACTTCAAATGTTACCTTGTTAACTACACTTAACAAAAACAAGCCCGTCTTTGCTGGACTGCCTCCAGATAAATCACCAGGCTTTTAAGGGTTCCAGAGGAAGAGTAACGAAACAGCCAAGTTGTGCATGCATGTGTTCCAAGTTTCCAACAGAACATCAGTTTTCAACCGCTGCTTTTCCTGACCTTCCAATTGCCTTTTAGGAATTCATGTAGATTCATAAGGATGCCGAAGTAGAGACTCATAGAAATTAGTGACACTTCTTCTTTGGGACTACCAAGTCCCATTATTCCAATAGATCTACTAAGTATGTTTGATGCATGTTTCAGCCTTCATCCCCCCCCCCCCGGATAATGGATGGCCAGCGTGGGGTGGAAGGAGAATAAAGTCCAGTCACCTGACTAGTTGTGATATGTTTTACATGGTCCATGAAGGTCCCCTTTACAAAAGATCTGGGACTGAAATATCAGAATAAGACATAAGAACATTGACAGTCCCTTGGTAAACATTCCATTAAACTGTAAAACATTCAGAACAAGATTTATACCCCTCCTCCTTTTGAGCCATCAAACATGTTTTTCCTCATAACTACAATTCAGCTTATTTGAATACAGTGTTGCTTCATTGTGAAGCCTTCTGTGTCCATGCTTTGCATACATTAGACTTCCTAGGGATTAAAAGAAAGGCTTGATCTGAACTGTATTCTTTAATGAGTAGCAAGACATATGTGGCTCTTTTACATTTGGTGGGTCTATTTTTAATCATTATTTTCCTTTTTCGGATATGTTGTTTTTACTTAGGGCCTATTGCTAAGTGCATGTTAAGGTGAATTATCCTTTATAGATTATAAATGTCAATTAAATTCAGCTTGCTTATCCTGGATTGAATATGACTTTCTCTGGCAATTTGTGCTTGATAATGAAGGAGATAAATTTATTTTATACATTGATTTAAATTATGTTGTGCAGCTCCATGTGCATACTATAGATCAGTGGTTCTTAACCTGTGGGTCCCCAATTGTTCCTGGACTGCAGCTCCCAAAAGTCCTCATCACTCACTGAGCTGGTCAGGATTTCTGGGAGTTACAGTCCAAGAACATCAGGGGACCCACAGGTTGAGAACCATTGCTATAGATCATGCCATCAGCAGGGTCAACTCACCTCTTATTGAAGGCTTCCTTTTGTGATTTCAGGGTGCATGTAACTTGTATATGATGCAACAAAGTTACATGCACCCTGAAATCACAAAAGGAAGCCTTCAATAAGAGGTGATTTGACACTCACTCCTGCATCCCCAAATCACCTTTAATCAGTGTCTATTTGCCTTTCATCAGTGATAATTTGTCACTGCTGATGACGTCATCTCTGTTGCACATCCAGGGCTGCACTACAGGATTTCAGCTCCTGGGTGTGGTCAAGCCAATGTTTAGTGTTTTTAAGCTTTAGTTCTAAGCACACCTTAATGAGATGGGAGACTTGTGTATGAGTAAATAATATGATTAATATTGTTTAGCTAAACCTGTTGTTTATAACTAACAGACTTATTAACTGCATGTTGTGAAGTCAACTGTGAGTCATGGAGACACCCCACCCCTTTAAAGTTTTTTTAGCTGGAGAATACACAGAAGTGGCTTGCAGTTCCCTTTCCTTTGGGGCATCCTGAGGCCTGGTGTAGCTGTCCACAGTTTTCTATTACATTTTCTCGCATGTTTCCATTGTCTAAAAGTTTGTGTGTGTGTGTGTAGCTTTCAAGCTTACACATGTCTACTTCTGCATATTTTAAAACTATGGGCATGGTTTGGCATCTCTCTCTCTCTCTCTCTCTCTCTCTCTCTCTCTCTCTCTCTCTCTCTC
>JAHTLZ010000129.1:40660448-40682927 GCA_023846285.1 Phrynocephalus versicolor
CTGTTTTGGGATCCTGTTACCTGATCAGAGAGGAACTCAATAGTTAGCTTCTTCTAATGGAGGCGCCTATGTAGAAAAAGCTTCTGTTCATTACACGGGATGCTGAAAGTATTAGAGCACACCTACGAAAGGCAATCACTTTACTTTTCTCTGGATCTTTCTTTTATTTTAGCACACTCAAGGACATTGTTAGTGCTAGAAGAAAGTCTTCCCCCATTGTATCATAATCAGCACTTTGCCAGTACAAATTCCTAGCATTTGGTCCCTCCCTTCTACTTAGTCACAACCAAATAGTCAATCTCTGTGCAACAATATCAGCTGATGTTACCTGTGAGTTTGACTTCAAACACTTGCAGTCTTCAAAGAGACTAGTTCAAAGGCTTTGGTTTTATTAACCATTCTGGCAGCAGCTGCAATCCTCCCAATTAGCTAATGGGCTTTAATTATGTATGTGAAAGATTATGGTTTAAATCCCGACAGTTGTGAGTTTCCTTGAGAAATGACATGGAACATGCGGACTTGCATGTACAGGTTGTACCAGTAATCTTTACCAGGGTGGAAGCTCACCATTGAGGCTTCTACAGGGATGGAGTAAGGCATCTCTTTTGGGCTGGTATCAATTTCCTATGAATTCAGTTATAAAAGTCTTCTGTGCTTGATTTCTGTATCAGTCTGTAAATAAACATATAAACCTAATTATATTTCATTTTCTGTCTGCCTATGTATGGTGAAATTTTTTATTATTATCTGGCTTATCCTTTTCATTGTCTACCAAAGAAATATTTTAGTTGCATAATTCTAGTCTTGTGTAGCCTGTTGGGCAATTTAAATGAATATTAAAAATCACCCTTCCAGGCACATCACTTTGAATACTGCCTAACACCATTCACAACATCTGTGTCACATCAGCTCTGGAGCCCAGGGAAAACCTGACAGTAGGAATCTGTTTAGAAGGCATCTCTGAGATCTGTGCCCCCCTCCTAGTACGGACATGTGGAAGAGCCTTCCTGACAATAACTCATCATTGTTGTTTTAGTCTGCAATTTAAACAGAAGTGACACAAAACAGGGAGGCTGTCCATGAAATGGGAACTTTGCTTATCATAAAGGTATTACTAGATCATCCAGTTCAAAAAAGAAAAAAGTGCTACCTCATTTCGCATGAGACAGTTATCCAAGTGTCTGTGGACACGTATGTAAATGCATGTATATGGGTGTAGGTAGCTAGGACTTATATTGTAATAGCTGTTGGCTTCTGACAATAAAATCTGATTAACCAATGATAGATGTAAGATACCATCAGCATCTTGGCCTGTACAGATTGACCCAAATGTCCCTTCTGATTCAGCCCTCCATTTTCTATTGACACTGAGGAATTTCAGAGATTTTTTTTTAGGTGTTCACAATATCCTCAGCAAAATCCTTTCCTGCTGCTTCACCATGGCATGCAGGTGGTCATGAGTTCTGCAAGGCTACTGCAGCAAAGTCCTGTCAGGTAGTACCAAGCAGTTAAAGGTTCAGACATGGTTCTAGTGGCAGGCTGTCCATCCACCCTTTGAGGACTGGTCTAACTAAGTACTGGCACTGCTTACTGACAGATGGTCCACACAGTGTTGCTTTCTGAAGTGGTGGAAGGATTTTACATTGATACAGGGGCTGCTCTTAGAGTGGGAAAAACAGTGACACATTGGGGAGTGAGTTCCGATTTGGTGGCACCAGTCACATAGACATGCAAGGTTGATTTGGTTCCCAAGCCAGACTAGAAGTTAAACTGAAATGCATCTAGAATTATTTCCATGTTTAAATTGCTTGATGCATAAAATTTTGTGTATACTTCGACACTGAACAAGACCAACTCCCTTCAAATCTCTTTTGCCAAATGTGTTGCCTCATGGCAGGCCCACTCATAAGCTGAAAAAAATGAAAGTACTGTGGTGGCCTCTTATCAATCCTGAACCAGGCCAATAAACTAGGCCATGCTATTAAAGTGAACCCCCACCTTTTCTGGATAAACCTTCCAAACATCAAATAATTTCTCTTTTGTTTCCAACCCACCCCCTTGTATTTTGGGATAATATACAGGATTTGTCTGCGTGCATGTCCTAGAAACTTGCCTATGTCTTGTGTGCACAAAGAGACTGTCTACAGTCACTTTCAATAATTAGTAATAATAAGAGAATACTCAAATCTAACTCAGGTTGTCAAGGATTTTAAGATATTAATGAAAGGATTAAGTAGGGCTTATTACTCATGAGTAGAGATGGACACGAATAGAAAAAATGGAGTTTCGTTTGTCATTTGTCATTTGTAGGTTCATTTCGGTTTGTTTTAGTTGTTTGTGAAATTTTTCAAAAAAATCGTTTTTGTTTTGTTACCGTTTTGTTACCATTTCGTTACCATTTATTCCAATTTTTAATTTTTTTTAGCATTTAAAGCCGCTCACTTCATTGCAGTAACGGAAACGAAATGCACGAAAAAATCCCACGTTTCTGTTCGTTTCGTTTCATTTTAGGGACAAATTTCGTTTGTCATTTCATTGCGTAACAAAATGAAAAATGAACAACGAAAACGAAAAATTGTTCATTCCGTGCCCATCTCTACTCAGGAGAATCCTGTAACGCTATGCAAACTATGCTATATCTGTACAATTGCTTCACTCCCCAAAGGAGCACTGCTGTCTTTGACAAAAATGTGGTGTCTCCAAGAAAGAAAGAAAGAAAGAAAGAAAGAAAGAAAGAAAGAAAGAAAGAAAGAAAGAAAGAAAGAAAGAAAGAAAGAAAGAAAGAAAGAAAGAAAGAGTCAAACCCAGAAAATGGAAACACATGTCATGGCTCTTTTGAGTGCCATCTTTAGAGTCATTCCACCCTGTTGTAAACATTGAGATCTCTATAGTGCTATTGCCTCTGCCTCCTTCAGAGAAGGGGTCTTTCTCTTTCATCTGAAGGAGATGGTGGTGAAGCCCACACTAAAGAAAACTGGCTTGGCATCGGACAATTTGGCCAACTATTGCCATTGTTCCTTTCATGGGCAAGGTGATTGAGAGGGTGGCCCCTGTCCGTCTTCAATCTTTCCTGGAGGAAAATCATGTCCTTGACCAATTCCAGTCCAGGTTCAGGTCTTTTCAAGGGACCGAGCCTGCCCTGGTCACTCTGCAAGATGACCTTCTCAGGGAGGCTGACGGGTTGCTCTGCCCTGTTAGTCCTCCTTTTTTTCCAAGATGGCGGCCAGCAGCAGCTCCCGTTTTCATCGCACCTGGCTTCTTTGTATCTTTTCGGTGAAGCGCTGCCGTGTATGATGTTTTTTATTTAATTTTGTTGGGCTTGGGCTGGGCTTACTACAGGGGTCTCGAGAGGGGGTTTTAAAAGGGGCTCAATGGGGCTACCAGAGGCGTTTGAATGGCTGAAGCAGGAGAGCGAACATCGACCTGGAGCCTTCAATTCCGAGACGCTGACATCTGGCCCTGCTGAATTTTCCGAATAACACACCCTGCTGAGCGTCCCTTTCCCCCCGCGCTACCCATCCGAGATACCCACCTCGAGTCTCTGGCTTCTGGCGATCGATCCCCAGCTCACCCCACGAAAGGGTCCTGAGTGCGCTGTGGCTCGCCCTCCCGGCTGTCTTGGAGGACCCGAGGACTTGCGGTCCATGGCCGCCTTTTGAATCCTTCGGGGTCTGCTGTGCTTCGGAGCCATGATTGTTTGCCGTCCGCTGGGGCCCTGCCTCGCTTCATCTGGCCATGGAAAGCCCTGCTTTATCTCATGCGGTCAGGCCGCTACGACGGTGGGCTCAGCTGCGAGTCCCGAACGGCTCGCAGGTATTCCATCTACTCGCCCTGCCGGCGGCTCTTTTCCCCCGCCATGCCTTTTGGCTGTTAAGCGGGTTATTTGGACCTGCTCTTGCCTTGATCCAGCTTGGGAGCCCGGGCGGCGGGTCGGCCGCCGGCAATCTACTGGCCGGGCCGGCCGTCAGTTTCGGCTGGCTGCCGGCCCTGGAGCTCGGACGGCGGTTCGGCCGCCGGCGATCTCGGCGGGCACCCGGCTTATGTTGTTCGGGTGGCGATTCGGCCGCCGGCGTGCTGTTTGCCTTTCCTTGGAGCGCCTGTCAGCTGCTCCCCGCCGTCAGCGTCCGCCCCGCCGGCTCCGGCATCGGGTGGCAGTTCGGCCACCGGGGATCGGAGCAGCTGCTGTTGCCCCTCGGCTCCCGTGTGGCTTTGGCTACCGGCATTTCCTTCCCTCCCTCCGGACTCGAGCTCTGCATGGCGGTGTTTCCACCTCTGGCCATGCTTTATGGACTAGTCTTTTGCATTTAGTCTCCTAGAGACTTTCTGTGAGCCGGGATAGGGTTGGGGGGGGGAATTCCTCAATGGGAACCTAACGTTATAGCTTATTACCTTGTCTACCCCCCTCCCTTATACCATCATATAACACCTCTTTATGCCTTAGCCCCCCAGCCTTAGCCTCTTTATGGTCCTCAATCCCCTGTTTTCCATCTGTGCCCGTTTTCCTCCCCTCTACCCCTTTCCATCTATGCCCTGGCTTTGGTGCCCTTATTCTGTTTTATTTTTATCCAGTTCACTTTATATATTTGCTTTCTATTTTGCTATTGTGTTTCACTTATTTGTGCTGGTTTATTTTAGTTTTTTTTATTTTAGTTTTTTGGCTCAGGAAATTTGTTAGTCGCTGCCTGGCTCATAGCTAATGAAAGTGTCCTTCACACTAATTAGCTCAGCTTAGCCTCACCTGGGTTACTCTTCTCCCACCCCCAAGTGTGTTACATCCCTTTGGCAGCTATTTATACATGTTATGTTAACCCATTGTATTATTATATTGTAATCTGTTTGTTTCTGAGTTGGTCGTTGAGTTATCTGTAAGCCCCTTCCTTTTTTTTCTTCTTTTCCTTCCCTCCCCCCCCCCCCAGCTAGGTCACCATGTCCGCAGGGACTCACATTCCAATTGTGTTGGGTCGTGGACGATACGCTAGGAATCACGGGGTTAGTCGGATAAGAAGAACTAGGGTCAGGCATCTCGCGCCTGTCCCGCGTTCTGACCCCGTGACTCACCACCACGTGTCCGGGAACCATTCTGCCAGAGCCTCCAACCTGTCCTGCCTCCTCCTTAATGCCAGGTCAGTCCATAATAAGACAGCTGTCATTTACGATACCATCACTGACAGCAGGGCCGACCTGGCCTGTATAACGGAGACCTGGGTGGGCTCCGGGCGGGGGGCTTCCCTTGCCCAGCTGTGCCCTCCTGGGTTCTTGTTTCAGGGAGTGGGCAGGTTGGAGGGCCAGAAGGGGGGAGGAGCCGCCATTGTATATAGGGAATCCCTTCACGTGACCAGGGCCTCGACATTGGTGATTCCAGGGCTTGAATGCCTCCACCTGTTGGTAGGACAGCGGGATAGATTTGGCATTGTGCTGGGCTACCGTGCTCCCCGCAACCCAGCACAATCCCTGCCAGAGCTCGCGGAGTTCATCGCCGCTGCTCTGTTGAAGTCCCCCCGGCTTCTGGTCATCGGGGACTTTAACGTGCATGCTGGTGGTGAGCTCGTCGGCGCAGCTCTGGAATTCATGGAAACCATGACGTCCATGAGTCTATCCCAGCATGTTTCTTGCCCTACGCACAGGAGTGGGCATTCCCTGGATCTGGTGTTTACCTCCATGTTGGGGGATTCTAATCTGGAGGTGCGGGACATTGTTCCCACACCCGTGTCATGGTCAGATCACTACCTGTTGTCCTTTTCCCTAGCAATGGCGGCCCCTCCTTGTGGGGACCAACGGCCCCTGGTTTGGGCCCGCCCCCGAAGGCTTCTTGATCCGGCTCGGTTCCGGGAAGCCTTCGGGGAGCTTTCTGGCGGTCTGGCTGACGATTTGGCCGAAGCCCTGGCCAACCAATGGTTTGAGTCAGCTGCCGGTGCTGTCGACCGAATCGCCCCCAAGCGTCTCCTCCGGGGCAGAGCCCGAGCCTCTCCGTGGTTCACAGGGGAGCTAAAGGCAATGAAGCAGGAACGGAGGAGACTGGAGAGCATCTGGAGACAGAGCCGCACAGCGATAAACAAGACTGCCGTTGTGATCCAGACTAGGCGCTACTCGCGAGCGATCAGGGATACCAAAAGATCTTTTTAGTCCCTGAGAATTGGCGAGGCCTCGAACCGCCAGGCAGAACTCTTCCGGGTGGTCCGGGACCTCGCCAATCCTAGTCTGGCTGGGCCTCCTCCTACTGATTTCAGTAGCGAGAATTTTGCAGTCTTCTTTAGATCCAAAATAGAGGCCATCCGTGCTGGCTTTGAATCCAGTGACACTAGCCCTCCCTTGCCATCCCCAGCCCCCTCGCCCCCCCCGTTCTCCTCAACTGGTTGAGTTTGGGCCTGTCTCTCCTTTGGAAGCCTCCAGGGCGATCGCCCACTGCCGCCCCGCGACCACCCCCTTCGACCCTTGCCCGTCTTGGCTAATCAAATCTGCCAGAGGGAGCATGCCCGAGTGGGCCACTGCTATCGCCACTGCCTCCTTTGGTGAGGGGGTTTTTCCCTCTCGTTTTAAGGAGACGGTGGTCAAGCCCATTTTGAAAAAACCGGGATTGGCTTCTGACCAATTGGCAAATTATCGTCCTATCGCCAATGTTCCCTTCATGGGCAAGATGATCGAGAGGGTGGCCGCAGTGCGGATTCAATCTTTTTTGGAGGAACAGCAGCGCCTTGATCCTTGCCAGTCCGGCTTCAGGCCTGGCCGGGGTACCGAGACAGCTCTGGTCGCGCTGCAAGATGACCTTATCCGGGCGGCCGACAGGGGTTGTTCTACCCTGTTGGTTCTCCTGGATCTGTCAGCGGCCTTCGATACCGTCGACCACGGTATCCTACTGGACCGGCTCCTGGAGGTGGGGATCGGGGGCACTGTTCGCAGTTGGCTCCGGTCCTTCCTTCAGGGTCGGTTCCAGTATGTGCAGCATGGAGGAGAGTTGTCGGCCCCGTGGACACTCCCTTGTGGGGTTCCGCAGGGCTCGTCTCTCTCCCCCATGCTGTTTAACATCTATGTAAGACCGCTGGCGGGGGTCATCAGGAGATTTGGGCTGCGCTGTCATCAGTACGCTGATGACACGCAGCTCTATCTCTGCTTTTCCACCTCTGCAGTGGAAGCTGTCCGGTCCCTCGACCAGTGTCTGGAGGCGGTCTTGGCTTGGACCAGGGCCAACAGGCTCAAACTCAACCCTGAGAAGACCGAGGTGATGTTCTTCGGGAGCTCCCCGTCTGGGTACGGTGGCCCCCTCCCCAGTTTGGATGGTGTTTCCCTCCAACTGGCGGAGAGGGTTCGGAATCTGGGTGTGATCCTGGACCCGGCCTTGTCCCTGGATGCTCAGGTGACGGCCGTGGCCAGGACAGCATTTTTTCATCTTCGCCAGATCGCCCAGATTCGTCCTTACCTTGACGGGGACTCCCTGAGAACAGTGGTCCAGGCGCTGGTGATCTCGAGGTTGGACTACTGCAACACTCTCTACATGGGGTTGCCCTTGACTCTCCTCCGGCGATTGCAGCGGGTGCAAAATGCAGCGGCCAGACTGGTGGTGGGTGCGTGTCGCTATGACCGCATCACCCCGGTGCTGGCCCGGCTGCATTGGCTACCCGTTGCCTCCCGGATCAGATTCAAGGTCTTGGTTTTAGTTTATAAAACCCTCCATGGCCTGGGCCCGGACTACCTGGCGGAGCGGATCGCCCAGCGGTCAACATCGGCCCGACCGGTTCGGCAGTTGCGGGCGCACTCGCTACAGGTTCCATCCCCCCGAGAAGCCAGGCGGTCCCTTACCCGGAACCGGGCTTTCTTGGTGGCTGCTCCATCTTTATGGAACAGCCTACCTAGCGAAGTGCGCTCTGCAGAGTCCCTGCTGGCCTTTCGTAAAGCGGTGAAGACTATCCTATTCCGCGAGGCCTTTGGTGACCTAGCTTAGCTCCGTTTCTTGTTTTTTTTGTTTTTTTCCTCCCCTTCCCGCCATCGATAATTAGGATGAATCCGATAGCAGCGGTGTGGTTGATTTATAGGGTGCGCTCCTGCTGCTGTTCTGTTCTTTTAACAGGTTTTTTTAAAATTATTATTAACTTATGTTGATTTGTCGGTTCCTGTTTTTACTGCTTTATATTGTACTTAATTGTTTATGTCTGCTGACCTGATCAGCCATGTTCGCCGCCCAGAGTTCCCATTGGGAAGATGGGCGGGATATAAATTCAACAATAAATAAATAAATAAATAAATCTGTCAGCGGCCTTTGATACCGTTGACCATGGTATCTTGCTGGACCGGCTTGCTGAGGTGGGGATCGGAGGCTCCACGTTTAGCTGGCTTCGATCCTTCTTTAGCGACCAGCCCCAGTGTGTACAGCTTGGACGCTCCCCCGTGGGGTGCCCCAGGGGTCAGCAATCTCCCCCATGCTGTTCAACATCTACATGAGACTGCACAGGTCACTAGGGGATTTAGAGTCTGCTGTCACAAATATGCGAATGACACACAGCTCTATCTCTCCTTTTCCACCTCTGCAGTGGAGGTGGTACACTGCCTTGATCTGTGCCTGGAGGCAGTCATGGCATGGACCAGGACCAACAGGCTTAAGCTCAAAAGACTGAGGTTCTGTTCTTTGGGGTGCCATCTGCTGGGTACAGCAGCCCTCTCCCCGATCTGGGAGGTGCCACCCTTTGGCTTGCAGACAGGGCCAAGAATCTGGGAGTGGTCTTGGACCCAGCCCTACCCCTGGAAGCCCAGGTGATGGCCATCTCCAAGACCGCCTTTTTCCATCTGTGTCAAATTGCCCAGATCCATATGTACCTGTATGAGGCCTCCTGAGAACAGTTGTGCAGGCTTCCGTGATCTTGAGATAGATTACTGCAACAGTCTCTACGTGGGGCTGCCCTTGGCTCTTGTCCAGAGACTCCAACGGGTACAGAACGCAGTGGCCAGACTGCTGGTGGGTGCGCGTAAATTTGACCATATCACCCCAGTTCTGGCTCGCTTGCACTGGTTACCCGTTGCTCTCTGGATAAACTTCAAGGTCTTGGTTTTGATTTACAAAACCCTCCACAGCTTGGGACCTGAATACCTGTTGGAGCGTATCACCCAAAGATCAACTGAGGCCTGGCCCACTAGAATGTTGCGGGCGCTCTCACTCCAGTTGGCCATGTCCAGGGAGGCGCATAAATCGATCACCCATAGTTGTGCCTTCTCTGTGGCTGGCCCCTCGATGTGGAACCAACTTCCCATTGAGCTGTGCCTTGCACAGTCCCTGCCCACCTTCAAAACAGCTCTTAAAACCTTGCTCTTCTGGAAGGCATTTGGCAACCATCAACCTCCCCCCCCCTCTGAGCAGCCATCTTGCCGAAGATTCTGTTTTCTCCTGTCTTGGTCTTTTATTATTTTTTATCTCTTATCTTTTTATTTTTATTTTTATTTTTTGGGATTGTTGTAATGGGATACTTCTTATCCCCTTTGTTAACCGCCCGGAGTTCTTCTGGGGAAATGGGTGGTATAAAAATAAATAAATAATAAAATAGGACAATCAGTAGTGCCAGTGAGTATAGAATTACATTTGCATTGGTGCTTCATTACAACAGGGCACACTGTTTCTACCAGAAACCAAGTAGTGTGTGCTGTTCATACCCCCTGCATCATATAAATTTTGGATATTTTCAGTCCCCTTGACTATTGCAAAGTTCTCCAGTTGGGATTGAAATAATATAGATTGCTAGTAATTTCCTGATCTTTCATGCCGCCGCCACCCTGATGCCTGGGGCGGCTTCTTCCTCTGGGAGGGCCAGCTCTGTTTTCAAAGTTGTGGTGGCATCTGCAAGAGAAGCAGGGAGAAGATGGGGAGCTGGTGCCTGGAGGGTGGTTGGGAGACTCACAAAGGTCTGGGGGGGAAATTGGAATCCACCATGGCTGTGATTAGAAATGTGGTGACTTCTGATTGCCAGGCTCACTTACAATAAGCACATCATTTCCAGTTACAACGTGTCTGAACATGCTTAGGCTTGCCCTGAATCAAGTTCAGTTTTTCTCACATCAGTTGCGCCACTCCAGAAGGAAAGCCAAGATTAACTGAAGCTGGACTATGCCTATGGATTCCAGCCCAGAAATCCCAGAATCTCTGGCCACTGGCAGAATTACCTTATGCTTCTTGGAGTTGTAATCCAAGAACATCAGGGCTCAAAAGTTTGGGAACCACTGGCCCATAAAATTGGGCTGTTGACACCTCCCTGCTATTAAATAAAGATGAATTATTTGTGCGGTAAAGTATATTGCACCACCTGATTTGTAGTGTCTGATGTGGCATATTTCCTTAAGTGAGATGTTCTGTGCATTTTATGACCTGTGCCATACTTTCTGGATTGAGAATGAGAATGACAGTGAACTACATTTCTGGATTGTCATAAATTACTTTGCCTCAGCTTCAGTTCTCTCACCTTTGGGCCAATGTGGAAGGAACAACAATGCATGGCATAGTATGCTTCGTGTAGTTGTTGAACTACAAGACAAACTGAATATTAAATATAAAGTAAACATTTGAGAATAACGAAAATGCCCACTTTACAGGAGTGATGTGGAGATAAATGAAATAACTATGTTAGTTACTTTAAGACCTTAAGTCACCATATAAAAGTGAAATTAAATTTTGCACATTAAAAACTTCCCAAGTAATTTAGTAAATTTGCCAAATATTCAGGGTGCAGGACATGAGTTCTAATAAAACAGAACAATTATATCCTCTGACTAAATAATGGATCAGAACATAGGTGTCCTATAGACAGCACACTCTGAACTAGGGAATATTGTCAAGAAAATATATTTACTGTACAACATATGAGATTATGTACAAAATAGTAATATACAAGATATTTTTGAAATCCAATCTGCTCAGCCAGTAAAAGCTCTCAATCATAATCCTAAATATAGTAAAGGAGCACTTTTCTCCTAATGATCTAGAAGCATTTTTTCGTTCTGGAAGTCAAGTTTGCATCACATTGGAAACCTCCTTCCAGAACCTGTTGTTCAAGTGGGAGACCATAGGATTAGGATCTTGATCTGAATAAACTTGTCTTTCAGTTCCAGTCCCTTTAACTCTTAGCTTATGTGTGAGTTTTTAGGGATGGCTACATATCACTTGGACCCATGCAATATTAGATAGAATTACTATATTTTCAGCATTCTGGTTTTCCAAACCACGTGCTACTAACATCCGAGAATCATAGAATCACAGAATCATGTAGTTGGAAGAGACCTGAAGAGCTATGTAGTAGAACCCCCTGCCATGCAGGAATCCCCATCACAGTGCTCCTGACATATGGCCATCCAGCCTCTGCTTAAAACCTCCAAAGAAGGAGATTCCACCACCCTCTGTGGCAGCATATTCAACTGCTTTTAAATTGAATATCTTTTCCTGTAATTTGAGACCATTGCCCCGCATCCTAGTCTCTGAAGCCATGGAAAACAAACCAGTCCCCTCTTCAATGTGACATCCTTTCAGATATTTAAGCATAGCTATCATATCTCCTCTCAGCCTTCGTTTTGTAAGGTTAAACATCCCCAGCTCCCTAAGCCGCTCCTTGTAAGACATTTCTTCCAGACCCTCAATTATCTTGGTCACCCTCCTTTGGACCATTCAAGGTTGCCAACATCCTTTTTAAATTGATGAGCACAGAACTGGACACAATACTCCAGGTGAGTTCTGACCAGAGCAGAATAGAGTGGTACTATCACTTCCTTTGTTCTAGACACTATGCTTTTGTTGATGCAACCAACAATCGTGTTGGCTTTCTTGGCCAGCACATCACACTGCTGACTCATGTTCAATTTGTTGTCCATCAAGACTCCCAGATCCCTTTCACGGGTACTATTTTCCAGGCAGGTGTCTCCCATCCTATATCTGTGCAATTCATTCCTTTTACCTAGATGCACCACCCTACATTTCCCTCTGTTGAACTCCATTCTGTTAGCATTGGCCCAGGACTCTAATCTGTCAAGGTCCTTTTGGATTTTCATCATATCCTCGAGGGAATTAGCAACCCCTCCCAATTTGGTATCATCTGCAAATTTGATCAACCTACTCTCTATTCCTTCCTCCAAGTCATTAATAAAAATATTTAATAGCACCAGACCCAGAACAAAACCCTGGCGCACCCCACTGGTCACGTTTCACCAAGCTGAAGAGAAACCATTTATGAACACCTTTTGGGTGTGATCAGTCAACGAATTATCAATCCATCAAACAGTGGCACTACCTATCTCACATTCTGCTAACTTCTTTGCAAGCATATCACGGGGAAACTTTTTGAAGGCCTTACTGAAATCTAGATAAGAAATATCCACAGCATTCCCCTCATCCACCAGGCCTGTAATTCTATCAAAGAAAGAGATCAAATTGGTCAGGCATTACTTGTTTTTAAAAAAACAGTGCTGACTTCTCATAATGACAGCATTGCTAGTTAAATAATTACAGACTGTCTGCTTAATAATTTGTCCTAAGGATCTTGCCAGGAATTGAAGTCAAGCTGACTGTGCGGTAATTATTCCCCCCCCCCAATCTATGGGGACTTCCCCTGTTCTCTAGGACTATTTTGAAGATAGGGGCAATGTTAACCCACCTCCAATCTATAGGGACTTCCCCTGTTCTCCAGGACTTCTCAAGGATTATTGCCAATGGTTCTGAAATTACCCCTGCCTTGGGTGTAATTCATCTGACCCAGGATATTTAAATTCATTTAATGTTTCCATGTGTTCCTATACTACCTTTCTACCTATTCTATGTTGCAATTCCCATCCTACGTCATCTACTCTTTGTGCCAAGGGAATATCCTGAGGCAAAGAAGTTGTTGAGTAGCTCTACCTTTTCCTTGTCTTCTGTTAGTAATTGGTTATCATCACTGCACAGATAGCCTAATTTCCTTATTTTTCCTTTTGCTGCAGACATAACTAAAGAAACCCTTTTTACTATTTTTAATCTAAGTTCATTTTGCGTATTACCTTTTTTACCATCTCCCTGCATATATTTGATATTTGCTTATATTCCTCTTTGGTGCATTCCCCATTTTTCCATTTCCTGTACTTGTTTTTCTTTATACTTAGCTGAGTTTAAAGTTATTTTGTAAACCGTTGTAGTTTCTTTAGACGTCTCCCATTTTTTCTTTTTGAAACAGTTTTAGATTGTGCCTTTAATATCTCGTTTTTAAGGAACTCCCATCCATCTTGGACTCCCTTCTCTTTCTGTGTTTCGGTCCATGGAATCATAGCCAACAATTCCCTACGTTTACAAAAAATGGCTTTCTTAAAGTCCAGGATTCTTGTCTGACTATGCTTAGCTTTACCTTCCAACTGTATAAAAAATTCCAAGAGGGCATGGTCACTTTTACCTAAAGATCCCACCACTTCAACCCTGTTTACAAGGTCCTCCCTATTTCTTAAGACCAGATCTAAAATGGCTGCTCCTCTTGTTGCCTGTTTATCAATATGATAGAGAAATTATATGCAACAAGTTTAACACTGACTACAGATAAATCTGACATGGACTACTTATAGACTGATTTCTTCTGTCCTTAATCATTCATTTGGTGCAATCATTCTGGAATGAGGCCACATTTTAATTAATGGACACAAATCAGGCAACAGAAAGAACAGTATTCAAAAACAGGAGAATGCTCAACTCATCATTGCGCAGTAAAAAAGATTCTAAGAGAGATTATGGGCTATTGAGTTACATTGCATTAAGCGGGTCTGCTCTATTGCCAGAGGCTTGAATCAGTATATTTCTGTTTGAATTGGCTCACCTGGTGCCCAAAATGTTAGTATGATCAGAAAAATGGTTTACCTATATGTCCAACCAGTGTTAGTAAGTGTTAGATTTGAAAACCAACCTCTAGGAAACCTTGCTTTAAATTGCATCCTAGATATGTTTCAACAAGTGTAAAAACATAATGCGGGCTCCGTGCCGTGACTACGGCAGTGGGGACCCTTTGCCGCCCCACCGTACACAGGCGTGCGTAGATACACGCTTTGCGTGGAGGCTGCGTCAGAGGCATGCCTATATCAGGCACGGGCGCGTCCTCTGACGCAGCCTTTTTTCCAGGATGGAGAACCCCTGGGCCCGCCCACCCTAGAGCTTTGGATGGTGATGCTTTGCTGGTCGATTCGGGGCCGGATGAGAATTTTTGACTGTCAGCCTGATTGGCCGTGGTTGACAGTGTTTTTTCGCCCATCCCACCATCCTCTAAGCCTTTAATCCTTAGGGCATTGAATCTAACATAAACCCTATATCGGTCACAATAGGCGGGTAGCGCAGGCATTAACAACAGGTTAGGTAGGTCCCTCCTCGTTATGGCACCTGTAAGGTGCGCGGCAGCCCTAAATAAATTAAGTAGCATAGAAAATGCAGTTAGGCCCCACTAAATAATCCCAGCCAAGATATGAAGGGCTGCCAGTCCCTTACATACTGGGGACAAGGATGCCCGGTGTAGGGTGGGGATCCCACCCTCGGCATCATCGTATGTACACAGCCAATTTTCCCCGAGGAGGAGGGACCAGGAATTTATAACAGCCCTAAGCATGCTTGTGCTACGGCACAGGCCCTCTCTTTTTCCCAGTTAATAATAAAGTTAAGAATAAAGTTAATAATAAAGTTGAACTCTTCCTGTTTAATAAATTGTGGCCCATATTTAACCCAAAAGTGAGCTGTGTCACCTCTTTATTTCGGTGTGGGTGGGCAATTCTTGCAGCATCAGGCTCCCTTATACGTCTGCAAGCTAAAACTCCATTATGAATTCATTTTAAACAGAATTAACCTGATGTAAAGGCCAACATTCCATCCACCATATGACAACATCTTTCCATAAATGAAGGAACCACATGAGAGATTCCACGCCCCTACAGCATTCCCACTCCCACTTGATTTTTGGCAGTAACAGCATCTACTTCATTTAAAAATATACATATATTTCAATTTTATTACTCATCAGTAAATGGCACTCATGAGTGTTACATTGCCATAGTATTTTGAATAGATTGAAGGGTTAATTTTGATTATCCTGATTTGATTTATATGAAACCTGCTTTCATACAAATCTCATAAACTAGGAAAATTAATATTTTACCAATGGCCGTGCTTCAGCAAACACAGTAATAATGTGCTCTCTGTCACTGCAAACCGCTAAAGCAGATGGCAGATGGAAGCTGAGCTGCATACAGCAGTTTCAAATATTAAATTAAATCAATCTGAAGTTGGGTTTGTGCCTGGGGGAAGCCTTCCATTCAGATGACGGAGATGGTCTTTCCAAAATTCTTGTAAATAGTGATATGGAGTCGGACTTTAGCAGATTGAAATTCCGCTTTTATCACTACTGCATGGAAAATGGGGTAGATGAAAAAAGCTACTGGAATGCCAGCACATTAAGAATCTACCCCCAATATTGAAAGTTGTAGTTGCTGCTGAAAGCAAGTAACCCTTTAGCACATGCCAGGGAACCCTATTTACTAATCATTCTAACTGGGATTAGTTCAGTGTTCCTAGTTTTAGGAATATGTTTTCTTTTCTACTGTATTTATAGCCCCGTCTTCACATCAGCTGCCAAAGCACTCATTGTCCTATAATGGCAGGATCATACAACTACTATATATAGTATGATTTGTCAACTGAGGTCCTACAGAAGCTTTGGACAATGACACTCTTAATCCTTTGCAACTAATTGTGGGTGATGCTGGTCGAGCTGAGGGAAGTTATATGATAAAAAGCAAGCAAGCAAAAAAAAAAAAAAAATCCTAACCCCAGAGCACAGAGAGAACTCCTAGTTCCCTGAGCTATTTGCCCTCTGAAGATGCAAGCCACAGAGTCTGGCAAAACGTCAGGAAGAAGAACTTCCAGGACACAGCCAACTCACAATTATCAGATCCCAGCTATGAAAGCCTTTGAGAATGCTTCAAACAACAAACAATTTGCCAGGCCCACTGTTGCTCATTCCAAGCTTGCATGTTGGTATATTCCAGAGAGATATGGTTGAAGGAGTTTTGGTGTCATATGCATTTGCAAATTCTTTTTGTGTGTGGAAATGACAGCTCTAGATATCCACAATGGTTTCACTGAGTTGGAGGTTTTTAACTTTGGAGGCCGGGTATAGCCAGTCAAGAGTGTAGGAGTTGGCAAAAAGTCAGCAAGATACAGAATAAAGAAGAACAAACAAAGAAATCAACTCTCATCCTCTTTCTGTAAAAGGCATCTTCTACTCAGTTGCCAGTGAATTTTCATGAGCAGAATAAGTCTGTTTTTCAACCACCACCACACCACCACCACCACCACCATCATAATCACAATTCCTACCATCACCATAAGCATTCTTTCACTCTCTTTTCCTCAGAATTCAGCTCAGCCATCCTTACAATGCTATAATTGTCACTTGAGCTGGAACTCAGGTCACACACACAACTGCCTTCACACAGCCTTACTGTTGTGCAGTTGGCAATAATTTGCAACAATACAATTGCAGGGGATTCAAAAAAAAACTTTGCCAAATGATTTGAATTAGAGTTTTGTCTCTGGGAAAACCTTGTGACTCCCCCACCCCAACAGTGCTTGTTATTTTTCATGCTCAGGTCTGACAAACTAGCTCCTCTTAATCCCCCAGTGTATTAACCAGCACATCATCTCCTTTGAGTCCAGTACAATTGAGTCCCTTCACGGAGTGTTCTCAGCTCTAATATGAAGTCTGCTTTACTTCTGCTGCTGCTTTGTTTTGATATCACTTTATCTCCTCTCCTCTTTTCTCCCCCTTCCTCTTTAGGGAATCAGGTCTTCAAAGCACACCTTAACACATCTGTTTTCTTGAGCTCAGAAACCTGCTGCACATGGTTCTTGTAGCTCACACTCTGATCAGCAGTACAAAAATCAAAACAGGGTTCTTGAGAATATGTTCGCTCCTTGGGAAACTTAGCTGTCAGAATTCCCCTCAAGTAGGCACAATGTGGCTGCTTTTGAAGGGCAGGCAAGCACATAATAAACAGTAACATTTCCATTAGAAAAATGTAGCAGCATCAAAGAATCGTAAGCAACAGCAGAAAACACTTCCAACACCATTGCTTTTCCCCAAAGGCCATGCTGATATCTTTCTGTGGGCAGATGACATATTAATGCAATATTAGGGGATATGCAGTGACTTTGGATAGGTGGATATTAACCAAGCAGTGTTTCAAAGATAGGGAACAGAACAAATGTCCAAAGGCAGAATGGCAATCCCCCATGAATCCTTTGGGTTGCAAGGAGTTGCAAGTTTTGTCTGCCCCCAAACCCCAAAAGAAGACTCTTTGCCTCAGTCTCTACAGATGGCTCTCATCTGAATGGACCTGGCCATGATTTCTTAATCTTATTATCAACACAGTTATTATCTAGCTCTAGTGATATATGAAGAAACATTCTAATGAAAAATGAAATAAGTAACATATTCTGGTGATGAGTTTCACTCCTCGTTACTTTTGCTCCTCCCCCAACTTCTAGTTGGCTGTATCACACTCAAAGAGAACAAGTGAATGACTGGACAGGGGATCACACAGGGTCAATGCTACCAAAACATACTGAAGAAGGAAAACATGGGTGTCCTGGGAAGACATTTCTTTGTATGTAAATTAGGAGAGAGTATAACAAAATGTTGTATGTGATTTTCTATCTCCTGATCCCCAGGAATCCCTGCCTGCCCTGTAGATTGTTTCACATGGCTCTGTTCACAAGTCCACATAGATCATGTGCTGTAGACATGGGCACGACTTAGCGAAATTCCCGTTTCTGTTTCCATTCCTCGTTTCTGTTACGTAACGGAAAAGGAAACGACAAGTACTCTGCCAGAACTCGAACTCGAACCGACTAAAGAAAAATTGGGTCTGATTTGTCGTTGTCGTTCATGCCATCGCGGCGATCACGTGATGGCAAGCAGCACAGAAAAAAAGTTTTTAAAAGTTTAAAAAAAAACCCGATTCCCGGCCAAAAAAGCAGGCGGAAATATGCCTGCCTGAGTGAGGGCACCTACCAGAGGGGAGGTTTCGGGGGGGTCCCCAGCCTCCCCCCTCTCCTCCTGTCCTTCTTGGGTTGCTCCGGTGGAGTGGCGGCCGGCAGGCATCCTCGTCGTCCCGCCGACGTCGCCGCCTCGCCGGCTCGCCACCACCATTCAAGCGGCACAGAAAAAAAGTTTTAAAAACCCCAATTCCCGGCCAAAAAAGCAGGCAAAAATATGCCAGCCTGCCTGCCTGAGAGTGCACCTACCAGAGGGGTGGTTTCGGGGGGGTCCCCCCTCCCCCTCTCCTCCTGTCCTTCCTGACCTGCTCTGGCGGAGTGGCGGCCAGCGGGCATCCTCGTCGTCCCGCCAACGTCGCCGCCTCGCCGCCTCGCCACCGCCATTCAAGCGGCACAGAAAAAAAGTTTTAAAAACCCTGATTACCGGCCAAAAAAGCAGGCGAAAATATGCCTGCCTGCCTGCCTGAGAGTGCACCTACCAGAGGGGTGGTTTCGGGGGGGTCCCCGGCCTCCCCCCTCCTGTCCTGGGCTGCTCTGGTGGGGCATCCTCGTCATCTCGCCAACTCGCCTGCCATGCGGTGCGGGTGGGGGATCCAAAATGGGGCGGGCGACCGCAATCTTTTTTTTGAAATCGTGGTCCAAAAACACACCAAAGCACCACAGAAACATGCGAAAATTTCTATTTTAAAACTGCCAGATTTTTTACAGTAGCAGTGGGTTTTTCTTGCAACAAAATGTCTCCTGTCCTCCTCTCCATTGATTTTATTTTATTTTTATTTTATTTTATTTTATTTTATTTTATTTTATTTTATTTACACCTGCGCAATGATGGGCTGGCCATGGGAGTGGACCATGCAATTTTTTGGAGCCATTCCACCAATCGCATGGCCACTTGGCCAGGTTTTGACCACAGAGACTTCTGGGATGTGCCAATTGGGCATAAAAAGCCCACTAACCCTAGCCCGAACCCTAACCCTAAGCCTAACCCTAACCCATACGCCAGTACACTGTCCTTCTAAGTGGATCAGAGAGGCACCCAGAGGTGCACCCCAATACTCACCCTAACCTTACCTGTAACCCTAAGCCTAGCCCTTGCGCTAACCCTAACCCTAAAGCCAGATCTGTGTACTCACATTGCACTACACGCAAGTATGTTTCCCTTCTTAGTGAGACACAGTGAGAGCCCGCATTCTCTCTGACTGACTGATGCAGAGGAGGCACCCCAAAGAGGGGTGCCTCTGCCAGTCCAGTGTCACTGTCCACTAAGCAAGTCTGCAACTTGGTATACATATCCATATGGCTATGCATGCTATTTTGTAGCGGGTGAGGAGAGGAGGCACCCACGGGTGCCTCCAGGAGCCCGCTTTCCCTTCATAGCGGGCCAGAGGAGGCACCCACCCCACAGAGGTGCCTCCAGGAGCCCTCTACCCCCCCTAAACCAGTACTAACGACAGACGAAAAAATGACAAATGAAACGGTAATTTTTTGAAAAATTTCGCAAAAAACGGAAACGAGCCGAAACGGACCCGTCCCAAAAAACGACAACTCGAAAAAAAAAATTTCCTGGTCGTGCCCATCTCTAATGTGCTGTGTTGGGAAAACCTGGCAGTTTTGACCTTTTCCCTTTCCCTCACTATTCCAGCTTTTGAAATGTCAAGAGCCCTTTTCAGGGAGTCAGTACAACTACTTGTCTTATGAACAGAAAGAGTGAGCTGGCTTTGCCCTCTTTTTCCTGGCTTTGGTGTGTGTGAACAGCTATATCTGAAAAGGAGAACAGTCTGTACCTGTAGGAGTTCTCCACATGATCAGAAAACCCTGAGGAAATCTGAGTACACAGTGCATGGGAAGATCCTGTGTGTAGAGACTGCTGTGTTCAGAGGTAGCTCTCTCCTAATGAGAGAAGTTGGAGAGTCATGGGGCTAGCCTTCCCCCACTTCTCATGGGTTAACATTAACCCTTCATTGAGCTCTTTTGCTATGTTGGCAGACCCTTCAAAATGAAAATGAGCTGAAATGTTCACCCATTTGCCATTGCCAGAAATCAGCACATGCACCTACTCTGAGCATGGTGAGGATAGAGCATAGTACCTGTTAAAGTGAGCATTGAGGATGTTCTTAGGGGGAAAAGAGAGAGATGATGATGATTAGATCAGATCCACAAATGTGGTTGAAATCACAAGAATTTAACCTAGACTTTAAAGAGTTAAACATTCAGAACCCTGGACTTTGAAGCAATTTTGCCTACTGTTCATCATTCATTCATTCAGTCAGTCAGCCATTTGGATTAGTTCATGTTCTTTTCATTCTGAATATGAAGAGTTTGTGATTCAAAGAGGGGAAAGTCATATAAAAACAAACTGAAAATGAAAGCCATCCGTTGTTTTCAATTTCATGGTCAATCAGTTAGGAACTAGATAACCCATTAATAAAATAGATACTGTGTCATCTTCCAACGTTTTCTTACAACTGCACTGATAATGATAGTAGACTTTTGGTGACTTCATTTTCTTACACACAATGATGAAATGGAGAGCTAGCTTGTACCAAATATGATTTGCATTTCTAGGAAGCTGGGAGCAAGCCACCAAACCTCAGCAGCATTGGCAAAAGCCCGCATGCTGTGATTTTCCCTAGCTTGTGCTTTAAGCAGGTCCCTCAAGACTGGCTTTCTGGATCAGTAATTACTGAATTGCAAACAGTCTGGCTGCCTAAAGAGCTTCAATATTTAATGAGGAATTTTGATCTGGAGGTGATTGAAGCAGAAGCACATATGTGTGACCTTTTTAGCCCCAATACAGGCCATATTTCTAACTTCTGTATACAGCTGTCCTTTTTAGAGGTAGTGTGCCTTGATGTGTACTGAAGGATGTGCTGCCATCAGTGCTTGACACTCATCCAGACAGCTTTGATGTTCAAGCATAATATTTGTTTCTCCAATAGCCACTTCTCTTCAATCTCATCATAACAATGCACTGGGAATGCTTTCAGGCTACACTGGAATGTGCACCGTTTCTCTGCTTACTGCTTCTGATTAACATGCTACTAGTGCTTAGAGGCTTTGTAACAAGTATGTGCATTCTGGAAGAAAAAGGAAGATGACCGTGAACTAAAATCCTAACTCAAAGATTTGTGGTTAAGTTTAGGCACAAGCCTTTTCTGCCATAAACCTTTCTTGCCATTTATCTCAAAGACCTGTGGCCAGTAGAATCAGCTTTATTGGACAGGATCTGCTGGAAGAAGAGCAGAAAAAAAGGGGGGGTAGAAAAGAGTAGAGCAAAAAGGAGCTGAGATACAGCAGATTCAAGCCTCCTGTACTCTGGGAAGAGAGCCCTAGTGCTTGTACGAAGTTAGGCCAAGAGGAGGGCAGTACTAAGGAATCCCTCAGCTTCAGCAGTCCTAATGCCTAAAGTGTTCTAAAGCTGTAACAGGAAGAAGTCTGTGGGGTAATACAGCAGTGGAATACTAATACCATGCTGGGTTGATGCATTACTGTTTTGATATGCCACTTTATGTTTACAAACAACAACAAAAAGGAAAGGCACTGCAGCCCACTGAATGGTGGCCATGGGTGAAGGTGGGGAAGGGAGCTATCAAATCCATAGGATGTGCCCCTACATGGCAGCACAGCCCTAGCAGAGCCTCAGTTGAGGAAGAATGCAGGGAAAGGGGAGTTACTTCCTTTCCATCTCCCTAACCATCATCCCAAGATTTTGCCTTTGGGCTGCTGCTGTCCTCTGCTGCTGAGTTATATGCATGTTTATGCATGAGTGAATGTTTGCTAGTTTGCAACCAAAATATCTTGCTTGGAGAGTGGCTTTTTTGTTGTTCATTCTCTATGCACAATGCCGTTCTTTTATGGAGATCAAGGCAACATATATGGTTCTCCCTCATCTCCTTTTTATTTTGCAACATCTTACCCCAAAAGCTTGTTGGTAGTTGCTACCTTATTTACAACTGCTTCACTTAGGCACTTGTCATGCTACTTGACTTCCTAATTAATGTTGGTCATGAAGCACAGTTTGGTGATTCAGTCCAGTTTAGTGTGGCACGTTCATAGGTATTCCACAGATGCTATGCACTTCCCTCTCCTGAATTCCCTGCATGCTCACACTTTCTCTGCATGTAGTGTGCCGCCTCGTTGGCTCCTCTATGCATGAAGCATGTCCTCCCCCTCCCGGGCTCCACCATTAATCTCAGTGCAGATTTCTGTAATTAGCATTTCTTTAATTAGCATTCTTTTTAGCTGGGCTCGTGAGCAGCAGGATGTTATGATTTGTATATTGGTTGTTTTAAATTATTTTGTTTGTTGATGTTTTTAATAACTACGTTGTCTTATAGTTTTAATATATTGTTGTATGCCACCCAGAGACCACTTGGTAGTGGGGCAGGTAAAACAATTCTGTAAGTAAGTAAGTAAGTAAGTAAGTAAGTAAGTAAGTAAGTAAGTAAGTAAGTAAGTAAGTAAGT
>JAHTLZ010000129.1:40694651-40707704 GCA_023846285.1 Phrynocephalus versicolor
ATAAATAAATAAATAAATAAATAAATAAATAAATAAATAAATAAATATTATTTACTGACAGTCACTGGCAATGTAGACTTGAATAGTGGTTTCGGCCAAGGAGAGCTTGTGATTATTGGGGTGGTGACTGTCGTGGTGGTGGAGATTTTGTGTGTGGAATTTGGTTATTCCATTTGTTAGCAGACCATGAAACAAAAACCAAACCAAACTTGAAGAGATTTGGTCCAGTCTCCCCAGTCCTCCCTTTGGACACAAATGCTGGCCCTTTTCCTAGCTAGAAGTGATCGCTCCAAATACATCATGTGAAGATAAAAGTAAAGTTTACTTGGTTATCTGGTATAAGTGCAATAAGATAAAAGGACAAGAGTGGATCTTCTGGCATTAAGAAGAACTCCATACTTGCTTCTCGAAAGGTGGACAGGGAAGAAGAGAGCACACAGTGACAAAGGAACTCAAAACAAACAGGACAACAAGCCTGATGCAATGACAGACGTGATTAAGTTAGTGGCAGTTCAAACAACAACAACAACAACAACAACACTAAGGTGTGCCCCCACCAGCGGATACCCAGCACTGAGTCATGAAAGATTGCAACATTCCCAACAGTGACAATGGAGGAGTACAAAGATACATCCTTCCCCAGGTCCATGAACCAATCTTGATCTAGAGACTTCTCTTTCTCCCACACTTAAGGTAGGTGTGGAAGACACTGACTATTTATTGGTCAGGAAACTACATTCCATGCTACACCAATGTTTTCAACTCCATCTCTTATAATCACCAGCATGCATGGCTAGAATGGCTGTGGATGATGGGCATCCTAGTCCATTCCATCTGGAGGGCACAAAGCAGGGGAAAACTGCTCACTCTATCCCTTTGCTTCCTTCTCTACACATCAATTTAATTCTTTTTTGTACAAACTGAGCTGGAAAACTGTTACCTTAACTGTCCTCAGTTTAATCAATTATCACTTCCTATTGGGTTGATAAATAGTGCTTTTAATTTGGCTCTAGACTTGTTGAAATGTGTGACGCACACAAGGATGGAAGGGAATCTTTCTAGCACCTTCCCTGGCACATGTGTGGAAATGGCAGTCACAGCTGAAAACATCACTGGTCTAGTGTTATTCGAATGTGATAGGAGCCTCAGTTTCTTTTCCGTTAACAGGTTTTGACTGCATTTGTAAACAAATGGTTCTCTTGTTAGGGAGAAAAAATGGTATATCTTTCAGTTAATGCATGGAAAGCATCCTTAAAGAATCACAAACATAGAAATAAGAGATTGACTAGACTAGAGTATATGGATGTGTATTTCAGCAGCTGGTGCACTTTATAACATTGGGTGGCTGTGAATTTGAAGGCATGTCTTGATGATTTCAATATAGCAAAATCAATATAATAGGGATTGTGGGGGGGGAGGGGAGAGAGAAGGAAGTAAACTGATTTGACTCCTTTCTTAAAACTTGGGTGGGAGGACAAATTATCCATGTCAAACCCAGTCTCAATTGTTTGTTTTCATTTTGTCCTGTCTTTCTTTCAATTCAGGAACTCAACACATTTCTGTGTTTATTGCTGGAAAGGGGATACCTGATCAAAAATGTACTTTCAGATAATGGTCTTTAATGGTAACAGAGAAAGAGAGAAGCAGAATCTTGAGGTGCATTTCTTGCTGAAATTAAGTCAATTTTGAACTTCTTGAGTGAAGTGCTGGAAGGGGGAGCCTGCCTGGAAATCCCATGCATGGTGTGTTGAGTTCCATCATTCACGGATGCTATATGCTGATCTTGAGCTTGCTGATACAAACAGGAACCTGGAGGGCTTACCCACATCGTGAACCTGGAAAAGATACTCTTTGGATGACAACTTCCAGGATCCACCAAGCTCCAATCCACATAGAAATCTGTTTGTGAGTCAACACTCCATCCCATTCCTAAGCATTTGAATTGGCGTTCCTTCTTGTCCCTTAAGGATTCTTGCTCTGGAGTTTCTTCATGTAGATGGCAAATGTGCACAGAGCACTGGAGGAACAAAGAGGGAGAAATGACAAGGGATGTGCCAAAAGAGAGCAAGAGAGTGAGGAGAAGAGCAGTATGCAATTAGAACCTGTGGTGCAGAACTCAGTTTAATGGTACAAGTTGTTGTGCGAGGATGGGCAGCTTGTAATATAGTCCAGGGACAATCAAATAAGCCTGCTTCTTTTGAAGGGAAAAAATCTTCTGCCCCATATAGTTAGCATGCTAAGACTCCCTTTCAGGCACAGCTTAATTTCCTACCTGTGTTTTATATTCATAGACTCCCTCATGTCAGCACACCATTCCTGGCTCAGGATGCTGCGGAATGACAAGAGGCTGCCCTGCAACTCTCTGATAACTTAATGCATGTTGGGATGAATGAGAATGTACTACATGTAGAAAAATGCTACAGGGGATTTGGGGATAGGCATCTGGCTTTGTGGGCGGGGGTGAGGACAGAGCAACAAAGAGTGGAGAGCCAGCAGGAAAGGGAAAAAGCACCAAGCAAAAAGTCAAGTGTAGCAAATTTGTCTAGTGGGGCTTTATTCTGCCTCAATTCCTATTTTCTCAATAAGCTTCATAGTTGACCTGGAATTATTTCCCCCTTTTTTTAACAATATGATTTGTAAAATGATGAATGTAAGGGAAATAGGCTACCCCCTCCCTTGTGGTATCAATAATTCTGAGATGACTGGGAGGAGTACTGACTGGTTTTGTTAGCTCTGTATTTATCTAGGGTCATATTGGCTTTTAGGTTAGTGCAAAGAGTGTCTGGATCAGCTGTCTGATGACCACCAATGTCACGAGTGAAAGGTAGAACTCACTGGTGATTTCTAAATCAATTCACAGAAGATCTTCGTTTTCTCTCAGACTCCAGACATCTATCTGGAAACAGAAAGGACAAGAGATCCACTAGGTCAATGTGTTTTGGACCACAACTCCCAGAATTCCAAGCCCGTGCTGCCAATGACAAAGGACTGTGGGAGTTGTAGTCTAAAACATATGGAGTGCCAAAGGTTCGCAACCACTGCACTAAGTAGACTTGTGATTATTATGGTTTCTTGAGATTTACACTGCCTATGAAGTACTGCCTTATTTTTTTGACAAGGCAAAAAAGTATGCTGCTTATATACTGCCCCATAGTTCTTAAACCCCTGTCAGAGTAGCTTACAATTTAATTATGGAGGGTAAATATTGTATCCAACCCAGCAAGCCTTATCAGTGTACCTGTTATTCACCATTATTTAGTTTGCAACATGAATTTAATATATGTAAGAGAAAATACATGACTTTGGGGTAAACTGTACTGTTCACCATCATTTATACCAGCCATACAACTGGGTGCAGATGTATGTGTTGGACAGCATGCTTGTATTTGAATTTAATTCAAAACTATATCTTACTACAGGACTGGCCCAAGTTGATGGAACTGAAAATTGTGTCCTCTCACATGTCAAACAATGAAAATCTTGGAGAACATATCTAGTTTACAAATCCAAGAATCCTCCATCCAGTATGACTGGAAATTATAGGTTTTCTAGTCTACAAAAGTATTTTTTCCAAGCTCTGGTCATATCCTTGCATGTTATTCTGAAATGAGAAGCACAAGAACCTCAAAACACACCTCCCTACTTGGCAGTAAAAATGCATTAGTCGCATGCTACACGCAGCTGCCCTTTCACAACACTTAGACTCCAGTGTTTTGGTAAAAGGTTGCTCTTAAACACCGAAAGGATTACAAAGGTTGGACTCTGTGCATAAACTGCAGCCAGGGACATAAAGAAGCCTACACAGAGTGAGTCTAAGAGCAATTCAGACATTCAGATGCCCATTATGGGATCTGCTTCAGCAAGGTGGTTCTTCTGTCCTGCTGCTGTAGATGCTGTAGCTTGCTCTCAAAAGCTCAGCAACTTTTTATATTTTTCTCCAGCAGCCTATGAAGGTATCACCCATAGTCTAGTTTTGATTTTGTTTGTTTTAATCGGCTCCAAACCTCTTTTTACTGCAATGGAACAAGATACCACGAAAGATACCTCCTCCACCATGTAGAAGGCAAAAGAAACATCTACAGCAACAGGACATTAATGCTAGGTACTAGAGATGGGCACAACTTAGCGGTATTTCCGTTTCCGTTTCCGTTACTCGTTTCCGTTACTCTACGGAAACGGAAACGGGAATTACTCCGCCAGACTTCGAGCTCGAACCGACGAACGAACAATTTGGTCTGATTTGTCGTGCTCGTTACTTGCATCGCGCGATCGCGCGCGATGCCAAGCGGCACAGAAAAAAAAAGTTTTTAAAAGTTAAAAAGCCCGGTTCCTGGCCAAAAAGCAGGCGGAAAAATGCCTGCCGTGCCTCAGGGCACCTACCAGAGGGGTGGTTTCTGGAGGTCCCCGCCCGGCCTCCCCCCCTCCTCCGTCCTGGGATGCTCTGGTGTGGTGGTGGGACTCGCCCGCCGCAAAAAGCCCAGTCTCGCCGCCGGCCGCCAAAGCGCAACCAAGCGGCACGGGCGGCACAGGAAAAAACTTTTTTAAACTCTCCCCCGGGTCTCCCCCCCACCCATTCCCGGGCCAAAAAGCAGGCGGAAAATGCCCGCTTGACTAAGGGCACTCACTCAGTAGGGCACCTACCGGAGGGGGGTTTCTGGTCTGGAGGGGGGGTGTCCCGGCTCCCCCCCCCTCCGTCCTGGGCTGCTCTGGTCTGGTGGGACTCGCCGCAGGCTCGCAAAAAGCCCACTCTCACCGAGACGCCGACGGCCGCCGCAAACACAAGCGGCACGGACGGCGCAGGAAAAAACTTTTTTAAACTCTCCCCCGGGTCTCCCCCCACCCATTCCCGGGCCAAAAAGCAGGCGGAAAATGCCTGCTTGACTAAGGGCACTCACTCAGTAGGGCACCTACCGGAGGGGGGGTTTCTGGTCTGGAGGGGGGTGTCCCGGCTTCCCCCGTCCTGGGCAGCCGGACTCGAGTCGCCTCGTCGCCATGCCATGCGGTGCGGGCGGGGGATCGAAAATGGGGCGGCGAATGCAATATTGTTTTTGAAATCGTGGTCCAAAAACACACAAGCACAACAGAAACACGCGGAAATGTATGAACTGCCAGATTTTTCACAGTAGCAGTGGTTTTTTTCTTGCAACAAAATGTCTCTCCTCTCCTCCTGTGTCCTCCATTGATTTTATTTTATTTTATTTTATTTTATTTTACACCTGCGCAGTGTGCAATGATGGGCTGGCCCAGTGGCCTGGCCAGCCATGTGGGAGGGGACGACCATGCAAATTTTTGGAGCCATCTCACCAATCGCATGGCCACTTGGCCACTGAGACTTCTGGGATGTGCCAAAAAGCCCCCTAAAACTTGCCCTAGCCCCCTAACCCGCTAACCCTAATCCTTGACTCCTTACCCATACGTCACAGACTGTCTTCTTAGTGGGTCAGAGAGGCACCCAGAGGTGCAACCCAATAGCCCACCATAACCTTACCCATCATTAGCCTAACCCTAGCCCTAACCCTAATCCACCTTAGCCCATAGCCAGATCGACTTGCATTGCACTACACACGCAAGTACGATTCCCTTCTTTGTGGGACATGGCAGGTGCGACCCGCTCGTGGGACAAGGTGCTTGAGCAGGTGCAGTGGCACTGCCTGGCCTGCAAATGGCTGGCGACACGCTCGTACCAGGGTATCAAGTACTCGAGCAGGTCTCACTCTGCCTGCAAATGGTATACATAACCATATGGTTGTGCATGCCATTTTGCAGCAGCAGCAGGTGAGGATGGGAGACCCCCATGTTGAGGGGTCTCTTGGAGCCTGCTGCTGCTGTCCCTTCCTTTATAGCGGGCCTGCGGAGGCACCCACCCCACAGAGGTGCCTCCAGGAGCCCGCTACCCCCCAAAAAAACCAGTATAACGATAACGAAAAAAACGAAAAACGAAACGACTAATTTTTTCCGATTTTTCGCGAAAACGGAAACGAAACGACTCGGACCCTAGCCGAAAAAGAAAACGAAAACGAAGTTTTTTTCCTGAGTCGTGCCCATCTCTACTAGGTACTGTGATATTTCCCCTTCAATTTGGTCTTAATGGGATCTACCTAGTGGGACTTTTTTTTAAATTCTCCCCCCCAAAAAAACTTTCTTACCCACCCCATAGTGGAGAGCATGTGTTTTTGCATTAACCTTCTACTTCTCACCCATCTCTGGCCAACCAGGAGCTCTGTGCTTCGAAGAGCCAATAGATGATGGTTGCAAGCAAGAGGAAGGTGCTCATACCATGCAGCTTTTTGTTTGAACTGGCCTGTAAAGTCCAACCCCTTCGGACCAGGCTGCTCTGTGCCATCCAAGACGAAGCCTGGCATCCATCTTGCCAAGTGAACTTTTAAGAACTTTTTCCTGGCAAATTACATCCCTTGCCATGTTTGGACTTTTATACCTGCTTTGAAAAAGGGAGCTTGCTCTCGAAAGCTCAGCAACCTTTTTTTTAATTTTTCTCCTAGCAGCCTATGAAGGTATCACCCCTAGTCTAGTTTTGATTTTGTATATAGTAAGGAAAAGCAGCATGCTTTTATACCACTAAGGCAGTTGTGTCATGTTCCGTTCATCCCTCCTTGCTGTCCCGCTTGGGACTGGTACAAAAAAAAACTTACTTCACATCCATAGCATGACAGCAAAAAGTTGTCTTGACCATGCCCTCTGAACCGGGAACAGAGTGTGAAAAGCCGTACCTGCCCCTGGGCTGGGGAATTCTCTTGTCATGGTTAGTTCCCGGTTCCTGTTCCAAGTAGAGATGGGCACAAATAATAAAAAAAGGCATTTCGTTTGTAGTTTGTCGTTTGGAGGGTCCATTTCAGTTCGTTTCCATTTTTCACGAATTTTTGCAAAAAAATCATTTTCATTTTTGTTCGTTTTGTTACCATTTCATTACCATTTATTTCAATTTTTTGTGATTTTTTAGGATTTTAAGCAATTCACTCATATGGCAGTAACAGAAACGAAACACACAACAAAATTTCTGGTGTTTCTGTTCGTTTCGTTTCATTTTAGAGACAAAATTTGTTTGTCATTTTGTTATGTAACAAAATGAAAAAACAAAAATGGAAACGAAAAAGTGTTCATTTCGTGCCCATCTCTAGTTCCAAGACAAGGGACAGTGTGGTAACAACTGTCATGCAACAACCAGTGTCCACCCAGTGGTCAGCGGCTGAAGCGGCATTCAACATTAGTTTCCCTGTGGGAAATACCATGCAGTGCAAATGTTTATTAAAGAAAGTACTGAAAATTCTGTAGCACTGATGTGTAAATCCCAGAAGACCAGTAAATCGAAAAATCAAAAAAGTTTTATTTACGATATTTTAAAAAAGGGTTAAGAAAGCAAGACAAATTCAGAATTTGTCATGGAACAAGACTGTGAAGTAACAGTTGTCACAAGACAAGTAATAACATCTGTGAGTAAACAGAAACAGGGACTGAACAGGGACAAAACCACGTGACCGCAAACAACGCTGTCACGGTAGAAACATAATCGCGGAACAAGGTAGGACATGAAGTAACCACCTAAGAAACTGCTTCTTACTGTAGCTTTTGCTAACATTTGTTCAGGATTTCTCAGACATGCATGGTCTGGCCATCTAGCTGTGGAAGCGTGGATTCCCCAGACTGGCATCTTTCCCTCCAGTTCTTGTAATTCCTGGGGCAGATGCTGCTTCCTTTAAAGGCCTTACTAAAGGGCATGTATCTATTCATAGCTGTGTTTTAGTTCCTTGGATTGAGTTTGCAAGAGACCTTTGGGATGCCTTAAACCAGGCATATTATTGCCTTTAAACTGACACAGCCATCCACCAATAGCGAAGCAAGCAAGTAAGCAAAAAGGCAAGATTGGTTGGTTCCTCTCCACAAACAAAGGCACCGATCTTCTAATTGGTCCTGAGGCCATGATGAGAACATATAAGCATGCATCCTGCTAATTAGATGTCTTATGAACACCCTTCTGTTCCATTTAATTTTCCTTCATTTCTTAGCACCAACTTGATGCTTGGGAGTTTCGTGCCTAATAAGACTACCGTTAGCGTCTTTCTGCCAGGCCACTCATCTTCTAAGATTTAAGAATGAGAAGGAGGTGGCTGCAAACAGGCAAGCTAGTAAGAAAGGTAAAGCGTTATCTATTGGAGGGGAGAAAACAATTATACCTCCCCCCCGAATGCAATTGAAAAACCTTGAAAATTATTTGCCAGTTCTTGTTGAGAAAAGACCCTGATATGAAGTTCTCTGACTATTTTACATGTCTCATTAAACCTAGAAAATGAGATGGTGCCCACCTTTTTTAAAGGGAGCTTGTTGCGGATACTTGTACAAGGACCAGGCAAACGGAGCACTTGTAATTGAGAGACCTATGTAATATCTGTTGGCTTCTTGAATTGAATTGAGTACTAGACAATGGAAAGTGTCATGGAGGCCCAGAAAGGGAAGGCTGAGGAATAAAATGACTGTCTGATTAGTTAACTGAAGAGCAAACACTGGTGCAATGTTATAAGAAGGTTTGAAAAGAAAGGAGGGCAGATCTTGAGCTGGCAGGAGGTTGAAAGAACATGCAAAATAACTCACATCTGCTGTCATGTAGGAGATCAAAATGGAATCTGTAACAGCAGATTCCCGGTAACCTGCAGGCCATCAAGAACTAAATTATTTAAGCAGCCCTGCTCTGTATAAAAAAATAGAGGAATTAAACATGGAAATAGCCAACTAGGTCATGCTGAACATTTCTTCTGTCAGATGTTACATAAAATGTTTTACCTAGACCTGTATTTCAGATTCTTGGCATGCAGTTCATCCTTCTACAGAGAAGCCGATGACATACAGCAAAATCTTTTGCACATTTACCTGAACAGAAAAGCCACTTGAAGCCAAGAGGCCTTCAGAAAATGGGGATGACTCTTGCAATGGCACCCTTACAATGCAACCCTAGAAAGGAAGGATGGTAGTGAATATCTTCCTGCTTCATCCTGAGGCTTGTGTTGACTTGGGGGAGAGGTCATGGTTGTGTATGGCCTTACAGCCTCATCAATATTTTAGTGTTATATTCTCACACTGAAGGCAGCAAGGAAGGATGAGCTGCAGCCTGTGTCTGGTGTAGGTGAATGACAGATCCCTTGTGACATCAGTCCTCTTGGGAGGGAATCTTAATAATTCAAGGGACCATCACAGTCCCTTGAATTATCCCTTGGATTCTGGACTTAGTAGTTCAAAAAAGGAATGTTTCCAAGCGCTGGTGATTCCACTTGCACTGCAGTCTCCTGTGCTTTGTGAAAAGCTTCTGTGAAAGGCAAGAGCATACAAGAGACAATGCTGACTTTGGAGAAAAATAGGAGGAAAGTGCCAAGATCTGCTTTGTTCTTTCTTCTTTTGGAGGACAGACTCTGACGGATTTGAGCACCTTCAGTGACTAGAAGTCCTTCTATTACTGGAAGCCCTTACCTAAATAAATATTTTCAGAACAAATAGGTGATATCTCATGCCTCTGTGGTTCCAGAACCCCACTGTGACTCCATCTACTGCTAAGTTTTATTTGTCTCTCTCCAAGAAAAAATGCTTGATATTAACCTTATCATTTGTTGACAAAGTGTTCATGACCTAGCTGAACTCTAGCAGCATTAAACCTCATAGAATCTCTGTTCTCCAAACTGATGGGGGATGGCTCCTTTTCCCATTCAGGAACATTACCTTTGCATTAGTGGAAAGAATAACCCATATACAACAGAGAAGAGCAAAACTGATCCATAGAGGTTGACTGAAGAGTTGGCGGGTTGGCTGGTTTTTGAATGTCAGAGGTCCTGTAGCTATTCTCATGTATAACCATTGGATAAAGGCACTACATTTTCTGATTAATTCTTCAACACAGTTGATGATGTTCCATTAGGACAAATAGAATGTTATGCCACATGAAGTTAGGGCTATTTTCAGCCGTTCCTGCCCACTTCCTTACCAGAGGTGAAGGGAAAGACTCCACCTCTGTTCCTTTTCTGATAAGTTTCTGAATGCCCAAAACATGTATGTGCATCCTCATGGATAACTACTTTTGTTTCAGTTCTAGCTATTCCTGTTGGCTACTGTATACCCAAGTAAATGTCTGCGCCTCCAAGTAAAACAGGCACCAAACATCAATGTACAATGGTAGAACACCCTGTGAGTCAGCCTTTAGGCAGAGATCATGTCAATAGCTATAAGAAACTTTTTTTGGTAAAGGATCATTAGTTTGGTTTCATGTGTGGCTGAAGATCAGACTTGCTTAAAACTAAAAAAAAGAGAGGGGGGAAGAAGGGGAAAGATATACTTTTTCTGGCATCACAGAAATGAGAACAGCTTCTCTGACAAATGCTGAAGAGTATTGTTACCTAAGCTCACAAGGATGTAGTGGATAGAGTAATGGACTAGGACTAGAGATTTAAAATTTCTGGAAACTATGGAAACCCCATTTCCTCTCAGTTTTTCTCCAAAGATTCCCCCCCCCCATGGCTTCAAAATGTCCAGAAATTTTACGTCTCTAACTATGATTTTTTTTGGGGGGGGGAGCTGAGTTTGATTCCCTGGCTCTGCGGTGGAAACACATGGGAGGGGGGAACAGGCCTGGTAAAACCACTCCTTAAATACCTCATATATGCTGAAAATCCTATTAGGATTGCTAGATGCCAATTCTGAACTGATGGCATACACTGTAGTAACAAGTTTACAAGACTGGTTGTTATGTGCCAGGTTGAGAAAATGCTTATTGGTTAGCTCTCTGGAAGATATTTTATTTAATTACAGGACATTCAGTCATACATGAAATAAGTCACCATGGAAAATTTCATTCTCCCTGGCCTATCAGTGAATAAATCATACTGGGGTGGGATTTGATTTTGCAGAAAAAATATAAATGAAGAAATGAGCCTCATTCCATTATTTATGGTGACATGAATCTGTGAATGAGGAGAAATAATACTGAAACAAAAATCCTCCCTTTCTTATGCCTTTTTATGTGGGGCTGCCCTTGAAGGCAGTTTGGAAGCTCCAACGAGTGCAAAAGGTGACACCTAAACTAGTCACAGTTACATCACAATTTGACCACAGCACACCTGACATGTCCATTTGCAGTGGTTGCTGGTATACTTCTGGAACAAATTCAAAGTGCTAATGTTAGTTTATAAAGCCCTGTATTGTTTAGGGCCATATAGAGCTCCTCTGCCTCAGGTCAACCTCCCAGCCCATACACGTCTCCCCTGCACTGGAGTGTGTGGCCACTCCAAGGGAGTCCTGGAAGTTGCCAATGAGACACTGGGCCTTCTCAATAGTGACCCCCTAACTCTGGAATTCTCTTCCAGTGAAGGTGCATCAGACCCCCCCACCACCACCAAAAAAACAACAACCAAAAACCCCCACACACCTTCCTTAGCTTTGGGAAGTAGATTAAAACCTGGCACTTTTCCCAGGCCTCTGAAAGTTTCACTCTCCCCCAACCCACTTCTTAGATGATTTTTTCATGCTCCTAAGTTTATGGTCTACTGTTTTGTTTTGTTTATTTGTTTTAATCACCTAGGTTTGGGGGTGTATTTTGTTGGTAACTGTATTTCTTTTGTAGCTGCCCAGTGTGGTGGCTTTCCACTAGAAGGGCAGGGTGTAAGTTTAATAAATAAAATAAAATAAAATAAAGACGTGTTCATTCATTTGCACTGGCCCTTTGTCCAACCTCTCTGAAATCTAGGAACATAACACCCTCAGGAGACAGGGGAGTCCCCCAAAATGATATAGCCCGTGAGTAAAAATACAGAAGACAAAAGCTACCAAAACCCTTGAGTCTCATAGAAAAAGGAGAAGAAAACAAAAAAAAAAACAAAAAACAAATCCATTTCTGCCAAATAGAAACCAAAAGGAATTAGCATTTTTAAATGAAAATAGATACTGTATAATAACAACCTTTCTCTTCCTCTCATAGTACATGCTTTAGTTCATTACATAACCCTTCAATGCAAAGGAAACGGGTGTCTTTTATAGTAATAATGTGCTGAAAATAAACAACAAATTGCATTCTAAGCATACTTCTGTGAAATAATTCTGTTATGTGCCCTGTACTTTTCCCCCAGAAAGCTGCACTGGAAAAGGACTTTAAAAAGAAATAATGAAAATCTGCATATTCAGTTGCACAGCCCCATGTTTAATACATACTATTGACTAGAGGAATGAATGTATAACATGATGTGTTCCATAAAGGAGAAAAGCACTCATGCCATTGTACACCTGCTTCCACCCGATTTATTCCCCATCAATTCGCCTGTTTGGTGACACTCCTTCAATCCCTGAAGATTTATTTGTCCTCTGAATATCATTTTGCAATTTGCAAGGGTGACCATGTCATCCATATTATACTTACCAGCTCAGCACTTTTGGTCTATATATATATTGACTCTAGAGCTAAATACTGTATAGTATAAACAAATGTTCAACAACCAGTCCTCCATGGGTGTGATCATGCAAGATATGTGTCAAGGAAAGTAAGGATATTCCTCATCATAGGAAGTTGCATCTCAGCATTCAAAAGCTCTACCAATCCAAGCATTTTAAGCCATCACTCCAATTCTATGTGCTTTAATATGCAGTGATGTCTTTGTCAGAACTTCGCCCACAACCCCTTTCCTTAAGGCTAAGCTTAACTTTCCAGATCCAGATTTTGGAACACTATCCTCTAAGCTGTTTTGCACATCACTCCTCCTAATTAGGGAAGAGAGGAGATGTGTGCCAAAAGGATTAGAGCAAGAAGAAGAAGAAGAAGAAGAAGAAGAAGAAGAAGAAGAAGAAGAAGAAGAAGAAGAAGAAGAAGAAGAAGAAGAAGAAGTAGAAGAAGAAGAAGAAGAAGAAGAAGAAGTCAAGTGAGAGAGAAAATGGAAGAAATCAGCGTGGTTATGGAAACTAGAGATGGGCACGACTCAGGAAAAAAACTTCGTTTTCGTTTTCTTTTTCGGCTAGGGTCCGAGTCGTTTCGTTTCCGTTTTCGCGAAAAATCGGAAAAAATTAGTCGTTTCG
>JAHTLZ010000129.1:40712783-40741259 GCA_023846285.1 Phrynocephalus versicolor
AAATAAATAAATAAATAAATAAATAAATAAATAAATAAATAAATAAATAAATAATGTTCTAATGCTACTCCAGATCTAATGCTAGTCCAAGTGTAGACCAGAATTCAATTTACTGAGGGTGTGACTACACTCTGAAATTCAATTTCAGCCTGTTTCACATGCTCTTTTCTCACATAGGGGTTGTGGATTGATTCAGGAGTTCACTATTCATACTGGAAGTTATTTTAGTCATATTCCAGCCCACAGTACCCCTTATTTCCTGCCTTCCTCTGTCCCTAGTCATGCAGGAAACAGTAATAACAAAGACTCCATAAGATTACCGAGTAACTTAGTGTTGAGTGGAGAGGAAATACCATAAGATTACAGAGTAACAGTGTTGAGTGGAGAGGAAATAATTGTGTAGGGTGTTCTCCAGGCCTGAACATCACACCCCAGCTGACTACGCCATGGCTTCTAACCACTAACCAAACTACAGTCCTCCTGATGTTTTGGACCACGACTCCCAGAATTCTAAACTTAGATTGCCAATGGCAAAGGACTGTGGGAGTCGTGGTCCAAAACATCTGGAGGGCCGAAGTTTGGACATGCCTGCACTGGGATGAAACATTTCATTTCCGAAACCAAAAATGTATTTTCTTTTATATCTTGACAACACACTGTTTGCTGTTTCATTTTGTTTCGTAATGTTTCATAAGCTTACGAAACAACAAAATAGTGTGTCATTTTTTATATGGTGCCCATCCCTACAAGCAAATATATCTTCTAATTTTTGCCTTGGTCAACAAGCAATGTCTTGCAATACAAGCACTGGAACAGGTCACATGATCACAAGTGAGCCAATGATGGCTCTCTCCCTCTCCCCCTGCTGTATTATGATTGTCTGGAACGTTCTGTCTCAGACAGCCTTCATAGCTGGGCTAGGAGAGAGGAATGGAGGTCTCCTTTGCAGCAGCCTGGAACGTTTTCAAAGGGGAGTACAGGTTAGGGTTTTATTTTTATTTTTATTTTCAACATCCTTTCTTATTTTTCAAACCATTTCTACTGTAGTTACGGAGCAGCTAGTCAAGTGTGTATATGGCTACAAATTGCACTTTGTTATCGTCACATTAAAAACACAGAGTAAAATCCAGTTATTAGTCACAAGAAGAGCAGGTGCTGCAGCAGGTACCTAAACCATGGTGTGGTTGTGGAGAACTAGCCTCTTTTGTAAGTTTTGGCATGTGTTCTGTGGGACTCCAGAATGAATTATCCATTTCCATTATTTCTTATGGGAAATTTTGCTTTTATATATGAGTGTTTTGGTTTACAAGCATTGTATTGGATTATGCTTGTAAACTGAGGTATTACTGTATTTCTTTCCCTTCAGGAGTGATTTAATTTTTCATTCGTGCAATGTGTAGTGTGTGCTTCAGCCAACCCTGGGCTGAGGCAAGGCAAAAGTGTTTTTAAACATCCCTGGTGCATGTGTAAAGTCACCTTAATGAACTGCAGACTTGTTCATTAAAATTTTCATGATTTGCCCTCAGCCATCATCTGCAGATCAAGGGTGAAAATCATGAGGTCAACAGGCAGCATGTAGGCCCCAAGGTCATTTTTTCAGCCCTTAGCCTCCTTTCCAATCCCACCTACTTCGTTCATTTGAGGTGAAAAGGTGAATTGCTATTCCTTCTAGAAAGTTCCAGGAGCAGAGAAATCAGCAGATTATAGAAAGCACACCTACAGACCTCTCTTTGCTGGATTGCTAGCAGTACATAAGGCTCCTGTCCAAGGTTCTTTCTCTCTTCCACAACTCAGACACCTTTTACACTGGTGTCTAAACCCTAAGGCCATGATGGTAAACCTTTTAGAGACCGAATGACAAAACTGCAATTCTGAACCCATTTATTTTTCACAAAGTGCCAATACGGCAATTTAACCTGAATACAGTGTTACCCTGGGTTACAAATGCTTCGTGGTGCTACTCTTCAGGATAGCAAGGATCAAAGAGCAGGCTTTTGAATTTCCCACAGTCACAGCATTGGAAAGCCAATAGAAAGTGGCAGTGGCTTGTGGGCTCATTCGTAGCCCCAGTTTACTCTCCAGCCATGCCCCTCTGGGCATTACAAAAGCAGCATTGATGGAGAGTAAACTGGGGCTATAAAAAAACCCCACACGCCACTCCCCCACCGTTGCCCATCTCTCTGTTTAGGGCACAGTGGCGTGGAGGGGGAAGTGCTGTGCCTGTGAGAGGGCGATGTCATGTGCCCACAGAAAGGGCTCCTCACGCCACCTTTGACACCTATGCCATAGATTTTCCAACACTGCCCTAAGGAGTTCTGAACCTAAGAGAATATTTGACTCTATCCTTCTGTTAGGACACTAACCCCTTTGCAATGATGGATCATTTGCCTACAAAACATGGCACCTATCCAACCACCACTAAAACTGGATGCCAAACCAGAAGCACTGCAATCTTCTTTAACTCTTCCGGTGAGGCAATAGGGATATTTCTTACTTAAGGAATGCTACTAGGAAATACACCACTGTTTGTTGTTTTTATATATTTTATAACAGAATAATTATTAGGAATTAAAACAACAATGCAGTTAGGTCACAGGGGTGTCATGCAGCCTTCATTGTTGTTGTTCAGTTGCTCAGTCGTGCCCGACTCTTTGTGACCCCATGGACCATAGCTCACCAGGCCTTCCTGTCTTCCACTGCCTCCCAGAGTTTGGTGAAATCCATATTGGTTGCACTGATAATACCATCTCATTCTCTGTCGTCCCCTTTTCCTTTTGCCTTCACTCTTTCCCAACATCAGTAATTTAAGCTTCCCCTATTTACAGTGCACAATACTAACATATCTAAATAAAGGTAAAAGTTATTTCTGACTCTAGGGGCTGATGCTTATCCCCATTTATAAGTCAAAAAGCCAGCATTTGTCTGTAGACACAATGCCATGTGACCATGTGGCCACCAGGACTAATACACATGGTTATGTTATATGGTTGGTTGATGTGCTGTGTCTATTTTTATTTTTCTTAGTATTCTTATTCTTATTCTTATTCTTTGTATTTTGATTGGGTATGTCTGGGGTTTTGTATGTTTGGGCAGTTGTTTTTCGCAACGTGTTATACACCGCCCACAGTTCCCGTGGGAAAATTGGGCAGTTAACAAGCGTAAAATAAGCACAAGAAAAGCTATTACTTTCCCACTGAAATGTTACCTATTTATCAACTAATATTTTATGTGCCTTTCAACTACTAGTTTGTCAGGGTTTCTAAATCAGCTCACCATTCAATTCTAACAGAAAAGACATCCAACTTTTTTAAAAAATATATTTTTATTTTTAAAACTAGCAAAGTAAAAACAGATACATTGCTTATCTCCTGCTGTATTACATAAATCAGAAGTTTTTCCCAATAAATCGGCCTGGTTGTTTCATAATTTTTCTTCTCATCTTAAACAAGATTATTTTCATATTTCCATATTTACTAAATATTTTTTCCATTAATGTTGTTCTAATATTTTTCCATCAATATTATGGTCGTCTTTGCTTATCTCTTTCTTCATCTAGTACAAAAATACAGGTAATAGATTACAATATTGTATTAGCTGGTTTAGCGTTGGCAATATTCCTGATCCTGAAACTTAATTCTTTGTTTAACTGAACAGCTTATCTTCTATTTGACTAATTCAATTTTTAATAGGTATATGCTTACATCTATTTTTGTCTAAAAAAAGAAGTGAAGATAGTGAAGTACAAAGTTAAGCTAGTCTATCTAATCTACAACCTTAGATATATAATCCAATATTTTAAACCTTACTAACTAAAATAACTCTTAAATACTGTTATTCCTTCCCAGGTAGATGGGGTAAAGCAGCCAATCAGAATAAGTTCCACCGAGGCAGAATCTCAGCTGCCTGGTAGGTTGTGACTGTCACTCACTCAGCATTCACCCACCAGTCAGCCCATTCATTCTACCATGCAACCTACTATGTCACCTGTGTATAAAAGCCACAAACAAAACAAACAGAAAGGGGTGAAAATCATCACATTGTGCTCTAGCACAGTATCTAGTCCCACCCACCCTCCAAGCTGTAAAAAGTTGTTGCTGAATAGCTCAGCAGTTTAAGAATCTGGGTATGTAGAGAGAGGTTGGAGTTCAACTCCCCAGTGGGCATCCTTGTCAGCAGCTGGACTCAATGATCCATATAGTGTTCCTTCCAGCGCTGCAGTTCTAAGAGGTTGAGTATTATAGATTTTCTTGATCTTGGATTCTGCTGGAGCAATGGGTGCAGCTGCTGGAGCATCCTGGGGCAGAAGAATTCCTTTCAGATTCTCAAAAACTGCCTACTTGTAGTTGTTCTAACCCAGGCATGTCCAAACTTTGGCCCTCCAGATGTTTTGGACCACAACTCCCACAGTCCTTTGCCATTGGAAATACAAGCTTGGAATTCTGGGAGTTGTGATCCAAAACATCTGGAGTTCCGAAGTTTGGACATGCCTGTTCTAACCCAAAGGTGGAGAACCTTCGGCACTTCAGATGCTTTGGACCACCACTCCCACAGTCCTTTGTCATTGGCAATCTAGGCTTGGAATTCTGGGAGTGGTGGTCCAAAACATCTGGAGTGCTAAAGGTTCGCCACCACTGCACCTCTTCCTTGAATGGATAAATTTCCTTTCACTCATTAACACTTCACAAATGTTAGCTCTCTATAGACTGCACATCCATGAAGTGGGATATGTAGATCAGCACAGATATGCTGGTAAAAAGTAAAGGTAAGGTTTCCCCCGCACATGCGTGCTAGTCATGTCTGACTTTAGGGTTGAGGCTCATCTTCGTATTCAAGCTGAGGAGCCAGTGTTGTGCAAGTCCATGGCCATGTGACCAGCATGGCTGCAAGGAAACACTGTTTCTAACCTTCCCGCTTTTTATGGCGGTACCTGTTTATGCACTTGCATTTACATGCTTTCAAACTGCTAGGTTGGCAGGAACTGGGGTTATCCGCAGGAGCTCGTTCTGCTGCATGGCACCCAGGATTCGAACCGCTGAGCTGCCGACTTTGCAGCCAACAGTTTTTGTAAGCCTTAGTCCACTGAATCAGCCCTAAATTCTGCATGCATGTTCATTTCATTAGTCTCCTAGGCATCCAATGGTAGCTATAGATGCACAATAAGACAGTGTCAAACTGAAAGTACCACTTTTCTTAAGCAGTTTTACTTATCCCTATTTTGGTTTATTGTTTCATTATATTTAAAGTGGCAGACAATATCCATCTATATTAGAGGAGAAAGGCAACATTCTGTTGCGGGATAATAAATCAAAGTGTGTACCATTTTCTTTTTGTGAGTGCTCCCCTTTCTGGAATGCTTTTTGGGTTTGTAGCTTTAGAATGTTGAGGCCAATGCCATGAAAATAGAGCATTTTCTTTTGATCCTAAGTAGGGGGTCATCTCTAAGGTGAACAGGGTCCAAATATCTACGGGAACATCACACATGATTTTACTATATAGGGAGGATGAGTCCTCCAGGCTGTCTGAAGGACTGCATTTCACCACATGAGCTTTAAAATATTGGGAGGAGGAGAGCTCTTCTCTCAGACCCACTGCCATTTCAGGCATATTTGGTTGGGCTGTGAGAGAGAGCCTTCTTTGTGGCTCCTGCCAGGTTGTCAAGTGGCCTTGCTGAAGTGGCTGGATTGGTCCCTTCCTCTTATCCAATGACAGGTGAAAAACATATTTTTAAGACAAGCTTTTAGCTACTAATCTGGGCTGTTTTTTGATCTTGAGTGTGGGACTTCATAATTATTTTATGGATGTTTCCAGGGAGTTTATAAGATGCTTTAAACAGTCTCAAGTAACTGAAACAGGTCCTTACTGTGATCAACATGTTAGATAAAGCTAATTGTTTTAATACTGCTTTATGCTGAATTGTTTTTATTTTACTATTTCACACTTAATAGTGGTTTTAGTCCATTTTTTAAAAAAACTTGTGAGTTCTGTTGGGTTCCTTGATTGAGAGAAAGGTGGCATACAAATGGAAATGGAAATAAAATAAAATGCTATTCTTATGGGGTTGGCAATCACAGATTGAGAGCATCTGTCTAATTTGAACTAAACAGCAATGAGTTACTTGGGAATTGCTCCCTAAGTAAATATGCTGCACAATCAGCCGAATGATTTGAGGAAAACAGTGTTGGTTGAGGGGCTGTTTCTTCTCAAACTACAAGGCGAATTCCATGATTTTATGAATCACTTTTTTTGTCCTGCTGTATTGTGCATAATTGCCTAGATGCCCTAAGCACATCCATTCTCACCTGATTTTGGAAGCTAAGCAGGGTCAGCCCTGGTTAGTACTTGGATGGGAGACCACCAGGGAATACCAGGTGCTGTAGGCACCTGGAGTAGGAACTGGCAAACCACTCCAGTATTCCTGCCAAAAAAGCTCCATGGACATGGAGTCACAAAGAGTCGGTCACGACTGTAATGGCACAACACACATACACATTGTGCATAATAGATCCAGTTTCCCACTGGATCAGCAATCTCAATTGCCAAAAATTCTCACTTATGCAAAGAGATCCCTCTGCTTCATTTATATTCTGTTTGGTCCTACAGATTCTAAACAAATGTGTGAGTTGGATCAAAACCTCCTGTTTTAATACCACACCTTAGGTTTTAGGTATTCCATCTACACAGATTAAATGCGTGAAAATGCTGCTTATAAAGAAACAAGCCCAGGCTCTCATTTGCCAGTGTGTCAATGTTTCAATCTTTCTTAATTACTACCTTCTCCCTTGTTATTTACAGAATATAAATAGGTCTCAAGACATTCTGGATGCAGATTTCAAAGGGCGTTCCCCATCACATTGTAACTGATGTTCTTCCTGTTGAAACTGGGCTGGATTCTTAGAATTTGGAAGAGCTCTGAGTGTTTAGTAGCATCAGCTGTGGTAACTGGCATCCCATGGAATTGCAGCAGCTACAGGTAGGCAATTACACAGCATGAATTTTTTTATATCCCTTTTCTTAATCTTACTTTCCTCCTGTCACCTAGCATTCTACAGAATTACAGCGCAAATGTTGCATTTTGGAGTAAACAGCAATGTGCATGAAAAATTCTCAAACAATTAACCTTCTACTTTCTCCTCATCTATTACTTTCAGGGGTGAGGAAGGGGAAAGCAGTTCCATTGCAAGGTAGCTAGGGCCCTGATGCACTCTGCTGTGTTGCAATAACAAGGAGGTAGTTACACAGCATTATATTTCACGTTTGTTGTCCAAATCTTCCCTCCTTTCACCAAAATACTGAATAGTGAAATACCCTGTACTGTAAAGGTCTTAGCCAACTAAGGCTTCACATGCTTACTACAGCTTGTATTATGCCAGAGGCTTAAAATTCACTTATATTAAAATAGTTTATATATTCCAAGCTGTGGGCAAATCATGGGTCAATCGAGCACTGGCTGTTCAGAGTGTTCGACAGGGGTCTTTCCCAGATCTACCTAGAGTTGCTATGGAGTGAATCCTGGATCATTTGCCTACAAAACATGGCACCTATCCAACCACCACTAAAACATAAGGGAAAGAAATTGCTATCTAGTTTCTGTTCTTTTGTGTGTTCTGCCTTCTTTTCCAGAACAAGGAATTGTTATGGTACCTCTTAAAAAAACACTTATAAGCAACTTCTGGGCTTGTAAACAAATAAATGTAAGCAAGAACTTTCTCTGGTGGTTTGAAAACTATTTGGAGTTTCAAAAATGGCAGAGGGGTTTGCAGTAGTCAAACAGGGACTTAAGGCTTTGCAGAAATATTGAGACATAATGTTACCTTTTGGTCTGAGCAGTGTGAAAATGCACATTCCTCCCCAGACTACTACAAGGGTTCTCCTGAATCTACTTCACTACACAGCTAATAGTTAATAATATAGGGCAGCTGGATAAAGAAAGGGAGTTTTCCTGCCATTTTCATCCTTGGAAAAGACAATGACAAACCAATGGCAGACATGTTTAAAATGCTATTTAGACCTCTGGAGAAGAAATGCCATGTGCTTAACGGCATGTGGAACAAAGATCAGCACTCTATGGGGTTTGCTGGTGTTCCTATAGTACTGACCATCAGGAAAAAAAAATAGCCCTGAGGCTATGCCGCAGCACATGGGAATGACTGACAGTCCTATAAATTAGCATGAAACCATGGCATGTGAGACCTTGCTATTGACCTTGGCATAACCTGTGATATTTTCACATTAAATGTGCTCCACATGGTCTATAGTTATCCTTGGTTTTTAAATAAGGGTCACATACTAAAGTGGCAAACTAAGTAATCAGAGAGGGGGAAATATGTATTGCAGATGTACTGGACTACAAACTGCCAGCTTTCAGTGTGAATTTGAGAAGAAGTCAAAGTTGTTTTTCTCAAGAGTTTGGTAGGATCAGTGGCTAGAAGTTAAAAAAAGAGAAAGGTCAGGTTTTTGGGGGGCGGGGTTGAAGAATAAATCAATGAATAGCAGGGGAGACTATGCTCAAAAAAATAAACCGCCTGGTGAGTGTTTGCTGTTGAATCCAAAATGCTGTTGGGCCATATATAGAAGCAGAAAGTCTGGTTGGCAGAGGAGAGAAAGAATTTTTGTCTGCAGTGTTTTGTATATATGTGTGTGTACATTTGAGTGCAGAGATTTCCGCACCTTGTCTCTCTAGTCTCCATATTTAATGGGAAGAAACACAAACACAGACAGGGTGTGTTGGATTGCAGAAGGGATTTCTGTGTACATAGTCTCCTCCTCCTCCTCCTCCTCCTCCTTGTTTTTCCCATTTGGTGGTGAGGTCTGCTATTCTTGTTTTCGTCTTACATTTGGCACAATCATGGGCTAGTTCTGGATGAACCCAGGAAAACTTCATGTCATTGTTAAGGGTGTTCATCCAACACTGTTCTGGTTGTCCCCTCGGTCAGGATCTGCTGACTTCCAGGTTGAGACCCTTTTTGGCCAGAGTTTCCTCATCAGCACACAAGACAAGCCCATAATAATGTAGTTGCGTTCCATGAATCTTGTCAGTGCTGTATTTTGAATGTATGTCATCATTGTGCACATGATCCTTCCGCGTGAGGCTGGAGGTTTTTGCATACATTGTAAAGGTTGTAAAGCATGGCAGTCACTGTGTGTCAAGGAGGGATCTCTAAGGGTAGGTGTGATATTACAGCACTAAGAGCTGTGCAAAATGTTCATATACAGTTAAAAGATGTATCACATATTGGGCAAGCTGGTGGTTATAAAAATGGAAACCAGAGGGGTTGTGGCAAATCCATAAAAGGTAATGAATTGTACCAGGCAAGCACCACAGGAGCTGTTAAAGAGTGCAAACCCTGAGAAAGATGTATAAGAGAAATGTTGAGTAAAAGAATGTGACCATCATAGGAAGAAAATAGGAAAAGAGCAACATATGGAACGTTCTTTAAAATAATTTATATCATTAACTGTTGCTAACTGGTATAATAGATTTTGGTGCATGATGTGATAGACTGAAAGTTCTACTGGGACCCAGGAGACATGAGTTCAAGTCTCCATTATTTAGCAATAGAAATTCAGTAGAGGGGGGCCAATGGCAAGTGATCTAACATCTCAGTAATTTCAAAAAACCCACGGGGAAGCAATTTTATGACCCACAATAACAAAAAAGACTCCTCAAAATAACACATTGCAGATAAGAGTATCATTTGCAACATGTTGCTGCCAAGCTCTGGATATGGACTACAGACATTAAATAATGCATTTCTACTTTCAATAGGGAAAATGGAATTTATTTTAAATAACTGTTTACAGTGAATTGCCTCTGAACTCTTTTCTCAAAAGAATCATACAGCTACGGATGTCTATGAGTTGATACTCAAAGGGAAAAATAATAGCCAACAACTGTTGACACATTTTTTTTTACCTCTGCTTTGAGAGTGATAGAAAGACTCATCTCTTGGTGTACAGTCTTATGCCACCTAATAGTGCTTCTGATGCATAAAGTGAAGAGTATGGAATTGCAGGAGCAAAGCTAAAGAATGGAGATCATTCTAAACAAAAAGATACTGGCATCTCATTACATTTCAAAGCATGGTACAATTAATTATCCTCATCCTACTCTTAGAAACTAATACCAGATCCTCCTGAGCAGTGCTCCAGAATAACATACTGTATGCCTAGATCATTTGTGCTGTGGATCCAGCCACTTATTGTTGTGGCTAATGATTCCAGGTGATTTTCGCAATGAATCATGGCAATCTCTCTCTCTCTCTCTCTCTCCCCCCCCCCCCATTAAACTGTTAATCACCGATCCTGCTGTTTTGCCTTTCAGCAAAAGGTTATGGCTCCAGCTATATTTCCTAGACCAAGGAATTTAGACTATAGATCATGCATACATTATACCCCAACTCATAGACACATTGATACATCCCTTCTTGTACCCTTGCATTCATGCCAACTAATTATTACAGCATAATCCCACAAGCCACTAGACCTTTTATATAGTACATTGACAATATTGGAAGAGCTTGAATGATATACAGGCTTTAATGATGTCAGTGGCCACAAACAAGAGTGCAACCATATTAGTCCAGTCTATTTGATCCATATTTTGTGAAAAAGAATTTCCCAGCCTTAGGTAACCCAGGTGTTGTTGGACTGCAATGCCCAGAAGCCACACCCAGTCAGCTAGTTGTAAAGGCTTCTGGAGCGGCAGTCCAAGAACACCTGGGTTAATCAAGGCTGTGAACCACTGTTCTGCATTATTGTCATTATCCTTGTAAATTTAAGGTGCATACACTTTCAAATAATTACATTGCTTCTTCACAAGATGTTACATTTACTCGAGTGGTTTCTAACCTTGGGTCCTCAAATAATCCCAGACTAAAACTCTTAGAGACCTTTAGCGCTAGTGTGCTGGGCAAGATTTCTGGGAGTTGGTAGGGGGAGCCAAGGTTGGGTACCAACCACTCTGTTACTCGGTGAAATAGCCTGACATTGACAGAAGACACTGATAAGGAATTATGATAAGAATGGCATCAATTCCTGTACGCTTTCTAAGGAATTATGCACAGTACTTCATGGGGGAAAAATGAGGACTTTTTATTGGCCAGGAAATCCCAGTGAGTGGGGCAAAATCTAGTTAAAAACTGTGATACCAAGAAGCATCTAGATTCACAGTGTGACATAAGCAGAGGGTTTCCCCCAACTTTATCTAAGAATCTCTGCATTGGAGCTCATATATAAGAGAGAGAGAGGGAGAGAGGAGTTTCTTTACTTTGAGAAATATGGTTCCAACCATGCAAATAATTAACTAAATGCAAATAGATTGAGAAAAGTGACATTTGAACAAATGAACAAACAGATGAACAAACAGATGATTTTTGTTTAAAACCAAATATGTTTTTTCTTTCTTTGAGAATTTACCAAAATTGTATCAAAAGGCATGTATTATCTGAAACAGGTAACATACAGGTGTATAGGATACCCGGGGACAGATGTACTGTTGTTACAAGTCAAGCAGTGTGAACTATTACAATAGTATAATTTCTATTGAGTGAATAAATATATATTTTGCCTAGAAATGCAAAGGAAAATTGTAAGAAAAATGCAAGAAAATGCAAGAAAAATGATGCCAGCCTTACCTCTGTAGGGTAAAATAGGAAACAATAATATTAAGCATAAAAAAGTCCTATGATCACACACCAAGGGCGCTTTTAAACGACCTCTAAAATCCGCTGGCAAATTAAATTCGGACCAGAGATCATGTGGTGTTGTTCCTCTTCCTGTGTTCCCACCTTTCTGACCTCCATTGCTCCTGTCTGTGGTGAGGGGAGGGAGAAAAAAAGGGAGAAAAGAATGCAGGCTCACCTCCGTCTGTCGTCGGAGCAGCCCCGAGCAGCCCCATAGGGATTCCTGTCTCTTAAAGGGGCAGCGGGGACAAAAAAACAAACAGAAGGCAAGGAGAGCCCGACGTCCACAGCTTTACAATCCTCATCAGAAGATTTTTTTACCTCCAGAGACCAGGTACTTGTAAAACTTGCTGGGGCGCGCTTATGTGGGCATGGCCATACTTAATTTTTTAAAAAGTCTGCAGCTGGTGGGAAAACAATTTTAAGCTCCGCATTTGGGAGCCCTTTGCCTCGGATTTTAGGGGTCGTGTAAAAGCAGCCTAAGAGCATAGTAACCATATAATACATCTTGAATTAGTGTAATCTCTTTTCCAGACAATTTGGAACACAACACAAAAATACATGACTTTGCATACTAAATCTTGTGTGAAAATACAGTATCTTAGTGTAAATAGCTCAAGTTGCTACCTTGGTTAAATGTTGTATGTCAGTGATGGCGAACCTATGGCACGGGTGCCAAAGGTGGCACTTGGAGCCCTTTCTGTGGGCACCCGACATCACCCCTTCATAGCCACCTGTATACAGGTTAAATTGCTGTATTGGCACTTTGCAAAAAAAAAAAAATAGTGGGTTTTGAATTGCAGTTTGGGCACTCGGTCTCTAAAAGGTTCGCCATCACTGTTGTATGTAATCCCTCAAGGAATTTGAATAAATGAGCTTGTACTATGTTTCCTTTTCTTTTCCCCACTTTCTTCTGATCCCCCCCTCAATATACGGTATATTTAAATAACTAATTAACATGGGGGGGTTTTGTTTCCTGTGTGTGGGATGGTTTCAGATAGCTAAATGCTCCTATCTGCTATCATGTGAAGCATCTAGTTCAGAACTTAAATTTAAGGCAAGAAAATGGGATGAGGGGTAGGTCCTTGCTGTGATAAGTTGCATGTCTACCTGGAGTCCTACTGCTGAGGCATACATCATTGCAGTGACCTGAGCCAGCAGCCTGATTATAGCTAATGCATACTGTTTAATCTTACATGCTCAAGACATCATGAAAACAAGGCACATAACCAAGATGAAGCTTTAATTAATATTTGCTTTTGGGACAAAGTACATGAGGGGTTTGGGATGGGAAAGAAGGAACATTCCTTAAGGCTTAGGTGCAATATCTCCATAATTATGGTAACAATCCTGTGTTTTGTTTTCTCCTACATCTTTCTACAACATTTCAGCTAATTTTGTAGAATTTGTTGGCTAGGAGATAACTGGAAATTACATTTGCTCTCTCTGACTTTTATTAGCTCTTAACCCAGTGACTTTGGTACGTTTTATCTTCCGTGTTTTCAGGATGTGCTCTATTCCAACATGTTAAAGTGTCATAATATTAAAAGACAGAGAAACAGAAATTGTAAAATGTTCTCCATTACGTAAGGTGTTTAAAATTCACTCAGATCTTTTCCTCTACATGGCATCATTATCTTGTCTTTATTGTAGAAGCTATGGTTCTGTTTGCCATTTAGGAGAGGGATCCTGACTGCGTAGCTTTCCAGATGTTGGTGGACTGTAACACCCATCACCCTTATCCTGCATAGTCATGATTAGGGATAGGAGCAGTTCAGTCCCACAGTATGGGGCTGTATGTTTTCCATCACTGCTGGAGGGAAATAGCAGGACATGCAAAAATGCTATCCCTTGTAGCATTTTATGAAACTGGTGCAATCATGTTTTGGAACAGAAACATCTTTTTTCTTTTTCTTTTTTATGTAGATTTTATTTATTTTATAAATCAAAGGTAACTAAAGGGTACAGGTAACAGGTTAGGGGTTCTATAGATCATTGCATGGTGAGTTGCATCATGTCCAATATTTTGATATTAACAAAGTTATAAATCTAATCTACTATTAGTAAAATTAATTGTGGGCTTCTTTTACATAATAATTGTAGCATGGTCTCCAGATTTCTCTTGTCTTCTGTAGGCCTTTATCTCTGAGCAATTCTGACAATATGTCCATCTCTGCCATTTAGTTCTTGATGCTCCGGTATCTCTGCTGCTTTCCAATATTTGTTGAAAGAAATTATTGCTATAGTTATCATGTACATCAATAAACGTTTCTCTTTAACATTCTTAATTTCTGGCATATTATTTAACAAAAATACTTCAGGTATTTAGACTTGAATGTGAGTGATTGTCCTAGTCTACTGGAAGTAAATCAGTACACAGCAGCAATAAGCATTTTGGGATGAAATGTATAGTTTTCTTTAAGAATTTTGGGATGGAATGTATAGTTCACTGAGGTTTAGCCTTTGAAATTCTTCTTCAAAGAGGCTGGATTCTAGGGCCCTGTTAAATAAAGGATCCAATAGCTAGTAAACATTGAAAAACAAGCCAACCTTTGGGGACCCATTGGGAGCCAGAAAAGAATAAAAACAAATGAAAGACAAAAAGCTCGGAGGAACCATTGACACCAGATGAAGCTCCTCAGTCTAGTTGTAGCAGTTGGCAGCCGTATTGTCACTAACCATGACCTCTATTATAGCTTCACAGCAGTAGAGCTTTAGTTAAGATCAAGCTACAACATTTTTCACTTGCTTAATGAAGGCTTCTCCTAGTGTGGTTGCTATCTGCCTGGAGCACTAGGGCAGCTCTTAAACAGCTAAATATACAGTTTGGTGATATTGTGCCTCTGCTTCCCCAGTAGCAGCTACACTTTTGGAAAACATATAACCCTGGGAAGCAATCTTTGGGAGGATTTTTCAGTGAAAAAACTAGTGGTATCTCCAGCTTTTTGACAGCCTTTGGACAGGATGACCTCTAGGGGTTTCCTTCCCTCGGTGAACCCACTTTCTTACCAGCATTTAACCAAGTGCTCCTGTTTTTTCTCCTATTTATTATGCTCTCCTGTCAGCTGAAGAACCAACAAGCAAGTAGCATCTATTGCTTGTATATCCACTTCTATTACAAGGTTAGAAGAGCCACATTTAGATGAACAATAACTGGGTGAAGAGGAGGAACAGGTCTAAGGGGTCTTCACAGTGGCTCTTCTGCTGATGTGTGAGTTGTTGGCAGGTGCTCCTTCATGATGTTTTGGGATGCCAATCAAGTGTGGTACTTTCTATCTGTAGATATTCAGCAAAAATGTACTTCGATTTCTATTGGGGCTGGGTGGCTGGCCAGGGCTGGCAAATTGAATTATTATAATTTGCTGTTTAAGTGTCCCTATTTAAAATGGGCATTCCATATTTTCTTAATCTTCCCTTGATTACCTCTTGTCCTGTTTTGTCCCTATTTTATTAAAGTCCCTAGAATAGGTATTGTTCCCTCACTCCTCTGGGCATTTAGAAGCTTCATCACTATTTGATTCAGAGACAGATGCAACCCATCTCTGGTCAATTCATGTACCAAGGCACCACACAGTGTTCAGTCTGCCATTTCACACATGACAGCTGCTGAATTTTATTTTAAGCCATTGGTAACACATTGTCAAACAGTTATGTTCTTCTTAATAGATCTGCAGCCAGGAGAACAAACACAATCTTAGCAGTTTCAATCGGTGGAGGATTGGTCATTCCAGGACAAACGAATTCAGCCCCTGTCCAGTGGAGCAGAACCTTTAACAACATGTAATAGTATGAAGGAGAAAGGCAGGGTGTGCTTGCACAGTGGTAATCCTTGCTAATATAAATGAGATGTCAAATGTATGTTCCTATTTTCAATCTGTGAAGGGCTGGAGGGCTTTTGTGTTACTAGTACAAATATATCTCAATTGATATGTATTGAGACTTTTTTTAAAAAAACCATGAAGACCTTTGAAATGTTAAAGTTTTGTGTAGACACTACTATGTCCCAACTTAAATAGCTGGGTGTTCTTCAAAATGGTTCCCTTCAACCCCCAATTTTACCCATGGATAAACTGCTTTTCATAATGCCCAAACAAAAATAGCTAGACTGGTTATATATCAGAATAATCACACATACCCATATTGTTGACTGAGTACTGGTTTTGTTAGCTGTTGCGAGTTTTTCGGGCTGTTTGGCCGTGTTCTGGAATTTTTTCTTCCTAATGCTTCACCGGACTCTGTGGCTGGCATCTTTAGAGGGCAAGGAGCTCAGGGAACTAGGACAGAGCACAGAGAGAACTCCTAGTTCCCTGAACAACTTGCCCTCTGAAGATGGCAGCCACAGAGTCTGGCAAAACACCCAGAAGAAAACATCCAGAACATGGCCAAACAGCCCAAAAACTCCCAGATCCCAGCCATGAAAGCCTTCGAGAATCAATTGGTTTTATATTAACTCTTGACCGTAGGCAGGAGTATTTGGTGAAAACTTCTGTTAAGAGTATCATGTAAGCTGCAACTGTGGAGTAAGTCAGCCAAGGGATTGGGGGAGAAAACAACCAGCATGGCTGGGGAAGGGTAAAGCAAGAGGCAAAGGCTACAGCATGGCTATGGTAATACTTTTTAACCAATTTATTTTATTGCTGTCCCATTATTTGATTTTTTTAAAAATGTACAAACTTCTTTCTAATAAAATGTTCAAAATGTCCTCTTTGGATTCTGCAATATTCAGTAATTATTTATCAATTTCCAATAATCCATTTTTGAGCAAGGTATCTAGAACAGATACTGGCTTCTCAGCTTCATGGGTTCCTAGATGAGACTATCTAGATCTATTTCAATCTTTTTTTGGGCCAGAGACTGCTTTGGTTGCTTTGGTGGAGGACCTATTCTGGGAACTGGACAGGGAGAAGTTTCTTGTTGGTTCTGCTGGATCTCTCAGCTGATTTTGCTACCATTGACCATGCTATCCTTCTGGGATATCTTTCAGGGATAGGACTTGGAGGCAGTGCTCTCATGGTGTCTCCAATCCTTCCTGGAGGAGAGCACTCAGAAGGTAGTGCTGGAAGATCAGTACTCTTACTGCTGGCCTACAGGGTAACTGAGGTTCCTGTTTAGTCTCCTATGTTATTTAACATAGCATGGATCCACTGGGAGGGCATGTCCAGAGTTTGGAAATTTGGTGTCACCAGTATGCAGAAGATGCTCAGCTCTACCTCTCTTTTCCATCTGAATCCAAAGAAGTTGTTTCCACTCTAGATCAGTGTCTGGTATCAATAATGGACTGGATGAGGACTAATAAACTGAAACATTATCCAAACAAGATGTAGGTAAGTCTGGTCAGTCAAAATGTGGATTAAGTAATAGGATACAGCTTGCACTAGATGGGGTTACAGTCCCCCTGAAAACACAAATACACAGCTTGGCAGTGCCCCTGGATTCATCTCTAAGCCTGGATGCCCAGGTTTCAGTGGTTACCAGGAATACTTTTGAGGAAAAAGGGAGGGAAGGAGGGAAATAATAAATAAATAAAATAAATAAATAAATAAATAAATAAATAAATAAATAAATAAATAAATAGGCCCTGAAGACTTATCTCTTCAGGGAGGCATTCGGCGACCTTTCTCTTTAGTTTTCTTTTTTCCTTTCTTTTCCTTTGCCCACGTTTATTTTGTTTCAGGTATGCCCGCCATCTTGCTCCCTTTTTACTTGTTTGCTTCTGTTTTACCTATATTTTTTTTATTGTAAGCCGCCCAGAGTTCCCTTTTGGGAAGATGGGCGGGGTATAAGACTAATAAATAAATAAATAAATAAATAAAACTGATCTGAAAGATCTGACCTTAAATGAGATTTTAAAAGGTAAACGGTAAAGGTCTCTCCCCCTCCCCGCACATGTGTCCTAGTCATGTCCAACTCTTAGGGTGGTGCTCATCTCTGTATCCAAGTCAAAGAGCCAGTATTGTGCAAGTCCATGTCCATGTGGCTGGCATGGCTGCAAGGAAACACTATTTTACCTTCCCGCTTTTTACAGTGGTACCTGTTTATCCACTTGCATTTACATGCTTTCTAACAGCTAGGTTAGCAGGAGATGGGGTTAATGGTGGGAGTTCACTCTGCTGCATGGCACCTAGGATTCGAACTACTGAGCTGCCGACTTTGTATCTGATAATTTTTCAGTGCTCTAGCCTGCTGTGCCCTCTATAAATGAGATTAGACTTAGTTGTTCAGTATTGTTGTAGACTTAGTTGTTCCCAGCTACTTGCTCAGCATGCAAGTAGCTGGGAAAATATGGAATTCCACTTTTCTGTTGCACAAAAATATAGCTGACATGGCCATTCATATTCATTACAGAGACACTAAAGGGACCAGGTGAGATAATCAGAGAGCTGCTTGAAGCCCTTGTGGACCCTAGTTGTTTGACACCACTTAATACAAAATAATTGTTCTTGACTGGACTGGAAGGCAAATTCTCTGATAAGGAACGACTCCTGCTAGTAAGCCAAGAGCTTGACAGAGAGAACATCAATTGATTACATTCTTATAATCTCTTGCTCTGTCAATGATAATTAGTGCATGTTATTCCTGGAGGGCAGACCAGTCTTTGTCAGGTCTCCTGCCATCTTCCAGAAATAAGTCTATAACTGTTAAACTTTGTGCAGTGAAATCTCTGTGAAGCTTGCAGTGCTGGTCAAACTCACTAACAAGACTCTAATCATGAGCCACACTGGCTTAAAACAAATAGGTTAGCATACAAACGTGCATGAAAAGAAATGGTGTAAAGCTTTAAAGACGCCATGCTAAGGTAAAGAGATGGATCTAAGGGCTATGCTCTGGTTTTCTTTGTAGATGTTACTGTGTTTATAGGAGTCAACGGCGCCACTATTGAAAAAGCACCCCTGGATCTATGAAAATAACACCATGTTGCTTTAAATTTATTTCAAAACAAATAGGTTGCTTCTTTTATGTCTGCATGGAAACACCCCCTGGTTCAGGCAGAGTGTTGGCAACCAGCTGACTGAAGCACGAGGAGCTTTATAGCATGTACTGAGTGGGATTGCCCTAAACTTTACGAGGACTTGTCTCAAGGCCAAGACTCTGTCGAATACCACAGAATAAGAAGCCCATGCCAGTTTAGAAACATGGAAACACTGCTACTTGCCATTATACAAACAGAGATCATGCCACAGATGACACCACTTCTACTTGGGCAACAAGGTCTTGGGCGGGGGGGCTCACTGCATGAGTTGCAAAAACAGCAGGCCAGTGTGTGAACAGTCTGGCACAGTGAGATCCTGGTCTTACAGGCTAAATCAAAGCACCTTAAAGACTAATTTTCATATTTTAATGTAATGTTTCGTGGACTACATGTCCACTTCTTCAGACGTGTTTTGGTTGTCTAGCAGTGGATGTTTGCAATGTGCTTTACAGTTCTGATGTATCTTCAAAGCTATTTATTGTTTTTAAAGAAAGACAATGGCTTGGTCAAGGGAACCTTATAAGCTGCAATCTGAATTTGGTCACCTATGCCTAAGCCCAGAAATCTATCCATTTAATGCTTGCACCATATAATATGTTTCAGTGTGCAGGATAGATGGTAAGAGTAATTCAGGTAGCAATATTTTACAAGAGGCTGGATGTAGAAGTCATTGTTTGACAAATGACTGCAACTTTTAAAAAAGCTTTAAATTACCAGGCTGCCACAAGTGCCACATGTCATTTAGTGAATGACAGGATCATGTTAATGGTGGAAAACAATTTCAAAGGGGAATTGATGGAGAGAATAAGAAATAGCAGTATTGATAGCATTATAGAATCAGTGAATAATGGAGTTAGTTGGAAGTGACCTATAAAGCCATCACCTCCAACCACCTGCTCAGTGCAGAAATCCAAACCAAAGCAGATCTGACAAACTTGTCTAATTTTCTTTTGAGTGCTCCGGAATTGGAGAGCTTACCATCTCCTGAGTTAATTGGTTCCAATCTCATACAACTCTAACAGTTAGAAATTTGTTTACTAATATTCAGCTGAAATCTAGTTTATTAATCCTTGATTCACCTTGATTACAAAGTTTACTAATCATATTTTGCCAAATCCTTTAACTCTTTGAGAATATTTATCAATAGCATCATAAATAGAACATTTATCTTGTGTAATATCACCATTTTGCATGTTGCGATTCTGCCAAATAGTGAAAATTGAACTTTCTTTAAACATTAAACTTATGTTTTATTACTTGTTTCAGTATCTTCAGTTGTTCCAAATTAATGGCGATATTTATACCTAATACATAGCTTTTAGAATTTTGTTCCTGTCTTCCTCCCTGGGTATTAGGTATTCTACCCAAAATTGTGTCATCCTCAATAAGCATTCCAAGTCATTAATGATAATTATGAAGAGTGCTGAGTCCATGACTGAACCTTGTGGTACACCACTTGTTGTCAGAGAAGGACCCATTGTTAATCACTCTCTGACTATGATTCTGTCACCATGTATCCTCCTGACAGTTTTTCTATCCAGAACCACACCTAGTTATCTTGCTAGTCAGGGTACTGTACACCACTTTGTCAAATGTTTTGCTGAAATCAAGGTATATTATGGCTTCAGTATTCCCACTATCTACCTGGGAGATTAAATGATCAAAAACTAATACTGGATTGGTTTGGTATGCTTTGTTACTGACAAATCCATGTTGGCTTCTGCATTGTTTCACAGTGCTTGCAGAGGGACTGCTTTATAATCTGCTCATGATTTCCCCCTAGAATTGACACCCACCTGACTGATCTGTTGCTCTCTGTCTTTCAATAAATAGATCCCTGAAGAATTTTTTTCTTAAAAATGGCTTTTGGCATCTCTTGCTAACTTCAGATCATTCACAAGTCATATCTGCTTTTCTTTGCTACTTGTCTTTATGAACCTGTAGTTTCAGAGCAATGAGTGAAAATGTGCCTTGAACTGGCACAGTTATTTACAAGAGGCAGACAGGAAGTTGTCCTAACAGGATACCTATGCTTTCTGGCTAGCTCATTAAACATGCTGCTATAGCTTGTAATCAAGCTCCACATTTATGTATTTATTTATTTATTTATTTATTTATTTCCTCACCTTTCTTCTTTAAAAGGACAGCTTACATCATTAAAATACAGCATTCAAAGCTAAAACTGTAAGCATACCAATACTGTAAAAAGGATAGAACAAATAATACACTAAAAATGATTAAGAAAAAAAAAACAGTACCAAAAGACCTTCAAAGCATAAGGCACAACCATTCATTTAAAACCCCAGAGGCAACCAGTCATAAAGGAGAGTCTACCTGGAAGAGAAAGGATATAGTTTCTGCATGTGCATTGTTTGCATGTTTCTCTACTGTTGTGCACTCTTACCCAGGGTTCAATGAATTGCCATAGACTGAGCTATACAGAACTATATAGAGTTGCCTAGTCATGCATGAAGAAGTATATTAAATGTGTTTTGTATTGCAACTAATTTGTTACTTTAAGCAGAAATAGTATTGGCGGAGGTAAAGGTCCAGTGAAGTGTTGAGATGGAATCCTGAAGTGAGCAATAGAAGAACCACTTACTAGATAATGGATTGGTAACTACAGCAGAATGTGCCATATCTGTATCAAGTTCAGTGCCTTTGTAGAAACAGCTGGGGAAATTGTACAGGACGAGGTTTGCTCAACCACGAAGAAAAGAAGGAAATGAAACCAGAGATAAAAGCTCTATGAATACCGCATAGCGGGAGACGGGATCACAGAATGTAGCAATACTACCTTTTAGGAAGTCCTATTTGGGGGCAATAATGAATTTAGTGAAGTGCAATGCAAGGAAGCATTCAAGGCATAATAAGGCAGGCAACGTGGTTTCAGAAGAAACTGTTCAAAGACCTGAGGTTAAGAGATAGATAGGGAAGGCAGTGAGACAAGAATACACAGTCAGGTAAAGCTCACAGGAGAAAGATAAGGGCAGTCCGTAAAAGCCATTAATGTTAGAGAAAGTGAACTAAGAATGTCAAGAAAAGCTTCAAAACCATATTCCATCAGAGCAAAAAGAACAACATTACCATTAAAAATCATGGTGCATTTAGTTAACAGATGTAATTTTAACATAAAGTATGTGTGCAAAAGAGGTTATGATGATCACTTTGCTATTGCATAAGCCCCATTCAGCCTATAAGGTTTCTGTTGTGATATTTCCAATGGGGGAGGGTGGGAGTATAAGCACAATTCCTAGTATTTTAGTAGAAGGCTTTATACAGGCAAGGCTTTGTACACTGAGAGTCTTAGGCAAGCTACTGGAAAATTTCTGAAAGGAAATGATGCTTCTGCTCACAAGCAGCTGCATATGGCAGGTTCCATATGGTAGAAGGAACAGCAGTTATGAAGCCAAAATGAATCAATTCTAATAGACAAAAGAGAACTTTGGTGGTTTTAAGATTCTCATCAAAATCATGTAATTTTCACCTTCCAAGACTTGTTGCAAAACAGAACGAACCCTTCTCGGGCACATGGACATTTGTGAGACTTTGCTGCATTTTATATGCATGCAATTAGGGATGGGCAGCTTACAAAACATGACACATTTCGTTGAGTCATAAGGTTACAAAATGTTTCAAAATGAAACAAAGTACCGGCCAGCATTTTGTAATGAACAAAACAAAACACCATTCCTCCCCCCTCTAAAATGAAACAATTTGTTCTAGAGGATATGTCAGGGGTGCTCGCTCAAGCTCTCCCCTGTAACCCCTTGAAATTTGGAAAGGTTTGGTTTTCAGGGAACGGAGTTATTAAGCTCCAAAGGAGGTGCAGGGGTGCTTAATTGAAGGGTTGTGGATCGGAGTTTTACCATAGACAGGGGAAGCTGTAAATTAACCCTATAATTGGTAAAGCACGCCAGACACACTCCTTCAATTAAGCAACCCCACATTTTTTAAAAAAAATATGCAATGGAAAATGATCAGAGGCATGCAAATGGCAGGGGTACCTTCTGCAAGCTATTTTAGGGAACCCCTTGAAATTTTGAAAGGTTTGGGGTTCAGGGAGCAGAGTTATTCAGCGCCAAAGGGGTGCCCCTAGGGAAAAAAACTTTCTAATTGGAATCAGTGAAAAGTGGTGGCAGCACAATCGCTCACCCAATCAGCTTCCTATTCCATTGCCACCCACCCACCCAGTGAACTCATTTTTCCAACCTCTTAGTGGGAGGCTAAGTGAACCTTGAGTAGGTGGTCAAAACTCTGACCATAAGCAAAGTTTGTAATGGTAATACCATGGTTTAACCATTGCTCCACAATGCATACGTTATGAAAAATTTCTAGATAGAAAGAATTTCTGTATGGGAAGTGGGAGAGGAAGTGCATGTAATATGTTAGAGAAAGAGGTTAGGGCAGGGAACAGATGAGAGACAGAGAACCCTGATATGCAACTCATATAAACCCTATCCCAGTGATGGTGAATCTTTTAGAGACTGAGCGTCCGAACTGTGATTCAAAACCCACTAATTTTTCGCAAAGTGAAGGGGCAGTGTCGCATGCCCACAGAAAGGGCTCCGAATGCCACCTTTGGCACCAGTGCCATAGGTTCACCAACACTGTTCTATCCAGTCATTAAGGAAGTATGTGGAGTCCAATGCATCAGGAAGAGCATACTAGCCCCACCCTCTCCATTGCACACGAAATGGAAATATGATGTGATGATCTGAAGAGGAGGATGCTATACTGGGCATCTTCTCTGTGTGAGTGCAGTTTCTCCACTTATATATAACCTACTCACATGGAGTAGAGCAGCCTATCCCCCTTTGGACTGTTGTTATTTGCATGTCCCACTGTGTGTCAGATGTAGTAGGGGTAGCATTCCCTGTTCAATTTAGATGCCCTTAGTGACTGCCCTGGGCTATATCATGTTTAAGATGGTAGTGTCAGACTCAGAAAAAATATGGAATGACTTAGAGCCAAAGAGGTATATTCAGAGAGACTTCTAGATTAGTGATTGACTTCTAGTAAGTATTGGGATAATTAGTGGTAGTATCTGTGAAAGGACTGTGAACTGTGTCCAGTTCTAATGCTGTATTCAGAATTCTTTCATTCAAACTCTGTCAGAAACTGATTGGGTTTCAGTTGAAAAATCAAATTAGATCCTGCATGTCTAAAGGATGGAAAGCAATGATTAATTACCACAAAATAAAAAGGTCCACAAGAAGCAAAACATAGATTTGCATACCATTGGTTTCTTGCTCCTCCAGTTTGTTCCTGCGGAATGTTTTCTGTAAGTTTTATCCACACAAGGGCTTACCCTGTTTGGGTTGTCAACAATTTCACTGTAGCAACTCAGGTAGGTGTAAGAACAGAGATAAAAAGCAACGGGACAGTAGTTTTCTTCTTTTACTTGGAGGGGGGAGGGAGCTCAGACTGCCCAGGTTTTGTGAAACAGGTGCCTCATTAAGATGGGCTTATGCTGGAAAAGGTTTGACAAAGAGAATCTTCTCTCTCTCTTTTTTTTAATCCCAGGAAGAGAGGAGGATAAAGATAAAAAGATTTGTTCAGAATGATATTGTATGCTGGCTGGACTTCAAAGGGCCAAAGAAATTGTTTTCAGTCACAGATGGTGGGAGCAAGAGCACACAATTGTGGGGTCTCATGCTAATGAACACACCAATTTCACTGAGCCATGAAACAATAGCAAACACTTCAGATGCTCTGCTTTTACACCATCTCTTTCATGACAAGGCTGTGAAGTATCTACAAAGTACTGGGATAACAAGGCAAGGCTTTGGGGGGTAACAGGGAATCTTTGTGCTTTGGGCATGTTGGTAAAAGATGGAACAAGATTGAGGGTTGAAGAGGACTCCCCCTTCAGTTGTGCGTTGATAAATTGGTTGGGTAGCTTGAATGCTTTGCAGATTTTTTAACCATTTGCCTTTGGGAAAGAATGAAGAGCTTTTCTGACTAGATTGTACTGTTTCTTTCCCTTTGGATAGGATTACATTCAAATAACCTCCACAAGTCCTGAAATCCCTCTGAATCATTGAAGAAATTACATGTTCATATATTCAACATTTTGAATTGTTCATTGTTTCTGGCCATATGCATAATGATAAATGTATTTCAATTACTGAAAATTATTGATTGTAAATTTGTTCTCTTAAAGGCGGTAGCTTTTTAAGATAATTTGTCAAAAAAACCCCACAGAATAGCTGTTTTGTATTTGATGAGAAGTGGTTAACTAACTAAAACAACCACAAGCCTCCAGGTCTGGGATTTTGCTTTGCTTGGTGTCTATTTGTGAATGCTAATGATCACTTTAGAGGAACCTGCAAATCATCTTGACTTCTGGCATTGGTGCCATCAACATTCAAGCTGGCCTACCTAACAAGAGACAGAAAACAATATCTTCTGGGAATGCTTACGAAACCATATTTCAAAAGAACATAGGTCATCACTTATTGCATGTGTGAATTGCAACCATACATCACTCTATCTTAAATCTAGCTATGAAAATTTTACTGTGTGAACTCTTTTACCCCATGTGTCTGAAGAAGTGGACTTGTCCACAAAAACTCACATTAAAATATACCTGAGACTTCTCAGGAAACAACAATTGAATGAAAAACTGCTAGTGACCTTCTACCACTGCACTGTAGAGAGTATTCTAACCTACTGCAACTGTGTCTGGTTTGCCAACTGCACAGTGGTGGATAGGAAATCACTCCTGAGGGTTACCACTATTGCCCAGAGGATAATCGGTTGCCCTCTCTCCTCTTGTGGGAACTCTACATCTCCCACTGCCTTAAGACAGCTCAAAACATTCTTAAAGATCCATCACATCCGGGACATTCCTTGTTTCAATCATTACCAGCTGGCAGATGGTATAAAATAATAAAAATGGTGAATAGATTGTGAAGAATGTGAATCTGAGTGATGTATTTTATGTCCTTTATGATGTGTACTGGAGATGCCATTTAATTTTGTTGTGCAAAAGTACAATAACAATAATGTTTGTCTTATCTTGTCTTACCAGTTAGTCTTTAAGGTGACACGGGTTTTCTGTCTTTATTATTATTATTATTTGGGTGGGGTGGTGCTGATTGCCCAATACACAGGCAAATGGGCATGCTTAAATAATCAATGTGATCTTGGCCAGAGGCTTTGAAATTGTTCAGTAGCAAAGCTCTGCCTTGGTTCGAAAAATAGCACAGTCTTCTACTGTCTGAAAAATGAGCCCTAATGACAGAGAGGAAGCTCCGTCCCGATCATGTTTTTCTATAATGATGCACTTCCAACGAAGCATCTTGCACTGACTGCTGTCAGAGGCACGTTGCTGTACAAGACAGACTGCTGCTCTCATCTATTGTGGCAATGCCTGGGTCCCGTGTTTCTGGCAGCATCAGTATATGCTAATATCTCTTCTTCATAAAGGTCGGCAAGCCCTGGGTGCTTTGAACCATGTTGTCTATTCTTTTTGCCTTTCGGCCGATTACGTTCCACATGTAGGTTGAAAGGCATCTGCCACTGGATGCCCTCGTCTGTTCAAACCAGCATCAAACTGACAAGCCAGAGTTCCTCAGCTGCTGGTTTACATGTAGATTTCCATGTAGATTTGCTTGCGTGTGATAGGAAATCGTAGGCTCTTCCAGACAATGGAGTGGTGAGGCTTTTCTAATTGGATACACTTTATGCTGCTAAACTGAGGATTTTGCAGAATCAATTGATGAAAGAGGTGGCAGCAGGAAAATCAATGCCGTGTTCTCCCGCCGTCCCCTCCCTGATGAAAATGCAAATATGCAGTTAAGCAGTGCAGTGGTATTTCCAAAGCTGTGCCCTTGTCTTGTTCACCCGATCCTTGCTGCAGATGTTAGCAATCAGTAATAATGATGTTCTCTGTTCTCTAAGCCAATCTGTACTGTCTTCAGGAATGGAGGAGGATGCTTTATACTGAGTTGGAACTCTTCAGCTCCTCATTGTCTACTCTAAGTTGCTTCAGATGTCCCTTAGATATACAAACCATATGCTCCTTCTCTGAGCCTGGATGTCCAGGTTTCAGCAGTGGCCAGGAGTGCATTTATGCAATTAAATGTAATATGTCAGCAGCACCCTTGCCTGGAATAATCTGAATGGGTTTTGGTGACACATGTCAATAGGAGAGATGGGCACAACATGGAAAAATGCCATTTTGTTTTTGTTTTTTGTTTTTTTTCATTTTGTTTTTCATTTTGTTTTCTGCTTCTTTTAGTTTTGTTTGAAATAAATTATTTTTAAAAAATCATTTTGTTTCTTCATTTTTTTCATTTTTTTTACTCTTTGCAGAAAGCGGTGGTGGCAGACCAGCTCCACCACCACCAGTGGCTGCGAAGATGTTTTAAAAAACCTGCCGCATCTCCCCAATGTGCCCAACTGGAGGGGGGAGTGGTGGGTCCCTTAAATTGTCTTTAAGCCACCAAGACAAATGGAACAAAATGAAAAATGAAATGATTTTTAAAGAAAAATGAAATGAAATGAACTGGAAATTTTCTGTTCGTTCCATTTCATTTTTCATTTTTTTGGAAAAAAAAACACACTTTAAACAAAGTGTGCCTTTCTCCCCGATCAGGCACATTGGGGGGAAAGTGCAGGTCATTTAAAATGTCTTGGCATGGGTCGTTTAAAATGTCTTGCAGCCACCAAGGCTGCCTCAGTGGTTCCAAGACATTTTAAAAACCCCACGCCTTTCCCTCTTGATCAGGCGCGTTCGGAGGGGGGGGGAAGGTGCAGACACAGTGTTAAAAATGAAAAATGAAACAAAATGAAAAATAAAACAAATGTTTTTTTTAAAAAAATTCATTTCAAATAAAATGAAACAAAACCCCATTTTTGCATTTTGGGCCCATCTATACTAATTTCCATCTTAAATCAAGACTTGTGATGGGGTGGTGGTAGTTGTATTTGTCTGCTGCAGAAAAAGAATGAACAGTCTTATGCCACTCCAGGTCTAGGAATTCTATTTTACATATACTTTGATATCACACTACTTCATCATTCTTTATTTTGGGTGGGGTGATGAATTAGGATGCATATAAGCTTATGCTAAATAATACTTCTGAGACTTCAATATTGTTCCTTGTTTTTAATCAAGAATGTTCATTCTGAGGCATCCAGCATTTTATGCATCATTCAGAATCTAATGCATGGAATCTGTCTAGCCATTCCAACTTATGTCTTATCTGCATACAGCCCTTATTCACTTTCCTTGTTAATTACAGCCAGTGACAGAAGCAAAATAACAGAAACTTCAAATGCATTTTTTGCCCTCTTAATATTTCAGAACATGTGTTTTCCTTTTTTATTTCCTCTCCAGACTTATTCACTGCTTCATTTATGGTGAATCTGAAAAGAGTATTATTAAAACAAAATAAAACATTTATCAGGAAAATTTCAGTTTCATAACATAATTTCTTCTTAATAATTTGATGAGTGTTAAGTTTGCACTTGTTCATGTGAATAGTTGCTACTTTTAAGGCGTTCTTATAGATACGCTCTGATAAAAAATGCCAAGCTCTTAAATGAAATGTACTTCCTGAACCAACAACCACATCATTAACACTTGGGAATGGATGGGAAGACCTTTCAAAAGAACTATTTTCTTCCTGATCACATGTACACTTACAAGTTACAAAAAGGGAGGACTTGGCACAGCTGTGGAAATGCTTCTTAGAAATCTGTAACAATGCAATATTCTGACAGAATTGCTCTACTGGCTAAATACTGTTGTCAAACTGACTGACTTTAGATAGATAGATAGATAGATAGATAGATAGATAGATAGATAGATAG
>JAHTLZ010000129.1:40741269-40754502 GCA_023846285.1 Phrynocephalus versicolor
TAGATAGATAGATAGATAGATAGATAGATAGATAGATAGATAGATAGATAGATAGATAGATAGATAGATAGATAGATTTAGAGCAGGCAGAACTACTGGGTACTTTACAGGTTAAAATTTAAATCTTACAAGACATCACATAATATATATTGAACAATATGGTGATTCACAACTATAGGTCTTTAAAAAATACAGAAGAATCTGTTCATGAAGGCAATTTTGAATAATTCTACTTTCACCAGTTTCTTGTACATAAGCAGAGAAGGAGCCTGGTATATCTCATTTAGAAACTTATTCCAGAGACTAAGTGCTACCATTGAAAAGGTCAAGTTCCTTATTGTCACCATTTTTGGTATCACTCAGTGTGGCCACATAGCAATAAGAATTGAGAAGAGTGGGTAAATATGTAGCAGATTCCTGAGAGAGAGATATCAACAAGTGTAGAGTTCCCAAACCATTAAGAACAACAGCACAATAAATACAGCAAAAATGCTAAGAATAGCAACAAGAGAGAATAAACAAGTGTTGATTCTAGAAAGTGACATGTTCTGGTGAAAGTCCCTTATACAGTACGATTCATTTATCTGTGGTTGGTGATCAGCGGGTGCAGGGGAGGTCCAAGTGATGGTGAGGTGGGGGGAGATGGAAAACTTACTGCCACCAATGCCTGCCAGCCACCATCATCATTGCTGCTGCTATAGCTGCCACCGGCCAGCCACTTTCTGGAGGGGTGGTGTGGTGACTTAAGAGGAACTGCATGGCCAACCAGCCTTGGATCTTCCCACTTGGGTCCCGGGTGGCAGACTGGGGTTTTTGAACTTCTTGACTGGGACCCAATCAGGAAGTTCAAAGGCCGGTTGGCCAGTCCAGTCCTCTTAAGTCATGACACCACCCCTCCAGAAGTTGGCTGGCAAGAGGTGGTGGCAGCAGCAGTGAAGGGGGCAACCAGCTGGCTTTGTCGGTGGTAAGTTTTCTTTCTTTTTTTCTACCTGCCACTGCCACTGATGCCCCCACAGGCCAGCTGCCACACTCAGTGGCAAAGAGGGTGGCTGGTCAGGGGGGGAAACTTTCGCCCCAGCACCCTGCCATCCCTGTTGCCACTATTATCCTCAGATAAGAGCATTTGCTCTTATCAGCAGATTTCACTATCCACAGGGGTCCCGGAACTGATCCTCCATGGATATGATAACCATATTGTATACCCCAGAAATATTGTTTTATAGGTTTGTGAAAGAAGTATTAGGGCTTACAATTGTCCAAAATTCCTTGTTATGTTCTTGTGCTTTAAAAGTATGTGTCCTGAGTTTCAATCAATTGGAATACATTCTCACATATCTGTGTGTGCCACTGTTTCAAGCAGTAATAACTTGGTGTGGGGTGTTTCCACCTAACATTTTTATAGTGGGCTCCTTGAACTACTATATGTTTGTTTGCTTGCTTGCTTGCTTAGACTTATACTTTTGTCCATTTAGTGAACAGGCTACTACAATGGGGAGTCCTTATCCATTCACAAGGCCTACATGGACTAGTGCAGTATATGCAGTATAACTATGCTTAGCTTGTTCCACTGAGAATGGGGATATTTGAAAGGAGGAGAGTACCTGCTTTGACTTGTGTTTATTCTTACACTTAATTAAGGAGAAATTTGCTGAAAGAAATTGCTATTTGCACAATATCTTGGGTGTAATGCCTTCACCCATTTAACAAAGAACTAAGGTATTTGGAAAGAAGGAGTGAGTTGCATGAAAACAAAAACATCTCAGCCTATTTGCATCAGCCTCCAGAAAATGTATTACACAAGCATGATTGTGATATAATAGCATAGTACCATAGATTTTTTTAAAAGGTTATCTTTTTATCTCCAAAGAACAATCTTGTTGTAATGTCTGTGGGTTGCTTTGTGCGGATTCCTGACATTAGGCCTTCTGCCTAAGTGCATTTGACAGTGCAATCTTAATTCAACAGTGTTCTGGCTGCAGTGGGTTAGAATTAGGCCGAAGCCATTTCTGACTATCAGAAATACTCCTCTGGTGGCTGATCTTGGAAATCTGCCAAGAGAGCAATCTGGCAGCAAATATGTGATGTTGGCTAAGATCTGCTTTTGGAAGAGCTGAAAGTCCATGTGGAGAAGCAGGGGAGAATCCAAGCTACTTGCAACCCAGAAAGGCAAGCACAAAGCTGGCTCAAAATTATGCTAGGGCAAGGATAGGTAATTTTCAACATTTCCAGGTCATTAGAGATAGGCACGAATTGAAAAAAAATGGTGTTTCGGTTTTTTGTTTTTCATTGAGGGGTCTGTTTTGGTTAATTTTTGTTTTTCACAAATCTTTGAAAAAAATCATTTTTGGTTTTTCATTTTTCATTTTTCATTTTTACCCGCTTTTTGCACGATTTTTAAAGCATTTCCGTGCACAGGCGTCCCCCAACGCCCCAGACCAGAGGGAAAAAAACTTTAAAAAATGATGCTGGCAGAGACACAGTATAGACTAGGTATGCAGGGAGGCTGCAAAGGCAGTGGCGGGCATTGCCCAGGGTGCAAGGCAGCCACAGAGTGACTGCACTGCGGGGCAGGGGAGGGTACTCACTGAGAGATACGCACGCACACACACAGGGAGGTTGCAGGACTGAAGCTAGAGAGAAATCTCTTCATGCTCTCCCCTAAGAGCCAGGCTGCAGCCAGCAGAAACACAGAGAGACACACCTGCCTGCCTGGCCTAGAAGTGAAAATAACGAGTCGCAGAGACAGCAACCCCACCCTAACTCCCACCAGAGACTGCAAGGAGGACGGGGGCTGCCAGAGCTTTTTATGTCCTCTGTGGCTGCCAGACCTGCCCAGTCTGCAACCTGTGCATGCTATTGGTTGAAGTTGTCCAAGAATTTACATGATCCCATCACATGACTTGCTTCCATTTTGGATGGGAGAACACAAAAACAAACGTTTTAAGGACCCCACCCCCCGGTAGGTATTATCAGACAGTATAAATAATTATCGCTGCATGTTTATGGATGTCCAGGGCGTTTTTTAACATTTAAAACAGCTCATTTCATTGTGCATCACCATTAATGAAAAACGAAACGTAACGAACCTAATTTTCATAGTTCTGTTTGGTTCGTTCCAATTTCATCACAATGTTCGTTATTCATTTTGTTACGTAACGAAATGAGTAACAAATAATGGAAATGAAAAAAGTTTGTTTCGTGCCCATCTCTAGTGCCTATATATGGTTTCATAGTACTTAAAACACTTTCTGAGTGGTTTACAATTTAATTATGCAGGCTACACATTCCCTACCCCACCCCACAAGCTGGGTACTCAGTTTAGCAACATAGGAAGAATGGGAGGCTGAGTGAACCTTAAACTGGCTACCTGGTTGTGAGCAAAGTTTTGACTGCAATACTATATATTAACCAATCCATTGTGCCATAAGGCTCCCAGCAGCTTCTCCTTCTCCCTTTTTAGTTCCAATTTCCCTAAACACCTTCCCCACAAAGGCAGGACATGGGACAATGAATCACCACCACGATCCTTCTTCCTCCTCTCAGTGCTCAGCCCATGCCCTATCAGTAATGGGTCACAGGCAGGTGTGCATTCACATCCATCAAATTAGGATAATCCCACAGGCAAGAATGGGCAGGGGAGTCGCTCTAGCTATTGCAGAATATGACTTGTTTCAAAAGAACCTTGTTAAAATTATAGTTTCTGCAGCTCTGGGATTGTGTGGCTACTAGACTAGACACTCTCTCAATACAAATTCACACAGGAAATCTTTTGGGTTGATTCAAGCTTTGATGATATTATAGTCAACAAGTTAATTTTCAAATAATGCAACTGTAGTTGCGTGTTCTTCAGTGAAATGTTCTTTTCAAAGAATGATACATCACACTTTGCAAACCAGTGGTTGACTGCAGCAGCAGCTTGTAACCTCAGGGAACAGAAGGGTGAGATACTCCAAAGTTATCACTCTGAGCGGTATCGCATAGCAACTAAAATATGCTTCTAAATTCAAGATGAACTGGCTCCTAAAATCCTATTCTCATGAAGAGCCGCCTTTTTGCAGGGAAAACCCACCACACCCCCTAAAGCACGTTTTCTTGGAACCACCTCTGGGAGAAGTACTTTTTTTGCCTCTGTTCAAAAGTGGCTCGCATCCTTCACCAAGCAGTTTGAGAAGCTGCCATTTTGTGTGCTGCGAGCAAATAAGAGGGAGAAAGGAGGGAAGGAGGAGTGTGGTGTGTGTGAGAGAGACAGCAGTACCTCAGGCAGCACGGCTGGAGCCGCAGAGGTGGCTGCTGCTGCTGCTGCAGCTGCAGCAATGCTCCCCACCTGGGCGACATCACGCCTTTCTCTTCTTCTCTTCTTCCTTTCTCCCTTTCCCTCCGTTTCCCTCTTTGCGCCCACCCCCTTTTGGGATCCTGCACCGCCTCTCCAGCTCCAAGACACCGGGCCACATCCATGGAAAAGAGTGGATGTGAGGACTTCTACGATGCTGTTTAGCTCATGTGATCGCATCAGGAGAAAAGTGCTTTTTTTTAAAAAGTGCATCTTCTGGCTCATGGGATAGAGCTTTGTGTCTTACTGATGCTTTCCAGAAGGATTTAAATAGAATTTTGGAAGGACAAGCTATTGGCAGTTAGACTAATGAGAACTGTAGTACTTCTAAGCACTATAAAACGTTTACTGTCACTAATGAAACTGTCATTAATACATTGCTTGCGATAACATGCCCAGAAAGAATTTTTGTCTGCACGTCAGCTTCAAGTTATGATCTTGAAGTTCAGGAAGGAAAAGCAAAACAGAAAAAGAAGAGGTGTTTTTAAATGGGCTTTAGCCCAATATGTGTTGAAGAGTCCTCCTTCATCAATGGCAACTCCTCTCTCTCTCTCTCTCTCTCTCTCTCTCTCTGCTTTCTGTGTTCAGCATTTATTTATTTATTTATTTATTTATTTATTTATTTATTATATTTATATCCCGCTTATCTCCAACATAGGACTCTAAGCGGCTGACAACAGATATCACGATACAACAACGCAAATCACAAGTATAACAGGTTAAAACAAAGCAAATATAATATCCTCCCAAGATCCTAAAATCCTAAAATCCTAAAGCCTCCAAGTGCATCCCAGCACGTCAAAGACGTAAGTCCTAACAAATAAAATTGGAGGCACCAATGGTCATAATAATAGTAATAATAGCGATGGCAGAGAGAAAAAAAAAATTAAATTTAAATTAAATTAAATTTCGCCAAAGGCCTCTCAAAATAAAAAGGTCTTTAAGGATTTTCGAAAGGCCTGCAGGGACTCTGCAGAGCGCACTTCGCTAGGGATGGTGTTCCATATGGATGGGGCCACCACAGAGAAGGCCCGGTTCCGGGTAACCGTCTTCCGGGCCTCTCGGGGGGTGGCAACCCGAAGCGAGTGCGCTCGCACCTGCCGAACTGGGCAGACTGAGGTGGATCGCTGGACGATACGCTCTGACAGGTAGTCCGGTCCCAAGCCATGGAGGGTTTTATAAACTAAAACCAAGACCTTGAATCTAATCCGGGCTGCAACGGGCAACCAATGCAGGCGAGCCAGGACTGGGGTGATATGGTCATAACGACGCACACCAGCCACCAGCCTGGCTGCCGCATTCTGTACCCGCTGCAGACGCCGGAGAAGAGTCTTTAACCTGACTTTCTCCTTAAAAGGACCGAAACAGAAAACAACATTAAAAGGACAATAAAGGTAAAGTTGTGTCTGACTCTAGGGGCAGTGGTCATCTCCATATTCAATAAATATTTATTTATTTATTTATTGAACTTTTTATCACTAATCTGGCAGCAGTATTTAAAAGCAACTGAACAGAACAATTCAATTTTGAAAAAACACCTCTCAGCCAGCCAGTCACTAAGGAAAAGTCTATCTGAAGGACAGAAGGACAACTGTGATAGGGCCAGCCTAGCTTCCTCTGGGAGGGCATTCTAGAATCTGAGAGTGGCACAGAGTGGTGGTGTCAGAACCCTGCCTGCCACAGAACCTGACTCTGAGGGGTTAACTGGTGAAGAGCTGCTGGAAGAGAATTGCACCGGAGTCAGCAAGCAGCTGAGTCTGATGACTCAGCTGAAAAAATATCTCCACCTCCTAGAATGGCCATGAGCAGGATTCTGCAAGGACGTGCTACCAGGATAGCTAGAGAAAGAGTCTTTGATTCTAAACAGAGAATCAGGTCGGATAGCCCTGAGTACTAGCAGAAGCTTTCCCAGGAGTATGGGCGTGTTCCCTGTTTTGGAATATAGCTGGCAAGCTCACTTTGAGCTCTCCGTGGGAGCAACGTGTCACTTGAACTTGCAACCATGTTCCTGTCTGTTCCTGACTCTGTTTTGCTTTGACTTCAGACTGGTTTTCTTGACAATATCTGTCACCTTCGGCTTGGCATCTGGCTTCCGTGAAACATTCTTGTGTTGACCTAGACTGGTAATTGCTGTGGTTTAAATTCTGTTATTTATCTGGCACCTGATTGTTGGCAAAGAACTTGAACTTGCTTGATTCTTCACTAAAGACCTTGGCAAAGGACTGAACTCTGTGTGTGTGTTCTGTGTGCGGGGCTTGACAGGTGGCTAAATCTATCTTTTTAATAGATTTCTTTAAAACAATATAAGATTAATTTTTAAAAGTGGAAAATTATTATTTTTGAAATATAATTTTAATTTGGGATAAGCCAGATATGGAGGAATTTCCAGAAAATCTGAAGCAGAATTTAGAGGTAGTATTAAGGATGAAGTAAGTTAAGATTAGTTAAAAAAGATAGGGCAGAAAGAACAAATAAAAGATTTATTAGTAATGGAGAGAATATCTTGGCTTAATCTTATTAAGTTAGAGCAGGGTTTTAAATACAGGGTTAAAAGAAGTGGCAAATGTAGGGAGCTTATAAAATTTGAAGAAATAATAGTAGAGAACATAAAAATCGATCAATATAAGAACATGAAAGGAATGACAAGTAATATTTATAATATATTTTGGAAGCTAACGATCAAGCTTTTTTTCTTAAATCATGGTAAGAATATGATTTGGGAAAGGAAATAAGTACCAAGATGTTGAAAAGTATACAGGATATAAGAAAATTGTGTTTGTCTGAAAGGATAAAATGATTTTTTAAAATATAAATTAGTTTGACTCCAATTAAATTAAATCAAATAGAGATACTAATTAGTCTAAGATGTGTTTGAGAGGTTGTCAGAAAGTTGTTACCTATTTTCATATGTGGTGTGAATGCAAAAACGTGTTAAAATTTTGGCAGTTAGCCTTTTAGAAAATCAGTTAAATATTTAAATATAGAGCCATGTCCTAAAATAGCTGCTTTATTGACATTTGATAAGGAACAATGGAATAGGGCTATGAAAAATTACTTCCAGTGAATAATGCCAAGGAACTGGAAAGTAAAATATGATTTTCAGTTAAATAAATGGTATAAAAATTTGGGATATAGTCATTCATGATGAGCAGATGTGTAATCTTAATGTTAAAAAGTGGTTTTGAAATAAGAACATTTTTGAGTTTACAGTATTTGGGGAGAATTTACTGGTTATGCATTAATAAAGGAGAAATATTGTACAACTTTGTGAGTTCAAAAACAAGGGACAGCCTTTAATAAGGTGTGTGTATGTGTGTGTGTGTGTGTGTGCGCGCGCGCTCTCAAGTTGGAACCAACCTACAGCAACTGAAATATGGCTTTTAAAATAAGTGAGATATTTAATGAATGGTTTTACTCAGTAAGATTCCATGGGCAAGTGGGAATTCAAAACCCTGTTCTCCAGAGTCCTAAGCAATCACTCTATCCACTACACCATACTGCAAAAGTAGCAGCCATTATGTACTTTCTGCTCTGACAGGCCATATTTATGATGTAATCCATTCCCTCTTTCCTCTGTTTCTCAACTCATGATGAGTTCACATGCATGAATAATTCTTCTCATGCATTAATAATTTCCCAACCTATGCTTAGAAGGGAGCTTTCATCCTGAAAAGGATGGGACTGGACAGTTAAATTAAAGAGTTTCTCAACACAGGTTTGGATAAGTGCTTTTTATGTTTAGATACAGTATTCAGCAGATCCAGTGAAGATTGGTTGTGCTACAATCTTGAAAAACAAAACAAAACAAAAACCCCCAAAAGAAGCCATATCAAAACAAGTGGAGAGTACAAAGCAAAACAAAACAATTTTTTCTCTAGATTTTCCACTGACAGGTAAGATGACAATATCTCCGACGTTCCACAGGGGACTGCAATCCCAGAAGACGAATTTGAGTGTAAAATAAATAAAAGGAGCAAATAAAATGAAACACGCTAGATAGACAAGATTGAGCTCAGGACTTGATTACATATTGCCTCTCTTCTCTGCCGGTTGTTTGAATGCCTCAGAAGTACTTTGCTGGGCTGTTATTGTGCAGGTTATGTGCGGGAAGCCTAGAAATAAGAAAATAATATATATTTTTATTGCACACAGTTTCTCCATAGCCCTATTTGATTCTGTTCAAGTGTCCCCAAAGAGTAACTGAAAGGCCATTAAAGGACTTTGAAAAGGAGGGAAAAAAAGACTACCCTTACAAATCCAAATCCTCTCTTCTAGCTGGAAAACATTGTAATGTTCTCCACAGAAAAAAAATATTTTCTTTATAGACAATGTAGTCCCTCACCCTGAAAGACCACTGTGGTTCCGTCTGCCTAATATCTTGCTAGTTGTCAGGAATTCCTTGCAGTACTGTGGCTAGTTGGAAAAAAGCTTGCTTGTTGGTGGAGATGTATTTGTGGGCCCAACAGCAAAAAGTAAAGCTTGAACTAAAATGTCTCTTTTGATAAATCTTCACCCCTAAAGGCCAGAACTAATGACTTCCCATATGGAAGGTACTTTGGGAAATTCAGTGTAAGGAATCATGGTCTATTTACTGCTAGTTTGTATATCAGTCTGATGGCAACATAAATAGTTTTCTTGCAGACAGAAGCCTTGGGAATAGAAAATAAGGAATAATTTACTAGTCTCAGTGTATATGTGAATGTATGTCTCTGTCTGATGGCAAATGTTAAATCAGCCTTGGAATCAGTCTCCCGCTGTAAACTTCAACCATTCTAATGTAGAAAAATATTCAAGTTAAGCTGTGATAGGGAAAAACATTTCGAATTAGTCTCAAATTAACTGTGAGATGGCTCCCCTCTTCGTTTATGATACAATGTTCCATGGTTCATTTGGGAAAGCCATGATCAAATGTACATGCAGATGAGGCAGAACTGCACATGCAAGAAGATTATTATTAGTAGACAACTACAATTAGTATTAGTATTAGCACTTATCTGAGGTTTCCGTTTGAGCACAAAAATATCAATTAAAATCCTACGTTCAATGCATTTTAGGAAGTGAAAAGTTCTGCTAAATGATTGCAACCTGTGCTGGCATGTATGTTGTTATCCTATTTTTATGCCACTTTTCAATTATATAAAACAAAATAGCTTAGAAATAAAATGTGGAATTATTAAAATGTAAATAGAAACAAAACATGACAATGGAGAAGACCCGAAAAGTCTTTCCACTTTTTAAATGGTATCAGATGCTTTTGGCAACTTGATACAATCCCAATGAAGTCCTTTATTTATAAGTCTCTTTACAACTCTTACAGTACAGATACTGTGTGCTAAAAAAAATTCCATGTCTTGTGAACTAACCCATGCTCTGCAGAATTATATCAGATCCACGCTAAGGACCGTTCATTAGGGCATAAAAAGCAAGCCACAACACCAGGAAGGTATTACCAAGCTGCAAGGTGCAGTCCAATGAATATCAAACAGGCCCAAGCAATTTGTACAAAGTGAAAAAGGAGGAGCTGATAATTGAGAGGGTGCTGTTCAGACAAGGCCACCTCAATACCTTCGCCTGCTTGAGGCAGACTAGGAAACAGTGCCGCCGCCAGTCAAGGTCCAGAGGTCAAGGTGTGTTTTACTGTAGGCATCACATTAATAGACGAAGGCTGTCAGTGGATCTTGGGCTATGGAGGGAGGTGTGTTTCTGCCTCCCGTGCAGCAACAATTGCCCCTGTGCTTTTCTGCCTCACCATCAAACCATCCATGGCACTATAAATTCTGGGTCTGGATTGCTTCCCAGCCCATCAGAGCAGATACTGAGGTTGTGTAGGAACTGCGTGGTGAATGACTTACTACCTCAGATATTTTCCTAACAGGAATTTTAATCTACACACACTTAAATGGAGTCTAGCCATAGAACCTAAAGCAATTATGGCACATCAGGAAGGAAAAAGTCTCACAGGTGCCTCTTCCTTTTCTAGGCAGTAAACAAAATTATAATGAAGTTAAATAGATAACAATTTGCTGCTTTCTCATGACATACAAAATCTGTTACCAGAAACCATGAGCTCACTTTTCCTAATGGAAAGACCACCCCTGTCTTCACCCAAATTTTACACCTCCTGGATTACTTTTGACTCTGTATAAGTGCACTGTTATTTGATATATCATGGGAGTAATCATTAGCTCTGATTTTGCAAGGAAGAAACATGGACATCTGAACAAGGATTCCATTGCTTACAGTAACTGGCAAAATATTTCATGGTATCTGAAGGATCCCATTGTATCTGTAGGTGCTGCTAAATCCAGCACCAGTCTCCAAAGGTGTAGGGAAGCTAAAGCTTCCAGTGTTGAAGCCTAGGGAATTTCTTGGCATCAGAAACTACAACATTGCCCCTACATACATGTAAGCACTTAGGCTTTCCTAAGGTTTTCTGAGTTTAGATCCCAGGGACAGGATATTGCAGGGGTCCTCAACCTAAGGCCCAGGGGTCGGATGCAGCCCCCTAGGGTCCTGAATCCGGCCCCTGGGACCAATTGCAGATCCCCCCACCTACCCCCTGCTTTGCGAGCCAGCCAGCCTCCGCAGCTCCTTCTATGGTTAAGGCAGTTCAAAGTGGTGGGCTATGTTGCTTCCCCCAATCCCTCCACCCACCGCCCAGATGATCAGCACGCTGGCTAATGGGGCAGTTCAATGTGGGAGGGTCACGGCAAGGTCCCCTGCTCCCCCCACCCACCGCCCAGATGGTCAGGGCACCAGCTGCAGCCGAGCAGGGCAATTTAAATGGGAAGGCTGTGGCAAGGTCTCCCACTCCCACCATGGCCCCGAGGCCCCACCCCTGCTCCTCCTCCACCCTGCCCACCTGCCTTCCTTATGTGGCCGCCACCTGTGTTATTGTGGTTGTGAGGAAGGAAGGGGGCAGGTGGAAGCAGCGCCAGCCAGCCTTCTGAGCAAGAGAAGCCACGGCAGTGGACTGACGGAGGGATGGATGATGGGTGACCGAGGGGGAAACGGAGCTACTTCCCACCCACTCAGCCCCCTCTGAGCTGCTGCCTTGCTCTGTGGAGTGAGGGAGCAGAGGAGGGAGCCCAGCTATGGCCGGAGGCTGTGGCCGCCACTACCACCACTGGGTTACAGACCAGTGAGAAGGAGATTGTTGAGAAAGAAGGGAAGGGAAGGCCAATGGTGGCCGAGTCCTGGTTCCTGAGAGACTGGCGGGGCTGCATTTGTCCCAGGTTGGTGATGGGTGGGCTGGTGAGCCAACAAATAGTTTCTTTCCAAGTGCTATCAAACTGTTGAATAATTAATTTTTACTTCTCTTCTTCCTTTTTAAATAATAGGTTATATTGTATTGTTGTACTGTGTTTTTATTGTTGACTATATGGTTCTTATATTTCTTTTATATATGGAGATCATATTTTACCAAAACAAATTCTGGGTGTGTCCAACCACACTTGGCTAAGAAAAAGTATTCTGATTCAGAGCACCACAGCCTGGCTGGGCTTGGCCAGTGAATGAGCTGTGGGTGGCTTTCAGCAGGCCTTCCTGCCTCACCTCCCTCCTTCCCAGGCCTTGCTCCCTCCCTCCCTCACTTGCAGCACACCAAATTGGGCTGGGCTGGGCAAGGCCAAGAGAGGAGGCAGCTTTCCCTCCGGGGTGCAGTGATGTCATAATGACCATGGTGTATGGCTGGATCCACGTGCAGTGGCGCCAGCTTTGGCGCCATTGCCACAGCTGCTGCTCCTCATCCTGAGTGGCCACCTAGAAGGTGATGAGGGGCCTAAGTTTCCCTGGGCTGCTGCCTTCTTCCCGGTGCAATGAAGGAAGGAAGGAGAGCTGCGCCAGCCGCTGCCACTGCAGCAGCAGGAGGAGGAGGAGGAGGAAGAGGAGGAAGAGGCGCAGCAGAGGGATCCCAGCGGCAGCACGTCAGGGCGGCGATCTGGAACAGAAGGCATTGCTGGGACCCCAGAGACACACTGATCATGGGCCAATTTTGTGGGGGGGCTCTAACCACTTGCCCCTCCCCCATTTTCTATGCCAGCCTTGGTTTTTTGTTTTTGTTTTTGGGGTTTTTTTTTGGGGGGGGGACTGTGGTCCAGCCTCCAGTGGTGTCGGGGGGGGTGAACCGGCCCGCTGTTTAAAAACTTTGAGGACCCCTGTTCTATGCCCTGTGCTAGGCAAATATGGGTTTTTCCATATTATGTGTTGGACTACTCTTTTGTTTTCGATTGGCTGGCCTCTGAAGCCTTCAATGCAAAATGATAAGAATGGGATAGAATACTTCATTAAATAATGCATGACCATAATCTGGGAATCTAAGAAAGCATTTAAACATTATTTCTTCTGTACATTATGTAAATATGTGGCGAATATCACAAGTGCCACAAATGCTCCTCACTATTCAGTCTATTACTTCAAATGTGAGCATTATTTATCTTAGGCATGCATAAATTGAGGTCTGAAGACTAATAATGACACTATTTCCATTTATTTGTGCCCCACTCAAGTATTCCTGAGAAACTGGCTTCCTAGGAACCTCTCATGGTATATCTAAGTCTATCAAAAGTGGAGTGTGGAAATAGACATCTGTATTTCTCTCTAGTGTATGAGGTAACATTCATTTTTTTCTAGCATGTTACGGCCACCCAACCAGGTTTCATTGTCCAAGCTGTGCTCCTACACACAAATTGGTCTGAAATAACATTTCTTCTCATCTGTTCTGAACATAAAACAATCTATTCTAGGCATTTATCAATTTGGTAACCAATTTGAGTCCTTCTGTTTCCTCACACCCATCTCATCTTTTATCCATCTCATCTTTTATCCTTGTATCACCTGATTCATATGGTCTTCCCCCATTCATTCATTCATTCATTCATTCATTCATTCATTCATTCATTCAT
>JAHTLZ010000129.1:40754512-40765374 GCA_023846285.1 Phrynocephalus versicolor
CATTCATTCATTCATTCATTCATTCATTCATTCATTCATTCATTCATTCATTCATTCATTCATTCATACAGTATTCCTTCTTTTCAAAAAGAAGAGTCACACAAATAGGGTTTTTAATGACCTCATCAAACATTATTTCATTTGAGGTACCTGCAATGTCACCACATATACTGCTAGAGTATTTGTCTACCACTGAGTTGCTGATATAATAAGCCCAATTCACTAATTACTTACCTGGTTCTTAGTAACACATAAGAGAAGTAACAAACAGATTTTAGGCTTTGATGACTTGTTATTAATACCAAACTACAAGAACTTTGAAATCTTCCTGGTAAGGACTGTATGGTTTTACGCATGGTTTGATTTTGTGCTTTTAAATAATATATTTGAATTGTTTATTTATAATGCAATTTTTATATTTTTAATTATTTTAATATTTGTGTTTTCAAACCATTTGTAAGCTTCCTTTGGTCCATCTATATGCTGCAGAGCATTGTGTTTGACCCTAAACATGAGAATGACTTTTTTCCATCTGTGTGAAGATGGCAACAATGGAGACAGAGGCTATCTTTCATCTCTCAGTGTGTTGTCTAGAACCAAAAGTATAGCAACTAGAGATGGGCACAAAACAGAAAAACAGTGTTTCATTCCATTCCATTTCACCCCCTGCATTTCATTTCATTTTGTTTTGTACAAAGTTTAAAAAAAAATTCATATGAAACGAAAAGGTAACGAAATGCTTCGTTGTCTTTTGGGGTGTGGTGGCGGCAGCGGCGGCTCTGGTGGCAGGGGCCGAGGGCCTAGGCTAGCCTGCTGGGCCCGATCTTGCCCCCTCCTCTTGGGTGGTGGCCACAACAGCAGCAGGGCAGTGAGGCCTCCTGCAGGGCCCTCTTGCCCTCCTCTCTGTGGTGGAAGGGGGAGGGCAAGGCCTTCACAGGGCCCACTTACCATCCTGTCTTTGGCCATGGCAGTGGCAGTGGTGGTGGGGTGGCAAGGCCTCCCGCAGGGCCCACTTGCTCTCCAAAGACAAACAACCCACCCCCCCCATTAGGCACATTGTGGGAGAAGCAGCGGGTTTTTTAAAAAGTCTTCATGGTAAGCAGCATGTTCTGCAAAGAGGTTAGAAAGCCTGTGGCTTCTCCTCCAACACGCCCAATTGGGGGGGGGGGATGCACAGGTCATTCAAATTTCTTTACCCACCATGGCAAGCACTTGCCTCGGTGGCTAAAGACATTTAAATGACCTGCGGCCTATTATTTCTCACAAACGGAAGAAACATTTTGAATAAGTTTTCAACCCTAGTATAAACATCTTTGTCATTTTCTTAAGGGAGGGAGAAATCGCTCATTGTTGTTTTTGCAGTAGTTTCTGCTGATAAATGGCAGAAACATCCTGTTCTCTGCATCAGCAGATATGAGGATTAAAGGATTATGATCACATGAAACAATTTGTACATCTTTGGCACTTAAGGCTTGCCATATGGGCTTTATGGAAATTTACTCTGCATATTATTGGAGGCCTCCAATAATATATTTCAGCATTATATGTGCTTTTCCCATAATTTATTGCATCTAGACATTTGTTTTTTTAAATAAAATTTATCTCTGTTTTCTTGATAGCCCAACAACGTCCTGAGAACTCTTTCTGAATAAGTTGTTCTGATAATTGAATTATAGCTTTCTCATCCTTTATCATTTCCTCTATTTTGCAGATTTTTGCTACTCTTTTTATGTGATTGTTGTTGATCAAGGCGAATTCTGAATTCTTCTGAATTTTGTTTCTCTTTCCTTTCTAATTTTTATCGGGAGATGCTGGCCAGCTGATTTTCTCTCTAAATTCCTTGTATATTACCATAAGCAATTTACTGCCTAGGGTGAACCCTGCTGGGAGGTCTTTTATATAGGTTAAATTCATTTGATTGTATTTGGCTGGGATGCCAGCGATCCAGAATAAAGACAGAGCAGATATACCATATGACAATGAGGGCAGGACTGTAACTCCTCTGTCAGAATAAATTCACATTGCACACGAGGGCATGTCTGCTTATGGCATGTTTTTTGACTGGTCTGGCTCAGTTAGAAAATGAGGGGGGGGCGCATCTATAACCAAGCAGTCTGTTGCCTGTTCCATAACCATAGGCTGAGCTCCATATGTCATTGTCATCCGAATCAGATGAAACTCTTCAGAAATGGATGCTTAACAGCAAACAAAGAAACAGAGCTGATACCTTCTGCTAGAGATGGGCACGACTCAGAAAAAAAGTTTCGTTTTCGTTTTCGTTTTCGGCTAGGGTCTGAGTCGTTTCGTTTCCGTTTTCGTGGGCTAATTTCAAAATTTTTCGTTTTCGTTTCATTACATAACGAAAACGAAAAAACGAAAACGAAAACGAAAAATTTTTCGTTTCTCCCCATTTAGCTCAATTGAGTGCTTTTCCAGTAACGAAAAACGAAAATTGGCTCGAAATTAGTCGTTTCGTTTCCGTTTTCGGTCCAGGTTGGCGCCGATTTTCGTTTTCGTTTCGTTTCCGTAACAAAAACGAAAAACGAAAACGAAAACGAAAATACCGCTAAGTCGTGCCCATCTCTACCTTCTGCATGATGCTTTCATGACATTCTCCATCTTAAACCTCTGCCTTCATCCATACATGGGTTCTGGAACAGTGCCAGTCAGACTATTCCCCAGTTTGTAACATTGCTTTTCTGTGATATTCTTTGCGTGTTTCCACTACACAAGCCACAGTAGAGAACTACCTGTAATTAAAGACTGCTGTGACACTATCCTGCTGTGTCAAGTAGTTGGAGACTATTTACTTGCAAAGGCCCCTTCTTGTCATTCAAGAGAATGAAAAGAGCTATTGGGAAACATGGCCACCCAACTAATAGTCAGAATTACACAGTTACCTCAGGCAGCAGATTTGTTTGTTTATTTGTTTGCATGCTCACTTGCCTTTGAGACATTTTTATGCTTTTCTGCCTGCCAGGGCTCTCAGAGTAATGTACAATACACAGATTAAAATAATGAGGCACAGATGAAAAACATCCTCTTTATGCAGATTTGAAGCATTGTCGAAAGGCAAATTTTAAAGCTAGTCTGAAAGGCCAAAGGGCCTTCACAAAGTAAGGCAGGTTTGGCTAGCTGCCAGAAGCTCAACACGTATGGAGCCAGCCTGACTGCCCATGATAGGCAAGTCCATAACAGAGGTAGGATGTAGATTTTTCTATGCAAGATGTCAGCTGCTCTACCCAACAGACTAATCACGAAGGCAGCTTTCAAGCCATTAATGTTTTGTTCTGGTTTGGAAGCTGGACTGTTTGCAATACATGTGGCAAGAGGTACTTTGATGCATTCTTTGCAAAATAGTGGGTTGATCTGTTGCCCCGTCCTAGAGAGAAGTAACCATAGAACATGGGGGTTTCTTGTTTCTGAACTATATATGAACATGAACATTATTGCAGTAGGGTCAATTTCCTGTTTCCCTTAGATTTTTTTGCCAGTCGTGGAGAAAAGCGGAACTTGTTCTGGCCGCCTTTCAAAATAATCAGTCTCTGTATTGATTGTTTTGGGACTATATTGGTGCACATAAGGTAAGGAAGAACCCCGGTATCTGCTGGGGATTGGTTCCAGGCCTTCCCATGGATAACGAAAACTGTGGATAAGAGACAATGGCAACATCCCCCTCAAAAAAACCCTGCTGTTTTGTGACAGTAGCTTGCTTTACGGCTGCTGTTTTGTGACAGTAGCTTGTTTTATGGCTTCTGTTTGTGACAGTAGCTTGCTTTACACGTGCTATTTGTGACAGTAGCTTCCTTTGCGGCTTCTGAAATGTTTATTTATTTTTTCCTCTGCCAACCATGGATAACTGAATCAGTGGTTAATGAATCAATGGATACGGGTGCCCTACTGTATATTTAAAAAGTAGCAAACCAGTATCTGATATTCATAAAAGGATTAGATTTATATAGTGCAGTTTGCACTAAGGGGGCAGTATATAAAAATAGATAGATACAGTAGTACCTCGTAAGACGAATGCTCCTTAATACAAAAAAATCATAAGACAAAATAAATTTCTGGGAATAGAAAAACCTTGTAACATGAATTTTTCCTATGGGATGCCTTGCAAGACAAATTCAATGCATTCCTGTGGGAACTGTGTTAAACCACATTTCGTAGGATGACTTTTTCAAAAAACGAATTGACCCGTAGAACAAACTAGACTCATCTTAAGAGGCACCACTCAGACAGACAGACAGACAGACAGACAGACAGATAGATAGATAGATAGATAGATAGATAGATAGATAGATAGATAGATAGATCGGACAAACTGAAGTCTAGCTCAGATGGCTTATACATGGTCCTGGTCAGTTGAAAGAGAGTTTAGGGGATAAGGATGCAACCTGTGTTGGAACATGTGTTGGAACATGTCTGTGAAGATTCTCAGTCAAAATGTTGGAACATTTAACTTTCCCCTAGAAAAATGAGGCTCACAGTTTGGGTGAACTTGGATGTCTTATCTTTTGGCAAAGGCAAAGCCATGTGTCTGTACTGCTGTGCAAATGAGATAGTTACTTCAACTTTAGACAATATAATATTTGGCCATGGTGACATACTGTGTGGACTGTAGTAGCATGCTGTAAAATGACTGTTCTGGAAACTTATTTGGACACCTGAAAATGTCCAGAGCAGTAGTTGCTGTAGGCAGGTGGGAGATTTTGCCCTTTGTGGACTACGGCCTGCAGATTATACCTCCCAGAATGCCACGTCTCACACTTTTTTCACCTGTCTTCATCTGAGAAAAGCTTTACATTCATGGTATGTAGGATTGAAGGATCTGTTCCTTTCAAGATGCAGGAATCCAAACAGGGGTCCTAATGCAAAAAGCAGACAAAATGTAATCTTTCCACTTGCTGCACTCCTGATCCAAACCGATTGATTGCACTGGCAATATACATTACCAAAGAAAGATCCATTGAAAGAACAGCCAGAGTCCAGTGGCTTCTACTGAATTATGTTGGTTGAGCCAGAAGAATCAGGAGACCAGTCCATCTTTCCTCCCTCAGCAGCCATTTTACAGTATTAAAACTTGAGAATATTCCAGATAAGGTGTTCTATATCATAGGGAAGTGCAGGACACAAGACATAAAGGCTATATTGTGCTGGTATAATACCAAGTGCTGTAGGCACCTGGAGTAGGAACTGGGAAGCCACTCCAGTCCTCCTGCCAAGAAAACTCCATGGACATGGAATCACGAAGAGTCGGTCACAACTGTAATGACACAACACACACAGAAGAAGGAACAAACCTAGGCCATTGGATCCTAGCCTTGTTTGCATAAATCACTGATGAAGAGCCAGCTGTCCTGTCTGTCTACAGTATATTTCAACTGAGAGGAAAGCATTCTCCTCCTCCTGTGACATAAGCCTATAGAGAAAGCCAAAATGTAATTAATGAATATTTACTGGTACCTGCTGACATATTTAGCTATTTTAACATTTGTAGTAGCAGCAACTGTTTCTGACCCATTTAAGTCTATGTATTGCCTTCTTGACTGAAACACACAGTTTTAGAATCATTGCAACCTTTCAAAAGAGTATGTTGCTGATCAAATGTGAAAAAAGCAAGCCAATTTCAAAATGCAGTTGACTTTCAGAAGCGGAAAGTATAGCATTTGATATTGCCAGCCTTGGATGCTGGCTGGGGGTAATGTCCAAGGGTCATATGGACATAGACAATCTTGCTTAATGACAACTTTTTAAGAGAACAGCTTATGAAATCAATTTTTTTCTTTTCCCCTTGCAAACAAAGATTGGTGAAGGCTAGATTTTCAAAGGGAAAAAATGTCTCTGCAAAATGATGGCAATTATGCAGTTAATTAGGCTTGCAATTGCAGTGGCTCTAAAATTTCCAACAGGTGGAGCTTAATAGCAAAGAAACTCAGGTGCATCTAAATCAGAAGGCAGAAACAATTGGGTGGACCTGGAGGCATGTGCATCCATTTAAGTATGCTTTTGCAGATGCACTATAATTAGTTGCCTAATTGTGTGCCCAGACTAAACGGATGCAATTAGTATGCATATGTAATTAATTGTAACTTATTGGTAAGTCTTCTTTCAACAATTCATTTCATGAAAAAATGTATTTTGGGGTGGGTGTGGGGATAAGGATTGGCATGTGGTCATCAATGCATATAAGTGTATCTCATTTCATAGCATTTAAAAAGCCATCCTTATGTCATTTGCAGCTAGGAAGAAATAACAGTGTGACTGTCCAAAGTGCAATGCTAATGTGTTGACCAGCCACAAAAAGAAGCCATATTTACTGGTTTTCATCAAGAGTTGAAGCATCAACACTGGCCCAACTAAAACATTTTCTGGGCAGTCAGAAAACCTTCTGTTTAACCGGCAGCTCAAACTGATTTTGCTTTTCTGCCCTCCACTCCTTCCCCCCCATAAGCACCTGTAGGACTATCAGGAGTGCAGTTTCCTCATGTAGGAGCATGACTTTCAGTCATTTCACATGTTACATATTTAAGATTGACAGTCACTATGAGAACTAAAGCGAGGGATCAGGCTATGTAGAACAGGCACAAGCATTCAGAAAAGGAGTAACAGGGAGAGAGTTCTACCTGTGAGAATAAGGATGACCTAAAGAATAGATGTCAGGAGTAGAGATGGGCATGACCAGAAAAAAATGATGTTTCGAGTTGTCGTTTGTCAGAACGGGTCCGTTTTGGGTCGTTTCCGTTTGTCGCGATAATTTTCAAAAATTTGTCGTTTCCGTTTGTCGTTTGTCGTTTCCACCGCGATTTAGCATGATTTGACGTCCCAGAGCATGGGGTTAGGGTTAGGGTTAGGGTTGGGGTTGGGGTTAGGGTTAGGGTTTGTGGGCTCTGGGCTGCACCTCTGGGTGCCTCTGACCCACTAAGAAGGGAAGCGTACTGGCATACAGGTTAGGGTTAAGGGTAGGGGTAGGGGTAGTGATAGTGGGCTCTGGGAGGCACCTCTCTGGGTGCCTCTGACCCACTAAGAAGGGAAGTGTACTGGCGTACAGGCTAGGGTTAGGGTTGGAGTTAGGGTAAGGGTTAGGCTTAGGGTTATGGTTAGGGTTATGGTGGGTTAGTGGGCTGCACCTCTGGGTGCCTCTCTGACCCAGTAAGAAGGACAGTGTACTGGTGTATGGGTTATGGTTAGGGTTAGGGTTAGGGTTAGAGTTAGTGGGCTTTTTATGCCCTCTGGCACATCCAGAAGTCTCAGTCAAAACCTGGCCATGCGATTGGTTGAATGGCTCAAAAAAATTGCATGGTCCCATCCCATGACCAGCCCATCATTGTGCAGGTGTAAAAAAATAAAAATAAAAATAGAATAAAATAAAATCAATGGAGACGTTTTATTGCAAGAAAAACCCACTGCTGCTACTATAAAAATTCAGGCATTTCAAATACCTAATTTTCACATGTTTCTGTTGTGCTTTGGTGTGTTTTGGGACCACGATTTCAAAATAAATGTTGTGGTCGCCATTTTGGATCCCCCCCCCACCGGATGGCACATGGAGACGACGAGGATGACTGACCTCCCCCCAACTTGGTGCAAGCAGCCCAGGACAGGAGGGGGGGAAGGCCGGGGACCCCCCCCAGAAACCACCCCTCTGGTAGGTGTCCTCAGGCGGGCATATTTTCGCCTGCTTTTTTGGCCGGGAATCGGGGTTTTTTTTTTTAACTTTTTAAAACTTTTTTTCTGTACTGCTGTTGGCAATGGCATCACGCGATCGCTGTGATGCCATTAATGACAACGATAAACCCGAGCCAATTTTTCTTTTTTCGGGTCGGGTTTGAGCTGGAGCAGAGTAATTCTCGTTACCGTTATCCGTTATGTAACGATAACGATAACCGAAAACGGAAATGAGAATTTTGCCGCTCTGTGCCCATGTCTAGTCAGGAGGATCTCCAGATGTATGGAAATGTATATGTGAGCAGAAACTTCCCTCTTCAGACAGGTCCTTTTCCAAAAAGAATTATTATTATATTTATTATTTTTAAGTATTTTTACCCCACCTTTCTCCTTGGAAAAAGGACCCAAGGCAGCTTACAGTAATGAGGGGCAGTACACAGTCCAGTACAATTAATACAGATTCAAGTTTGAGAACAGGGAATTGAGGGACATCTTACAGCATTAAAAGACAATATTAAGGATTACAAGACAATGTGAGCAGTTAAAGAGAGAGTAAAAATTCCATGCAATTATGCATTGTAGAAGTTATGAGGGATGAAAACTAACATTGAAAACATAGTGTCAGTGTAAATCACGCTTTGCAAATGGGATAGTTACTTTGAAATAGCTAGGACCCAGGTCATACAGTGCTTTGTAGGTTGAGGTCAGCACTTTGAATTGTGCCGGATAGCTGATTGGTAGCCTGTGGAGCTCCTTTAAAAGGGGTGTAGTGTGATCTGAGCTCCCTCCCTACATACACTTTCAATGTGTATGACATATGCTAATAGTTTCAGAAAAAAGTTCACGGCATGCATGCCTCTCTCCTCTTTCCGGTGGAGCTTTCTCTCACACTCCTTTCTTCTCAGTTCTGTGTTGTTTTTCGAATGGTTTCTTGACTGTTTTCAAATCAGCAAATCAGCCTCCAATTCTGTTCTTGAATTCCTCAAGGTTCCTGTTTCCTATTAAGAGCTGCCTTTTCTGGCATTTCACTGTGAGTTGCGAATAAGCAAGCCAAGCTGTGGCACAACTTACTATTCAGGCTCTATTACTTATTCTAGTTCTGGTTTTGCCCAGCACAGCAGAAATGGTGCACTTTCCCCTTTCTCATTTTCTTATTGTTTTAAACTTCAGTTTCCATCATGGATTTCTTGATGGGCTCTGCTCCTTTTCATCTTTTTTCTCTCTCTCCTTCTCCTCCTCCTTGCCTCACACAATTTCCCTATTCATTGGGGCGTTCAGATTTCCCTTCGTTTCCCTTCCACCTTTTCACAGTCCCTTCTTATCTCTTTTGAGCTGTCTACCTTCTCCATCTTCCTGTTTTTAGTCATCATTGACCTGGCTGTATCTCAGCTCATCCAATGAGGGTGAGGAAATGTTAAGCCCAGCTGCTGTTTTCTGTTGCTTGAAAACACGCGCCTTAGTAAAATAAAACAGTTTGATGACTCTCCAGTAAAGACATTTCTCTTCTATGAATCTTTAATACAGTTGCAAACCTGCATAATAATTTGTCAGGTTATTGGGAAAAATAAATTGATTGATGGTTGCGAGATGCAAAAACACTACATAAAATCTTCCAAATAAAGCATTACACAGAAGTACAGTATGCAATAAATATTTCACACTGCCATCTTGTCAATCACGTGACACCACCCTGCAGGCAGTATTTCTTTATTTTAATTGGAAGGAAGTGATTCAGATTAAATTCACTAAATTTAAACTTGTTCAACTGCCTTATAAAGCCTTTAACCACCCACCCACCCCCTTTTTACTGGAATACATGTACAGTAAAGGTTCTGGAGAAAAGCTTTAATCCGTTTTTTTAATTCATAGCTGCTGTGGATGCTAATTTGAGCCAGGAAGTGATGTAGAAATACAGTTAAGCATGTATTGTAAGAGGAGAAATTAAAAACAGATTCTGGAGGCTTTGCTCTGTGAATGTTGGCACATATGAAGCTGTGCATGTCAGCCCCCCATAGTGCATAATGAAAACAAAGAAGCAATACCTGAAATCTACACAGAGCGATTTTACTCCTGTTGAATGTGCTAATTGGAATCACCCATTCTTTGTACGTGACAGCGAATCCAGGCATAAACTGTATGCTTCCACCGCATTTTACATTACAGATTACAGACTGACTTCTTTAACCGCTGGAAATCTTTGCTTTGCAGCATGGGATACTCATACTTCCCGTAGCTGGCAGAGCAGAACAGCTTGCCTAGTTTAGTGATGGGGGAGAGCTGAGCACGCAGTCTACATTTGTAAGTATGATTGCTGAAGCATGAAGGTCTGCCTGAACTGGGTCTCAGAAAGACTAATGCACTTCAGCTAAAAGTGATGAGCCATCAGTTATATTACTGACCCTCTTTCTGTGTGGAGCTCTTCCATTTGTACACTTTATCATTTCAGACTGAACCTGCTTCCAGTTTTTTTGTATTTCCAGTTTTGTGCATTCATACATGCATTGGAACAAATGTGATTGCTTCCAATGTGGACATAAGAAGGAAGCTCTAAAAAGCTAATGTACAAACAGGTAAATCATCCAACAGAATTTGGTTACTTTGCTTCTGATCTTGTTCCTTTAATACACTTTGTGTGTTGAAGCAACACCAGCCGCCTCTCCTTAGCATTCACTATTCCACCAGCTGTGTTCTCTAAGATTATATACTCCACAAGAGCGACAATTTTTATATTGAATTACACTAACAATTTGTCACGACTGAAACATGGAAACTGGTAATTTATTACAAGTCATATAATTGTTTTGGAACACAGGATGAGTGAATGAGATGAAATGGACCTAACTAATTGTAGATTTGAGGACAATCAAAAAACATTTGCTGTATTAAAATATGATTTATTGAGCAAAGTGGCTTAACGAGGCATCGCCAAGAGTTTAAGCACTCAAATTAACAACTAACCTATTTTACTTCAAAAGCAACTGCTTTTCCTCTATTTAAGATTATTTTCAGTAAGTAGGTCATTAAAATCCCAATACCAACTATGAGTTCCCGTGCTCAAATGAAGCATAACTGCATATAATTTGTGTGGCGGATAAGTCTTCACAGTAGGCTTTTGAAAATGAGAAGTTTTGCTGATATAACTATTGTTTATGCTAGTTCTAACTAAAGGTGTGAAAAACAAACAGCATCCATTA
>JAHTLZ010000129.1:40765384-40787284 GCA_023846285.1 Phrynocephalus versicolor
AATCTTCCTATGGGGTGCCTTGGATAACAAATTTTCCCTATGGACTGCCTCAGATAATGAATTTCCATTATGCATCAGTAAAAAAGTTATCCCAGGAGAAATTGCATCTGTACCTTTAAAGTGCACTTTTTTAAAGAGTTTTGAGCAAAAAAACAGGTGTCTGTGCCTTTTTCCTAGGCTCCAGAATGGATTAAACGGTTTCCCATTCATTCCTATGGGAAACTGCGTTTCGGATAACGACGTGTTTCGGATAACAACGAATTACCGTCGTTATCCGAGGCACCACTGTATATGGCCTTCTTAAATGGCTCCCCACCCCCATTTTATCCCCACCCCCCAAAAAAACCTGCCCAGTTTTTTGCGGTAGGTTTGGCTCGGACGGCTTTTCCAATGGTAGGAAGTAAAAGTTGTGACAAAGCAGGACGTTGAACTTGGGTCCATTATTCTAAACATTGTATTCTATAGGCTTTCTAAGAGCGATAGATAGATAGATAGATAGATAGATAGATAGATAGATAGACAGCAAAGGCTAAAACATAATAGCAGGAAAATAATGTGAGACATCTGCTTAATTTACATAACATGAGAAAGTCTGTATTACTTTACATAATATTCAAGTTAGGGTGTCTATATTAGAATAAATAATATATGGTAGCCCTACCAATACCTTCCCGTTGTATACAGGAGGTGTTCTCTTGGCTGCATAGGGTTCATACTTTCAATAGAAATCTACTGTTACTAAATAGAATTTTGTTGTTTTATCCAGCTAGGAGGAAAGCGGGAGTCATTAAACGATAAATTACAAAACAAAACAAAACACTGAATGCACATTGGAAAACTATTCCTTTGAAACTTTCTGAAGTGATCACTTTGAGAAAAATAGGGAGATGTAGACAAAGCAACCACAATAGGTATAGAAGGCACAGTTATAAACAGAAATGATCCTGGGAAACACAATATGACACATGGGATTATCCTCATAGCCTCATTGATTGCTCTTAGTCTGAACAAGAGGTGGAAAGGAGGGGTGGGAACCAAATTCATTGTGTCTGACTGTCACAATGAAAATAGCATTTTATTTCACTTTCTGAGAGTTGTTGAAGGAAGAAACTCACCTCACAATTCATACCTCTGTGAGACTTATAGAATGGATATTATGTGTGCAGCTTAAAATATGAATGGCTGGAATTCATGCAATTGGAAAAATACACACAAAGCCTCTTCAGTCAATGGTGAAAAGTGGCAATTCAGTAAATGCATTTTTTAAAAAAACTACACAAATAGGAGGGGAAAAGTAATAAGGATATATGAATGTCAAGGTGTAGAGTAAAAACATAACCTGGAAATAAGAGGAGGAGAAAAGGGAATTGAGATTTCGATAAAGATAGTGAAATCAAGACAAAGAGATGGACATATCACTAGTTATTGGCGTGAGTAGCATAGCTCAAAATAAAGAATGTAGCACAAATCATGGTGCTGCTTTGTATCGCTTCCTTGGAATTTACCAGTCCCTCCACTCCTGTTTTAGTGCTAAATCTAACACAGTAGAAATCTCTGTCTGGACACAACAGAGTCAAAAGAAGATGCCATGTCAGTGAAGTGGAGTGTAACAGCTTTTTTTAGAGCTGCTGTTCTTTCTGCTGGATAAAGGCAGTGATGGATTGAGGTACCAGATGGAATGTGTCCTTTCTTTCTTGGCATACAGATTGTTTGTTTTGGAAGTCCAGAAGAATAACAGGTTTAGAGTTGCAACAAGTGCACTGAATGTCAGAGATTGCATTTGCCATTCAACATTCACTGTTTGCTCTAGACTTTTGGAAAAGGATTTGAATAGTTGTACAATTGCCTTCTAGAAGGGTTAATCCCATTCTTCAATCATTGGTGCATTGAATGAAACTAATTAAAAGAACTGGAATCTTTTATTTTCCCTCTGTAAATATTGGCAGACTTTATGGCTCATCATGGTATAAAAATACAGTTTTATAGGAGTCCTATGTACTTGGATGGGAGACCACCAGGGAATAGCAGGTGCTGTTGGTGCCTGGAGTAGGAACTGGCAAGCCACTCCAGTACTCCTGCCAAGAAAACTTCATGGACATGGGGTCATGGAGAGTCGGTCACGACTATAACAACACACACACACAAACACACACACAAACACACACACACATCACTTGATGCACTAGCGTGGAACAAATATTTTTATTTAATAATTAGTTAGCAAACTGCCCTCAGGTTGATTCCGAATCCTTTTGGTAATTCAGTATTTGCAGAAGAAAGCTCGCCTCTCTCCAAGACACTTGGAGTTCTAATATAGACACAGGAACACTGATGAATCTTTATTGTATTGCCGCCTTCTTCAACATGATATCATTCCCCAATATTTTGGACTCCAACTCTAAGCTTGGGGAGGACTCTACAGACTCTACAAGCAATCAGAAATTCTGATTTTTCATGGTCTTTAGTTGTGTGGTCATTAGGAATTTCAATCCAGTATACTCAACTTAGTATGGATTTGGGAAATTGTTAATTTTTTTAATTTTGTTTTAGAGTGTTTTTACCCCAATTTTTTCCTTGGAAAAGGACCCAACACAGCTTGCAGTAATTAGGGACAATATACAGTGATGCCTCTACTTATTAATTTAATCCGTTCCGAATGCATGGTCATAAGTAGAATAATTTGTAAGCGGGACAGTGGTTTCCCATAGGAATGCATTGGAAAAGGATTAATTTGTTCCAGAGGCTTGGAAAAAGACACAGACATCAGATTATTTTGTGCAACACTCTTGATAAAGTGCAGTTTAATCACATGGACACTGCATATCAACATTTCTTTTCAAGAATAAACATTTCCAACGCCACATTTTTTTTAACATTATACAGAACAGATCAGTGCAGTTTAAAGTCAGGCCCTGACCATGCCTCACCCTCAGCCAACATTTTCAAACCCCACCCAACACAGGTTTTGGACCTGATGCAGGTCACTTTTTACAGCACTTTAAAGACAGGCACTTTGTAAAGGAACATGCCTCACATGCAATAAAAGCAAGCAAGCAAATAAGCAAACAAACAAACAAACAAATAAAACAGAAGATAAAAATTGCAAAGGCCCAAGAATTCCAAAGACCACAATTTAAAAAAAATTCTTAAAGCATGCCATAGAAACAATAACCCCCCCAACCACCACACATGCAAAAAAAAAAAAAAAAAAAAAGGTCTGGAAGCATGGCACAGGTGTTTCAAAACCTCCCAGATGCAAAGCACCCTGGGAGTACTATTTTTCGAAAAGATATATTAAAACATTGTAAGTAGAGTAAACTGCATCTAAAATTGGGATTGCAGCAGTTAAAAACACTACCAGTTTTTCACTCATAAGTAGAAAAATTTGTAAGTCGAACTGCTAGTAAGTAGAGGTACCACTGTACAGTCCAGTACAATTAATAATACATATTCAAGTATTGGGAACCAGGAGTTGAGGGCATTAAAAGACATTATGAGTGATGGAAACTAACATTGAAAACATAGTGTTGATGCAATCATAAAGTCTATCAACACAAAATCTATGTGATTGTGTAAGGTAGATCCATATAAAAGTCACATAATAGGTAGTCCATCATTCAGGGAAAGCTTGCCTGAAGAGAAAGATCTTTGCCTTTTTCAAGAAAGACATCAGAGATGGGACAATACATTTATGCCAACATGACTATCTTTGCTTTGGTCTGATACCTGAGAAAGAAAATCAGATGTCAACATGACAGAGATTCTACAGATCTCCCTACAATACAGGTGCCTTTGGAGCTGACCTGCAATGACTGAAGTGGACCCATGACTCTGGGTCATATCTTGGGGTAATACAGGGCTTGATCTTATATCTCAAGAGTGATGTTGTAATGTGAATGTTGAGGGTTGGGTCAACGTATCATGCAGAGGATTCAATTTCTTGTCTACTTGCTGGCCTTATTCTCAAGATCACCACAAGAATAGTTAAGGAAAACCACAAACCATTTCATGTCAGGAGCATAAACTTTAGGGGATTTTGCTGCTCAGGTATCATATTTTACACTTTATTCCTTTCCCAAAAAATGGGGGAAGCTACCACAGGCATTCCTGATGTACTACCAGAATAAATAGGGAGGAATACTACCGAATGCAAAATGGGATCGCTTCCCTAGAATGGCATAATATAAGGATTCTACCAGTGATTTGCTGGTGCTTATAAACCAAGTACAGTGGTACCTTGTGTAAAGGAATTAATTCATTCCAAATGAAATTATGTTAAGCAAATTTTCCTTTATACACATTTCCCATAGAAATGCATTTGAAACAGAGTAATCCCAATTTTATGTTGTACGGATTCACCCCATAGGCAATTATGTTAAGCAAATTTTCCCTATCTCTGGAATGTTTTATGTTGTACAGATTTTATGTTATACAAACCATTTGTTATATGAGGGTCCACTGTATTTCATTTCTTTTCCCCATGCTTCTTTTACGTCTTTTCGGTAGCTTTGTCTTGCACTTAATGATATCTTCAAGAATGTTTCAGGACAGGGGCTTATAAGCATTACTCACAGATATCATCCAAACCTGCTACGACATACTCGCACATCTTACTTACATTCTTGGACACATGCCTTGAATCTTGGAATCAGTGATGTTTAAAATGTTCTTTATTTTAATATTGGCACAAAAATATTCACAACTTGGAATACTGATCTAGAACATAAGATGCATGATGGTGTTCAACTCACGTTTCTGTAAAATGAGAGAAATGGGGTGGGGCTTGAGAAGAGGGAAAATGTTTTCCATGTTCTAAAACAAGTGCCATTTTCCTGGAAACACTGGTGAACAACCCTCTACAGAGAACAGCAGTATGATCAGCAAGGCATGGCTATAGCAGGGGAAAATGGCTACTTTGAAGGAGAATAAACTTTTTGATTTCTTTTTCAAAAATCACCCATGTTTTGCATCAGTACACAGAGAGTAAAGCATTTGCATCTGGATTTTTAACTGATCATATTTAATGGGGTTTTTTTGGAACTGCATAATTTGATTCTCTCTCTCTCTCTCTCTCTCTCTCTCTGTGTGTGTGTGTGTGTGTGTGTGTGTGTGTGTGTTTAAGCCCTGGTTGTTTCAGAGAACAGGCCTGGCTTGATATGTTTCCTTCTGGGTGCATCAAAACAAACAACAAAATAAATGTGAACACCTATCCTATACCCTCAACATGGTAACTTCAAAAACAGTGTCATAAATCTGGCGATGTGTGGAATTAGAGGAAACTTGGGTTGAAAGTGTTCTAAATAGAAGAGTAGCCCCCATGTTCTTTGGACAAGTTCAGAATTCTTTTTCTGAAATAACTCCGTCATCCATTGTTGTTGTTGTTGTTGTTGTTGTTGTTGTTGTTGTTGTTGTTGTTATTGTTGTTGTTGTTGTTGTTGTTGTTGTTGTCGTCGTTGTCGTCGTCGTCGTCGTCAATGATGATGATGATGATGATGATGATGATGATGATGATGATGATGATTAAAAAAAACACACCTCTTTTGTCCATTTGATGTATTTTGAAAATATTTGGCACATAGAAGAGAGGAAGGGAGAAGAGGCAGGCATGGGTTTGCATAGGCTGCTATAGCTTCCAGTTAGGGAATATGTTAATACAGTACTGGAATCATGTTTTCTTTTCTTTTTTAAATTTAATGTATATGTGTGTGTGCAAGGGACATAGAAGAAAATCTCTGTATAGGCTTGCTTCTGTATTCTTTCTTAGTTGCCACATATTTGCAACAGAAGCATCTAAAGAACTTTTGGAGCTGTCAATTTTTTGTTGTTTTAGAAAAGATAGCCATGTCAGTTTGTGCAAGCATTTCAGACAAAATACTGTACAAAGAAACCAAAGACAAAAATGTGTGGCACCTTAAAGACTATCATTCTCTTTCCATATGTCTGACAAAGTGGACATGTCCATGGAAGCTCACATTCAAATATAATAGTCTTTAAGGTGCCACGTGATGTCTTTTGTTTTGTTTTGTTTCTTTGGATTTTGGTAGATTTATCTGGTTTTGTTTTGTGTTTTGTTTGTTTGTTTTGCTTTGTCCATAGGAAAGTATTCCAATTGGTAATATAATTTCCTTAATATTATGCAGCCCATAACCCTTCCTTCCTTCCTTCCTTCCTTCCTTCCTTAGTTTCTTTCTTTAGTGTGTGTCCACAATTTAAGCTATATTGTTATTTATTAAGTAAATTACTTCCCATCCCCATTGCATATTTCAGTCCTACTGTCATTTGAAAGGATTCTAACTATTATTTGTTAGAGTTCAGTGTGTCTATGATTATTAGAGATGGGCACGAAATAAACAATTTTTCGTTTCTGTTTTCGTTTTTTCATTTCATTACATAACGAAACGACAAATGAATTTTGTCTCTAAAATGAAACCAAATGAACAGAAACACCGGAAGTTTTGTCGTGTGTTTCGTTTCCGTTACTGCAATATGAGTGAATTGCTTAAAATCCTAAAAAAATCACAAAAAAATGAAATAAATGGTAACAAAATGGTAATGAAATGAACGAAAATGAAAATGAATTTTTTGCAAAAATTCACGAAAAATGAAAACGAACCAAAACGGACCCGACAAACGACAAACGAAATGCCATTTTTTTGATTCGTGCCCATCTCTAATGATTATACATCTGGATCTGGATCTATGTGTGTCCTTTGTTACCTATGTTGCATGATTCCTCATACATGCATGAATGCTCACATGCACACAGCATTATCAGTCTTTCACCAGATACTGCCACTCTCAGCATTTTCTCCATTTAATCTTGTATGCATGTACAAGGGCTGCACATGAGTCCACTGATCGTATCTGGAAGCCACTTGGCAGCTGTGAAATGTATCCAGATTCCATCTGAAATTATTGGCCCCCAAACAATTATGTCCAGATCTGAGTTGATCGATTTCTGAGCTATTTGTGTCCTAAATCTGAGTTCATTTGTAGGCCTCCTATTGATTAGAAACAAAAATAACTACAACTTTTTAAAATTGATGTTTAGAGTCATGATAGAGCCTTAAATGGGGAGTATTTTTATAAAAAAACCCAGGAGAGGCTAAAATGATCGGGGCTCCGTCCAGTTCACTTTGTGCTCCAAACTTAAACTAATATACAAATTCACTTCACTTCACTCTGCAAACAACTTTGGCCATCATGATTTGATCTAGATTTCACACAAACTAGTCTGATTCAACTGTTTCACAATGTGTAAATTGTTTGAATCCAGAGCATATCTTTTGGGTCTATGTTCCTGAAATTCTTTTGATAATATTTCATATTATGAATGGAGCACACAATAGCCACTAAACATTCACACTCTAAAAAGTTGCTGAATTCTACACATCTCCTTGTTGTCTTCAAGCTAGGCACCTACTCATGTTCATGTAGTAGACTTGATAGGTAAAGGTAAAAGTTCCCCCCACACTTACATGCTACTCATGTCCGACTCTAGGGGCAGTGCTCATCTCCGTATTCATGCTGAAGAGCCAGTGTTGTGCAAGTTCATGGCCATGTGGTCAGCATGGCTGTATGGAAACACTGTTTTTATCTTCCCACTTTTTACAGTGGTACCTATTTATCTACTTGCATTTACATGTAAGGAGCTGGGGTTAACTGTGGGAGCTCACTCCACTGCGTGGTACCCAGGATTCGAATCACCAAAGTGACAACTTTGCAGCTGACATTTCAGCGCCCTAAAACAAATCCACTAAGAGCTATAGTTGTCAATCATCTTTCAATGGTGGTATTTAATGACAGATTATCAAGCTATGTTGGTCGGACCAGACACAAGCCATCCTAACTCTATGACCATTATTCTCCATCTAATATTAGTAGATCCCTTCCCACTTCATACGGAAACTTTTTAGAAGGATGTTCTGGGGGATCAGATTTGATGAGATGAGAGCTGACCTTCTTTTCTTTCTTTTCTTTCCCAATAATTATTACTGTTTTATCAAAAGCATCTTTAAGTGGTGAGGTGTGTTGTTCTATTTTCCATCTTTTGTTCTCAGTGAGAAGCTTATTTTACCTTAAAACAAAACAATCTGTCTTGGAAAATGCTTAGAAATGAGAGTCTTAAACACTTGCTAGTTAAAACTTCATTTGCTCTTATGTGTAATTTAACTGCAAAATCGTCTGGTAATTATACCCGTTATTTTAAATTATTTTGTATCAGTTTGATTTTTTGTATTTTCCATCTCATTAAATATGACTTAAGAGAGAGAGAGAGAGATTATAAAGTCCACATTCTATGACTCAATAAAAAAGACTTTGCCCCTTGACTGTTTGAAGGCTTCTCCCCTAATATTGCAATTTCTCATCCCGTGAAATGTAGACAATAGAGATGGGCACGACTTGAAATTTTTTTTCCGAGTTGTCGTTAGTCGGGCCGGTTCCGTTTCGGCTCGGTTCCGTTTTTTCGCAAAAATTAGTCGGTTCGTTTTTTTGTTTTTCGTTTTTGTTAGTACTGGTTTTGGGGGGGGTTGCGGGGTCCTGGAGGCACCTCTGTGGGGTGGGTGCCTCCTCTGGCCCGCTAGGAAGGGAAAGCGGGCTCCTGGAGGCACCCGTGGGTGCCTCCTATCCTCACCCACTAGGAAGGGAAAGCAGGCTCCTGGAGACCCCTCAACATGGGGGTCTCTTCTCCTCACCTGCTGCTGCAAAAGGGCATGCATAGCCATATGGATATGCATACCAGTTGCAGACTATGAGACCAGTGTGGACAGGCAGAACCCTGAGCCATAGGGTGATGCCTAAGGCTCTTGTAGCCGCCGTGTCCCACAAAGAAGGGAATCGTACTTGCATAGTACAATGCAAGTAGATCTGGCTTAGGGTTAAGATGGGTTAGTGCAAGGACTAGGGTTAGGCTAGTGACAGGTAAGGTTAGGGTGGGCTAGTGGGTTGCACCTCTGGGTGCCTCTCTGACCCACTAAGAAGACAGTGTACTATGACGTATGGGTAAGGAGTCAAGGATTAGGGTTAGGGTTAGGGGGCTAGGGCAGGGTTTAGTGGGCTTTTTGGCACATCCTAGAAGTCTCCGTGGCCAAGTGGCCATGCGATTGGTGGGATGGCTCCAAAAATTTGCATGGTCCACTCCTACATGGCCACTCGGCCAGCCCATCATTGTGCAGGTGTAAATAAAATAAAATAAAATAAAATCAATGGAGGACAGAGGAGGAGAGGAGAGACATTTTGTTGCAAGAAAAAACCCACTGCTACTGTAAAAAATCTGGCAGTTTATAGCAATTTTCGCATGTTTCTGTGGTGCTTGTGTGTTTTTGGACCACGATTTCAAAAAAAAAATTGTGGTCACTGCCCCATTTTGGATCCCCTGCCCGCACCGCATGGCATGGCGACTCGAGTCCGGCTGCCCAGGACAGGAGAGGGGGGGAAGCCGGGACCCCCCCTCCAGAAACCACCCCTCTGGTAGGTGGCCTGAGCCCTTAGTCAGGCAGGCATATGTCCGCCTGCTTTTTGGCCCGTGAATGGGTGGGGGGAGAGTTTAAAACTTTTTTCCTGTGCCGTGCCGCTTGCGCTTGAATTGCGGCGGCCGGCGGCGAGACTCGTGCAGCTTGTTGCTGCGAGCCTGTGGCGAGTCCCACCAGAGCAGCCCAGGATGGAGGAGGGGGGGAGGCCGGGGACCCCTCCAGAAACCACCCCTCTGGTAGGTGCCCTGAGGCACGGCAGGCATATTTCCGCCTGCTTTTTGGCCGGGAATTGGGTTTTTTTTACTTTTAAAAACTTTTTTTTGTGCCGCTTGGCATCGTGGGATCGCCGCAATGCCAGGAATGACCACGACAAATCAGACCAAATTGTTCGTTCGTCGGTTCGAGTTCAAATTCTGGCGGAGTAATTCCTGTTACCGTTTCCGTTGAGTAACGGAACTGAGTAACGGAAACGGAAACGGGAATACCGCTAAGTCGTGCCCATCTCTAGTAGACAATTTCTAATTCCGGTGTAATGCTAAGAAATTATAAAAATTAGCAGATCAACTCTATATCAGTAAAATAAAATCCGCATTATACCTCTGGGATTTTTAGCATCACTTGTGCAGCTGGGGGCAGGGGCAGGGGCAGAGAGAAAGCATTTGGAAACTGATAGATGTACAGTTGGACAAATACAGAGAAAATTAAATTATCCATATATGTTTATAAAGAACTTGAATGTGGCACACAGTGTGGTTCCTTGGACCTAGTACATGAGACCTGAATTTGAATCAACACTTGACTAGGGCAACACACTAGGGAGGATGCACTGGTAAAATCACACTTAAATGCCTCACTTACTTTGAAAACTGCATTATGATAGCAATAAGAAAACAAGTTATTACATTTTACAGGTGATCTACACTTTCTGGTGACATTTAGTGGCTGATTTTGATGATGTATCTTGAAAACACTTATGAGAGATAAAACAAAACAATATTTCCTTTCTCACTTTGAAATGTAACTTGCTTACATCCTCACTTGTACAAAAGTAACTTGTTAAAATAATAAAATTACTATAACTAGCTACCAATGATCACATTGCTTATTTCCAAGCTCTGCCTTATTACAACCTGGACTAAAAACAGGGACTTTTGTTTTACTTTACTAATCATACATCACTCCTTTGCATATATCAGCTGGACAGTGTAGAAACCTATTTTTTAATTATTGGTAGTAGGAGATTTATACTGTCAGTCTACTGAAATTTATTCAGTGCAGTTTATGATTTAGTAGCTTCTAATGCAAGCTAATTTCTCTCTGTGCTATGCATTAGAGTGAATTTTTCTGTCTGTCAGCTTTAACTCTGCAGGGAGTTTGCAGTAGTTTTGAATAAGAGGTAAAATGGAAAAGTGGCTTACCTGATGATTTTCAAGGGGATTATAGATTTAGGTTGGAATAATCTGGTAGATCGGATTGCTAAGGGGAATCCAAAGAAGTTCATTGGAGCAGAACAAATATTGAACCTGGTGCTCATTGTTCCACCAAACTGCTGAGGCTAGGATTATATTTTAAACTTTTCAGAGGAGGAAAAAGAAGCAGAGGTGAACTGAGTGCCACATTACAATATATGAGTGTACAAAGAGACTCCCTAAATCAATATATGACCTACTCAGGTTTCGGAAGGAAACCAAGACCAGAGTCTTGCCCAGAGATGCAGAAAAGGGAGTGGGGATCTTTTTCCTGTCTTACACCAATACTCCGGAAGTTGTTGTACAACAGCACTGCTTTTCTTACCTCCTTTGACATGCCTTTTGATATAGCCAGCTTCAGCTTGGGGCTGCTATAGGGAAAGCATCTTCAGGGCATCCATTTTGTATCTGATGTGGTATTTGACCACAATCTAGAGGTGCTGAGTGGCTTGCTCAGCTCATGGGCTACAGAGTCACATCTGAGGCACCTTGCAGAGGAAACCTCCTTTGGCCTGGGATTTGTAGTTCTTTTCCTGCATGCCTGCTGGGTTGCATCACAAGGGTCTTAGTGAAACTGAAAGGGGGAAACATCTGGCCTAGGGTCCCCGTGGAAGTCGAAGCATTTCCTGGTGAATGATTTTCCACTAGGACAAAGCGGGGCACCATCTCTTATTTATGGGGCTGGAGATGGAGAGAACACATGAAGTTGACAGGTCTGACAAGAGCAGAGGAGCACACGAAATAACAGTACAGCATAATGGTAATGCATTTCCTAATGGTCTCTTCTGCAGCTGCATATGCCGATTTAATCTTTCCCAAGCACTCCTTTGTTTATGAGGCCTGTGGGTATAATTTTATGCCTCACTGAGGAGGTTGCTAATAGCTGCCATATTTGTGTTTAAGGACCTGCAAAGGTTTAAGTATTTTAAAGCAATGAGCCATAATAAACTAATAATATATTGAGAATAATAAATGGCTACTTATCAAATAATTGACTACAGAGCCAGCGAGCATCAGATGGCAAAAGTACTAATTAAAAGACATACCCATTTGAGAAACCAGCTAACGGCGCTTTCTTTATATGGTCTGTATTCATGGAATCATTGATAATTCTGGCTTTTCACGTTGTTTCCATGAGAAATGCTAGTTTACAGCAGCTTCAGGACTGTGCTTCACCATCTAAACCATTTCTCTCAGTGATGCATGGCTAGCAGTGCATTTTTGTGCTGCTTATATTTCCACTTCCATAAGCAAAAACTGTTACAAAATCTATCTCATCATTTGAAAGGATTCTGTTTCTTTCTTTTCTCTTAGTATCTGATGCCAAGCAAACATAGTTGCCCCACATATGAGGCCTCTGACAGGTTTTAGCTGGGAGGGACTTTTCTGGACTCAAGTTAAATGTTAATCAGTCCAGTAACACTCAATAGTTCTCTCGCTACCTCAGATTCTTTTTCCTCACCTTGTTTATCCAATGAATAATTTTCCACTGAATATTTTTAAAAATAATTTTCCATTGAATATTTTTAAAAATAATATATTTTAAAATATTCAAAGGAAAATTACTGTTCTCAGGCATGCGAATGGCAGGCTCCCCCCCCCCGCGCGCGCAATGATTTTAGGGGGTCCCTTGAAGCTTACTATAGTGCAGAATAAGGATCTGAACCTGGGACTGGCCCTGCCTGCACTCCATGCAAGTTCTGATAATATCAGAGCACACCTACGAGGCGCAAGCCAACAGAGCCTTCTGACTCTAGGCAGTCTGTTTCATGGAAGACCCACACACACACACACACACATCTCCTCACCTTTCCAATGCTGAAACCTATGGATCTTCAACCCTGAGAGTTGGGTCAGCTTATACCCTCATTTGAGTGTCTGTTGGAACTAACCTAGAACTCATGTATCCTGTCAGTGTGACCAACAGAATATACCTCACCCTACCCAACAGACACACTCTTGTCACAATACAAGAATGGGATTGGTGAAAACATTGCCAGTAGGGATGGGCACCTTACGAAAAACGACACACTGTTTGGTCATTTCACAAGCTTACGAAATGTTATGAAACAAAACGAAATGAAACAGCAAACAGTTGTGTCATCAAGAAGTGAAACAAAACACTATTTTGTTTCGTTTTGGAAATGAAACAAATCTACAATTGCCATAGAGGCAAGGTGATAGGAGCCATCAACCACTTGCTCACATCCTTTGGGAATGGGGCAACATCTTTGAAAAAACAGCATCTAGATTGGTACAGATATCCCTGGAAGAAGAGGATTGTGTAGATTCACTTCAATTTGTTTCATGGTTGTTTTTTGGCATTAACAATAGCATCCGACTAATCAGTTCCACAAGAATCAGTGTCTACCACTACAGAATATGACAATGCTTGGTTTGTGTGTGTGTGTGTGTGTGTGTGTGTGTGTGTATGCCCTTCAGTCTGTCTACCTAATTGCAAGTGTAGTGATAGCAAGTGACATTTACAAGCAGCACTGTGTATTTTAATGCAGGAAGTTAAAAATGAAAGAGCTAAGTGGTTTCTTTTCTTCCTTTTTAAAAAAACAACAATTATGCAGAATGAAATGTCTTTCAATTTTGGTTTATTACTGTGCTGAATACTGCTTTGTGCTTAGCGCCAATTATATATACTGAAACACACTGGGTCATAATTTGGGTTTGTGCTATTTTAACATTCTAACAGTGTTAATATTATGGGGAGGAAAATCTACACACACCACCACTGTTGCTCTTTCCTACTCATTTATGCAGCAATACAGGTATAAATTGCTTCAAAATGGGATATTATTGCACAGTGTTTGTTGTTCTCTTAATCATCAACATCAACCTCATCATCATAATTGTAGCCATTGCAGTCTTTTTGGAGAGACAAAAGATAACAGGCCACCCACTACTCTGTTTTTTTCCTACAATTTCCCACAATGACTGGGTCGATTAGACTTGATTTTGTGTCAGATCTTTTTTTAAAACAATTAACTTCATCTGTTGATGAAGTAAGTAATTGATATGATAAAGGCAGCAGGCAAACAGGACAAGCCCTGTGATTAGAAAGAGTGTAGGGGCAGCCACAGGTGGTTGATTTGGGATGTCGCAGAATGGCAGGAAATTGTTTCTTTTTAATTTATTGTCTATTGTATTGTTTACTGCAGACCTGCCCAACAGGTAGACCGTGGGCTACTGGTAGCCCACGAAGGGTTCAAAAGTAGCCCGCCGGCCATCAATAAAAAAAGTGAGGGGATAAGTTCTCCACCCCTACCTCCCCCATCCCAAGGACCACCACTGCCCGAGCAAAGTTCTGAGCCTGCCAGCCCACTGTCTCAGCTTAATGGGGCAGTTCAAGGGCCATGGCACATTGAAATCGGTTCACTCTAGAATGGATTAATTAGTTTTCAATCCATTCCTATGGGAAACCGCTGCTCTACTTGCAAAAGTTTTTATTTATGAGCATGTACTCAGAATAGATAAAATTCATAAGTAGAGGTTTTATATAGTAGCCCTCAGGCACTTTGGGCCAGATAAAGTAGACCTTGGCCTGTTCAAAGTTGAACAGCCCTGGTTTACTGTATGAAGAAGCAGGATTTGTGAGTTTTACTGCTTTAAGGGCTGAAATAACTTGGACCACTGACACAATATGCCACGACACAGTGCCTAAAATCCTGGGGCATAATGTAAGAGAAATGTGTACCTTACAAATGGGCACCTTACAAACAATGACATGCCATTTCATCGTTTCATTAGCTTAGAAATAAAAATGGAATGGCAGACAGCATGTCTTCAAGCAATGACACGAAATACCATTTTTGTTTCGGAAACGAAAATATTCATCCTAGTGGTGAGAAGCCTCTTGATCTAGCCATCTTAAGTATCGGTTTATTTTTAAACTGATTGATTAGTTTTCCTTCCCCCTTTCCATGCCTCATATGTTACTTATCTCCAATCTTTATCTGCCTGCCTGCAGCTAGCCAGGAGCTGAGCTCTTCCCTTCCCCTCCCTGTGCTGGCTATCGTTGTATCTGCAAGTTGATTTAAAGTTTAAACTGGTTGTTTTCCTTTCCTGATTAAGTAGGACAGTGGAGGGTTTTTTTAAAATACATTCTCCCTCTTCCCTGCACCGATCAGCTGTTGAGCTTATATCTCATATCTTTCCATTTAGCAGATTATTATTATGTTTCCAGCTTGTTTACAGATGGTTCTTTGTTTGAAAGCAAATTGATTGGGAGGTTTAAGGAGGGTCTTTGATTTAAGACAGTGGGCTCCCTGTTAAATAAAAAGCTCCCCTTACGAATTGTTTTGTGTGGTGACAAAAATTCTTTTAAAATCTGTTATTAATGAAATAAAACAAAATGAAGACTGAAACAAAACAAAATGCTATATTTCCGTTTTGTGCCCATCTCTACTTTCAATCCATAGCTATCCAGATTGTTTTGAAATTTACACAGTTCTTGGAAGCACATACGTATGCACCAAGCCAGTGTGTGTGCATGCTCCCAAGAACTGCAGCAGAGAGATTTTATTTACTGGTTAGGATTTGACTGAAAGGCACAAAATTTCTTACCTCCCCAAATAGGATTTCAGCCAGTGTGTATCTGGGGTATTTCAGGTATTTCCACATATCAAACTCTAGATATACTTTGCTCACAGAAAGTTGTTAAATGTTAGCAATTTTTCTGAATCATCATCTTGTAAAATGCTTCCTTCACAGGAAACTTTTCTATTCCCTGTTCTGTGGTACACTAAGGAAGGAGGTCCAAGTGATACCTACCACTTAAGTGTCATTTTAAAGTTGTTGTTAGTCACATTTTAGTGGGCGTGGAACAATCCACAATGATACAGAAAGCTCTTTTAAGGATTTGGCAATTCTCAAGATCAAACAGAAAAATGTATAAGAATGAAGCTTTTTTCCTTGTTTATATTTCTTACAAGAGACACATGCACAATAAAATGAAAGGTTAAGCAACAAAAGCTAATGTTCATAAAGCGAATTATGCAGTGTGAGCATGAGGACGTAATTCATTGAGTTATGCTTTTATAATCAGTGAGCAAAAATAAAATAAAATATGTGATCTACATGGCTTACACAGCTTGACTTCTTGGGATTCATTATTAACTGCTTGAGTTGATACAACAGACCATGATTTGCTCATGAAAGTTACATCAGTAAGTAATAAAGAATAATGCCCATGAACTACAGATAAATGGCAAAAGAGAATGAGGATGCACCGAATAAATTATTTCTCTGTGAATCAGTTACTTAATTCTAATTAGCACTCTATTATGAAAAATAGCACGGGGTCTTCTGAAGACCACATGGGGTTAGTATTTGGGTTCTATGGCTCTTCTGAATTACCTCCGCCTGCACACTGCACTGAGAATGGGGAGTCTGACCCTCCAAGTGCTCTGTTAGGGTCTGTTTTCTTCTTCTGAACATAATCCATGTCCAGTCAGTACATAAAGGTTTTCATTATAGTTTAATGACCCTGGGCTTCTTTGAAGTGTCATCAGGGATTCCCAAATGAGGAGATTTAACTGAGGCAGGAGAATTGTCTTGAAATATAGCAACATACGCATGTGAGGCAGCATAGAACAAATTGATATAAGGAAATGGAAAATCCCCATAGAACCGGCCATCTACCTACATTAAATGACCTTAATTCATAGAACTTTGCAGAAAGAACAAAATGTTTTAGACCATGCCTTAAAGTGGAGTGGGTTCCTTAAATGTACCAAGATTGAAAATCAGTTCGTTCTATGATTGCATGTAAAACACTGAGATTGGCAACAGTGATTTGATGATTACCCAGTGTCATAAAGTCAATGCCAGCCACTTCCAGGGATTTCTAGTAACTATACCATATCAGAAGTGGGTTATCATCCCCCTTTTTTAGGAACATAGTTGTTCTATATGACTTGCCCAAGGCTACAAAGGCTGGTTCATCTCACAGAAAGCATAGACTTCTGGCTCCAAACTCAGAAATTTCAACTCACTGAGGTATCATAGTTTATGAAAAATCAGTAAGGAAAAGTCCAGAGCTGCTTCATGGTTACTTTGACATTTTGTAACATGTTACTCATATACTTCAGAATGCCAACAAATATGAATTCCTTAAATATGGCGGAGCCTCATCCTAGCTTGCTTGGATCCCACTAAGTCCAATGGACATCCTGGCTGCAGTATCAAGATACATTTTCCCCTCACCTTTCTACCTAGCTTCATTTACATCTAGCCTGATTAAAAAAATTCTGGGAAAGCTGAAAAGATGTCAACCACAAGGGGACATTTCCATTGTTCCTAATGTATGGTGTGCCCATTTGTGTCTTTTGATCCCCCCACTGGGCCTTGATTGCTTCCTGCAATTTTTAAGGGCAGCAACATTAATCCTCATGTGGATTGTGACCTTACTTGTACAAATGTCTACCTCAGATCTTGCCTCATGTACTCATCCCTGCTAATGGATGTGCACTTAATTTACTGAGTGATTTATTTTCCTGAGTCATTTTTGTGTGTGTATTATCAATGAGCTGGATGCCAAAAGGGCACTTACTCACTCTAAACAGAAGAAAAAACTGGGGCTGAACCATCATAGTTGAAATATTGCTCATCAGTAATATTGCCCATCACTTGTGCAGTAGATTCAGAATCACACAAGTCAGCTAATCATCTTCTTCATGTAATTTACATTTCTGCTTAAATTACAATAATTATTTTTAAATGTTTGCCTATAACTATAATAGTAATATAGATCTTTTATCTGTATCCTCCTTTGCACAGGAGGGGGAATGTGATATATTTTCTTTGCTCATGGCGATGGATAAATAGCACACTTTCATCCATAGTTATCTCTTTTAACCTTGTGTCAGACTTCAGGCTTGAGTTTCCCTCTCTGAGCTTGAGATAGTTCCTCCTTCTGGAACGGAACTGGAAAGACAACAATTGTGAATTCTGCCGTGCCTGACTGACATAAGATGATGGAGCAACAGACAGCTAGGGCTGAAATGCTCAAGCGTCATGTGCAAGAAAAAGATCAGTGACCATTTAAAGTCAAAGATCTATTGCACTGTTGTACAACCTGTCACACTCTATGGTGCAAAATGTTGACTGGTGACTAAAAAAGATGAATGTCAACTCCGTGTCATGGAGACAAAGATGCTGCGATGGACCTCCAGCCTCATGTGAAAGGATTAAGTGTGCATTTATGATATCTGATCAAAATAGAGCATTGCACCAATCACTGACAAAATGTGTGATGCCTGACTGTGTTGGTATGGACACGTCTTTCATGCCAATGAGGAAACTGCAGCCAAAAACGATATCACCCTGGAGGTCAGTGGATCCCAACCGAGGAAATGACCAAAACAGCGCTAGATGAACACCCTTGAAAATGACATGAAATTGTCCCAGGTTCACCTGGACCTAGCCCAGGATCACGCCAAATGGAAGGCAAAAGCAAGAAGAGTGTCTCCCACCACCAAGTGGAAAAAGCACTAAAAGTAAAGACTGACAAAGCTGTTTGGATAAGCAGTGAAATGTTTTAATCTCTCAAGAAAAGAAGTCCAGTTTGCCATGACTCAACTTCCAGACAAACTTACCTGGATAACTGAGAATCTTCACAGCAGCAGCAGGAGGAGGAGGAGGAGGAAGAGGCAGCTGTTCCTGTCTGATATAAGATTGTAGAGCAATAAACAGCTAGGGCTGAAATGATTGTTGCTTGCTTTGCACATTACCCTTATTCGGGTGATGCCTAGCTGTTTCAGTTCTTACATGTAGTGGCAAGGAAATGAAATTATTTAGTTGTCAATATGAGAATTCAGTAGCTAACTATTTTCTGATTCTATTATAAAGTCAACCCTAGATGATGACTGGCTAAAGAAAGAATCGAAATGAAAGAATATACAATCCCCCCTCCCCCAGGACAATGAATGGTAACAGCTCATTTCTGGAAACCACTTGAGTGAGGGGGAAAAAATTCCTCCAGGATTATTGACTCAGACATTACTCAAGGCCTGTATGCAACCTGAAACATCTACTTGCTGACCCATGAAAACAACAGAATCTCAGAGAGGCAATATGACTCAACAAAACAAGTAATACACCACTCTGAATACGATAGCGAGAGGCCTGAGTTTATAGCTGAGCTTTACATTTAAAACAGTAGAGAATCCAAACTTTCATTGCCTCTTTGTTCTCTATAAACACAGAGGCTACTTCAGCTCCACTAGAACCCCAGTACCTCACTTAATAGCAACACGTTTAAATATTTCCCGCAAACTTTTCCTCTCCATCAAAGTGCAAAACAAGATGGAAAAATAAAGTTCTTGGTTTAGGTTTTTTGTTTGTTCTGATTTGATTTGATCCCCCCCCTCTTTCTCCACCTCTTCTCTCCAATCTTTGCAAAATCTTGGCTGAAAATCCAGTAGCAAATAGCAACTACAGTAGGCCCATTGAGTCAATGGAACTTGTGGGGTACTCAACCCATCAAAACCTCATTGATTCAATTCTGTAGTTGTGACACACTACCAGATTCCAGTGCTTGCCAAATAAAAGACTTGAAAGTTTGCTTGGTATTTTCTGCTTTTTTGGAGGATGTCCTAAATAAAGGTATAACCATAACAGAGAGTGTAGACTTTGAGCTAACAAGAACATTGTGAAAGAAATGAAGGGAATGTATCTATCAATTTTTGCATTATCTCTGAAGAGAACATGGTATTTTAAAAGTTTCAAGACTGTATTCTAACTGCTCATGATGTGCAGGTATTAAAATAATATTACGATAGATTTGTTCACAATTAAAGTAAGTGTGGACAACCTCACTGAGGTGGAATCCTAAAGTGAATTCACAGAGATATGCACTAGAGATGGGCATGAAACAAACTTTTTTGTTTCCATTATTCGTTATTTATTTCGTTATATAACGAAACAAATAACAAACATTGTGATGAAATTGGAACGAACCGAACAGAACCACGAAAATTAGGTTCGTTACATTTCTTTTTCATTAATGGCAATGTGCAATGAAATGAACTGTTTTAAATGTTAAAAAAATGCCCTGGACATCCATAAAAATGCAGCAATAATTATTTATACTGTCTGATAATACCTACCAGGGGGGTTGGGGTCCTTTTTGTCTTCTCCCATCACAATGTACTATTCTTTTCCCTTTAAGGATGACAAAATGGATGTCGCCAGCCACAAAATGGAGGCAAGCCATGTGATGGGATAATGTAAATTCTTGGACAACTTCAACCAATAGCATGCCCAGGTTGCAGACTGGGCAAGTCTGGCAGCCACAGAGGGCATAAAAAGCTCTGGCAGCCCCCGTCCTCCTTGCAGTCTCCGGTGGGAGTTAGGATGGGTTTGCTGTCTCTGCGACTCGTTATTTTCACTTTAGGCCAGCCAGGCAGGTGTGTGTCTCTGTGTTCCTGCCAGCTGCAGCCTGGCTCTTAGGGGAGAGAAAGAAGAGATTTCTCTCTAGCTTCAGTACTGCAGCCTCCCTGTGTGCGTGCGTGCATACCTCTCGGTGAGTACCCTCCCCTGCCCTGCAGTGCAGTCGCTCTGAGGCTGCCTTGCACCCTGGGCAACCCCCACTGCTGCCTTTGCAGCCTCCCTGCATACCTAGTCTATACTGTGTCTCTGCCAGCATCATTTTTTTTAGTGTTTTCCCTCTGGTCTGGGGTGATGGGGGATGCCCGCACACGGAAATGGTTTAAAAATTGCAGAAAAAGCAGGTAAAAATGAAAAACGAAAAACAAATAAATGATTTTTTTTCAAAAATTGACGAAAAACAAAAACGAACCGAAACGGACCCCTCAACAAAAAATGAAAAACCAAAACATTTTTTCGATTCGTGCCCATCTCTAATATGCACCCAAAAATGCACACACATACACAAACACACACACACGTCTGTGTGTGTGTGTGTGTTCATTCATTTCAAAAAGCTTAGACACTGTGTTATTCTGAAGTTAACAGGAGGAAGAAAGGACCAAAGAGAGAAAGCAAATATGATGCTGTCTCTGAAAACTGACATGATAATTTATGCTGCATTAAAAACTCTTCCCTGGGGCAATGCTTTAATAAGATTCCTAGTCGGAAGTCAAGCTCTGCCCCTTAATTCACTCTAAGTCCTGAAATATACATTTATTAGCATGGAAACTTGAAAAGGAGACTGGAAAAACTAGGGGCATATATATTTTTAACCAAACTTCATGTCAGTTCAGCTTTACAAATGCAACAAAATGAGGACTGCAGTGCCAAATGAATGACTACATTTCCATCAGTGAAAAGGAAAGTGAGAATTGCTTGAAATATGAAGTTATTATGAAGTTTCCTTAAAGTGCATAATTTATTAGATTTCCTTAAAGTGCACATTCAGTATGATTGCTTCTTTTATCTTATATAAACATTATTGAATTGAGAAACATTACATTATTAAAGAATTCAGTAGAAGACATGGAATCTTTTAAAAATATTGTGCTATGCTAAATGATGCTTATGTGTTTTATTTTAATTGAAATTCTTCCATGCTGTATATTTGTAACAGTACAAGTGCTTCTGATTCACAACATTTATATGATATATATTGATGAATATCTGAATAGATTGTTGATTTGGCTTGTTCTAGCATCCGTTTATCCCTTTTTTGCATTTGTAAGAAATGGATAACGTAAAATAATGTGTCTTCTAGTCAACTGCTGTATTAAGGTTGTGAATATCTTCAGTCTTGTACTTACAGGGGTCAGGATTCCTGTTAGCCCCATTTTAATAATTAGGTCTTACTTTCAAATATATTTTCCTAGGAATGTACTTCTATAGGATTGTACTCTTGAATGTATTGCACCAGTTTTCAAATGCAATTACAGTTGGTTCACATGTTGTTTCTTTGTTATTGAGGTAAGATAGATAGATAGATAGATAGATAGATAGATAGATAGATAGATAGA
>JAHTLZ010000129.1:40787294-40810906 GCA_023846285.1 Phrynocephalus versicolor
AGATAGATAGATAGATAGATAGATAGATAGATAGATAGATAGATAGATAGATAGATAGATAGATAGATAGATAGATAGATAGATAGATAGATAGATAGATAGATAGATACTCAGATTTGGAGACATTTCCTACATCTTGAAAATCTGAAAATACAGTAACACAGTAGTTGAACTGGAAGTTAAGTCATGGCAACTGGACTTCTTTTCTTGAGAGATTGAAATGTTTCGCTGCTCATCTACACAGCTTTATCAGTTTGAGGAAAGCTACAAAAAAACCCTCCATTTTATAGTTCACTTTGACCTCATGTCACCCTGGTCTGAAATAGGCTCATAAGATGAGCAATTGTCTGAATAGGCTTGTTAGGTAGACAATGGTCTCAATAAGCCATTAGATGAAAAATGGCCTAAGGTACTGAAACCCATAAAGTATGGGTTGCTATCTATGGCATTGGTGGTGGAAGCATGAAGTATTTTTGATTTGACTGGGTATTGTTAAAATCACTGCCTGGTAAGTAGCAGATAGACTGTGCCTGAGGGCCCCCCCCCACCTCTGTTGAGAGATAGGTTTTCAATGCTCACATGAATGGCATCCTTGACCCTTCTCTCAAACCACATATCTTCATCTTTGAATGAGTGCCCTTTGTCCTTCAAGTGGAGGTGTATGGCTGATTCTGGGTCTTCACAGACAATAGTTGAACATTTGCCTTTCCATGAATTAAGGCCAGTTCCCTTCTGAAGCTGATATATCCTGTCTTAAATTAGTGTTCAGATAGTTTTCTTTTACCTGATCACTTTGGGAATCAATGGAAGAGGGGTTCACACATGACCACATGGGGAAATAACCTCTTCTTTCTTCCTTCCAGAAATGGAAGGAACTGGTCTTTCTATGGAAGGGCCATTTGGGCTTCAAACCAGTATTTAGTGCTTGACACAATTCCACATCTCTACATGAAAAAGACTGAAGGAGGGTGAGTGGGCCAGATGAATTTTCATGTAACAAAGCAATTACAATGCAAACACATGCCTGTGCAAGAAAAAGCAGATCTGAAATTTTTCAGACAAATCTGTAAATACAAAATGAAGAGGGCATTTAATGTATTTCTGAGATGACCATAGGGTGGAGCTACTGGTTGCCTATGGAATGGAGTAACAGTCCCACAGATCCTTCATGTAAATCTGGCACTCTGCATTTTCTATTGCAAAGACAACAATTAAATCATGAAAATGTTGTACAGGGAAGATCATTGACTTCAGATCCAGAGAACAGTAAGGGCGGGAGAAGAAAAAGGGGATGGAAAGTGTAGAAAGCAGGTTCCCTATTTTGCCTTTTAAGATGGAATCAATGAAGAGCATGCCCATTGTTCTTTTAAAATTTATTTATTTATTTATTTATTTATTTATGTATTTATTTATTTATTTATTTATTTACCATGCCATCTAGCCCTAGGCCTACTCTAGGTGGTTCACAACAAGCTAAAAAGAAACAAAATATAAAACCAACAACAGTAAATAAAAACAAATAATATTATAAACCACCAATGTTAAAAATACTGTATAATCAGACACTAAAAGCTACAAACATAATCAATAACAAACAAAAAAAATGAAAATATATATGATAAATATGACAATTAAATGGAGTCAAAACCAGATGATGTGTGCATTATATAGCATCAATAACTATCAGCTGAGAAATCAGAGAAAGCCCAGCCTACAAAGCCATGTTTTTATTTGGCACTTGAATGCATGCAGAGAGGGAGGCAGGCATATTTCTGAAGGCAGTTAGTTCCAAATGCAAGGGGCCACCACTAAAAAGGGTCCTCATTACCACCTTCCAGGTCTCCTTCAGAGTCAGCACCCAGAAATATCCTGTCTGGGAAGGACAATTGATTTGAGCACTTCTTTGTGGAAGAAGCCACTTTGACAGATACCAAGGTCCCGAACCATTTAGGGCTTTGTATGTTATCATCAAAACCTTGAAGTCAATGTGGAAGTGGATTGGTAACCAGTGCAGTGGGGCCAGTACAGGGATAATATGATGATTCTTTCTTGCCTTTGTTAGTAATCTGGCCGCTGTATTCTGCACTCGCTGAAGCCTCCACATTCACCTCATAGGCAGCACCACGTTATGACCATTCTTCATACATCTCCTTCTCTGTCCCTGCCTGTCTCCAGGTGGCAGGAAAAGCAGGCAGAATAAAACAGAGCATCCATTTATGTAGATTGTCGCTGCTCCCCTTTTGTCCTTCATGTACCATCCAGTTGTGACCTGGCCTTGTTGGTGGTGTTTTCCCATTTGCAAGAAGGAGGCTTTTGTGGAGAAGTGGAAATACATAAATACCTTCATAGACACAAACAATGATTGAATCAGAGTTTCCAAAGGAACACAAGAAAGGTTGGGCAACAGGACCCTTCCATTTAGGCACAGAACTGAACTCTGGTTTCTCTTCAGATCGTATAAATCTTTCACCTTTTAGGCACAGAAAGAATCACAAGGCCTTTTGTACCATGTTCAGGATTTGACATTGCCACCTTTAACATTTATTGCTATAACTGAAATCATTGGAGTCTCACAAGTTATGTTCCTTTTAAAATAAGCAAGGGAAGTTTATTGAAACAGCAATATTAAATACATTCAAAAATAACTCTATATACTATCAGATTATTATCTATGTGTGTGTGTGTTGCTTCATTACAGTCATGACCGACTCTTCGTGACCCCTTGTCCATGGAGTTTTCTTGGCAGGAATACTGGAATGGCTTGCCATTTCCTACTCCAGGCGCCTAGAGCACCTGGTATTCCCTGGTGGTCGCCCATCCAAGTACTAACCAGTCCCGACCCTGCTTAGCTGCTGAAATCAGGTGAGATTGGATGTGCTCAGGGCATCTAGGCAGCTACATTCTTATCTATACACCTATACAAATATTCCATGACAAGTCCCTATCTTACTAGATCTTACATTGGCAGTTCCTTATCTGTACATAACTTAACTATCATCAGTACCCTATCTATCTAGATATGTACTTCATCGCTCTATCGCACTAAAGCTATTCCATGACAAGTTTCTATCTTACTAGATCTTACATTGGCAGTTCCCTATCTGAACTAATACAGATACATTCACCAGTATATAGAGATGCTAACTCCGCCCCTAAGCTCTACTATTAGCTATGCAAAAACCAGTTCTTTACTTTCCTCTGATACCTATTCAGAGGTTAGGCTGCCTGCCATACCTTTGTACATCCCTATTTAATGTCAACGGTCCCATCAAATAACTCTTCACAGTATTGCTTCCTGGGACAGTTGAGAGTGCTTTGTAGAGATTACTAGCCCTCTGACAGAAACTGCAGTTCCCTGTTGTTTTATCTAGAGGTCCTGCAGTCCAAATCGCTGTATGCAAACAACTGCCAATTAGAACCTACTTATGTGAAGCCAGCTCATGGGACTGCTGAGCTAAAAATAGCTCTTCTTATTTGTTTTTTCTTTGCAATGTTTAAACAGTGGTTGAACTGAAAATCAAGTTTGGTTGATCCAGGGTTCACTGAGCAAGGCACATCTTTCCAATTTCATGCTTCACTGGAATGATACGTCATGCTCTCTAAAGTGCGACAGCTTGCTGCATAGCATAACTCAACAAGCTGATGCAACGGGGCATGCTAAATTAACCTGCTAGTCAAACTCAAGAAACTCAGAACAACAGGCAGTTTTTGCCCAAAATCCACATTGTTTGAAAATGTGACTCTTCGTATTGCTTGATTTTGTTTGGAAATTAATTTAGTCTGCTCTCTGCATGGTGCACCAGCTCTGATGGCAAGTAGCTGTTCCAAAAATTTCAGTTCCATTTTCACCTATCCCAGTACAAGTGTTTATATGATGGTGGAGTGTGTGTCTCTGTGCGTTCAGCCCGCACACTGAGCATTTAGCACTGCAGGGGGCTTGGGAACTAGGTGTCTCACAAAAGTTCCATGTGCATTCTCAGGAGCCCACACGTACCAATACCTGCCTGCACCTATGCACACACAGCTGCATGTATGCAGATAGACACAGACATCTCAACATGCAGGGGTGAGGAAATTAAAGTCAGAATAGCTGGTACTATGTCTATCCACAATATTGATCTGCATTCTGCGTATTTCTAGCTCAAATGAAGGGGGGAATAGTTCCCAGATGTTCTTGCTACTTCTTTCAGCTCTACCCCATGCTCCCTATGTAAACAACCATGGCATTTGCAATACATCTGGAGAACTGCATGTTCCTCATCCATCAATTAAATGTCAAGCAAGAATCTGTCACCCAGGGAGATTCCTTTTAAGCCAATGGTGCATCCAGGAGTGAAGACATTTGACAGTAACTTACACATTGGTCAAATTCCTATTGATTAGCATAGTAAATCACACTAGAAGAGGCCCATCCGAATCACTGAGGATTTGGTGAGTCAACTCCTCTGTAATTTTCTTTGATTCAAATGGACCTACTCTACTTGTGACTTATTTTACCATTTTACTTTACTATGCTAAACAACAGGATTTGGGGTATGATGAAAAGCCTAATATATTACATAGAAAAAACTTGTCACCTTTAAAAATATGATTCTTTTATTTTATTTTCCTTTCCTTTTGCTTATTCATATAAGTGTTTCTGCTTTGACCACTAGGAAAAGAAACCATGATTTGTTCAATCAGAAAAAAATGATTTAACGCAAATAACTTAGAATCTAGTTTGTTGAAGATACAACTAGAATACCTTTGTCATCCATTTCTTCCTCACTCTCTCATTTTAAAAAAAAACAAAAAAAAAAGCATGGCCATTGGACCATACAAAATGCTAAAACCACTTTGACTTTCTTTTGTATGCCTGCTAACATCCCATAATCCTCCTTGGAGCAGAGTGGGAACTACACTAAAAAGGAATTGCATTTTAATATAATTCCTGGTGAAACAAAAGGGGAGTGTGCTCAATATTGGCTAAGATGTATAGTAAACAGGGAGCTAGGCAAGCCCAAGTAACATCAGGAATGGTTTCTATGGCAACAAAAATGTCAGCTATCCTTTGGGCTGATGCTGTTACTCTACAGTTGAATCAATGATTCTGACACTTGGAAATTTCTTTTAAAAAGAAGGTGCACAGACAGCCCCAGCCAACCTTCAAGGAAAGGTAAAGTTACGCTAGGAAACATAATGTTATGTGGCATATGGATAATGATACAGAAGTCAAATAATTGGCTTCCACCCCAGCAGTTTAAAAAATATTTTTCCAAATGTGATCAAGCCCTTTACTGGAGGAAGCGACCATGATTTGTTTGCTTATCCTGACAAAACTACAGATTAGCTTCCCTGATCTGAACTTTCAGATCTCCTGAGTAGCGCTATCTTGATGTTAAGTGGTAAGGGCCAGTCCTAATAAACGCAAATGCTTGCCAGCACACTCACCAGCCATATAGGATCTAATTTACATATGTTTCAACAGAGTTGCTTGCCTTTCCGAAGTTATTTGACATTCCTTGGACCTAGTCATAAATGCAAAGTTGAAACCTGGTGTATTCTGAATTTCCAATAAACTCTTCTTTATTCACAGCTGGCTGGATCACTCAGTGTTTTAGGTATCTGGCTCCAGAGCGAGAGGTTGGGAGTTCAATTGCCCACTGTGGCTCCTTGTGAGTAGAGCCAATCTGTGTGGCCATGGGTAAGCTGCACACAGCCCAAGGGTGCCCACAGGAGAAAGAAACATTAAACCATCTCTTTGTTTTCTCTTTCAAATGGTTGCCACAAGTCAGATGGCCATGATGATGGCCCATGATGATGATGAGGAGGAGGAGGATTCTTTGTATCTGATATCTAGTTAGTGGAAGGTGACTCCTTAAAAGCAGTTGTAATGCAAATATATATCTGTCAAATCTTTTTATTTATTTATTTATTTATTTATTTATTTATTTATTTATTTATTTATTTATTGGATTTTTATACCACTCACCTGGCATCAAGGCCAGTGATCTTGGTCTCAGCCTATGTGGGTCAGAGAGTTTCCTGGGTTACTCAAAACGATTATTCTATTACCGTAGTTTCGCCATGGTATTTTTGTCTCTTATACTCTTCTCTTCTTTATATAAAAATGGAAGTATTTCTCTGTTTGCAATGTACAATTATAAATATATGGTTATGCATATTGTACGTTGCTGTGGATGAGGAAAAAAATATGGAACTCATTTATGGTAAAAGCAACATATTTTCATCTTTATCCTCAAAACACCAAATTCTGAGGAAACTGGCAGTTTCTTGTAATGGAAAAATACATTTGCAATAATAGGCAAATCCCTCTCTTGTTAGTTTTGACTCCTTCCTGTTTGCCAGGGGCAAGAAAGAAGATGTGCATCTTTCTCAAGTCATTTGGCTAGGTTTTCAATACACAAGAGTCTCCCAATAAAATTGTTTGCAGTGTGGCTGAAACAGAGAAGGAAAATGTAGCAAGAGGAAAATGAAATGCTTACATGTTTATTGTTATTAGTAAAAAGAGGGCCTATAAGGAAAACTTTTCACACTTTCTTAAATGTCAGCGTTTAAGAAAGTATCACAGCGATTATTCATAGTGGCCTATTCTTACCAGGTAATCATTATTTAAAATACCACCTCTCCTTTAGGTAAAGACATAAAGGCATGCAGATTGGGCCCAACGTTTCTTGAAAATTGGTTAATATACTGAGCTGTCTCATAATAAATTAATATTCAAGGTAGCTTTTAAAAAAGGCAGCATAAAATAAAGTTATTTATTATTATTATTATTATTATTATTATTATTATTATTATTATTATTATTATTATTATTATTATTATTATTATTATTATTATTATTAATTATTTAACCACACAGCTATCTACGCTGGATTTTATATTACCAATCACTAGTTGAATGCTTCCCAATAATAATAATAATAATAATAATAATAATAATAATAATAATAATAATAATAATAATAATAATAATAATAATAATAATAATAATAAATTAATAAATTAATAATAATAATAATAATCTTCACCCATCTATTTTTTTCTTGCATTTTGAAAGGCAGGAGATAAAAATGTATGTTTTTTGCTGTCCAGCTGTTATTGGATGGACAGTTCCCCTTGACTAGAATCCAGTGAAGCATGAACATGGGATCTCACTCCTTTCTCCGAACTTGGCAACTTACACGCCCTCATGGAGTCTTGAGTTGCTGGCTAGAAAAAAAAATGGAGCAGGTTTGGGTGTCATGGAGGGCTGCATGAGGAGAGGAAGAAAGTCCCAGCTCTACTACCATTGGATTGCAATACATACTGACAGATCTTCACCCTTGAGTGCAGATAGCTTTGTTTGCAAGCATTCATCAGTATTAGAGACGGGGATTTTCTTTAAAAAAATTCTGCTTCATCATGATTCGTGATTCCTCAGGATTGATGAATCAACAAACTGACAAATCATTGAATTTCCAGTCATGAATCAATTTGTCTCCCATTTAAAATGCTATTTAAAAGCCCCCTTCCCCCACATCTAGGGGACACAAAGAGTAAGGGATTTTTCTTCTGCCTCATCTCTACAAAGCCCTGCAGGTTTGGTGAATGCTGGGGTTCAGATACCTGACCTATGCACCCCCAAAGAGGCCCTCCCCAGAAAGTACCCACCAGGCACCTATAAACACTGGACTTTCAGAGAGGCCATTCCCAATGCCTCTCCTTTTATGATTGGTGAAGACAGGGTTTCAGACATCTGTGTTTTAAACCCACAAAGTGGGGGGTTCCTAGAAAGGTGTCCTTTAGCAATTGGTTTGGGGAACTCTAGTCTTGACAAAGTTGGAGGAATTGTAGAGGAGACTCATGGGAAGCTTCTCTGCATATTTGAAGTCTCTAGGTGCCTACGGAAAACTTTCCGGGGGTGTGTGTGTTTCTATTCGGAGGTGCATAACTCAGACACCAAAAATCCAGTCTCCACCAAACATGGAGGGATGTTAGTCAGAGGTTGGTTTCCTCTAAATCTTGTATCTCTAGGTGCTTTGGCAATTTATAGTTCAACAAATTAATGAATCAAAAATCACTAAAATGCATCCATTCATATTCATTAAGGGAAATCCATTTATGAAAAATACAAATTGATGAATTTTGATGAATCGCGCAAATTCATCAGAAATTCCAATTCGTTTTATAACTTGCCCCACCTCTAATCAGTATATACAGTATACTGGGTGCAAAATAAATTAACAGGTATGTCCCAAGGTGAAGAAGTAATACATTTTCTTCTCTTTCTGCCATCATGAACACTGGGATGGGCAGCAGAGGTCCAGAGGCCACAGACAGATTTTTCAAAACTTGGAGGACCACACATTCCCACTGGGCCACTTAATATCCCCCCCCCACACAAAGATTTAAAAATTTCCATGTGATTTTTTTTTCTGGACACAGGGCAATTTAACCACATGTTTCACCTCCAGAGGAGCTCTTGTGGCAAGCTCAGGTAAGGTCAGCTGACCCTTTGGTAACCCGTTCCTTATTTTTCTATACATCCCCATATCTTAATTCACTTCTCTGCTTCTAGTCCAGCACAGGGCTTTCAAATTGGAAAGAGGAAATTCACCAAAACGTAGTTTGTGTGTTTCTAAGGGTTTATGAGAGTATTGCAGAAACCTACATATTCCTCCTTCAGTTGTACTGAAGTCAAGAGTAGCAGGAAGACATAACTTTTTATTTGCATGGCTATAACAAGGTCATAAACTATAAAGCTTTGTACTGACAGTACAAGCTATACTAATTTTTACAACCATATCTGGGTGGTTATACATCTTCCCTGAACTTTGGTACAGCTTCATTTGCCATTACAACACACTCTAGACACAAGCTTACACTCCCCTTCCAGTGAATAGCAGTAGGATGGGAGCTAAGAATTTCTTCAAAAAGAAAAACTAAGCTCTGGTGCTTAAACCAGATGCAACCAAGACATAAGCCTCTCTCTTCCTCTAGCTAGCAACATGTAACATTCTTCATTACCTCATTCAAAACCTAATATTCAAACTCCAACTCAAAACCTCCTCAGCCACAATCCATCCCCTTCACAGCAACCCAAGGACTGGGGTTAGCTGGACCAAGCAAGCCTATGACAGAGTGGGTACAAAAGCTGTCTGCCACAGGATATTTTTTTTTCAATATTGGAATTTCAATATGATAAAACAAATTAAGAGTGCTGGGATCAAGGGCAGGGGCTTGGGATGTGGTGAAACTGCACGGTGGGGGTGGGGGCTCAGGCACATATTGTCCTCTGTAGCATTGACAGATGTGGGTGGGCGAGAGAGAGGGAGAAGGCTTTATTGGTTTATATTTTATTCATGCTGTGGTAGATTTTTTTCATTTATTAAAAATTGCTATATTCTCTGTACAGTTAAATTTTTATATGCTGTAAACTGCCCATAGGAGCTTTAGGGCTAGATGGCTGTGGTAAAAAAAAATCAATCAGTCAGTCAGTCAGTCAGTCAGTCAGTCAGTCAGTCAGTCAGTCAAATAAAAAGGCAGTGAAAATTCAGGTGTATACGGCTTAATTTAGCCCAGACTGTAATGTAGCTTTAATGTAGTCCAGATTGATAATGAGGATATGGACAAGATACTTGCATAAGTGAAGGCATCACTTGCATGCTGAACTCTTGCCTATCCTGGTCCTCTAAAGTAGCCAGAGAAGGTTTGGTGGGGAGGGAAACGAAAGTGAAGAATGCAAATCTTCAAGCAGACAATATCCCAATTGGCCTAAAAAGAAGCTATGGTAAGATCATTGTTCAAAAAGCCCTCTTTAAACCCAACCATGCTGGATAATATGCACAAGCCCTTCTCTAATATTTCATTTGGGGCAAAGTGCTTAAACAGGTGGTAGCCTCCAAGCTCCAGAGATTCCAGGATGAAACCAATTATCTAGATCCATTTCAGTCTGACTTTGGTACTGACTTTCAGACACAAACAGTGGTGGTCACTTTGATAGTTGAGCTATGTTAGGATCTGAACAAAGGGAGTATGCCCCTGTTTGTCATTCAGGACTACATTGCAGCCACAATTAACCATCACATCTTTTGTGGGATGGAACTTCATGGCACTGCCTTTACTCTTGGAGAGCTAATCTCAGATGCTGGTGTTGTACAACTCCTGTTTGACACGTTGGCCACTGGCTTAGGTTGTCCCTTGGGGATCCATTTTGTTCCCTATGTTATTTAATATATACATGAAACCACTGGAAAAATTCTCTGGAATTTGATAGCACCAATATGCTGACAACATTCTATCCTACTCCTTTCTGTCTAAATCTGAGGAGGCTTTTTCAGTGATTAACTTACCTGGAGTCATTAATGGACTGACTGAGGTGAACACGTTGATTCTTAATCCTGACAAGGCAGAGGTGTTCCTGGTCAATCAAAATGCAGGTTAGAGTACAGAGATTCAGTCTGTGCTGAATGTGGCTACATGGCCCTAAAAATGGGATTCACAGCTTGAATGTGCTCCTGGATTCATTCCCAAGCCAGGATGCTCAGCAATGGCCAGTGGTGCCATTTGTGTCCTTAAAACTGGTCAACCAGTTGGTGTCTGTTCTTGGAAATGTCTATAAGGATGTATGTCGTAGAGCTTGAAAACACTGGAGAAAAATGCATAGAATGCTGTGTGACTGAACAGACTGATTTTCCCATTGAGCCCATGGCATGTTTTAGGAAGCATATACCTTCCTTCCTTTCTTCTACACAGCTTCACTGTCTATTGGCCTCTTTCCAGGCATTATTCAAAGAGCTGATTATGACCTAGGGCTGTGGTGGCAAACCTTTGCCACTCCAGATGTTTTGGACTACAACTCCCACAGTCCTTCGCCATTGACAATACAGGCTTGGAATTCTGGGAGTTCCGGTCCAAAACTTCTGGAGTGCTGAAGGTTCACCACCATTGATCAAGAGTGTCTGAAAGACCATATCATCCCACACACACCTACCTGGATTTTGCAATCTGTGAGAGAGGTCACTTTCATGGTCCCCCACAAGCTTCAAAGGTCCATCTTGTGGGAAACGCACAGAGGGCCTTCTCAGTAACCACACCCAGGCCTTTGAAGTGCTTACTAAGAGAGGCTAGATTTCCTGTCTTCCTGCAAAGACATTTTTTTAAGCAAGCCTATGAAAATTAAGAAGGGCACACATATGTCATTGTTACCATTTCAAATTTATTTTCAACAGCTTTAATTTTAATTGCATTTTATTGATGTTGTTTCCATTTATGTGCCACCCCTTAGTGCTATAGCACTCTGTGGTGATTTACAACAATCATATATTTGCCTTTCATTCTGTTTTAATGTTTGTTGTTTTACTGTTTCAAATGGTAGAATATGAATTAAATATGTATCTAAGCAAGTAGTATATGGTTCTAAAATATTCCTCAAATCTACAATATATTGAAAGCTTTGTTTCTTGATCAGCTATGGTGTTGAAGCACAAAAGTTCCTCCATCTGGCTTGGGTATCTAAGTCATATTTGAGAGTCTTAATACTATGGCATATTTTCTGTCCCAGTTTTCTGTATTATTTAGATAACTATACTCCATGGCCAAAATTAAAATAAAATAAATAAAAATATTTTTGCAATAAAGTCTGGTCAATTTATATGAAGTAGCTATTTATTTGAGTTAATTTTTGCAAAAGATCAGCTATAAAAATTTCACATTTGAATATATATAAGTTACAGCATAAAATTAATCTAAATGCCACAGTTAAAATATTCATTTGCGGAGCCTCAGACAGAGACAGAATGCTGACTAAAGACTAATGGATACAAATGTATATGCTTTCATTAGCATTTTGCTCCCCAAATGAAAACATATTTGTAATGCACCACACAGCCGAGTCAAGAAAATCGGACTGACCTTTTTCATAAGAGGGTTGTGTACAGCTGGAGAATAAGGCATCATTTCGGGTGACTGAAATAAGATTGGAAGTCTCTTTGTCTATTTGCATGGACCATTATTCTTATTCATATATTTCTGTATTATCTTTCAAGCAGCACCTGCTACTGAGAAAATCTTAGGGTGCATCTAAATACTCTTTAAACATGCTGTAGCTGCACTCACTGGTGATATTGTTTTGATGATGCTTTGCTATGGATTGAAATGGTCACTTCACATCTGAAAAGGGCTGCAGTGCCTCTCAAGTAAGACCTGACCTACAGTAGCCTTAACAGGGCATTTAAAGTAAGTCAGATATTTAATAAGTGGTTTTACCAGTTACTCATTCCAATGAGCCTCTATGGTAAGATTGTTTGGAAGTCACCAATGGGGACTGCAGTTTCCCTCCTACCTAGTGAAGTTCTACCCAAAAGAGCAGTAATTCCAACATCTGCTTTTCTTGGTCTGCCACAATGAGGACCAAACTAAAATGATGTGCCTTTACCTGGATTTCCCTTTATTTATTTATTTATTTATTTATTTGATTTTATATCACACCATCTAGCCATGTGGGGAAATTGACTCGACTCTTATTTGTACAAAACCCAGGCTAGTTGGGAATTCCTTTAAGTGCCAGGACCTTGCCTGTCACAGAACCTGATTCTGAGGGGTTAAATGGTGAAGAGCTGCTGGAGGAGCCTTGCAGCTCAAATCAGCAGGCAGCTGGGTCTGATGACTCAGCTGAAAACATATCTTCTCCCCCTAGAAGGGCCATGAGCAGGATTCTGCAAAGACGTGCTACCAGGAGGGCTAGGGAAAGGGTCTTTAATGCTAGACGGGGAATCAAGGCAGCAAGCCCTGAGTACTAGCAGAAGCCTTTCCAGGAGTAAGGGTGTGTTCCCTGTTTTGGGATAAAGCTGGTAAGCTCACCTAGAGTTCTCTGTGGGAGCAATGCGTCACTTGAACCTGCAACCACGTTCCTGTCTGTGACCTTGGCTCTGTCTCCTGATTTTGGACTGGCTTCCTGGCCCACGGCTTGATCTGTTCCCTTGGGTTGGCATCTGGTTTCTGTGAGATATTCTGGTTTTGACTTGGACTGTTAATTGCTGGGAGTTGGATTCTGTTATTTATCTGGCACTTGATTGTTAGCAACAGACTTGACTTTGCCTGGCTTTTCACTAAAGATCTTGGCAAAGAACTGAACCCTGTTTGTGTGTGTGCTCTGTGTGTGGGGCTCGACATTAAGAATGTCTGAACCAGAACATGATTTGACGTAAGTTTTCATCCTTCCTTGAGTACTGAAATACAATTCTCACGGGAAGAAATATGTACAAAAATATTGCCTGGCTGCATATGAAAGGACAGCTTGGAGAAAACCAGCCTAGCTTCCCATGAAAGGAAAGTTCTGTGGTCTGGGAGAAGCCACCAAAATGGCCAGCTCACATGTCGCCATCAAATTTGCCTATCACAGCACTGGGAGAGGCCCCTATAGGGAGAAGTGATGCTTCAGATATCTTGGACCCAAGTTGTATCAGGCTTTATAGACCATAGTAAGCATTATGAACCAGGCTGAAAATTGACTGAAGCTGTTGTAACAAAGAACTAATGCACCATTTAAAACCAGTTCTGTTCAATAGTATGGCTGCATTGTTCTGGACCAGATGAAGTTTCAGAACATCTTTCAAAGGCATCCCCCTGTTGAGTATAGTGACCGTCAAAAAAGCAGTATCAGTATCAATGAGTACAGTTGGCACATTAGCTCTTACCTATGTAAATGCGCTCCTGCCCACAAGCAAAACCCAACCCTAAGGCCCTGTTCGGGAATGTGCGCAAGATGTGATCTTGAGATTTAATGAGAGAATAAACACAACAAACAAAGGATGAAACCTTAATCCATGATCTGTCTTTCAACTGACAGCAGCTCTTTGGGGTTGCGTATCTTGGACACCAGAAATCCAATCTTCCCCAAACTTGGAATGACTGCAGAGAAGAGTCACCTGAAAACTTGGTGCCTGTAGATCCCTTGGGGAGCATTTTTTTGGCATTTTAAATTGCCAAAAAATCATCAATCTGTATTCATTGGGAGGTATCAATGTATAGGAATATGAACTGATGAATTCACGATTTTTGAATGAATTTTGCACTTTCCTTTTTTTAATTTGCGCTCATCTCTGGTCAGCACTTGTATGGTGGGAGAAGACAGAAGCAAGTAGCAAAAGGTTATTGCACTGGCTCTGGCCACCATCTGCTACTATGCCTTCTGCCCCACCACCCAGAGTAAACATTCATCCCCACTGGCCCGCCACAATATAATAAGGATTAGCAAAGTTTAAGTTCCTGCTCCTCATAGTCTTCTAGACCACCAGGGAAGTTCAGCACAAAACTGTGCCTGCCCCACTTGACCTGTTTCTGGTTATGAGCTTCACAGGGACAGATAGATTAGTTTTCAAGCTGAGCAAATTTGGTTGTTCTGGGAAAAAGCATTTCTTTTCCCTTGAATGTGGCCTGTTCTTTGGTTGTGCGGTGAACACCCCCAAGGAATATGTGTGAGATAATGTGTTCTGGGCAGATGCTTTATATGTGTAAGGGCCAAACTCATCTCAGTCAGCCGTAATTTTCCCTTGCTGAGCCCAGTCTAGTAATTATCTATCTCAGATTCACTTCTATAAATAAACCATGCTGACCTCACAAGGTCCCAGTAAGGATGAATGAAAAAGCATAAGTGCTAAAAGTGCTGTATAAATTATTGATTCCCCAAATACACGTTTCCAGATAGAAATCTATTTTCCATATGCAGGCATTTTACCATCAGAATATAGAGAAGTGGGCAGAGGATTTGCAGAGCCTTTTCAATGATTTAATATAGTGGGTAATTAGCATAACATACTATCCAGTTGTAGCTAGTGTAATAAATCACTATTTACTCTGCCATTCTGCATTCATACTATATAGCAAGGAGAAGGCTGATGATTAAGTTAAGTGCCTGTCTAGTGGTAGATAAAGGCAGCTTTTCTCAAAAAGGGTAGATGTCTAAGGCTTTTTATATGATTTCTTATCAACCGTTTTCCTTTGCTGTTGTTTTTTTATTTCTTTTTCTTTTCCGAACAGGATTTTGTCAATATTAGTGCAAGCATCTGGGTTTCACTTTTAGGAAACTGTAAGGATTTTTAATCCTACTGCACTGGGGTAATTCACATCTCAGCCAAAAGGAAATAAACCTGTGGGAAGGTGCTAAATACACAAGTTCTGATTTCATGCAATGCTGAGGAACATTCAGAATTGCTTGCTTTGCTGATGAATTGTTGATGTCTTGTTTGTGTGTTTTTTTTTAAAGGAAGTCCTTGATCTTCATTTGGAAAAAAATCCTAAAGAGTATTATAGTTCTTTATTATCTTTTGTCCACAAGAGGGTTAGACTGTAGTGCTTAAGCTACCTCTAACTTAACAGTGCAATGGAACCTTGTAGCTGCATTTTGTTTCAAAACTTGAGTCTCTGGGCTTGAGTAGTCTATAGACTAACATTGACCCATAAAAAGAGTCAACCATGAGTTTCATTTCCTGCAAAACTTGTAACTCCTGTCCATGTAAAACAATGAACAGCAACATAGCAAGAAGTGTAAATGAATGAATGAGAAAGCACAGGAAGCTTTTTAATACTGAACCAGAGCATATAGTCCCATTATTTTTATGCTGATTGATAGTAATCCTGAAGAGGTTCAAGCAGGTTTGTAGTTCCACATGAGTAAGACCTCTGATAATTCTCTAGTGGTCTCTCATTTAAGTCTAAAATAGACCCAGTCTTGCTCAGCATCCAGTGTTAGATGAGATCGGTGTGTTCACGATAGCAAAGGATAAGGGACCTTCAGCAGTACCATATGGTTCACTTTTCCCACTATAGTGATTCAGTACCTCCTCATAAACTGGCAAAGAAAGCAAATAGGATTTTAAAATGCACAACAAATACGGGCACCACCAAACTACCACCCAAATGGTAGACATACTATTTGTTCTAAAGAGTGAGCATGCTGGCTGAAGCATTTTTGAAATAATGCTTCCCTCTTTTGTTGATCAATCATTTTGACTTATTCAAACATTCTTATAATCTATACTTAGGACTAGAGATGGGCACGACTTAGCGGTATTTCCGTTTCCGTTTCCGTTACTCGGTTCCGTTACTCTACGGAAACGGTAACGGGAATTACTCCGCCAGACTTCGAGCTCGAACCGACGAACGAACAATTTGGTCTGATTTGTCGTGCTCGTTACTTGCATCGCGCGCGATGCCAAGCGGCACAGAAAAAAAGTTTTTAAAAGTTAAAAAACCCAGTTCCCGGCCAAAAAGCAGGCGGAAATATGCATGCCGTGCCTCAGGGCACCTACCAGAGGGGTGGTTTCTGGAGGTCCCCGCCCGGCCTCCCCCCCTCCTCCGTCCTGGGATGCTCTGGTAGTGGGACTCGCCCGCCGCAAAAAGCCCAGTCTCGCCGCCGGCTGCCAAAGCGCAAGCAAGCGGCACGGGCGGCACAGGAAAAAACTTTTAAACTCTCCCCCCGCCCATTCCCGCACGGCATGAGTCTCGCCGCCGGCTCAAGCGGCATGGACGGCACAGGAAAAAACTTTTAAACTCTCCCCCCACCCATTCCCGCACGGCACGAGTCTCGCCGCCGGCTCGAGCAGCACGGACGGCACAGGAAAAAACTTTTCTCCCTCCCCATTCCCGCACGGCACGAGTCTCGCCGCCGGCTCAAGCAGCATGGATGGCACAGGAAAAAAACTTTTAAACTCTCCCCCCACCCATTCCCGCACGGCACGAGTCTCGCTGCCGGCTCAAGCAGCACGGATGGCACAGGAAAAAACTTTTAAACTCTCCCCCACCCATTCCCGCATGGCACGAGTCTCGCCGCCGGCTTAAGCAGCACGGATGGCACAGGAAAAAACTTTTAAACTCTCCCCCCACCCATTCCCGGGCCAAAAAGCAGGCGGAAAAATGCCTGCTTGACTAAGGGCGCACGGCACCTACCGGAGGGGGGGTTTCTGGTCTGGAGGGGGGTCCCGGCCTCCCCCCCCTCCGTCCTGGGATGCTCTGGTGGTGGGACTCGCCCGCCGCAAAAAGCCCAGTCTCGCCGCCGGCCGCAAAAGCGCAAGCAAGCGGCACGGGCGGCACAGGAAAAAACTTTTTTAAACTCTCCCGGATCTCCCCCCCACCCATTCCCGGGCCAAAAAGCAGGCAGAAAAATGCCTGCTTGACTAAGGGCGCAGGGCACCTACCGGAGGGATTGTTTCTGGAGGGGTGGTCCCGCCTCCCCCCCGTCCTGGGCAGCCGGACTCGAGTTGCCATGCCATGCAGTGCGGGCGGGGGATCCAAAATGGGGCGGCGAACGCAATATTGTTTTTGAAATCGTGGTCCAAAAACACACAAGCACAACAGAAACACGCGGAAATTTATAAACTGCCAGATTTTTCACAGTAGCAGTGGGTTTTTTCTTGCAACAAAATGTCTCTCCTCTCCTCCTCTGTCCTCCATTGATTTTATTTTATTTTATTTTATTTACACCTGCGCAGTGCGCAATGATGGGCTGGCCCAGTGGCCTGGCCAGCCATATGGGAGGGGATGACCATGCAAATTTTTGGAGCCATCCCACCAATCGCATGGCCACTTGGCCACTGAGACTTCTGGGATGTGTCAAAAAGCCCCCTAAAACCTGCCCTAGCCCCCTAACCCCCTAACCCTAATCCTTGACTCCTTACCCATACGTCACAGACTGTCTTCTTAGTGGGTCAGAGAGGCACCCAGAGGTGCAACCCAATAGCCCACCGTAACCTTACCCGTCATTAGCCTAACCCTAGCCTTTGCACTAAGCCACCTTAGCCCATAGCCAGATCTACTTGCATTGCACTACACACGCAAGTACGATTCCCTTCTTTGTGGGACATGGCAGGTGCGACCCAGTCATCCTGGATGGTGGGTCATACCAGGGGACTGGTCTCACTGCCTGCAAATGGTATGCATATCCATATGGTTATGCATGCCATTTTGCAGCAGCAGCAGATGAGGAGGGGAGACCCCCATGTTGAGGGGTCTCTTGGAGCCTGCTGCTGCTGTCCCTTCCTAGTGGGTGAGGATAGGAGGCACCCACGGGTGCCTCCAGGAGCCCACTTTCCCTTTATAGTGGGCCAGAGGAGGCACCCACCCCACAGAGGTGCCTCCAGGAGCCTGCTACCCCCCAAAAAAAACCAGTACTAACGATAACGAAAAAACGAAAAAACGAACCGACTAATTTTTGTGAATTTTCACGAAAAACGGAAACGAGCCGAAACGGGCTGCCTCCGACACACGACAACTCGAAAACGTCATTTTCCCGAGTCGTGCCCATCTCTACTTAGGACCCAACACTATTTTTTTTTTTTACACAAATGGAACCACAGTTCTTGCAGTTAATTGGAGCTAACCAACAGGGTTGTGGTGGGTGTGCAAAAAAGATATGTGAACATGACTTACATAATCCTAGTGCTCTTAGCTGATGCAGTGTCTTTAATTCTACCTGCACGTGCATAAAAACTAACAGGATTCTGGCCAAGAGGCTTCATATATTACATGACTGGTAATAATAGTATGGCAAACCAAATTTGTTCATAAGCCTATACAACTCGATTTTTTAAATTAACAGAGCAGCCTTACTGTTCATGTAATTCATGGGATGGAAACCACTACTGAAGATTGCAACAAAGGTCTGTGTTTTAAAAAAGGAATTTGTCAAAGGAAAGGATGAGGTTGTGATACCACATCTTCATGTCCACCACTTGACACAGTTCTACCAGGGCCCATTTTTCCCCTTTCTGTTGGTAGAACATTGTAGAGCAGGGCTGCCCAACAGGTAGACCGCGGGCTACTGGTAGCCCGCGAAGGGTTCAAAAGTAGCCCACCAGCCATCAATAAAAAAAATGAGGGGATAAGTTGTCCACCCCTCCCTCCCCCATCCCAAGGACCACCACTGCCCCAGCAAAGTTCTGGGACTGCCAGCCCACTGTCTCAGCCAAGTGGGGCAATTCAAGGGCCATGGCGCATTGAAATCTGTTCCCTCCAGAATGGACTAATTGGTTTTCAATGCATTCCTATGGGAAACCACTGCTCTACTTACAAAGGTTTTTACTTATGAGCATGTGCTCGGAATGGATTAAATTCGTAAGTAGAGATTTTAGTGTAGTAGCCCTCAGGCACTTTGGGCTGGAAAAAGTAGACCTTGGCCTGTTCAAAGTTGAACAGCCCTGTTGTAGAGTATATCAGTATTACTGTATCCAGTTACAGCAGTTTGATGTCTCTTTGCCATGGTTCATTCATGCTGAATCCTGGAGTCTGCATACTTAGAATTCTCACTGGGGAGCTCAAGCAGGGTCCGGTGAATAGCAGTAGGATGGGAGCTGAGACTTTCTTTAAAATGAAAAACTAAGCTCTGGTGCCAGAATAAAAATGTAAAGCTTCTAAAGGATTTGAAAGGCTTGATATGAGGGGAGTAGACAGAGAGAGAAGAAAATACAAGCCTACAGCAGATAATTTCAAATTGTTGAGCGTAAATTTAGGAAGTCTATGTATTCTGTCTTTAGTTTGCCCTTCTTAAGTTCCGAATGAAATAATGTTAATGTTAGTTAAGTAGGCAAAGAGTTAATCTAATAGAGATGTGAAATCAAGGATCATTTTAAAATCTCAATAACAGTCATTGCCTTAGGGATCACAGTGTGCTAAACCACAAGATAAAAAGGCCTGACAAAGATTATTGACACTTTTACCTTTTAATGAGAAGACGGGATTGATTTTCTTGCCCTTCAGTGGTGTTTGGTTCGCCTTGTTTCCACCCATGATGTCATGATTAACCAAGAATATAAATATATAACAGCAGGAACATGTTTGAATAACTGGAAAATATGGTGATGTGTTAAAAAGGAAATAAAATGCAGTTCTATGGCTCCAACACTAGATGAAAGGCTACACACTCACACACACACAGCAGTTGTCCTCTCCTCTAACTATTAAGTGCACCCAAAAGACTCCTTTTCATAGTTCATTGATGCCATGCCAACATATGACACAGCCCAAGCCAACAGACTACAAATACTGTCATATTTTGAATGGATCAACGTATGGTCAACTCTTTGCATGTTTTAATCTAGCAACATCTAAATGTTGCTTGCGGTGGAATCCCCATCATGTCTGTTCATAATTTAACTCCATTCATGGTTTATACGCAGATAAATATGTTCATAATTGCAAAACTCACATGGCTTCTTTTCTCTATGTCAATTTGCTATAATGATTTCCCACACTGGGAGAGATGTTATATTAAGAACAACCTACAATGTGACCCACACTGCCATAAACCCATTTTGAAATGTGTAAAATTCAGAAAAAATAGCTATATTAATTTATTTCAACAATAACAAAACAAGAGTATTGTAACACCTGTTTAAGACTAATTTATTTTAGTGTAAACTTGCATGGATCCTATTTACTTCTTCAGACACCTATAGTGTTCCATGTGTCTGGAGAAATGGATCACACTCACAAGAGCTGACACTCAAATAAATTTATTAGCCTTAAAGATTCATTTCTTTTTCTTCTGTTTTTCTTGATCCAGTAACCTATTACTGTGTTCCATTACCTTATTCTGTTTCCAAGGGAGATCAGAATTAAAATAGTATCCTGAATAAGAAAAAAAGAGGTACATATTCTTTCTTCCATTCTTTAATTAGTCTAAACACATTTCAACATGCCTCTCAATTTTGGCTTAGCTGTACTCCCACAGAAGAAATAGATACTGTACTCCTAAATGGAAAAAAATTCCTGCTATCTCTTGGCAACTGCAGAGTAAATTGAATTTACTGTGGTAACACAAATTACCATAACGATCATGTGAATAAAATGTGCCCCAGGATATCCATTTCATTTGAAGAAAGCCATTGCTTCTTTGCTTATATTCCTTGTTTACAAAAGATATGCAACTGATTCAAACTCTGGGGCCAAAGTGTGTCTCTTCGGATGAGTTTGGACATTGGAGGAGGTGAAGGATGTTTCCTCAGTAAGGTATGACAGTCGGAACCAGATGCCAATTAAAGCTACATTCAGGCTTCAAAGTATGGAAAGGACTTTAACCATCACCACCACCACCACAAATTCTCTTCTACATTTTCTTGGTTTGAGTACTCCCAGAATGAAGGAGGGGAAGGAAGTGGAGGATGACTGACTGACATGCTCAAATTCAAGTCCCAGAGCCCAGGTATTCAGTCATTGTAATTTGGAGTCAGGGGGGCAGCTTTGATAAGTAAAAGTGAAGTCATTTTCTGATGGACCAAGGTCAGTGTTGTGGCCTGGGCACACTCCTACTGAGTATAATGCCAACTTATCTTTATCGGTAGAGAAGCAGTGGAAGAGAGATATAAAGGAATGAAGACAACTGTTCTTGATTCGGAATTTAGGAGAATTAAGAGAGATGACCTGTGACTTTCTTTAGCTGTTCTATCTTCTTTAAATTGAATTGGGGTATGCAAAGACTGAGGCTGTGAGATAACGATATTTACAAAGCTGCCATACTTTACTGTTTCTCCAAACTCCTTCCAAAGCATCTCGTCACCCTAAATCCTACTTGACTGGGTATATATGTGTGATAGGTGCCATTTTCAGCCATTCTTTTCAAGTCAAGAAGGAAAACTCTGCCATACCACATGTGAAATCCTTCCACATAAAAAGCACTGCTTTACGCTTCTAAAACTGCATCTTCTAAAAACATTCCATGTTTCTTCCAAGCTCACCTCTAGATCATCTTGTTCAAAACAATGATGCACAAAGAACCTCTGGGAATCAGCATTTCCTTTTTCAGAGGGTGAGGAAACCTTCTAAGCAGAAAGGCAAATCCTACACAGAAATCTATATATGCGTTAATCTCAAACCTGAGAGCTTTGCAGATAAAATTCCTCCACTTTTTGCAGAAAATTAAACAAAAAAGCCTTTTACACTTAAAAAAAAACAAAATAAAATAATCACATTTTAAAGGTATTTACCATGACAATCCATCAGCACCTATTTGCTTCGTGTTTGGCAGGTTCATTCCCTCTCCAGGATTCAACACCTGAACATATAATCAGATTCAAAAAAGATACTGAAACTGTTATCACCATTTTCAAAACTTCCAGTTATTCTCAGTACAAGGCACAGACTTTCAGAGATCCTACACCTGAGCCAAAACATATTGACGACCATTATCAGGAATCCTTTTCATGGATCCCCACCATGGGAGCTTTGTAAGTGCACAAGACCCCATTGAATAATTCCCCTTTGCACTAAATGTGCAAATACTTCTGACGCAGCTGGTGACAGAGGGATGATTTACGGTGAGCATGGTCACACAAGTCATCTTCCCTTTTAGCCTTATTCATATTGCTGAGAAACAGTCTTGCCACACACATTTCTGTTGTGCATGATGCATAAGATCTAGCTAATTGGCTATGACACAGGCAGTGAAAGGCCAGTGTTACTCACATGAAAGTACATGGCGGTGCAGAAGTTATGAAATGCTTTCTTACATTTGTGGCCTCTTGTAGAATCATGGATTGGATCATATAATATGCAACCTTTGAAATAACATTATCTGAAATATCGTGCTGCGCAGGAGATGAATTATTTAATTTCTATTAAACTTTCCTAACTGACTAACAGGGACTGAAGGGCAAAAGTACAGAGGTGAATGTTGACCTTAAGTTGCTTGATTGCTACCGTTGAAACAGAAGCTTTCAAAAAGGCTTAGTAAATCCTGGAACTGATAGAAGAGAGTCTAAAGGTAATCAAAAACAAGTTTCTATAATAAATCAGACTTCTCTTTGTCCTTCAGACTTCCCTTTTCCCAAATATTGTTTAAGACAGCACATGAGTTGACCTCTGTAATGCATTGTGCTTTGCATTCATGACAAATGCTCAAAGCAATTTGTTGGGTATGAGTATGTTCTATCACGACTCACGAGGAAGAAACAGCAGACAGGCATAAGTGAATGGTCGAAGTGAATCACTCAGAGAGCTGCCCTGATCCCATATTATGGAAATGTAAAATCTCTGCCCGATTTGGACAGAAGGTCTGCATTATTTAAATGTAGTTCCTTGTCAGATCTTATTTTCTTCATCCTTTAATTTAATGACAAGCATCAAGAACACTGGAGTACTTGTAGGAATACATGGCAACACTTGTAAGCAAAGGATTACCTACTTTCTTTAGTAAAGCGATTTATTCTTGGCTGGGGAAAATTGGCTAAACTATCAACTTTAAAACATGGTGTTTATACAAAACAAATTAAAACAGAGACTACAAGATCACCTGGCACCCATTTTTGGGCTCTGGTTTCAACAAATAGCTGCTTGAAATTTCAGTGACACAGCTTGACACACTTTGGCTGCTTTCCTTTCCTTTCCTTTAATTTTTTTTCTCATAATAGGTTACATATTCATTTATGCATTATGTGCAAAAATGAACGGGTCCAAGCATTATTATATAGCAATAAATAAAAGACAGCAAAAATATTAATTTGCCATGAGTATGCATTTTTATATCTTGAAAATTCTGGGAAAAATTGTCAAGAGAAAAAGAAACATCTACATTAATATCCTTTTAAAAACATTATTATTATTATTATTATTATTATTATTATTATTATTATTATTAT
>JAHTLZ010000129.1:40810916-40830935 GCA_023846285.1 Phrynocephalus versicolor
TTATTATTATTATTATTATTATTATTATTATTATTATTATTATTATTTGGAATTCTAAACCATGCCACCTGGCAGCACAACCACTCTGGGAGGTTTACAAAATACATCATAAAAATGAAACATATACAATGTATAAATTATAAGTGGGAAAAATACACATGATTAAATCTACATTAAAATAGAAAACCCATATTCAAAAAACAAAGATGGGCAGAGAGCATAAGAAAGAGTGAGTAATGAAAAGAATAATTAATGATCAGGAAAAGCAGATCTATAAAGACATTTCTTCAGATGTTTTTTAGAGACAGACAGCATGGAAGCCAGTTGAATCTTAGGTGGGAGATGGTTCCACACCAGAGGCCCTACTACTGAAAAGGCCCAGTTCCTTGTTGATGATTTATGGGCTTCTTTTGGCATAGGGACCCTCAATTTACCAGCCTGAGACAAGCGGGTGATGCCGGTGGAATTCTGTGGAAGGAGCTGGTCTGACAGATAACAAGGTCCTAAACCGTTTTCTGAGTTTTATACCAACTGAAAGATGGTCTACAATACAACTAGCAAGGAATACTGTTCCCCCTTCCTGTAACTAGTGGTCCGTTTAATTGCTGCCATTTAGTGAGAAGGCTGATAGTCTGCAGTTTTAGTAGCAGCCATCTGAGAGGCACAGGTGTGTAGAAATGGGGACACATTTTGCCAAAATGATATTCCAGTTGTCTTTTGAGCCTTAAATTTAGAAACATTTGGGGGTCTTATGGTGTAGTGGTTAAACTGCTGTACTGCCAGCTATAACTGTGCTCGTGACCTGGGGCCGATGGATGACTCAGACGTTTATCCTTCCAAGGTTGATAAAATGAGCACCCAGCTTGCAGGGTGGGGGGGATGGGGGGGACAATGCATAACCTGTATACATAAATTGTAAAGTGCCCCGAGAGTGCTTTAAGTGCTGTGGGGCAATATTTAAGCAGAACACATTGGGTGTCTTTTTTGTTTTTGTTTTTTTCTTTTGCTTTATTCCTTATTTTTAAGAAAGGCTAAAGTTCTCTGATGTTTCCAGGCATTCACGAAAGTGAATCTTAAAATAAAAAATTAGCTCTGGATTCATAATAATGTGATAATGGAGACATATTCTAAAAAGAAATCCCCATTATTCCATGTTAGTTTGAAGAATTTGTGTTCCTTCATTGATAATAGCTAGATTTGTCTGGGTTGCAGTGGGCTAAGTAGAATTGCTACTAAGTCATGTATGCCATGTGATGTGATTCTCACATCCAAATAGCATACGTGTAATGGTCAGGGCATAGGTAGCAATCAGGAAATCTGCAAGGGAGGCCGGGACTATTGTAGCGTGGGGTTAGTGATTCAGCAGTGATTTCAGCTCTGAGACAAAGCAGGCTGGAAACAGCTTCTAGTGAACAGCTCTTTAATCAGGGAGAGACAAGACTGGGGACTGGGGAGTGGAGGTTACATTTATAGGGGCCAGGACTGGCTAGGAAAAGATACATTTTGGGGAAAACAATTACAACCAATCACAAGGCTGCCTTTTGGCGGGAACCAATAGGACTGAAGATCCAAATGCAGCAACTATAATCAACCAATAGGCCTGTTCCCTTTTGAACAGGGAGGCAGTTACTCAACCAGCAATTACAGATAAATACACAATACCCCTCCCCCCCCGGTGGGCACAGCACACCTGAGCCCAATGTGCCAGAGCCCAATGCCACACACTCTTTTTCTTCAATAGTTTATGCAACAGTTCCGCTATTGAAGCTTTCTGAGGTAGGAATGAATGGTAAAAGTTAATAAGTCCCAGGAATGACTGTAACTTCGTCTTGTTCCGTGGGCGTGGTGCCTCAGTAATGGCTTTAATTTTAGAGTCAGTGGGGTGGATGCCCGTTGCATCAATTTTAAACCCCAAAAAATCCACAGATGGCACCCCAAAACTGCATTTTTCCTTTTTTAGCTGCAGCCCCACCTCCTTAAATTTGAGTAACACAGCACGGATACGCCCCACTAGTTCCTGGGGGTCTTTCCCAGCAATCAGAACATCATCAAAAATGGCAAGACCCCTGGCAGACCCCTTAACAGGTGCTCCATTAGCCCTTGAAAAATTCCTGGAGCCACACAAATTCCAAACTGTAATCTGTTCACTCTGAAAGCCCCTTTGTGTGTTACAATTGTTTGTGCTTCCGCAGATTGCAGAGTCACTGGCAGCTGTTGGTAAGCTTGAGCCAGATCAAGTTTGGCGAAAATTTTTCCCCCAGCCAATTTTGCCAACAGCTGTGAGACAACTGGAATGGGGTATGAATTTCCCCTGAGTGCCTTGTTGATAGTACATTTGTAGTCTGCACAAATCCTCACTTCCCCATTCGCCTTAAGGGGTGTGACGATAGGAGTCTCCCACTTAGAAGAGTCCACAGGTGAAAGAACTCCCTGTTTGACCAATTTGTCCAGTTCTGCCTCAGTTTGGGGTTGCAGCGCAAAAGGCACTCGCCTTGGCTTGAGTCGGATTGGAGCCACCCTGGGGTCCAGCTCAAAGTCAATTGGAGGCCCTTTATAACAACCCAGCTTTTCATTGAAGAGTTCAGCAAATTCTTGGCCTAATACCTCGCCCAACTCTGGGGAAGTTTGGACTGAGTTGAGCCCTGATATACTCAGCCCCAAGGCAGGAAACCAGTCAGTACCCAAAAGACTGGGGCGACTCCCTTGTGCAATCACCAATTTAAGCACAGCCTGTTTCTCCTGGAATTGTACCCTCACAGCACACATTCCTAGAATGTGGATGCGGCCCGCCGTGTATGATTGCAAGGTTGCTGTGAATGGTTCCAGAGAGGGGAACTTACCCCCAGGAAAGAGCCCCCTTGCAGTCTGGTCTGAGACTATGGTGAATCCAGATCCGGAATCCACCTCCATGTCGCACGGTCGACCTTCGATCTTCACTCTGATTGATGGTTTGCCCTGCACCAGAAACTGCATGATCTCTCCGTTGATCTCTGTGAGATAATTGCAGTCGTCCAGGAGATGAGTCGTGGTGGATGATCTGCGACGCAATGATCTAGGTGATTCCGTTGTTGCAGATGCCACTGACCGACAGACCTGGCTGATGTGTCCTGTCTTACCGCAAGCCCAGCACGTAGCATCACGAAAACGGCAGCTCTTCCACTCATGGTGTCCGCCACAGCCTGTGCAAGCGCCTCGGTGATCTTTGGGCCGTGCATCCGCCTGACGCACCAACTCGACACCCCGGACTGGGCTCTGGTTTGGACTAGCCTCTGGCTCATCCATGGCATGGGCAGCCTCTACCCGCACCTTCGTGGTCTTGCCACTGGCATTGAGCTCTTCCTGCTCATAATTCTCTGTGGCAGAGGCCTCTTTCAAGGCAGAGGCAAAGGTGACATCTTCCTTCGCCACTATGCGCCTTCGGGCTTTTTTGCTGCAGAGCCCCCCAACAAATTGATTCAAGAGCGTGTCTTCAAGATTTGGGAAGCCACAGTGCTGAGCAAGCTCCCGGAGTCCTGCCAGGAATGCAGCCACAGATTCTCTGGCTTGCTGCTCCCTTTTCTGGAACTCCATCCGCCAGGCCATCTGAATTCTGGTTGGTGCCAAATGGCTTGTCTGCCGGTCGAAATTGTCTGTGAGTGCTGTCTCAGTCAGCTTTGCTGGGGCGAGCAGTGCCTTGGCCAACATGAAGGTATCTCGCCCACAGCAACTCAGGAACGTGGCCCTTCTTTTGCTGGCATCTGTGATTCCTTGAGCCACCGCGAAGAACTTGAAACGCTCAACATAGTCCTCCCAAGTGTGAGGCTCGGACAGCTGGAAGGGCTCCAAGACCCGTGGACTTTCCATTCTCCAGGCGGGCAGGGTCGTCTTCTAGCCAGCAGGTGAGTCTTGTCTCTGTTGCAATCCGGACTCTGAGTCAGCGTGATGAGCCTCTGCTACTCAGCATTCCGGATCCCGTCCTCATCGCCAGTATTGTAGCGTGGGGTTAGTGATTCAGCAGTGATTTCAGCTCTGAGACAAAGCAGGCTGGAAACAGCTTCTAGTGAACAGCTCTTTAATCAGGGAGAGACAAGACTGGGGACTGGGGAGTGGAGGTTACATTTATAGGGGCCAGGACTGGCTAGGAAAAGATACATTTTGGAGGGAACAATTACAACCAATCACAAGGCTGCCTTTTGGCGGGAACCAATAGGACTGAAGATCCAAATGCAGCAACTATAATCAACCAATACGCCTGTTCCCTTTTGAACAGGGAGGCAGTTACTCAACCAGCAATTACAGATCAATACACAACAGGGACCAGGGTGTTTCCAGCAGCCAAGTGCGTGGTCAGTCCAATCCGGGTTTGATAGACACAGAAAGAATCATCAGCCAGTCCAAGGTCAAGAGTCATACACAAACACAGTCAAACAGGGAAGGGGATGCCAAGCAGGAAGACTTACAGGGCAGCACCGTTCCAGGAAGGTTCAAGGTAACGGGGCTGAAATGTCAAGAGTCCAAGGTCTCAAGGAAAACATACAGAGCAACAGAGTTCTACGAAACTTCAAGTGAACCAGGCCAAAGCTTCAGGAGTCCAGAGGTCTCAAGTTGCTGAGGCAAGGGACAGGGAGTGCTGGCATCTAGCTTTATACTAGGATCAGGCTCACCAGCTGTACTCTCTGACTGCCTCAGCCTGAGAGAGGCCTGACTCTGCAAGGAGTCAGAGTCCTGCAGCCCCGATCCTGACAATTCCAGACCTTAAGTGACCATATTTGGTCTTCTTTTTAAGAGACCTGTACCAAAAAAAGCAGAAGCCCTTAGCACAGCCAGAAAGGTACACATAGGACTGGTTGTTCCAGCAAGGATGTCATCTAATAGCTTTCTTTAGGAGTGAATCAGCCTGTCCCTGCAGTGGACCAAACAGTAGGCTAAATGCCCATGCAGTCAGCCCCAAAAGCTGGAATATGCAATTTCTTATTCATTAGCTCTTCAATAGAAATAAGGTGAACAACAGAATCTGCTCTTATCTTTTACAGTCTTCCGCATTCCAGTACAAACTGCTTCTTCTGCTTATTTGGGAATCAACTCATCTTTCATTGTAAACTCAGACATTTTTGCATGCTTTGCTGCCAATGAATCTCTTCTAGGAGCCCAAACTCTTTTTGGGTATCTTTCTGTGAAATAAACCACCTCTGTACAGCAGTTGTCACTTGATCTGGGCTGATTTTAATCATGGTAGGGTGAAACCTATGGTGCTCCTCACATCTTTATAATCCCACCGGGAGTCCAGCATCTGAATGGTTTTCCACGCAACCTGCTTTCCTTGCAATAATCATACTAGCAGATTAACCTGTGAAGTGAACCCACATCAGAGGTTTAAGGAATACAAAGATGGCATACTTGGGATGTTCTATATACAAAACACAACTAGTGGAAGCTCTCCCTTCAACTGAGATGGGAATGGAAATGTTGTGCATTTGATAGAGCATTTTCCTCTACTGAATAGTGCGGCAGGAAGCTGTGATGTACTGGACTGAAGGGGAGGTGTGTAAAACCTGGCCCTAAGTGTGGTTATACTCATGGATTCTCCTTTTCTCATCAAAATGGCCTCTTCCTGGAGTCACTGTTTTGCAGGCTGCCCACTGAACCGTATTCTGAAACTTGGTTGAATGGTCAATAACTGAAAGATGGTATGAAAAAGAGAAAACGTACACTTGACTTTTGTAGCTGTTAATTTTGTTGCATCTAGTCTTAATTTTTCCTATTAAAGAGAAGTTAGCCATCATGAATCAAAGTAAAATTATTAAATTGGAAACTTTATAGGATTGTTGAATAGCACGGAATATTGTTGAATAGTTGAATTGCAAGTCATAAGTTAATTACTTGTAAGATTAAATCTTCATTTGAAGAAAATACATGACTGTACAGCAATGAGTATTAATGCAAAGAAGCTGAAGAACAATTGCTTTACAACTTAATGTATGAATATTAAGAACAATAAAAAATCTGTTGTACGACCAGAAAGCAAGCTAATGATGTAGAACAGAGTTGTGGGGAGTGTGAGCAGAGGAAAAGCATACCACACTTCTGTGTATACTGGATTGACAAAAGTCCAGATAAGAGAACCACTGAATTTATGCTAATGCAAGATAAGCTCATGAATACAAAAGAAAGAAAAATTAAAGTTCTGGTTAAATAGCTTCCCTGATTGTCTACACCTAAATAGCAAGAAAGAACTAATGGATAAGGTATTTAACAGATGAGAACTCTCACCCATCACAAATTTTTAACAAAACATTAAAGCAAGCAATCCATTTAATATAACACACAATGATTAGAATCAAATATGAATCAGACTAAATCACCTTGGCCTTGCACAAAAGAGGAGAAGGCTGAATTTGCAATAATGTCGCATTATTATTTCCTATATATAGAATTAGAGAAGCTAAAGACAGAGCAGCCAATTTCCCCTAGTCTATTCACATTATTATGCATACTTTTTTGTGGATATGGCAATATTTGTTGAAATTAATTTGTCTGTTTTAGACTGGTTTCTCTTTCCAAGTACCATTAGGTCAAAGGAAGCAGAAGTCCTCCTTTGTATTAATTTGATTTTACAGCTTAGCAATAAAGACTAAACTGTATGGGTAAGTCAAGATGATTTCCTGTCTTGGTCAATCAAAGTATAGGGGAGCAGAGTGGGGAACATGTGGCCCTCTAAGTGTGGCTAAGCTACTATCAGAACCAGTAAGTATTGCCATAGTGTTAGGGTCCAAGAATTATAGCCTGACAAGATTTGGAGACCCCCCTCCCCAGTTCTCCATTTCTGCTGAAGGACAATGTTGAGGATTCAAGATGTGCAGGTGAAATTCTTCAGAAACTGCCTGACTAACAGCACCATAACAACTTGGAAAAGTTGCTTTTTGGAATAAAACTCCCAGAATCTAAAAGTTATCTTCCCAAATTTTCGAAACCATTTCAACCCAATAAATCACCATGCCATCTGCTAACTTCTCTGGAATAGGGGAGGAACAGTTAGGAGCAAGTACTGCTGGAGCAGAATTCATGATGTCCACTGATAGAAAGAGATAGGTTACATCCCCACAGGAAGTTGGAAGCCAATCCTGAACATGAAGTTCATGAGCTAAGCAATCGTTTCAATATAGATTTTGCTAGATCCTCTTACCAGCCTATGCTTCTTTGATTTCTTTAATTTATGGTGCACCTAGATATGGGCACAAAATGAAAATATACTGTTTCATTTCGTTTTGTTTCTCCTTTCCTTTCCTTTCATTATTAATGATTTTTTTTAAAAAAAATGGAATGAAATGAAATGAATTGAAATTATTTGTTACTCTACATAATGGCTCCCCTGGGTCCTAGGAGCACCAAATTTGGGGGAAACTTCTTTGGACTCTTCCCTTTAAAACCCCCCCAAATTTGGAAAGGTTTGGGGTTCTGGGGGCTGAGTTACTGAACTCCAAAGGGGATCCTCCCAGGAAAAAATAATTTGTAATTGAGGAAAGCACTTGATCCTCAACTGCTTTCCTCAATTATAAATGATTTTCTCCTGGGGGAACCCCTTTGGAGTTTAGTAACTCAGCGCTCTAAACCCCAAACCTCTTCATATTTTGGGAACTTACAGGGAAGAGCGTGAGGAAGATCCCCTGAACTTTCCATGCTACTAGATACATGGGATCACTATTTTCAAGTACATATATTATCATAAAATATGTAATTGAAAATAGTGATTAGAGATGGGCACGACTCAGAAAAATTGTTCGTTTTCGTTTTTGTCTAGGGGTCCGTTTCGGCTCGTTTCCGTTTTCGTGAGCTAATTTTCAAAATTTTTCGTTTTTGTTTCGTTGCATAACAAAAATGACAAACGAAAGCGAAAACGAAAAATTTTTCGTTTCTTCCCATTTAGCTCCATTAAGTGCTTTTCCAGTAACAAAAAATGAAAATTGGCTCGAAATTAGTCGTTTCGTTTCCGTTTTCGGTCCAGTTTTGAGCCGTTTTTTGTTTTTCGTTTCGTTACGTAACGGAAACGAAAAACGGAAACGGAAACGGAAATTCCGCTAAGTCGTGCCCATCTCTAATAGTGATCCCATGCATCTAGTGGCATGGACATTTCAGGGGAGTTTCCTCAAGCTCTTCCCTGTAAGTCCCCCTGAGTTATTAAACTCCAAAGTAGTTTCCCCAGGAGCAAATCATTTCATATGTTATCATAAAATGTGTACTCAGAAATAGTGATCCTATGCAGTTAGTGGCATGGATCTTGCAGGGGAGCTTCCTCGTGCTCTTCTCTGTAAGCCCTGAAAATTTGGAGAGGTTTCGGGTCCGTGGGGCTGAGCTATTCAACTGCAAAGAGTGTCTCCCTAGCTAATTGCAGGCGTGTATGGTGTGCACCAGCAATATAGGGGTGTGGTGTGTGCACAGCACTTTTCCAGTTACTGTGTGTGTGGGGGGCTCTTTGCAGTTGAATAACTCGGCCTCCTGAACCTCAAATCTCTCTGAATTTTGGGGGCTTACAGGGAAGTGCTTGAGGAAGATCCCCCATTTCATTGCCCAAACCAAAAAAGGCAGTTCAGTTCAGTTCGTCATGAAACAGTTTCTATCATTTCATTTTGTAACGTAACAATTCAATACGTAATTAAATGGGAAAAAACCTTAACAGCATTTCATTTTTTTGTTTGGTGCCCATCTCTAGGCACACCTTTTGAAGGAAAGAGCTCTTCCTCACAGATGCTTTAGGCAAATAAATGCAAATTAAAACATTGGCACTGGATGACTGGATGCACAAGTAACCTAGAAGAACATTTTCAAAACAATGCTTGTTGTGGTATGAATTTACTTTTGGTTTGAATATTAATTCTGGAACACTTCTAGTCATAGAAAGTTATGCCTCTGTAAAAAATAAGCAACGGGGTTGGGATTATGTTGTAGTGTTTTTGCAGATTTCTCATTTCATGCTGTTTGGTTTATTTGCCAATTACTCCCTGCTGTGCCTTCTGGGAGAAAAGCCATCCTGTGTGTCTGTGGCCACCAGAAGGAGGGCCTAGTAAAACATTTCTGTATACTTTATAGATCCTGGAAAGGCCCACCATAAGTCAGAATCAACTTGATGAGGCATTATCACTGTTATCATATATCACCATCATTTGCACTGAGTTTATCCAAATGGTTCAACCACTGTCCTCTTGACTTTTTGCCTCTTTCTCACTCTCCTGTGTTGACCACCTAGAGAAACCCCTTCCAAAATGGAATGGTGCTGTTTAAAAGATGTCGTCACAGCCATTTTGACAAACATGCCCAAAAGACTTGGAAATAAACACATAATCTTATTACAGTTTACTCGGGGCTAGGGAGCTATGATGATAAACAGGTAGTTTACTGGGTAAACAGGTAGATACTGGGAAGCTGTGGCATTCTCTTCCTCTGTGCAGAAGCCAGGAGCTGTTAGATACTCCAAAATGCTAAGGCAAGACTTCAACAGTTTACATGGCGCTTACTATGGAGGATAGCAGCTGTGCTGGGAAAGAAGCAGAGGCACTGCAATGGTTATAACATGGTTAGATCATAACATGTGCCTTCTTCTGCTTTGGATCAGCTGACTTGCCTTTATTTTATTTTTTTCAAAATGCCCTACTAGAGGTGAGCATGATCCACTGGTTTGGTGTTTTGTGTTGTTCATTTATTGGCCAAACAGGTGTTTGGCACTTCAAAACCCTCCCTCCTCTGGTGGGTGCCCAATCAGAGGCAGCAGCCTGGCTTCCTGGCCCCACCCCCTCTGGGTATTGCATCTGACTGGTCACCTGCTGATGAATGAACTTGTACAAATCACTGAACTGGCGGTTCATGCCCATCTCGATGTCCTACCTTTTGACCAGAGATTTAAAAACAAACAAAAGCTAAACAACTTCTTTCTGTGTATTGCTTACCTCTTTGTTTTCAGCATCACATATTTGTTGCCTGTGGTTTTGCATAAACGGTTGTAGCCTTACTATTCATGGGGATTTTTAATGCCCTTCCTAAATCAAGCTATTCTGACACTGAATAGGGATCTCTTTATCCTTGCCCTGTATATTAAGATTGATAGGTTTTGAATATTTATGTACTAGTATGGAAAGAATCCTATTTAATCTAGAGCTAATTCCCTCATCACGCAACAGATACAGTTGCAGCCACTACATGGTATTTTAATGTTTAAGCACCAGGTGTAGGGAATTAGTGTAGGCATAGTGGATAGCCCAGCTTTTAGAAGTCTTTTTCAGTGTTTAGTAGCTATAAAAACTGCATAATTTGTTATAAAGATTATAGAGCTGAAAGGAAAATGAAAATCCAATATCTCTTTAATGATGGGATGCATACCACTGCAATCTGGGAGACATGGTCTCAACACGACCCTCCCTCTCCTTCTTCAACATAAATTGTTAGGGTATTACTAGAGCTGTTTGCTGTAGTACCCCCGCCCCGCTTAAGCTAGATTCATAATTTACTGGCAGAAGGTGTTTGTGATGAAAGAAAGAGCCTGAAAAATCTCAGAATAGTTGCCAGCAGCAGCCGAAAACAAGAGGGGTGGTATGCAGTGTTTTGAAGGCTGTTGGCATACTTCCTGTGATAGATAGGATATTTGAATGTATATTTTCATGAATGCACTATATGGCCTGCCAGCAGTTTGAAATCTTGTGCTGCTTCCTCTTCTTTTCTTCTTCATTATCATTACACCGCACTTCTTATTTCTCAGTGTCGTTGGCACATGGGGGTGGAGCCAAAGGGAGAGGCCTAAACATTAGTAGTGAAGTCCTAAAACTTTGTGATACAGTCACCCGCCATTTTGCGGTTCAGGTACTGCGGTCCCACTATATCATGGGATTGCAGTACCTGCGCTGTGGGCCGTGCAGGGGGTGGCAACCTGCGCTGCCCCCTGCACTCCTCCGAGAAGCCTCGGGGCCATCTGGGGGGGGTGGCGGGGGGCGAACTCATCACCCCATGCCACCACCCTGTGCTCCTCCAAGAAGCCTCGGGCCATGCAGGGGGGCATGGGATCGCCCACGCCGCCCTCCTGTGCAGCCCGAGGCTTCTTGGGAAAGTGCAGGACGGCGACGTTGGGCGCTGTCCCGCAATCTCCATTGAAATGCATTGAGCCAGTGCCCAATTTGGGGGGGGGGGTGGTTAGTGGAGGATTTTTAAAACTTTTTTTCTCTTGCTTTGGGAGAGAAAAAAAGGTTTAAAAATCTGCTGCTTCTCCTCCTCCCCATTGACCCTACCGTATTCACATGAGTATAAGTCGAGGGCCCCTTTTTTCAGCCCAAAATTAGGGATGAAAAACTCAACTTATATTCGAGTATACAGTAGACCCTCGTATAACGGAGGGTTTGTACAACGAAAAATCCGTATAACGAAAAAAAAATCCGCCAAGCGGCCACCTCCGCCCACCACCTGCGGCCCCCCGGGAAGAGGACGGGGGCGGTTGGGGAAAGAGGGGAGGGGGAGGGGAGGGGAGAGAGAGAGAGAGAGAGAGAGATAAAGAGAGAGACGCCCCCCCAAAATCCCCCCCGCCAAGACTCGGTCGCTCGCTCAACGTCGCCCAGGGAAAGCAGCAGCAGCAGCTCCGATGGGCTCTTTGTTCACCCGGGCACCGGAGCGAGCGGGGAGGGAAGAAAAGAACAAGCGCCGACGGAGGGGGGGAAATGGAGAGAGAGAGAGAGAGAGAGAGAGAGAGAGAGAGACCCGAGGAGGCCTCCTCCGCCGCTGAAGGCCGTCCTTCTTCTCCCACCCACCCTCCACCCCCTTCTCGCCCAGCGCGTGGGTGATGGCGAGCGGCACCCAGGGCCGGCCCAGCCCGAGAGGTGCGCCCTGAGGCCGAGGCCCAGGCCCAGGCCGCATGGCGACCACTTTCGTGAAGGGAGCGGCCATGGCTCCCGCTCGGTGGCGGCGGCGGCGGCAGCGCCTCCTCACCTGGCTGCACCAGAAACTCAGGCGGAAACGCCAATCACAGCTCCCTACGGCCGGCGGAGGAGAGGGAGGCAGCAGCCAGCTGGCGAGGGGGGGCACAACTCTTCCCCGGGGACACTGACTGACTGGCCTCCCTCTGTCCTCCTCCTCCTCCCTGCATGTCACCCCCCTCCTCCTCCTCCTCGGAGCTGAAGCGGCCGTTACTTCCGCCTCGGCCACAGCCCCGCTGTCTGCGCCTCCGGGGCTCCGGCAAGAGGTGGGGGGGATTCCCGGCACGGTCCCCCAAGCCCCCCGCCCCAGGCCAAGCGGCGCACCCCACTCCCTCCCCCCACCCCCGCGGCCACCTCCGCCCGACCACCTGCGGCTGCCCGGGGAAAGAGGGAAGGGGGGAGGGGAGAGGAGGGGCGGCAGACATGGAGGGGGTGAGCCGGGGAGGATCACCCTTACCTGGCACCTGCACGGGGGTCCACCGCCCACCCGCCCCCCTTGCCCAAAAAAACCCGCCCCCCGTCGCCCCCCAAAAAACCCATAGGAATGCATTGAAATGGATTAAATCCAGTTTCAGTGCATTCCTATGGGAAATTACAATTTGTACAACGGAAAACTTGTATAACGTAATTTGATTCGGAACGAATTAATTACGTTATACAAGGTACCACTGTATACAGTACTTTCATAATCTCTCTCTCAATATTGGAAGTACAATTGTTTTTAAAATGTTTCTATACTACCCTTAATTTAAAGTTTCTTGTGCAAAAAACAAACAAACAAACAAACAAAAAACAAAAAACCAAGAACCACCAACCTCTAATAAAAAAGAACAGCAACAATCACAGACAAAGGGAAAGGGAAAATAAAACCAAGACTAACACCTGGGAATTTAAAACTGTCTTTTTCTAGTATCAAAAAGCTGTTTGAACAGACTTGGAATAGGGGTAGGGAAAGTGTTCTAGAAATTAGGTTTTAAAGTATAAAAAGCTTTCTCTTTTTCCCCTCTTTAAAACATTGGTGGAAGGTCACAGAAAATTCTCAGTGCTTGGGTGGAAGTTGTGGAAAGAGATATTTCCTTATGTAGGAGAGGGGACTTAAAAAGCCCAGCACTTTTAGCTGTGTTCCTAAATTGTTTGGAATCCAGTAAAGCTTTTTTTTAAAAAAAAATATTTATTTATTTACACAAAATTTTAGCCGCCCCACATCCAAGAGGTCTCTGGGTGGCATACAACAATGCATTAAAAATTATAAAACAATACAATTATTAAAACTTTAAAATACAATACAGTTAAAACAACATAAAATACAAATTATAAAACCCTGCTGATCATGTGTCCAGCCAAAAAAGTCTAATTAAAATGCTGGCCGAACATCATCTGATTGTCTGTGTTTGAAATTGGGTTGAGCAAGAGTCCTCTAATTCAGTCCTCTAATTCAGTTCAGGACCTGATTCAGTTATTTGGATTTGAGTCTTATTTGGGGTCAGACCAATTAGAAAATGTTCCAGTTCAATTTGGATCCAAATCTGAATTGCCACACTCCCAATAGACTTGCACTGTGAATTTAAAAGGGCTACATTTTACCCTTTTGGGGGATGTGTATGTAATACTGTATTTGGATTCAAAAGTTACAACTTTGCTATTTTTTTTTCATGGAAATATCGTACATAAAATTCAGGAATATTATGCCCCATTCTAAGTAGATGGTTTCTAAGACATTTCATACAGACAGGGATTTTTGTGCAATCTGCCTGTAATATTTGTTTTATATGTTTAACTTTGTAAATACATTTACTGTTTTTTGAACAGTGGCACTGTAGATAATTTATGCATTGGGCCTGTGCACTAAGACATATTGTGTAAGACTGGAAAAAATACTCAAAGTGACAGAGATTGAAATAAAACATAAGCTGAAAAACTAGGCCAAAACTGGAGGAGACAGCAATTAAGAAGACATTGGAGTCCTGCTGTCTAATAAAATTCTACTAAAATAACTCAGAGACCAAAACACAGAGTGACTCAGATAATCAGCAAGGAGGGTGGATGAGACTAGATGGAGGATGAATAAGGAAAGGAGGATTGAAGGTTTGGTACTGGTAGGATCAGGGTGTGGTGGGGAGGGAGGAGAAACACAAGCCCTGGGACTGCAAAACTATCACATGTACCGTCACCAGGGCTGTGGAGTCAGTAGATAAATGTTCCGACTCCGACTCCGACTCCTAAGTTTTTTTGTACTTCCGACTCTGACTCCCCGACTCCAACTCCTCTAATTGTGCGTTGTGTGCCATATAGTGAAGCACATGAAAAGCATGCTTCTTCACAGTCACTTAACGTGTTCGTTTTGCGGTTACGTGAGGCACTGCATGCACTGGTCTTTATTCTTACAGTAGAGAAGTCATTAATTATAACTTTTTGTGAATTGGGACATTTAAACTTGCTTTTTTAAAAAAATTCAATCTAAATTCAATCTTTTTTTTCTTCCTGCCCCGCCATCTGCAACTTTGGTTTTTATTGCTTTGTTATTTGGCTAATTCTGTGTTATTTTAATTGTTATTTTGTTATACCGTTTGTTGTAAACCACCCGGAGTTCCTCCGGGAAGACGGGCGGTCACAATGTTGTTTTAGAAACTGTGATCTGAGAAGGTTGATGAGATGCTTGGCCACACTGGAAACTAGAGGAGGCGGTGTTAGTAAATATCACTTCTGAACACATTAAGATTGAGACACAGTAAAAGAATGGTTAGGCTAATTAATATGATGAAAGATTTGGAAGTGAAAGCCCAGAGGTTCATATTAATCAAGAGAATGGCTTATAAAACACAGTGTTCTTTTTAATAATCTCCTTTGTTGTTCTGTGTCTTCAAGTTACCTACTCTGAACTCACTGCAATCCTATAAATAAAATATATCCAAACTGTTCTGTCATCAACAGTTCTGCTCAGCTCTTGTTATGCTCGATGTGTGAAAGTCCCTTAGGGAGTCAATGCATCTGTATTTACTGCATTCAACCATTCCCACCACTATTGTCTTTTTTTAGAGAACCGTGCCTTCTCATGAGGTGCCAAAAGTAGAGCACCCTCAGTTTCATCTTGCCTTGCTTCCAGAGATAATTTGGGATTGATTTGCTCCAGGGACCACTTGTTGGGGTGGGTTCCCCCCCCAAACAGTCCAGAATATTTTCAAAGTTCTCCTTCAGCACCATATTTCAAAAAAATCAATTTTATTTATTTATTTGCTTAGCTCTCTTTACCGCCCAGCATTCATGCCCATATATGGTGATCAGGAATACAAGAGTATGGATGATCTGGGTCTCTATGGCCCCTATCCCACATCTCTTTAAATGCAGATTACATTGGTAGATAAACCGTGTCCAAACATTCTAGCCCCATGGCCACTGGGCTTTTGGGGGGAAAAGAAAGAAAGAAAGAAAACCTGGTAATGCCCCCATAAGCGAGATTTCCAAGACTTACCTGAGAGGTAGGGAATTTTTTGCCTTGTTTAAAAAAATCCACCTTTAAAAGAGACAGACGTCATGGGTAGAGATGGGCATGAAATGAATTTTTTTGTTTCCATTATTTGTTATTTATTTCGTTATGTAATGAAACAAATAATGAACATTGTGATGAAATTGGAATGAACTGAACATAACCACGTAAATTAGGTTCGTTACATTTCGTTTTTCGTTAATGGTGACATGCAATGAAATGAGCTGTTTTAAATGTTAAAAAATGCCCTGGACATCTATAAAAATGCAGCAATAATTATTTATACTGTCTGATAATACCTACCGGGGGGGGGGTCCTTAAAACATTTGTTTTTGTCTTCTCCCATCACGATGTATTTTTCTTTTCCCTTTAAGGGTGACAAAATGGATGTCACCAGCCACAAAATGGAGGCAAGTCATGTGATGCGATCATGTAAATTCTTGGACAACTTCAACCAATAGAATGCCCAGGTTGCAGACTGGGCAGGTCTGGCAGCCACAGAGGGCATAGAAAGCTCTGGCAGCCCCCGTCCTCCTTGCAGTCTCTGGTGGGAATTAGGGTGGGATTGCTGTCTCTGCAACTCGTTATTTTCACTTTAGGCCAGCTAGGCAGGTGTGTGTCTCTGTGTTCCTGCTGGCTGCAGCCTGGCTCTTAGGGGAGAGAAAGAAGAGATTTCTCTCTAGCTTCAGTCCTGCAGCCTCCCTGTGTGCGTGCGTGCATACCTCTCGGTGAGTACCCTCTCCTACCCCGCAGTGCAGTCACTCTGCGGATGCCTTGCACCCTGGACAATACCTGCCGTTGCCTTTGCAGCTTTCCCTGCATACCTAGTCTATACTGTGTCTCTGCCAGCATCATTTTTTAAAGTGTTTTCCCTCTGGTCTGGGGCATTGGGGGTGCCTGTGCATGGAAATGCTTTAAAAATCGTGCAAAAGTGGGTAAAAATGAAAAAAAAAATGAATAAATGAAAATGAATTTTTTAAAAAAATTCATGAAAAACAAAAACAAACTGAAATGGACCCCTCAACGAAAAATGAAAAACCAAAACGCTATTTTTTTTTTATTCATGCCCATCTCTAGTTGTGGGCCCCCATAGATGATCCGTTTTTTTCTTTTGTTTTTCTCATAGTGCTGACCAGCTGTTCCTGGGGCTGATCAGCATGGGTTTTTTAAAAATTATTTTCCCCCACCCTCCTAGCGACAGGAAGCTGGGTGTGGTGCTGTATGTTTCAACTTCCCCAAGCCCTAGCGCCAGCCAGCTGGTCCTTTTTTAATCCTAGCATCACCTGCTGGCCATGGGACTGAACTGTGCTTTTTAAAAAACCACCTTTGTACATGGAAACAATCTTCAGTCACGTGACAGGAGGAAGAGGAAAAGCCGGACCTTCAGAAGATCAGGATCTTTCCCAGGTGAGATAGCAGCATTATGTCTTTGCATTGGCTACTGCAATTGTCTCTGTGTGACAATTATTGGCAAAATGCATTCAAGGCTATGAATAATCAGATCCTCTACTAATAGCTAAAAGAAAGCAAACTAACAAGGAGCTGGGTAAGAGAGCTGAATAGGGATGGGCATGAAATGAAAAATGTGCATTTCATTTCATTCATTTTGTTTTAGCGCCCATTTCATTTTGTTTTGAACAATTTTTTTTCATATTTTTTTTACAAAATGAAACACTTACAAACCATTTTGTAACTCTAAAAAATGGCTCTCCTGGGTTCTAGAGGCAACAAATTTGTACCCAGGGGGAGCTATTTTACATAGTAACAAAATGGTTCATTTAAAACGAAAAAACACTGTTTTGTTTCATTTTGTTACAAAACATTGCTTGGCATTGTTTTGTTTCATTTTGTTACAAAACATTACCTAGCATTTTGTAATCTTACGAAATGATTCAAAAGCTTATGAAATGATGAAATAGCATTTTATTATTCTTAATGTGCCCTTCCTTAGTGCTGAATATAGAGAACTTGGCACAGTCCCTTTCTGCATACACTGGACCTTGCAACTACTTATGAATTTAAAAGGGCTGCATTTTTCAATCTTGATTGTCCAAGATTGCAAGCAAGAGCTTTAAAAGACCAAATGTCAGTGCACATCTCACTCCCCTTTCCACAACCTTGGTATTTGCTTTTCATTGTGATGTTTTGTAATATATTGAAGACACACTGCCTGCTTTCTTTCAGTATTCCAGTTGCCCAATCAATTGAAAGCCATTTGAGCCAAGCCAATCCTCTTCTGACTTATCTCTACCAAATCAGCTCAATATGGTTTGGGGCTAGGCCAGCTGATTAGCACAGCTCCAGCTCTGTTAATATTTTAGCAGCTGCCTTTTCACAACTGCTGTTTCCCACAAAAGCAGGGATAGTGGGATTGGCCCAAACCAAATTTCAAGATGCAGACAAGGGGAGGTCTTTATTAGGCCGAACAACAAGGCATAGACGTTCTGCAAAAGCTGTAGCAATCATGTGAGATTTAAGGATAATACTCTCTTAATCAGCAAGATTAAAAAGTAAGCAGTATAGAACAAAGGAGAGAAGTATGAAAGCAGGAAAGCTTGATCCTAACATTTTGTGTTCTACCTGGTGCCCTGAAAGGTAATGTGGGAGGGCTATGGTCAAAAAAGAAATGGGTCTCATTGGGTGATGTGGTGGTGTTCTACTTCACCCAGTCTAGCAAATACTACACGGCTTCTTGGCCATGGTTGCAAGCAAGAATTGTAAAAGCAAGGCCAGATCATAGAGGATATAGATCTGTGGTGGCAAACCTTCGGCACCACTGGTATAGTTCCTCACTGTGAATTCAAAGTTGAATCAAACTTGATTGCACACGTAGGGTCCTTGGGCAATAGAAAACATAATGTAATCTTTACATTGTCCATGCTTTAGGCGGTTTAGAAAGACGTATAGGAAGCCGATGCGGCAGCATTATGTATCTTTATCTGGGTTTTGCTTGATGATGTCCATTCACTGGTGGTATAAACTAATCCCTCTTGGCCTCATGATAAATATCTATATTAGGTACCCACATGGTGACATAAAAAAGCAAGGACAGCTCTGTTGGTACCAAACAGATTCTAAATGACATACTGATGAGAAACCTTTGTAAGGGCCGCAACAACAACAAAGGCACAAAAAGTGTGGAAAACTACAAACAACTGTGCATGTTTTCAGTGGAACACTCTCCTCAGGCAAGATCTAAGATATAAACAGGATGTGAGAAAGGGAAAAGGCTGGATCTTAATCATCTGATATTAAGGTGATTAATCATTGTCACCTGATTATCACTTGACCAGCCCTCCTTCTTTGTCTGCAGCTCTTTGTTTTCAGCAACTCTTCTGTATCATTTCCTGTAATGCTCAATCCACCTCAGGGTCAATATTTGGGGAGTGCTGAACAGGAGTTTGTGACAAATCAGGAGTTTGTGCATCTCATGTTTTTTTTTTTTAAATTCGCAAACATTTAAGGTCCTTAGGGGCTACCTTCTCTAAAGAAGGCATAACCCAGAATAAGTCTTTAAACAATTTTAGTGCACCATTTGTTGCTGTCCGGATGAATGAACAATGAATAACCTGTCATCCCAAGGGTCACTGTGAAGTATTCTGACAGTGAATAAATCCTTTTTATCAAACATACTCCACTGGAGCTGCTTGCTCTTTCCCCAAATTGTTGCATAGTCTACATATACATAAAATGTTTTGAGGACAGAAGTGGTTGTCTTATGTGTTCTTCACTGTATTGGAGTCAAAAGAAACCCACTGGGTTTGTTTTAGGGAATCCATAAACACCAAAAAGAACAGATGCTGCAACACTGCTATTTCTGGACCATGTCTAACCCCTGATGAATTCTCACAGCATTGCAGATAATGTTGTTGTGTGAAGCGCTGTGTATTTGGACTGAACTTAATTTCTTAAATTCATTAAACTACAAGTGTTTATATCCTGTGAAGATAAGAAACTACCAAATACATCTCCTGATCCCTCTTCCATGTAATTAATATACTAATCTATGAAAGACAAGGGTGGACATGAATTCTGAAAAAGAAGCACATTTCCCCGAAAGGTACTCTTTTCTATACTGGAAATGGCAATTAAAATGCTTGTTTTTACTATAGATTCATAGACACGAGGATCAAAGCTGGTCATGCGTGTGAAAAGAAATCAAATGCACAATTACAAGTTGGGGATACTTGGTTCATTAATACTGTGAGTGAGAAGGATCATGGAATTGTTGCAGATCAAATGCTGAATACAAGCCAATAGGGTGATGTGGCTGCAAAAATGGCAATGCTATTTTAGGATGCATTAAAGAAGCATCGTCTCCAAATTCCATGAGATACTAGTGCCTCTCTATTCAGTTCAACATTAGTTCAGCTCCATTGGGACACCACTCTTTAGGAAGGATGCCAACAAACTGAAGTTCAGAGGAGGGCAACAAGGATGACCAGGGGACTGGGGGGGGGAGGGAGCTGTATAAGGAAAGACTGTATGAATTGTGCACGTTTAGCCTTGAGAAGATTGAGGGGAGATATGAGAGCACTTTTCCAATTCATAGAAGGCAGTCATACAAAGGAGGGGCAGGATATGTTTTCAGTTATCCCAGAGTATAGGGAA
>JAHTLZ010000129.1:40833459-40868801 GCA_023846285.1 Phrynocephalus versicolor
TGGTTGGGGTGGGGATACTGTGACCACAATCCCTTATTTTCAAATCCGAAACTTGCCTTTGTTTTTGTTTGTTTGTTTGTTTGCAATTGTGAGCCCCTGCAAAAGAGAAAGGGGAGGGGAGGGCCACTTTTTTGCAACTGGGAGGGGAAGGGGTGCTTTGTTTGTGGGTTTTTTTGTGATTGGGAGGGGAAGGGGGAGGGGGAGGGGCAATTTGTGTTTTTCTACATGTGTTTTTGTTTGAGTGCCCTGGGTCTGTGCAGGCGGGCAAACTAGCCCCACCACAAACCCTGTTGTCATTGGGGTGCCACTTCTTTATTTTTTTTGGCCGTCCAAGGTATCCACAAAGCTATCCTCCAACACCACAGTTCAGATGAATCAATTTTTTCCTTACCAACATTCTTTATTATCCAGATTTTACACACATACATGGCTAACAGGAATGCAAGACTGTGTGTGTGTTGGGGGGGGGAGTAGGCCTTAATCCTCAGTAACACATATTTACACTTGATTATCTTTTCTAATTCATTTATTGCTGCCCTTTGGAGTCTAATAGCTCACGGCTACTAATGTACACGCTAACAAAAAGTGGGTGGGTAGGTGAAGTCCAAGAAGACTGCCAGAGAGGATCTCACCATAGCCTTCATATACTTCACTGGTGGACCAGATTGGAAACTCCACCTCCCAGGTCCTCCAGCTTTCCCTCTCCCCTGCCACTGCTGGCCATTCCTGATTGGCTGTTAAGACGGGCAGCTTCTACAGAATTTGCAGTTGGAGGAGCACCCAGGAAGAGGAAGCCAACAATGGCAACAAGTCATCATCTGCTGCGGTGACTTGCTGGGACATAAATTAACACCCCAGGGAGGCAATGAACTGGATGATCCTAGCTTTAAAAATATAGGACAGATTAGACGGGGTGGGTGCTCAAAACAACATCCTAAACTGGGGTCTGAGCATCCTTGTCCGTAATCTGAAGGCAAAGATGTCAGAACATTCCTCAATTGCATTCTGCCATCTCTGGCACCTAGTGTGATTGTCTTTTTCATCTGTCAATAGTTAATCTTGGAACATTATGATATAGGGTAAACAGAAACACAGGTTACAGTAGGGGAACACAACACATGAAATGTATGTGTGAGTTTGATTGCTGTTTGGATGATAGCTTCCTGCAAAACATGTAGCTCTGCCCTCAGTTTACAAAGCTAGTGAAATGTTACATATGTGGGTTTCATTCCTGCACATCTTATTCAAAAGTATGAATTGATCTTGCCAGAATGGACATTATCAGGGAATCAAGAAGGGACCAGCATTTCCTAATTATGGCCACATGCCCTGCTCATGAGAAACCCTACAAACATATCCTATATAACAACATTGTGATTTCCACTCTTAAATGTTGCTAGTATGTAACACAGTTGTGTGTTAAATGTTAATCAAATTTTGATATCCAGTCTACAGAAGGGTGACAAAGAGAACAAACTATTGTATGAGAAGCATTGAGAATCAAGCGCTATTTGTGGTCCAGTGAGAAAATTATACAGTACATATGAGCAGGCTTTCAATTTTAATGGCTTTACTGCCCTGCTGATTCCTAAACAGTAAGTCAAAAGAAAAACTAACAGCCAAATTATATTGTTACAAAGGGGAGCAGACTCTAGTCAGTAAATCTATACCTGCTGGGAACTATCAGTGTACTCAGTAAGAGTGTAGGGAAAGGGGGTGTATAAAAGTAGAAGTGTCATATTTACCGTGGCGTACAGTATTGTATTACAGAGATACAATTCCTTCCTGCTAGATTCAAGTTATATATCCATTAAAACCATTTTTCTTCTGTATTTGTCCATATTACCATGAAAATGCCTCCACTGCTCAAGTAACTGAATTGTTTGGAAGAAGAGTATGAAAATCTGCTCCTTTGGTATTGAAATTTAAACAGATTTCCTCCACATTTCACCCTGCCCTGTGTTCTCTCTTTCACACCCACACTCACACACCCATACATGCATTTGTGCACATATATACTCACACATCCCAGTAGAGATGCTTCTGAAACTGTCATGTGGAAGGATAGCAGTAGACAATAATCCCGGTAGCCTGGTTATCATTTTGCATCTCCCATAAGGCTCTGTGCTAAGTGTTTTTCAGGGGTGGGGGCACTGTGAAGAGTCATACAATTATGGAAAAGAATATTCAAAGTAGTCATTTTTCTCTGGGGATAGAAGGGAAAGCTGAGAAAAAGGAAAGAGGGGAGTCTTCAAAAACTGGTGTTGCCACGGGTCCAAGCGTAAGGTGTATAAACAGGGCCTTCTCTCCTGTGACACCCTAGCTAAAGAAAGCTTTTCCATTGGAAGCAAATGTAAAGTGTGCTGGTTATATACAGCCCCATAGTATTTAAAGCATGCAAACTACAGGTTGCCCCTTACACCTCAGCAAGCAGGTTACTCAATTTACCAGGCTCAGAAGGATGGAAGGCTGAGTGAACCTTGAGCTGGCTACTTGAGATGGAAGCCCAGGTCATGAGCAGAGTTTTGGCTACAGGATAACCATTCAGTTACTGTCCCATAAGCGAAGTTGGCAATAAACAAATAAATGTGGCACAGAGCGCGCTGCCGTTGCGTGTAGATAAAGTGTTAGTAATGATATAAAGTATTGCAGAGTTCAGTAAACGGAAAAGACAAATGACAATGAGTAGAGTAAAAACTCATATATTCATATATACATCAAAATATACAAACAGCATAACAACCAAGCAATATTTACAATACAACAAACAGAGTGTGGGGTACTGTTCTCACCATAACAGTCCCAACTAACATATGACAAGCTAGTGCTTATATACAATTTAGCACCCATCAGATATGACTCATCACTAATTACAATCTGATGCAATCTGATGCAACCATGATGTTATAAATTATTCCACCTGTGCTTCATCACATAACTTGCCTGTGATTACTTATCCCTTACACTTGTGGATAACATCATGAGACTGCAGAATCTAACTGCCTCCATTTTTACAATTCTTTTCCCCTATCTGTTAAATATACATTATATATATTTTTGTCAACTTTTACATATCTTGACAGAACTCCACTCTTTACCCAAGTTTTTTTGGATGTGACAGGTTATTGATATATGTTGCAATGTTTACACTGTGCTCTCTTTTAAGTTTGTTTCACATTTTTTGAATTCCGTAGTAGTGTTCTGTTGTTAAGATTCCTAACAATGGCTAGGTTAAATTATTTGAATAAATGCAGGCACAAATTCCACTGTACTGAACAAACCTTGTGAGTAGACCTATATACTTAGACTTGTTCTTAGTTCCTCCCATGCTGCTGGGTGCATTGGGTAACAAGTGCTTTCCAGTGGGTCCAGTCAGCAGCTTCAATTTCTGCATTTTCCCATGTAATGTTCACCACATTTAGATCTTTGCAGAATGTGATTCGGCAGGTCTTCTACTGTCTTCCTTCTTTTCTTTTTCCTTTAGGAGATGTCCAGTGCATTGCAGTCTTGGGGGTCCAGTGTATAGGGAAATGAAGAATGTGCCCAGCAAGGTTCATTTGCCATTTGGTCACTATTTCATCTAATTTTCAGATGCCAGTCCAAAACATCCTCATATCTATATAGACCTATTTAGGACTACAACATTAAGCATGAGTGATATCTCTCCCTAACAGTTCTACTTCTCTCCCAGACAGATATGGTTACTTTAAATGTCAAGCATCATGCATTTTGAAATTAATGGCTAAAGATCAGTTGTCTAACGATCAGTTTTGCTTATCTGTAAGACATAGATAATGCTGCCTCTATCATAACTCAGAGTATGATCAGGCAATGACCTTACATTTTGCAAATATAAAAATGACAATTACTTAGTCTGGCAGCATCCCCAAGACGTATGTTCTGCAGATGTTTCCTCTTATTGGTAATCCTCATTAGTTCTATGCATTTTGTGCTGTTCTAGTGCAGTATCAGAACAAAGGATGAGTCTGTATGTACATGAAGGATGAGCCCAAACATGTGTCATGCACAGCTTCCTTTGTGCAAAAATCTATTGTTCTATACAAACACTTAAATACCATAACCTTAATGTTCCTGCTCTAGTGCTGCCTGGGAGCTTTCTTTCTGAACAAGAAGAACATGGAGCTTGGCTCAGTTAGGTCTCTTCCAGTTTAGGCATTTCTCCCATTTGTCACATTTATGTGTTCATATGGATCACTTCCCAGCTGCCTAGATGCCCTAGGCACATCCAATCTCGCCTGCCTTGGAAGCTAAGCAGGGTCAGCCCTGGTTAGTACTTGGATGGGAGACCACCAGGGAATACCAGGTGCTGTAGGCGCCCGGAGTAGGAACTGGAAACCACTCCAGTATTCCTGCCAAGAAAACTCCATGGACATGGAGTCACAAAGGGTTGGTCATGACTGTAATGACACAACACACACACACACACACACACACACACACAGAGAGAGAGAGAGAGAGAGAGAGATAACTTCCAGAATTTAGAATTAAGGAATTTACAGTCCAAAATAAAATAAAATAGAAAAAAAGAAAAAAAAACACCAAACCCCCATCCCTGTCAACCCTCCTCCCAACCCTTCTGTGGTCTGCCTCTGTGACCCCATAGGACTCACAACTGGGACATCACCAGGACCTCGTTTGGGCTCTGTGATGTCACAATCCCCTCTTCTGTTCCATGGCTGCTGATCCTGGCCTTGAAATCTCAGCAAATGGGATGCTGCTGGCTTGACAATACCAATGGCTTTGTTAGATGTACTAATAAAACTGGCCGTGGCAGGCAAACTGTGTAATGCATGGAAATGTGTTTTTTAAAATATGACCTAGCACAGGAAAGTGTGACAAATATGTCAAGTGTATGGATGAATTTTCTGTTTTAAATGTACATACCTATGATGAGCTGAATCTGGGGAAAAAACACTTGGTCAGGTATTTCTCTGATGCACATTTGAATTTCACACTTGCTGCCTTCAGAAATAGATTTAGCATTGGCATGCAGAGCGACTTAACATCTGGAAATCGATTCTTACACACAATTTCTCTCAAAAATATTAAATGGGAAGTGCTCCTTCGACACCTATGGAAGCAACAGTTTACCCAATTAAAATGGGCTATGTTTCTTGGAAATTAAATCAATACTGAAACTCCAGATGATATCTCATTGTGGCTTTGAAATCTGGGATGGATGGTTGTTAGTTACTCAGCTATTATGAATGATTTCAGTTTAGAGAGAGAGAGGGGGAAAAAAATCAATAACGTGACCAATAGAGGAAAGGGAAACAAAACGATAAAGCAAAATGATCCCAGGCTCGTGGACATTTATTTCTACTACTTTTATTTCTCAATACAGTATGTAAACATATTTACACTCAAGCTATTAAAAAAAGGAGGCACGCTTCTGGGATGGAACCCCTCCCCCCACACACATACTTTTCTGTCTGTGATGTAGTATTTAGATCAGAATTGGGCAAATCCTACAGCACTGATGGTGAACCTTTTAGAGACCAGGTGCCCAAACTGCAATTCAAAACCTACTAATTTTTCGCCAAGTGCCAATACAGCAATTTAACCTGAATACAGGTGGCTGTGAAGGGGCGATGGTGGGTGCCCACAGAAAGGGCTCGAAGCGCCACCTTTGACATCCATGTCATAGGTTTTCCAGCACAGTCCTAGAAGGCCAGGGATCTATAAGGCCCACACCCCTGGAATGTACTCAGAGCTTCAGTGCCAGTGGAGTTCCCGCGATGGCTCAATGATTAACGTGTGGTGACAGCTGAAATGTGTTTTAAAATGCTACAATGTGCCACCCAAATTCAGAGCAATGATGGAAGCTCTCTGCAGTTCTAGAGGGTTCCTGGGTGCCTTCCTGCAACCAAAAAGTCCTGCTAGTCTTCAGGGCAGGGCATCCCCTTTCCTTCTGGAGGGGAAAGGTGGAACACAGGAGTCTCTTCAACTGCAGGAACTGCTTTTTTAATTAAAAAAAAAATGGTGGCCATGGCACCATTGTTGATTACATTGGCACTGTTTTAACAGCAGCAGCAGCAGGGACTGGGGGCAGCTTTGGCCTAGTGTCTGTGTGAGAGGATCACTCCAAGGAAATATGAAGAATGTTTGGGTCCACCTAGTACACCAATCATTGTTTCTCGGCCTCTTTCACCGCTGTTTTGATGTGGGGATGAAGGAATGGGGATGTATAGTCTGCTTGGAGGAAAAGAGAACTGGAAACAAGGAAACGTGGAAACAAAAGTGTTTATAAAAGTAGAGGCATGTGTCTATACAGATAGACATCACTGGATTTTACAAGTGATGTATATTGTTTAGCTTAGAGATGCATTTTAATCAGTCGGAGTAGGATGAACAGAGGACTTGGAGTACGTCTGTGAAGATTCTCAGTCATCCAGGTGCGTTTATCTGGGAGTTGAGTCATGGCTACTAGACTTCTTTTTGAGAGATATAAACGTTTCGCTGTTCATCCAAACAGCTTCATCGGTCTGAATACAGCTAGTGCAAGAGACCTTCTTATAGTCAGCTTGACCTCTTGTCCCCTGATCTGATTGGCTCATAAGATGAACAAAGCCTGAATAGGCTTGTTAGGGAGACATTAGTGTCCATGGCCTTAAGGTAAACAATGGCCTAAGGTGCTGAAACCCATCAAGAATGGGTCGTTAGCTGTGACCTGGTGGTGAAGGCTCCTTGATTTGCCTGGGTACTATGGAAAGTACAGCCTGATAAGTAGCAGACAGACTATGCCGGAGCCCCCCACCGCTGTTGAGGGAGGGATTTTCAATGCTAACATGAATGGCTTCCCTTACTCCTCTCTCAAACCACCTTTCTTCTTTGTCTAATATGTGTACATCCTCATCTTTGAAAGAGTGGCCTTTTTCCTTCAAATGGAGGTGTACTGCTGATTCTGGTCCTGAGCTGTTACCTCTCCTATGTTGGGCCATTCTTCTGTTTAATGGCTGTTTAGTTTCTCCAATGTAGAGGTCTCAACACTCTTCACTGCATTGGACTGCATATACTATATTGCTCCTTTTATGGTTTGGTATCGGATCCTTTGGGTGGACAAGTCTCTGCCTTAGTGTGTTCATGGGTTTGAAATAAACAGGGATGTGGTGTTTGCCAAAAATCCTTTTAAGCTTCTCCGACACTCCCGCCATGTAGGGAATGACCAGGTTCTTCCGTCGGGTCTGGGTCTCAGACTGATCCCTTGTTCTTCTGGGATGGCCCACTGCTTTGTTGAAGGCCCACCTTGGATATCCACAGGCCTTAAGTGCTGTCTTCAGGTGCCTGTCTTCCTTCTTCTTGGCTTCTGAGGAGGTGGGGATGCTCTCTGCTCTGTGGCTTAGGGTCCTGATGACTCCTAGTTTGTGTTGTAATGGATGGTGGGAGTCAAACAGTAAGTATTGATCTGTGTGGGTGGGTTTCCTGTAAACTTCTACTCCTAGGCCACGGTCAGGTCTGATGATGACTGCACAATCCAGGAAAGCCAGCCTGTTGTCTTGGGTGTCTTCCCTAGTGAACTTAATATTAGGATCCACTGCGTTGATGTGGTCTGTAAAGGCCTGTACTTCCTGCGTCTTTATTTTAACCCAGGTATCATCTACATACCTGAACCAGTGGGATGGTGTTGTCCCTGGGAAGGTGTTGAGTGCCTTCTTCTCCACTTCTTCCATGTATAGGTTTGCTACAATTGGTGACACTGGGGAGCCCATGGCACAGCCATGCTTCTGTCTGTAGAAGTCCCCTCTGTACATGAAATATGTGGTGTTCAGACACAGGTCCAGGAGCAGGCCTATCTGGTCTGGGTTGAGGCGGCTTCTGGAGGTGAGGGTGCTGTCTTCTCTTAATCTTCTCTTTACCATTATTAGTGCATCAGTGGTGGGTATGCTGTTAAAGAGTGATGTAACATCAAAGGATACCATGGTTTCCTCTGTATCCAGTTTGAGCTCCCTGACTTTAGAAACAAACTCTTCTGAGTTGTGTACGTGGTGATCCGTGTGTCCAACGAGTGGGGCTAGGATAGTTGCCAGGTATTTTGCGATGTTATAAGTCACTGAATTTATACTGCTGACAATCGGTCTGAGGGGGATTCCTTGCTTGTGTATCTTGGGAAGTCCGTAAAAGCAGGGGACTGTCTCTCCGGGATATAACCGGTGGTAGGTCACCCTGTCAATTGCGTTTTCATGCTCCAGGAGTTTTACGCATTCTATTACTTTCTTCTTGTAATTGCTGGTGGGGTCTCTTCTTAGTTTTTCATATGTATGCTGATCATCTAAAAGTGTGATAACCTTCTCGTGGTAGTCCACAGTATTGAGGACGACAGTGCACCTTCCTTTGTCCGCAGGCAGAATTGTGATGCTCTCATCCCTGCTGAGGGATGTCACAGCACTTCTCTCTTGGATGGTGAGGTTGGATGGTGGTGGTTGAGCACTGGACAATGCAGCAGAGACTTTTATCCTGAGTAGTTCTGCTTCTGCTGCTGGCAGATTGTTGCTGTGGATGGCTGATTCTGTCGCTGTGATGAAATCCACAACAGGAACCTGTTTGGGTGTGATGGCAAAATTTAGGCCTTTGGATAGGACCTCTCTCTCTGTCTGGGTGAGTTCCCTGTTTGAGAGGTTCTTCACCCATTTGTCCTTTACATCTCCTGTCATGGTCCCTTCATCCTTCTTCCTCCTGCCAAGCTCTTTAACTGCCTCTTTCCGGCAGAGGAGAAGATCGAACTTCTTCATTTGCCTCTCTTTGCCTTTGCAATGCTGAGCCAGTTGTGCTTTCTGGACAAATTCTATGACTGCATCCACTGCTGGTTTGGATAGGGTGGAGAGTAGTTCTTGGTGAATGTGGTATTTACTGTGTTGCAGTGTGTCTAAGGTAAAGTGGACTTGTCTGATCCTCTCATTGAGAAGTTGTTCTTGAGCTCTCTGGAGGATATTGTTGGCCCGATGGCTTCTTACTGTCGATTGTAGGCGGAGGCTTGTTGGGGTGAGACTTTGTTGTCTGCATCTCAAGTTGAAATGTAAGTGGTTCTTGTAGTCTGCTACTTTTCTTGCTGTTCTTTCATATTCTCGCACCAACTTCAGGGCATCTGCCCCAAATTGCACAGCAATACGTCTGTGAAGATTCTCAGTCATCCAGGTGCGTTTATCTGGGAGTTGAGTCATGGCTACTGGACTTCTTTTTGAGAGATAGAAACGTTTCGCTGTTCATCCAAACAGCTTCATCGGTCTGAATATAGCTAGTGCAAGAGACCTTCTTATAGTCAGCTTGACCTCTTGTCCCCTGGTCTGATTGGCTCATAAGATGAACAAAGCCTGAATAGGCTTGTTAGGGAGACATTAGTGTCCATGGCCTTAAGGTAAACAATGGCCTAAGGTGCTGAAACCCATCAAGAATGGGTCATTAGCTGTGACCTGGTGGTGAAGGCTCCTTGATTTGCCTGGGTACTGTGGAAAGTACAGCCTGATAAGTAGCAGACAGACTATGCCGGAGCCCCCCACCTCTGTTGAGGGAGGGATTTTCAATGCTAACATGAATGGCTTCCCTTACTCCTCTCTCAAACCACCTCTCTTCTTTGTCTAATATGTGGACTTGGAGGAGAGAGAGTATTTTATATCCGCAATTCTTACCTGGGTCTTTTCTTCCCCTAACTGGTATGGTTGAAATCCAATGTGATTTTCAGTTTTGTATGATCGCAGGGAAGAGGAGAGTGGGGGAGTTCTGACTTTGGCAAAGCCAGCTGGAGGCTTCTCCATCTCCTCCACAGTCCAAAGACCGATCATCTTGGCTCCTTCCAGGTTAAAGCCACATGTAGGAGAAAGAAAACTCCCTGCACAAGGAGATAGAAGGGTAGAACCATTGTAGTCATACAACAAAATGTTATTTAAGTGTACCGTCCGGGCCTGAGCCACCACCTAACCATCATGCAAAGTAAACAACAGTCGCATCAGGGCAGCTTCATGACGTTTCTCACATAGGTCCATTCAGTATCAGTTAACTCATCCATGTCTAGTCTGTCACATACTGAGTTTCCCAATTAGCACTATCTTATTGTCTCAGAATTCAGGGCCAAAACATGAGATGAAAGGTCAGAGCCTTATGCTAAATGGGGAGGGGAACTTGTTATGTTGAAGAAACAAGCCCACACAGAGGGATCAAAGTTTCCTTTTCTCATGTTCACTCACCCCAAGATTTATCTTCCATCTGGAGATCCAGAGAAGTATAACTACTCTCAGCCCACAGTTTGAGACCCGGTATTTGTGATGGCTCTCTATATTCATACATATGCAAATTGAATATAAAGAGCCATCTCAAATGATCACCCAGGGCTACAACAGTCAAAATGATTAATAGGGATTTAATCTCATGGACAGTTGAAAAACAACAGAAGGAAGCTCCATTAAACGCTGGTGAATATCCATTTGAGTGAACAGAATTACGACTGTGCACTGCCTGAATGTTTTCATCCCCATCTTACCATATTATTTAGTGTGCATGGCAGCCTCTCAAGAATCCCTTTTAAAATATATCCTTCCCCAAATTAGTCTTTCCAAGTCGTCAGTTGTTGCTCAGGAGAAAGTGGTTGTCAGCGAAAACATGGCTAAAAGTAGAAATTGCTGTGCTCCAGTGCTGATTTTATCTTGTTCTGTAGTTTCATGGACCTTCAAGATGAACCCTTTGCCTGGCTTAAGGCCCCTTCTATTGGAACTTCCCTGTCTTCTGGGTAAAATGATGCTTCCCAACTCCCTTTCAGCATGTATATATTGCTGAGAAGTCCCTGCTGGAAACTTGTATTCCACAGCTGCCGCCTTGAGGGCAAGGGAAATAGTGACTGGGTCACCCCCTTTACATGAAGCATTAGTATTTTTGACCTGTGCACAAGGCATTGGAGAAGAAATATTCACTTCTAATAAAACCCAGCCTAGCAGCTGGATCACTAGAAATTAAATTATGGCTGGAGTTCCAATTCTACTTGATTGTAGGTTTGGGTCTGGCTGGATGGTTTCTTTGTTCACTCATTGTGTCTGATTGCTGTCTCAGAAGAAATCAATAGTATGAATTCAACTGGGAACTGAAATGACATAAGTGTGAGGCCTTCTGAGTACAGGCATTTTCGTGAAAGTAAACAATTCACTTCCCACAATCCTGTAAGGAACTCAACAGCTCATAGGACATACATCATATCTCAGGGGACAGGGTGATGGTGGTAGTGGAAGATTTGGGTGAGGGGTGAGCTTTCTAAGATGTACAAAAACTTCTGCCGCCATCTTGCCCCCCCTGCCTGGTCTTGTTTTTCTGTCCGTGTTTTATTACCTGGTTTTATTGTTGTGAGCCGCCCAGAGTTCCCAGTGGGAAGATGGGCGGGATACAAGACTAATAAATAAATAAATAAATAAATAAATAAAATTCTTATCCTAAAAAACAAATGGCAACCCCAAATGACCAGGCTATAAAATGCTGCATGCAAAATGGGTATAAAAGTGAGTGTCTTGGGATGAAAACAGAAGAACTGGAGACTTTATTACATATCTCATGGGGGAAACACAAAGGCATAAATCCCCCCCCCTCTTTGTATGCTATTGGAAAATTAATTAAAAGTTGTAAAATTATTTCCCCATGGGAATAGTAATTGAAAACAAACATTAAGAACTCCCCATGGTTTCCAGTAATCTTTTTTTAAAAAAGGCAAAATGCAGACTTGTGAGCAAAGTGACAAATCTGATTGAAAAGGTGGCTGTAGTTTTGAACACCATTTTTGTTTTTGTTTTTAGGGCTTGCTGTTAATGCTGATTTAAGATTTTAAACTTCAGCTACCAGATTGTTTAATTAAAAAGCATTTTAAAATCCTACTTATATTGTTTAGGACATTCCAAGGCATGGTTTTGAGAGCTAAACTGATCATGATATTGAAGATTCATCTACAGGTTTCTATATTTTTATTTCTTTGGTTGTAAGTTGGGATGGGCATGAAATGCCAATATGGAGTTTCGTTTTGTTCTTCAATATTTTGTTTGTTTTGGTTTGGTTTTTTCTCCCCCCTCGTGCTGAACAGCTGGCCAGTGGGCTGGGTTGGTGCACTTTAAAAAAAAAATCTTCTCACACTGACCAGCTGACCCATAGGTCAGCGTGTTTTTTCTTTTCTTTTCTCACACCGATCAGCTGACCCACAGACTGGGTCAGTGTATTTTTTTATTTTTTTATTTTTTATTTTATTTTCTCGTGCTGACCAGCCAGCCCATGGGCCGTGTCAACACTTTTTTGTAACCCATGGTGGGCCAGTGGCATTTTAGAGAAGGAAACAAAATGGTTTGTTTTAATGGGGGGGAAGTCTGTTTCATTTCGTCTGTAACAAAATGCTGCTTCATCGTTTCATTACGTTTCATTTCATTTCATTATGTAACAAAATGACAAAATAGCATTTCATTTTTCTTTTTGTGCCCATCCCTAGTTGTAAGCAGTAATGGATGGCAGGAGTGCAGTGCTGACAGGAGATTGCATGTCTGTAATCTCCAAGACCATATTGGCTCTTTCCTATTACTTATTAATTCCATCACACTGGATCGCTTTATCAAATACCTAGCTTATATCATTTAATCATAAAGTGCACTTCATGCCTTAGAAACACATTTCTCTCTGCTCCTGCTGTTTATTCCCATTGCTTAGTATTTATCCTACTTGAATATAGTCTTTGTGTTAAATGGGTAAACAAAAGCTTCAGAATTCCTTATTGTCCCACAGCTCACTAAACATAATGATGTTAGTCTTAAATGTCGAACACTTTTGATTAGAACCATTATGTTAATACACTTTCATTTGTGTTACCTTTACCATTTTAATCTCATCCTTCACAAATTGGAATATTTATTATTTTCCTTACTTTTTAAAATCATCCAGTGAAGGTAATTTGCCATCTTTTTTCTATCTGGACTGTAAAGCTAATTGAACTTAATGGCTTTTGAAAAGAGTCAATAATTTCTTACTGTTATTGATATAACAGAGCTCACATAAGAGATTATCCAGTGGGGACATAAACCATTTAAATAAAGTATTCATCTGTACCATGAACTGTTTAAATGCTCCACAAACACAATTAAAGAGAGTTTTTGATATGCAGGAAACACATTAAAAACTCTGCCCTTTATCTGCGGGTAGTCAGCACTCAGCACTGTCTGCACCAGCTTCAGCTCCACTAGGTGCCTGTTTTAAATAGAACAATCAGGGATGAATGTACTTCCCATATTTGGGAGATGTCACTATCCCTTTTATCTAGCAGGGCTGACAGTGTGAACAGTCCCTGTTGAGTGCAAGAGTTTTAATGCATGACACACTTTTGCACATACAGGGTGCCTGTAGAAAGATGAAATTGTGGAATTTGCACTAATGGAAAGAACAATAGCATCATAATATCTTTCACTGGCTCATCTCAGAAAAACACCAGAGGCATGAAAGATTTTATTACTGTTAGTCATGGAGAACTGCCTTGGGCTCAGCTATTGTCTTAAAAATTCAGTCAAGATTACGGCCTAAACCTGGTTTCTTATCTCAAACAATTAGGAGGGAAGGTCAGGGAAAAGTCCTTTACAGTATCTGGAAGCTGAGTCATGGCAACTGGACTTCTTTTCTTGGGAGATTGAAAAGTTTAACTGCTCATCCAAACAGCTTCATCAGTCTGAAAAAAGCTAGTTGCGAGTCCTCCATTTTATACTTCACTTTGACCTCTTGTCACCCTGGTCTGAAATAGGCTCCTAAAATGGTCAATGGTCTGAATAGGTTTGTTTGGTGTACAATAATCTCAACAGGCCATTAGGTGAACAATGGCCTAAGGTGCTGAAACCCATACAGTAAGGGTCCTTAGTAGAGATGGGCACGACCAGAAAAAAATGACGTTTCGATTTTTTGTTTGTCGGAATGGGTCCGTTTCGTTCCGTTTCTGTTTGTCGCAATTTTTTTCTGTTCTTGGCTTGCACCCCAAATGTGTGTGTGTGCAAACAAATTGAAGTTGGGAAAATAGAAAATAAATGGTAGTATATAATATATTTTAAAATAAACCCACACCTCCCACTCCCAGTCAACCCTCCCCCTTTATCCAATATCAGAAAAATCCTCTCCCCACAAACAGCCAGAGAAGAGAACAAAGAAAAAACTCTAACTGCTTCCCTTTGCCAGACAAAGCTGCAGGGAATCAAATAAATTATTTTCTAATAAAATCAATTCCCTCCCTGCCTGCCTAACTTAAAGCCTAAAGCCTCCCAGGCCTCCCTCCTCGAATAATCTCTGTCTCGATCGCACAAGCACCACCAGCACAGCCCTCCTCCCTCCACACCCAAGACCCGACCGCGATTTCGACAAGGTGCCCTGGCTTTTTATGCCCTCCAAGACATCCAGAAGTGCCAGTCAAAACCTGGCCATGCCATTGGTGGAATTGTTCAAAAAAATTGCATGGTCCCATCCCATGCCCAGCCCAAATGGGCAGGTCTAAAAAAATAAAAAATAAAATAAAATAAAATCAATGTGATGTTTTATTGCTGTAAAAAAACCCACTGCTGCTACTATTAAAATCCAGGTATTTAAAATAAATAAATTTCACATGTTTCTGTTGTGCTTTGGTGTGTTTTTTGACCACAATTTCAAAAGAAAAATTGTGGTAGCCATTTTGGATCCCCCCACCACCACATGGCATTGGCGAGATGGCGAGGATGACCCCCCCTTCCAGCCTGGTGCAAGCAGCCCAGGACAGGAGAGGAGGGGGAAAAGGCCGGAGACCCCCCAGAAACCACCCCTCTGGTAGGTGGCAAAGCCTCAGGCAGGCATATTTTCACCTGCTTTTTCGGCCGGGAGTTGGGTATTTTTTAAAAACTTTTAAAAACTTTTTCTGTGCTTCGCATCACGCGATCGCCGCGATGCCACAAACGGAAATGAAAAACCCAACCAAATTTTTTGTTTTTGGGTTCGGGTTCAAGTTGTAACGGCTTAATTACAGTTACCGTTTCCATTACTTCCAGAAACAAAACGCCAAAAACGGAAACGAAGATTTCGCCGGTCCATGCCCATGTCTAGTCCTTAGCTATGGCCTTGATAGTAGAGTTGTGAAGTATTTTTATTTGTCTGGGGATTGCTGAAATCACTACCTGATAAGTAGCAGATAGGCTGTGCCTCAGACTCCTTTACAGTACTTGCACCAAGAAATAGATCTCTGCCAGTTCAGATTACAATAATCATGCACAACGTGAAATCCAAACGTAAATTCCTTAAGAGAGGATTCCATAAACCATTAAGAGAAAAATTTCATAGTTTGGTTGCTTGTGAGTGTTTCTGCTTACTTCCTTCTACCAAATTTGCTTTCTCTCTGGTGCCCGAGCTTAGATTGAAGTCTTCTCAAGGCAGCAACCAGTGTGTTTTGTTGGTATTCTTCTACACAGTGCCATTTATATTAATGATCTCATGGGAAGAGCAGTGACGGTAAAGGTGGTGTGGCATTAGCACGGTCAACCCACCATTTTCCTAGCATAGTCATCTTTGCTAGAAATGCAGTGAGCAGCATGCTGAGCAGAGTGCCAAGTGTAAATTGTCACTAAAACATACCACAGAGCATGTTATCTGCAGAGAATATTCTATTGAACTTTGGCTGCAGTGACATTAATATCTCAACCAGAGACAGTACTTGTGTCAACCTTAATGCAAATAAATTTTTATAAACGCAACAGGAATATTTGCAGTTTTGGAAGAGGTAGCTGTGTTAGTCTGTGCTAAGAATTCCAGGCTAAATTCAAAGAAGCAAAACAAAAGACAAAAACATGTGGCACCTTAAAAACTATCATATTTTAAAATAAGTTGTCATGGATCAACTCCACTTCTTCAGACATATGGGTACAGAATGAAATGTTGAATGAAATATCAGTTTCATACCAACTATTTATTGCCTGTATCTTCACACGTGTTCACTTTTGTTATCTGTTATGTAACAAAAAGAAAACCTCAACATTAAACACCTGAGATTGAAAAGTGCAAAGCATCAGTGAGTCTATTTGCCTTTATGCCTGCTATCCATACTGGCACTGCCTCTGCCAGTCACCGCAGTTCCAAAAAGCCAGTGGTTCCACTCGGAGACTTTTTGGCCAAGAATACATTCTATTCTGCCTTGGAAACCAAGTGGGTGAACTACAGAAATAATAATAGCTTTCCTTGGACATGTTTGGATATTGCAAAGTGGAATCACATGCCAGTAGAAGGGACGAAATGCAAGTGGAATGGATGAGCTACCTTACGTATGATATCACTTTAATACCTTAGGGCACCTTATATGGTCCAACCTATTAGCATAATGTTTGAAGTCTTTGTTACTAGCTGAGATTCCCTCCATAATATGTGAAGGTTTTCGCCACCAACTATATGTGAACTGTACTATGAAAAACTAAACATCTGAGCACCCCCCTTGGAAAGCACCTTGCTTCCCATATTTCATCTTTTACATCTTTAATGCACCACATTTGCACAATATTTTATAGTGGAGCTGGAAGTGAGGATTTGGGATGAGATATATCTTTCTGTAATTTGCTGCGAAATTGTCACTTAAGACTTCCTTCATGGATTCTGGCTGAATAGACATTTGGGAGGAACTTTCAAAATACATATGAAAATGAAGATATCATTAGTAACTTTGGCATTAGATTTCCATGTTTTGTTAAAAAAATGCAAACGGTGTATTTTGCTATTTCTAATAACAAAAACCACCAGGTACTAACACTTGGCTTTTGTTATTCATTATAGGTGGCATATCAAGGATAGGAAACTGTAGAGACATAAGAAGGATTACAGTCACTATTTCAGAATCAATATAGTAAAATCAGAAAGACGCTTCCAAATTTAATTAAATTTAAATTACTTTTTCATTAGAAGACTATTCTGTTTTAACATTTTATCGAATCTGGAATGCCCACAAGATCAATAACAACTTGTAGTGTTTTTAAGGATACTTGTAGTGTTTACAAACCAATATGCTTGAACATGGCCATTTGTAATCATCCTTTATACTAATAGCTAAGTGAAGCACAATTTTTCCAAAGTACCATGTGTAGTATTAGTTTGGCACTGAAATATTACAAAACACAGAGAAAGTACTGAGGGTTAGGTTGAGCTGCCAGCAAATCTTCTAGAGAAATGACAAATCTGAGGTGCTTAGAAAAATGTACCATTATGCAGTCTTTAAAACTAAGGTTGATGTCAGAGCTAAGGAAACCCGACCAGCTTGCTTTTCCAATTATTGAATATTATTCATTTTTATAAATTCTGTTTTTTTTTAAAAAAAATGTATTACTTTAATCAAAAAGCAAGATTTAAGGAAAGTGAAGAGGTTACAGGATATGTAGATCCAGAAGAATGACACAAAGAACCACAGAGTATTATTTGCACTCTCCAGAAGTTTAAATGTTGCTCTCAAATATATAGAAGGAAGCGGGGAGGGAAGAGGGAAAAGGTTCATTGTGGACGCCTGCACTGCTTCGTGGGTGGGTGCCTTCCTCAGTGGGCAAATAGAACTGAACCAACATGATGTTACAGAACTTGATTTCTGAGCTGTCTTCTATTTCCTGCTGGATAATATGCAGCATGAAATTCTGCTTCTTTGCATTGTTCCGGCACAGCTCATTGAGTGCATAGTCTTCCCTCCTCCTGCTGTCATGCAGGCTCTGATGTAAAAACATGCATATTAATCTTGATTTTAAGACCCAACTTTGAGACAATGCATGCAAATGCAGAGTGATTTAAATTGGTTTTTCTCTGTTTGTAAATGTAGCGTTCTATGACTGCCCAGGGGCAGTTCTAACATAAGCTCCCTGATCAAGCACATTTTTCAAAGTTTTCAGGCTAGGAGAATATTTGTAATTTACTCATGTGTGCCTAAAATATGCCCCCCCACCTCCTTGTGTCAATTCCACATCTAGAAAGAGATAAGAGGAAATAGGGTTTAAAAGATTTCTTCACATATTGCAGTGGAAATTTCACCCAGTATAGAATGGGACGGCTCAGCAGTTGCTTGGAATTTGTGCTCTCGTTCACTCTCATGATATTGAAGGGCCTGGTGCTGTTTGCACCACCGTAGACATCTCTAAGATGATTTGGACAATTAGCTTTATTAATGGCTCTATGACCAAAGCCTATGTGTCACTGCCTTTGCTGGAGAATAGGACTCTATAGTTCTCATGTCTGATCTGTGGGACTCTAGAAAGTGAACAGAATGCTGGATTAGGTCATCTTTTTATCTGAATTAGACAAATGCTGGATAGCTGAGTGACCTTGGTATCTAGATGCAAAACCAGAGGTTGAGAGTTCGATTCTCCGCTAGGCCTCTTTTACATATCATCCGTATGACTCGTTTCAACTTTGCAGTTATAAGTTTATTATTATAAATCTTCTTACATTCTTGCATTCTAAAATGAGCAATCTTCTGGAGGCACAATGGAACCTCCAATGTTCTCACTCACCCTTCCATCAAGATCGTAGATTTTAAAGGAGCAGACCCCCCCCAACCTGAAACTGTCTATTGCAGTGGTTCTCAACCTGTGGGTCCCCAGATGTTCTTGGACTGCAACTCCCAGAAATCCTGACCAGCTCAGCTAGTGATGACAACTTCTGGGAGTTGCAGTCCAGGAACATATGGGGACCCACAGGTTGAGAACCAATGGTCTATTGTTTCAACTCTTTGAAGTCTCCTACTTAGTGTACTTCACTCCTGTGCCTGTAGTGCAGGGAAACACCCAGTTGCTTGGTCACTTTGGAAGTCCATGACACTCTGAACAGCTGTCTTTGGTCCCTCTGATTCTGAGATCAGTACTGGGACAGTGATAATTAGTTTCATGTAACATTTTTCTGCAGAGCTCTTTGTACAAGCTAAAATTCCCTTCCGGGTATTTTTAGAGCTTTCATGAATTTTATGTTTTTTATTTGTCATATTTAGGATCTTGATTGCATCTGGTGGCCTGAATGATGAGATGGAAATAAGTGCACAACAGTGAGCATTGTTTTAGCCAGAGCATATAGGGAATTTTATAAATATTATTTAGCTCCAACAGCATCCTTTAGGTTTTTTTTTACGCCATCTTGCCAAGTATCCATTATTATATTTGTTCTTTGTTTTTATGTGCTTCTTTTTTGTTTTTAATCCCTTATGCTGTTAATTGCCCAGAGTTCCTTTGGGAAGAGGGCAGTATAGAAATAAATAAATAAATAAATAAATAAATAAATAAATAAATAAATAAATAAATAAATAAATAATCATGCAATTAATTGTGAGACCAGGCTCACTACCAATATGAGTCTGGCCATGCAATTAGGGTTTACCATATTGGGAGGAAATATATACACAGTCCCTCTTCCATGAGTATAGAAAGCAGCAGGACACTGTCTATTGTGTAACACATCTGACAAAATAGGCTTGATGAGCTCCACTCTCCTTTCCTGTATTGACTTGACATGGAAATGCCTGACCTCTGTTCCCACACTCTCTCCTCCGACCTTCCACTTTCCCTACCCTCATCTCATCTTATCCTACTCAAAATCACCAACAGAGAGGAATATAGTATGGCACTGTATAGTGAGTTGGGCAGAAGCAGAACACTTATTGGGGCTTTAGCCCATGCAGCCTCATATTGTCAACTGGCAACAGTTCTCCTGGGGGTCAAGCAGAAATCTTCCCTAGCAAATCTTGGAAATCCCTGGTATTCTGTGGCGGTGTCCTATCCAAGTACAAGACAGGAGCAACACTGGTTGTGGTCTAACACATGCACTGATCCTTGGACCTCTTCCTTTTATCCCCTTATCCTTCTTTTCTCCAGGTCTACAACTCTTCTGTCCTTTCCCTTTGAATTTTATTCTATTAGAGGATAAATGATGGGCTTGTTTCTCTGGCCATAAGGAGTTAAGACAGAAATTGAGAAATTTCTCTCACACCCCTTCATGTTGGAAAAAAAAAGTTTGCCTTTGGGAATTGTTCTCTCCCCCCTCCCATGATGATAATAATTATTGTTTTTCATGTACTCTCAAATCAGTTGTAACTTATGATGACCCTTCTGAAACTTCCTGCATATAAAATACGTACTTAAAAGCAGTCTGCCATACCTTATTTCTGTTGGTGCTCTGAGTCCACAAAGCTCACCCATTGTCATGTGCAACTCATCGGCCACCTATACTCCACATGATAACAACAGCAGCAACAGCAGCAACAATAGGAACAGCAATAGCACGCAGTAGCAGCAGCAGCAGCAGCAGCAGCATCAACAACAAAAACCTTTGCACTGCAGAGCTAAAAAGGATCCTATGGATGATTGAGTCCAATGTCTCTCAAAGAGGCACAAGGGGGAACTGAACTCCCATATCTAGCTCCAGCCACTGAGCTATCCAGCAGTCACCTCTCCAAACTTGCAGAGCAGAGGTTTGAACTCCCAGGTGTTGGCTGTGTAGCCAGGTATTGCAACCACGGGACCTATCTCACTTTTTGTCCCAAGGGTTATTGTACTGGCTGAAGAATTTTGAGTTTCCAGTGCCTAGCATTTCTTTGGAGTGTATATTACAAACCCTAAATGCTCATTCCAAGAACCAAAGTTATCAATGCCAATACATCAGATTATTTGGTTTCACATTGATTGCATCAAAACCTGTAAGGCCTTCCTGCAAACAGAAATGTGCAGAACTCATTGCATACTCTTCATAATGCATGCATGCTCACCAGAGATAAAGTACTGTATGTAGAATTGTGTCCTCTGAATCAATCCTGATGTCCATATGCGGGTCAGTTCTGACAACAATCCATGCGTAGAAGTTGTGGCAAAGACTATGAGCACAGTCCAAGACCAGATCCACACATAAAAAAATCATGTCTTCAGAGCATTTCATTGTGTAAATATATTTCAAGTGCCATAGGAACAAGAGTTCTCCCCATCCATAGGAGCCTCCACTATTAGTGGAGGATCAGTCATCATTAGGAAAAAAACATTAATTCGATCTTAAATCTTATTCATTGGATTTTGCATCTGACTGACAGTCTCATTCTAGCTGTGTCTACTCAGAAGTTGGACTTGTTAATTTCAGATACACTTACTTCCACATATGTTGCTTGGACTTGCTATAAAGGTGTTCATAGACCTACAATCTGTGTGTCTTGCTTCTTAATGACATCAATAGAATTTTGTTAGTGCAGAATCGGTCTGAATTGGTGGAGATCAAGAGTTAAATGCATAAATTAAATCAATTCCCTTCAAGCACACTCCATTAGAGTGTAAATGTCTCCAGAGAATCACAATGAGTTTTTTTCCCCCTCACACAGGGTCATGCCAGTATTTCTCTTGATCCGTAGAGCATTTTGAAACATTATTGGCACCCTAGTGATGTGGACAGAATACAATTTATCAGGATCACTGCTGTTCACTTTTTTCAGATACTTGGGGTGGCAGATACATTACCTTGCTTACACAATACGATTTGAAGGTCTGAAGGGAGAGATTAAGAGTGGTTCATCTTGCAATATTGTCTAGATCACTGGACAAATATATTCATTCCGATACTGCCTTCCTTCTTACACGAGGGGTAGGAACAATAGGTCTGTTCCTGAGGGAGAATATGGAGGCATTTTTCTGGATCAAACATTATGTCTAGATGCTCCAGTGACATTTTTTGTGAGGCTTCACTGGTTAACATTGTACATCTCCCAGTAACTTTCTCTCGCACATAGTTCTGGAGATGCTGTGGCAAACCATTCAGAAATTCCTGCCTATTCTGACTGACCAGAACAATTTGTAAAGAGAATTCCTCTCTGCTCATGCAATCTCTCTGACTTCCAGTAAGCTTGGGCAATTTATTGATTCCCTCATGCCCCAACTGGTCTGAGTCTAGGACCAGTGGTGTAGCTAGAGTTTGGAGCACCCAGGGACAAAGAGCCTTTTTACACGACCCCTAAGATCCACTGGTCCCTTAAATTTGGACCAGAGATCTTGGGGGTTCGTTGCTCTTCCTTCCTCCCCACGACTCCGCACTTCCTTGCTTCTGTCTGCGTGAGGGGAGGGAGGGAAAAAAAGCCTTAAAAAGGGACAAAAGAATAAAGCCTTACCTCCGGTGCCGGTGGAAGTTGCTCCGACACCCCAGTTACTTCCTGGTTCCTCTTAAAGGGGCGGGAGGCAAAAAAACAACAACAAAAAGAAGCGAGGAGAGCCCGGCAGATCCGTATAAAGGACTTGAAAAGTGCGCTGGGACGTGCTTAGGTGGGCGGGGTCTCACTTAATTTTCTGTTAGCTCCGGAGCTGGTGGGGAAACATTTTTAAGCTCCGGAGCTGGGAGCTATTTGCAGCGGAGCTTAGGGGTCGTGTATAAATGCCCAATGTCAGTTTTTGCACCCTCTCCTCCCTCCCCAACCATGTCTCACCCACCCAGCAAGGGGAGGCAAATCCTGGGGGAATAGTGGGGGAGGGGAAGAAGCGTCCCTCCTTCTCATGACCTCTTTGTGGGTCTCCTTTCCCATTAAGGCTCTCCTGTGCAAACCACACAGTGTGCAGATAGTGCCAAGCAGGCATTTTTTTTCCAAGCATCACCTCCATAGCTCACATCCCCCTCCTACTTTTCTCTGGCTATGACTTGGAGATCATTAGCCTGGCGAAAGGAGGAGAGGGAACCAAGCGATGGGATTATTTTTCCAAGCAGCACCTCCGTCACATGCTTCCCTCTCCTCCTTTCCCTGGGCTAATGTTCGCCAAGTCTTAGCGAGTTGGGGGAATGAGGAGGGGGGAGCAATTGATGGAGATGGTGCTTGGGGAAAAAAATCACCTGCTTCCCTCTCCTCCTCCTCCCCCCCCCCGACTAAGGATCACCAAGCCTTAGCGGGGCAAAAAAGAGGACTGCTGGTGAGATGGCACATGGCTTCCTCTTCCTGCTCCCCCTCCAGGTGCCCCCAGATTGCTGAGCATTCTTCTGCCCCTCTGTAGTTATGCCAGTGTCTAGGACACCTTCGAATTCTAGTGTTTTGCTTGTGTCCTTACCCCCTGAGCATTCTAGAACAAATACATTTTCTTACTTTGTGGTACAGCTGCAATGACACATCTAATTAGAGCTCTAACAAATGAGAGTCTGATAATGACAAACAAAATTAATTTTCACTCACTTCATTGCATTTCTCTAACCACTTAAATTTATTTATTGATATAAGTTACTCAAAAACCCTTTAGATTACATAGAGGTAAGAAATGCATGGAATTTAACATCATTTTATTGTGTTTTTAAAAATGTACATTACTACCTACCCTGATCTCCTGTGAAGATGTAAGATATAAATTGAGAGGATGAAGGTGATGATGATTTATAGTAGATATCCTGCTCTACAGTTTACTCCAGTCTCTACATTTGAATGGGTCATAATGGCAATGGCATGGCAGTAATTTAAGTGGCATTAACTTACTGAGGCTAGGTTGTAAAGATCACTAGTTGAAGTGACTAGGTTCTGGAGTTTCCAGGAAGTACACATACCAGTCTAAATGACATGGTTGTGCATGTATAGGCAAAGTCCCTAGATATGCCCAAGAGATCATATCTGAAAGGCAGCAAGAAAAGATGCATGAGCATATCAGGCAGCAGAAATCACAATCTAGAGCAGTGTTGGTGAATCTATGGCATGGGTGCCAAAGGTGGCACTCGGAGGCCTTTATGTGGGCACCTGACATTGCCCCTTCACAGACACCTGTGGGTTTTGAATCACAGTTTGGGCACTTGGTCTCTAAAAGGTTCACCATCAGCAATCTAGAGGGTGCCCCTGAAGATTTGATGACCAGAGGTGGATAGGACAATCTCTTTCAAAAGAGTAGCAGTATAGGGAAACACTGCAGAACTTGAGTCAGGTAAAGTTTGGTCTGTTGATGGTGTTCCATGGGTAGGGTATTGTGAGAATGGTGACCAGGGACTGACTTTTGGAGATGAATTAACTAAGTGCTCAGCCAGAGAACTTCAGCTTAATTTTTTTTTAAGACAGCTTATTGACTTGGCGCAAGGTTCTCTTGTGGTAGGGCAGAAAAGAAGATAGTGGGGTCTGGTCATTGGAAGCCACCATATTAGATCCCATGCTGAGAGCTTTGCTAGCAAGTATGGCAGTGCTTCCACAAACCAAACCAACATTAATCTATACAATTAAGGTTGTCCGTCCATCTCATCACTGTGTTCCTGTGATTCGAAGCCTGCACCTTAGGCAGTAAGACGCAGTTCACTGAAACATTTTCAAGGGCTCATTTATATGTGCGAAATATTCTTGTGGGAATTGATATAAAGCTGCATTATGCCAATTGCTTACAATGACTGCCCTTCCTCTGTGATCTTCCCTTTCCATCTGTAAGCTGTGCTTTTGATTTGTTTGAGCAACATCTTGTTAGCATCCTTCAATAGATACAACATGACCTTTTCCAAAAGAGCCTGCATTCTACCTTGCTCTTTGCTAGAGTTTGTTATCAATGCAAAAAGCTAGTGTTTGGGTTCTCCTGAATGAATAACAAAAAGAAAGGATGCAAGCACCCACTGATCATAACATTGGGTCGGGGAGAAAAGAAGACAGAGTTATCTTTGACAGTTGCTTTGCAATGTTGTTTTTCCTCTCCTGTTGTTCCTTCAGATTCCCCAGACAACAGCTTTCCAAGTTATCATTCTGAAACATCAGAATAAACTCCTGTAAACAGAAAGTTTATATAATCCATTGCCACAAAGTAGAGGGGAGTCAAGGAGACAGAATGGAATTATTTGAACCCCTAGCAAGCCACTTGGGATTATACCTTCATTCTGTGTGCCTGTCTCTGACTACAGGCAGCTTCCCTTGGAAGCTATGAATTCATGGAAGGATAAAACTGAACTGGCTTATTTCTATTCATGGCGCCGGGGGAGGGGGGGGAATAGATACTTATTGTATATATAAGGATAGTCTGCAAAACCAAAAATGCCTTATGGCATCAGAAAGGCTAATGACATATTTGGAATTGGAATAGATATCCTAGGCTGCAATCCAGTGTCGTATCTGATGAAGTGCCCTGCAGTTCACAAAAACATATGCCAAAAAAGACATTGATCCTTAAGGTGGGCCAAGATTCTTTTCTATCTAAACAACATTTAATCATTAGAGTTTCTTAATCAGTCATCCCAATCTGATCCTAAATCAAGCCTTGTAAAAAAATTCTTTTTGGAGTATAGCTCCCAGAAATTTGGGAATTGTAATCCCAAAATCCTCTGTTTTACAGTAAGCCAGAAAAGAGCAAGACTGTATAGTCTTTGGTTGGTGTCTACTCTGGTTTCTAGTTACACTTGCATATTCACTTTTTCTGTTTAATGGATATGGTGGGACAGCCAAGGTCCTCTCTCACTTTGGTGGTCACCACTTACTCCTATGTCTCTATTTCCTGCTTCACAACCACCACAGGTCTGCTCATGAAGCAAAGGAACGCCACTGGAGAAAAGTGGCTGGGTGTGTTTCCCAGGTCTTGGTAGAACTCAAGCAGAAACCTGAGGTCCCAAACCAGACAGACCTAATCAAAAGTTAGCATAATAAAAGAACACATTACTTCAAGGCTAGCACAAAATGATAAACTGAATTAGGCAACAATTGTGCCTCAAGTGATTGCTGCATTTGTATCAGCTTTAAACTTTTCCTGAACTCTTTCATAGGTGCCCTTACCTTCATAGAACACGAAAACTCCCTCAGACATGTTTCACTCATCAAAACAGTTGTCAGACTCTCTCAAGCATCCTTCCCTGGTTCACACCACATTCACACTGAATTCTCACTCTCCCCATATCTATTCTTCAAATCTATCAGAGGCTGTGATTGGCTGGCAGGAGAGACAGCACACACTGACCCCTCTGTCACAGTGATGTTTCTAGTTTGTATAATATGTCCAGATGAACCTTATAGCGAAGAGCTCAAGAGTGACTTTGACGTTTTGCCTTTGTTTGCCTGCTGGCTGAGTTGCCTCTTGATCTGTTTGCTTTGCAATCCATTTGTTAGTCTTTCCTGATGTTCCAGATGTTTCAGTAATCCCTCAAAAGGTAATGTTTGTTAACGAACTTGCACCAGCAGCGTAGAGAAGGTTTGCGATCAAAAATCTGTTTAGAACTTAGTACAATTATTCATTCCAATATGCTTCATGCAGAGATTTAGTTCTTTTACATCTAATATGCTATATTATGGACATGATTAATCCAGTCTGTAACAGAATTCAGTTAAACTTGAACATAGTATTTTACCTTTATACTTCACTGAGAATGGTTAGCAATTTTGTTGCTGAGAAATTATTAATATACTATAAATGCCAAAGTTAAACATGAATCATTCAGTCCATTTAGTGGACTATACATTGAATTATTGAGCACACAGTGAGCACTAAATAGCACAGGTTTTTTGTTTTTTTAAAAAAACCCTGTTACTTAAATTCTTTGTTCTCCTTGGTTAGATTGTCTCTGCTTGAGATGCCTTGACAAGGATATTTTAAGACTTGTAAAATTCTGCATCTCTATGCAAGAGAAAGATAGGGATAAGGCAGAATCATCAATGTGCATAGAGGGCAGAGGTTAGCTTTCTTGCTGTCCTTCCATTGCATTGCACCCATGAGCACAGGTAACTCTGAAGAGGTTCCTGCTTGCAGGTAGGCTGTACTCAGAAGCAAAAACTACCACTTTTCTGGTATTCTTGCTCATATGTAGATGCTAAATGTGATCAGCAACCCTCTGCATTTCAAGCTCCATGCAGCGCCTTGTAAGGAAAGCAGTGAGGAAGGACAACAACAGCATCAGGTTAAGGACTACTACTTTTTCTCATCAAGATCTCTGTAACTCCCAAAAATAATACACAATTTACCTCCTAAAACTTTGAGCAAACATGTACAGTGAATCCTCATATAACAAACGGTTTGTATAACATAAAATCTGTACAACATAAAAAAATCCAGAGATAGGAGAAATTTGCTTAACAGAATCACCTATGGGGTGAATCCATACAACATAAAAATTGTTGTGATTGGGCATTACTCTGTTTTCAATGCATTCCTATGGCAAATTTGTATAAAGGAAAATTTGCTTAATTTTCATTTGGAACAAATTAATTCCTTTATACAAGGTACCACTGTACACATAAAGAACAAGGACCAAAAAAAAAAAGGCTGGTTACTCAAATGGGCACACATGCCCTCTCTAGTGAACCATCACCATCACCAACCATCTACTGTGCCCAATGCTGGGCTCTATGTAACTTATTTTCTGACATATTGGCTTGGCATTTTTTTTATGGAAGAGAAGACTCTTTCATTACCCCACCCTCATTTGGCAGTAAGGCCCCAAACTCTTGCCTTGTGAACATAAGAACATATAAGAACATAAGAACAGCCTTGCTGGGACAGGCCACTGCCCATTCAGTCTAGCATTCTGTCTCACGCAGCAGCTCACTATTTGCTTCAGGGTATTCCCAAGCAGATGTCTTCACCTCCTTAAGATTCCCTGCGGATGGCATTGAGAGATATCCTGCCTATCTCTCCAACCCAGAGGTTGTCCTTAGGCATCCATAATGACAGCCATTGATACCCTTGTTCTCCATGAACTTGTCTAATCCTTTCTTAAAGCTGTCAAGGCTGACAGCTGTCACCACTTCTTCCGGCAGGGAGTTTGTTTGTTTGTTTGTTTGTTTGTTTGTTTGTTTGTTTGTTTGTTAGATTTCAATACTGTGCCATCTAGCAACAAGGACCACTCTGGACAGTTTACAAAATTAACCAGTACAAAAGACAAAATAAAATACAATATGTATGTATACAATGTAATATAGTAAGTGCAAGAAACAAAACTAAATCAAATCAAAACAATAACAAGAAAGGGTGAATAACCAGTGATAAAATAAACTAAGAGCCAGCATGAATGGCCAATGACAAAATAAACTAATAGCCAGGGAAAGCTTTTCTATATTGCTTCGGCTTAAGTTATTACTTAAAAGTGGACAGTGTAGGGGCCAAATAAATTCCAGGTGGGTGTTGATTCCTCGTTAACGATTTACAAGCCTCCTTCAGTGATGGCACCCTCAGATGGCCCACCTGGGACTTGACAGCAAGTGCTGCGACTTCAGACCCCATCCCTGATTATCACCACAAAAGAAAAAAGGAGTTGGGCAGAGAGATTGAGAGAGCATGGATATTAGTTTTTAATTATGAATGTTTGAAAAGTCACCAATTGTACTTAATCCAGTCTTTTATTAAAACTGTCTTGTCACACTGTGGATTACTTTTCCAAAATCATAATTTAGAATTGGATAAAACAATGGATCAGAACTAGATTCCCTCTCAAAATGCCTTAAAATGCCTTCAAAAATGATCTTAGAGAGTAACTGAAAACTGTAAAATGTTTGCTCTCACTCATTGTGTTCTCTTCTCAAATGTGATTGTATTGGACCTGTCTTACATTCCCAAAATTTTATTAATTAATATATATATATATATATATTTAAAATATATTACCTCACCTTTCTCCTTGGAAATGACCCAGGCAGCTTACAACTGTGAAAGATAATATTTAGCAATGGTTAACATCATATGATGAATTTGGCCAATGTGCCAAAGTTCATTAATTTGCATTAATCATAAATTAAGTTCCCTGACAAATACAAATTGATGAATTTTAGCAATTTTATTGATTGGTTCATTGCGCCATAAAATATCCCCCAAGGCACCTAGAGACACCAAATTTGGAGGGAAGCTTCCTCTGATTCCCCTCTACAATTCCTCCAAGATTGTTGAAGATTGGGACTCCCCAACAATATCATTAAAAGACAGTATTTGAAGCTAAGAACAATTAATAAAGAGGCATCTTACATTATTTAAAAGCTATATTAAAGCTAAAATGATAAGCATATATTTTTAAAGAAAATGCACTAGGAGAAATAGAAACTAGAAAAAATTAATGCATTAAGTGTAATTTTTAAGCTTCAAAGACCAAAGTTTCACATTGACCCTCTGCAGGCATGGTAGTGAGGAATGGATGAACACAATAAACTTTTTTACATGGAGTCAGGTCATTCAATACTGAGAGCCTGCCCAGAATGGCCATATTGGGTGTGGGATGGATTGGATTGAAAAAAGGTCTGTTGACGTTGGTGGGGAGTAGCAATGTGCTATATAGCATTCTCCTGTTGTCTGAACATCAACCAAATCCTTGTGTCCAAATCAGGTATCAGTTTAGCATATATATAAAACAGTACTCTTTCTGTCTCTCCATGCTATTCTGTTTTCTCCCTTCCTCCCTCCCTGCTTCCCTTCCCTCCCACTCCTCCCACTTTCTCTCTCAGACTATCCCTGGGAATCTGCAGCTGCTAGAAGCTGCTTTCTCTCAATTAAACTGTTCATGGCAAAAAGAATGCCTGACCTACCACTGGGTCATAAAGGTGTGTGCCAGCTCTTAAAGGGGGAGGGTGGATTGTTTGGAGTAGAAATACTTGTGCATAAGATCTTGCCCCAACTCATACAATCTAAACAATGTCATCAGAGATCCATACATCCTATCTGTATGGCAGTGTCGACAGGCCCAGACCATCAAATACTGGTAGGATTTCTTTCTTTCCTGGCCTAGCCGGAGATCTTCGATATTACTCAATCTCCTCCTATCCAGGCTTCATCCTTCTTAGCTTTTGAAACCATCTGAGCTTGAATGGGATCAGGTTGGTAGAAAAAAATCCCAGACAATTTCAAAATGATTATAGGAAAGTGTGTAATTCAGCACGAAGGTGGTGTATTCAGCTATCTATTCTTAAAATCCTTCATGTGACAGGGAAAGTTGCTCATGGCCTGTTGATAACACTGTTATGCCACAATAGCATAACAAGTTTTACTCCAAAAATTTACAGGGTATCAGGTTGCCCACCCCTTCTGTAAAATATATAATATAGAAGTTATATAATTTCTATGTCTTACTATCACCACATTTATTTTTTTGATTTTATTTGTATCCAAGCCAGCTCCCACATATGGATCTACATCTTCATTTATTTCATTCTTCTATGTGAGAATGAAATAAATATCCTCCCTGCTGAATAAAATGTTATTGTTTGTTTGTTTGTTTGTTTTACAAATGCTGATGATGACAAAATGAACCTCAAGTCTCTACTTGCTCATGCAGAAACAAAAAATATTGTGGTGCTTAGAAATGTTTTCAGTGATAATTCAAGAGACATACTCTTTTCAAAAAGACCAGGAAAAATTGCATGCATTCATTACATGAGCATTCATTGGTCCTCTCTTATATCTTTACTGAAGATACTTTTGAAGATGTGACAAAGAAAAGGGATCCCTGGCACAGATCTTATATGGGAGAATGCAGTCTTCCTCTGGACCTAAATCACAGTATATTTGTCCTAAACTGTTGCCTTCTTACTGATAGACTAGTCCTAATGGTACTTTAATTTCAGTAGGTACAGTACTTATTAGAGATGGGCACGACTAGGGAAAATGACGTTTTCGAGTTGTCGTGTGTCGAAGGCAGCCTGTTTCGGCTCGTTTCCGTTTTTCGCGAAAATTCGCAAAAATTAGTCGGTTCGTTTTTTTGTTTTTTCGTTGTCGTTAGTACTGGTTTGGGTGGGGGTAGCGGGCTCCTGGAGGCAGCTGCAGGAGTCAGCCAGAACCACAAGTGACGGACTGGCAGACTCTTTGCACGTGCTGCGTTTCACGTACTTGCATGTAGTGCAATGCAAGTAGATCTGGCTTAGGGTTAAGATGGGTTAGCGCAAGGGCTAGGGTTAGGCTAGTGACGGGTGAGGTTAGGGTGAGTATTGGGGTGCACCTCTGGGTGCCTCTCTGACCTACTTAGAAGGACAGTGTACTGGCGTATGGGTTAGGCTTAGGCTTAGGGTTCAGGTTCGGGCTACGATTAGTGGGCTGTTTATGCCCGATTGGCACATCCCAGAAGTCTCTGTGGTCAACCTGGCCAAGTGGCCTTGCGATTGATGGAACATTTGCATGGTCCACTCTCATGGGCGAGCCCATCATTGCGAATGCACAGGTGTAAAAAAATAAAATAAAATAAAATAAAATAAAATCAACGGAGACTTTTTTTGCAAGACAAACCCACTGCTGCAACTGTAAAAATTCAAGCATTTAAAATAGCTAATTTTTGCATGTTTCTGTGGTGCTTTGGTGGGGTTTTGGACCACGATTTAAAAATAATATTGCGGTCGGCATTTTGGATCCCCCCGCACAGCATGGCAAATGGAGACACCCTCCCAGCCTGGTTCAGTCAGCAAAACCTGGCCATGTGATTGGTGGAATGGCTCCACTCCCATGGGTGAGCCCATCTTTGCAAATGCACAGGTGTAAAAAAATAAAATGAAATGAAATAAAATAAAATCAACGGAGATGTTTTTTTGCAAGACAAACCCACTGCTGCTACTGTAAAAATTCAAGCATTTAAAATAGCTAATTTTCACATGTTTCTGTGGTGCTTTGGTGGGGTTTTGGACCACGATTTAAAAATAATATTGCGGTCGGCATTTTGGATCCCCCCGCACAGCATGGCAAATGGAGACGCCCTCCCAGCCTGGTTCAGTCAGCAAAACCTGGCCATGCGATTGGTGGAATGGCTCCAAGACTTTGCATGGTCCACTCCCATGGGCGAGCCCATCTTTGCAAATGCGCAGGTGTAAAAAAATGAAATGAAATGAAATGAAATAAAATCAACGGAGACATTTTTTTGCAAGACAAACCCACTGCTGCTACTGTAAAAATTCAAGCATTTAAAATAGCTAATTTTCACATGTTTCTGTGGTGCTTTGGTGGGGTTTTGGACCACGATTTAAAAAAAAATATTGCGGTCGGCATTTTGGATCCCCCCGCCCGCACACCGCATGGCAAAGGCAGACGAGACGATCCCCCCCCCACCTGGTACCAGCAGCGCAGCAGTAGCAGTAGCCAAGGAGAGGGGGGCGAGGAAACCCCCACCCCCCCAAAAAAAACCACCCTTCTGGCCTGGTAGGTGCCCTCAGACAGTTTTCGCCTGCTTTTAGGGCCGGGAATCGGTTTTTTTTTTTTTTACTTTTAAAAACTTTTTTTCTGTGCCGCTTGGCATTGCGCGATCGCGCGACGCAAGTAACGAGCACGACAAATCAGACCAAAATTGTTCGTTCGTCGGTTCGAGCTCGAAGTCTGGGGCAGTAATTCCCGTTACCGTTTCCGTAGAGTAACGGAACCGAGTAACGGAAACGGAAACGGGAATACCGCTAAGTCGTGCCCATCTCTAGTACTTATTCTAATGCACTCTTGTAGTGCGAAATACCTCAATTGAGAACTACTATAGAATCTACCATATTTAGCTCTTTAAAAGCTGCGCTGGGAACAATATACATTCAAAGCAGAGTCTGAGAAATATAACCAACACATTGTACTGTTATGACAAACATTAAATAGTGTGAGAGACAGCTCAGTAGGCAAAATTGAACTAAAATAATCTGCTTTTAAAATGATGTGTTGAGTTAAGCGTTGGGATTTGTCTTGCAAGCACTTTCGGGGAAAATGCCTTCCAAAATTTGTATCTTATTAAATGAGAGATTTTCTTCATTTCCCTAAGTGCCAAATATTATTACAGAGTGAAACCTCTGTTTACTCTGTTTTACTTTTCTCTCTTTTAAGAACAATGTTCTCCCTGGTGCATTAATTGTGTGACTTTCATTCACTGATGTCTAAATCTGCATTCCTGGTAATTTTCAGAACATCCTCAAGTACATATATTTAGAGGACAATCTGCTGGGAAGTTCTTCTATACACATTCCTGGAAAATCTATACAAGCCTGTAAAATTAAGAAGATATTAACCACCACCAAAACCACCTTTGAACCACAGAGCTGGAAAGAGACCCTATGGATCAAGGGAAGAAAAATCATTAGTATTTATTTTGAGCCAGCATTAAGCATTGGAACAAAATGAAATATGGATCACAGTTTAGGATGAATTTGGCCAATGTGTCAAAATTCATTAATTTGCATTAGTCATAAATAAAGTTCCCTGACAATTACAAATTGATGAACTTTTAACAATTTTTATTGATTGGTTCATTGGGGCATAAAATATCCCCCAAGGCACCTAGAAACACCAAATTTGGAAGGAAGCTTCCTCTGATTCCCTTCTACAATTCCTCCAAGTTTGTTGAAATTTGGGACTCCCCAACGCCGTTGCACTTTGTGGATGTATAATTCACATATCTGTAGCCCAGTTTGGAGGGATTGTAGAGTTGAGTTTGGAGAAGTTTCTCTACAAGATTGGTGACTCTAGGTGCCTGGCAGGCACTTTCCCCGGAGGGCTTCTTTTGGGGGACATAGCTCAGAGGTATGAATCCTAACTCTCACCAAACTTTCAGATTGCTTATTGATTGCTGACTATCGGTACCTCCAATTTTAATTGCTAGGATTTACGTCTTTGACGTACTGGGATGCACGACGAGGCACTAGGATTTTATATCTCACATCTGTTTTAAATTGTCTTATTGCAGTGTTGTAGTTTGGGTTTGTTGTATTTTGTTTTCTGTTTGTTGGCACTTAGACGCTCTCTGTTCACCGCTTAGAGTCCTACTTTGGAGATAAGCGGGATATATATATAATAATAAATAAATAAATAAATATAGAGCTATTAGAGGAGAGTCAGGAGATCATTTCCTCCAAATCTGGTGCAAATGGGTGTCTTGGGGAGTTTTACCATTTTTTAAAATGGAGATGAATTGAATTCATCAATTCATCACCGGAAATGTGTCTGTTAGTCAATCTGCTGAATTCATCAGTCCTGATGAATCACAAATAATGATGAACCATCATTTTTTTAAAAATGTGTCCTCATCTTTAGCCAGCGTTATTAATAATTAGATGGAGCCAAGGAATATACTTGATGGCATAATTGTATGTAGCATTATTTTGCCTCAGGTTTTCTACCTGTTTCCTAGACTGCTTAGGGAGGACACAAGCAGCATGGACACAGGGGGAGGAAAGGGAGTATAGAAATAGCAACAGAAAAGGTCGGTTTGGGTGGGAAAACAAGAGAGCATCAAGAGCTGAAGGGATTTTTAAAGTACAGTATATTCCAGGCTTCCCAAGGCCATTTTATGTCCCTTATAGATAATCCTTAATGCAACTTTGAAATTAATGGCCTGCAAATTCAGAATTGTATTCCATTGCCATCCCAGTAGTGCAGGACAGCATACTTGTTTTATTTAGCTACTCCTCATGCGTGCTTGTGATTTGGTGTAGGCTGAGAGATAGCTATTTTCCCAAGGCACGCATCCTGGTGGAGTAAGAATTAGAATGAGCGTTGCCCTTGTCATTACAAACTCTCAGACCTTCTAGACACGGTGGCACTGACGCTCATCTGGCTTTGATATTTGCTTTGTGTGAAGAGATTATGAAGTATATCTAACAGAGTCAGACTAGTGCCCTGTATCTGCCCCATGAGATAACTCTGAAGATTATTACCATGTGCCCTGTTATCTTTGATCCCATTAATACACTCTGTCTGGAGCAATGCAAGCAGAGCCTTTGCAGTACCATCTAAAACAGTGTATCTAACTAGTAAAAGAAGAGCAGGGCAGGGCAGTAATCTAGCTCCTATCAGGGAGAATCTTCTCTCAAGCCCTTGTTCTTGACTGACCTCCTTCCAGTCGCCTACTGAGGACATTTTATTAGGTGAAGGAAGTAAAAGACAGCATCATGTTCTGTTCTTCATTATGTAGCTGGCTAGACAGGCCCAGAAATTGTATTTCAAAGGATATTGTCCTTCCCAACACTGGAAGGCAGCAAGTTCACTTGGGAGCATAGGGCAGATTGTGTGGCACTCATAGGAATGCCCTCCTAACACTATGCCACTAGTCTTTTCCACTCAGCATCTGCTGCCACAGGTTGCTGCCTTACTCTGCCTGGTAATAGGGCCAGAGCTTGAAAAAGTCAATGTAGTGAGAGCTACACATAACTCACAATAAACGGTTTACTATGAATTATCTCCAAACTGGCACAAAACTGCTGGGAACACACATCCTGTTTTAAGAGAGGAATTGCATTCAAGCAGATTATGAAGTAAGTTGCCGGTTCTATGAGGCTTCCTGGCAAGTGACAGTACCAGGACCACCTATTTAATATGCAGCCCAATCTGCCCCTCCTTCCAGCCAGTGCCAATATAGCCAGAAAACTATCCAGCACCGGATAGCTAGCAATGTTATTCTTGCCTATTTGTGCCATTCTTGCTCCATTTTGCTGCATGTCAAGTGGGTGACATGCAGCAAAATATAGTGAGATGGCCGACAGTGGCTCACCCCTGCTATAGGGG
>JAHTLZ010000129.1:40869801-40881386 GCA_023846285.1 Phrynocephalus versicolor
GTGACCTTGAAAATATGTTGATCTCCAGGAAACACCTTGAGCCTTTCTTATTTATTCTAGCTTTTGCCTTAGGCAGTTGTATGAGTTAAAGATGGAAGTCAAAGTTCTTTTGCCTGAGTTGAAGGTGGTTATCCTGGGGTTTCTTTCAAGGACTTAAGCTTTGACATAGAAAAGGGGAGAACTACTTGTGCAAGACAAGCAAAACAGGCTAGAAGAAGTAGACCAGACATAAAATAAATAAATAGGTGAACATGAAGAGACCACATGAGAATTAGCCAACCTGTTTAGCACTAATATTTACAGGTTTAAAAAAAGGCCCTGAGAAGATTCCCCCACTCTTGATACCCAGTGTGGTCTAGTAGATAGAGACTAGGATATCTGGGTTCAAATCCCCACTCAGCCAAGGAAACTCATCTGAGATTGGGAAATGGTAAAATCACTCCTTAAATATCTCAGTTAATGTGAAAGTCCCCATTAAGGAGAAAAGATGTCAGTTCCAACCCGATAGCACAGAGCAACATAACAATTCTCCTTGGCACCATTTTGTCACATAATAGACTTGGATTTTACCATCAAAATAACATCACACACATACCCATGTATGATACAGAACTATTTAAACAGGAAAAACAAAAAGGCCTTCCTTTATGCATAGTTGTCCTATTGAAACCTGTAGCTTATTTTGTCTATTTCCGAGCCTTACACCTGAAACTAGTTATTCAGTGATGCATTCAGTCTATGAAATATCATGTCACAATGCTCAGTTTTTTATCTCCTTTCTTCTATTGAAACAAGTAGGCAAATGGTAAGAGCTTAGCTTCAATAGTGGCATTTCAGATAAAAGGAGTAAGTGAGGTTTGGCTTGAAGCCCTGAAGACCTATAGCCAGTGAAACTAAATAGTATAGGATGAGAAAGACCAATACTTTTACTAAGTCCAAGAGTTTGAGAGGGGCTTGTATCAGCACATGTATGTTACATATGTTGTATCAGCACATGTATGTTACATATGTTGCACTGTCACTGAATTTTTCCTAAAGCCTTACGGGATGGTCTTTTAGAATTTCCACTAAACAGCTGTGGTGTTGTGGTGCTCTTCACCAAGTCAGCATGTTGTAGAAATTGTTATTATTTCCATCTAAACAAGACAGGAGTTCTATTTAGGAGTCATTAAAGTTTGTGCAAGAAGTATGCAAGAAGGGGTGCACAGTAGTTGTACAGTCCTCCATTGTACTTATGGGTGAAAATTATATGGAAAACGTTCATGGACAGTGGAAGGTTCTCTATTTCCACAGTTTTCCTCCTACACAGATGGGAATGGAAGCAAGGTTAGAAGTTAGGCTAGTCTGCCTCCTATTTCTGTCTGATTAGTCAACATGCTTTATTCATGGTACTGCAGGGTTCTAGCATTTGATACCATATCTTCCAAACCATAAGACTGCATTGTTAAAACATGCAGTATGGGAGAATGCAGTTTATGATTGATTGGGCAGTTCAGCTAGTAAAGAATGTAGTATCCCTACTCCTAGTAGGATGGGTTGCACACTCAATCCTTTATTGCATGGCTTCACAGGGCTGTCCCTGGGTAGTACGTGATCTCAAGGTAAGTCTGTGAGGTCCTGGAGGTCCTGTATCAGTCAGAGTCTGAACCAGTTGGACCAATGGTGTAATCCATGATAAGGCAGCTTTCAAGCTTCCCATGGTGAACATGTTAAATCTGAGATCCATCATTGGTACTGGATTCCTTTTTTTTTTCCTGTTCAGAGCAAAAGAAATGGTCAAAATTGACATTTTCCCCTCATATTCCACAGTATGAGAGATGTGTCTTAACAGACCCCTGAGCTGAACAGAAGTGACACATGGAAGTGGAGAGGGTGCATTTGTACAGTTGGTGAAATGTCTTCCTTTATAAAGGAATCAGGAAATCCAAATCTCTTTGGATGGGTGGCATGGGACAATTTTGTTCAGCATTTTCATAATATAACATTTAAAACTAGGTAGAACATTCGGCATATGAGGACGAAACCAGGATTATCCTTGTGTTCTGTTTGTAAATTAGAGGTGGAGGTAGAGGGATATTTTACAGTGATGTTAATCAGTCAGCTAAGAACAAGGCCAGAGGTGCAATAGAAATTGAAATGGAACATAACTGAATTTTCTCAAACTTCACATTCAGAATTGATTTTAATGACCTCATATTTCTCAGCCATACAGATTAGTTGACTGGAACTTCATTTAGCACGTCCTTCTAGTACAAATTACATCTTGATTAATCTAATTCAAAAGCATGTCGTACGCAGAACTGCAGTGACATTTGCTTAGCTGAGTCTAATGCATAGTGGCCTATTAGTGGATCAAAGTTCTTCGCAGATGAGAGAAGCGATAGAGTAACTGAAAGCTGCAATGAAATAGAAACCCACATCTCTCTTTTTCTCTCCTGTCTTGGACCTTGGTAACATTCAAGCATTGAGTGATATGATCAACATCCATCTCTCCTTTTGCAATGTATAACAGGGGCCTCATAAAGCTTTGCCATTGGGACTGCTCTCTACAGCAAGAGATGGATGGAAGTCTATGGAGGACAGAGATAGCATTCTGTGAATTTCCTCCAGATTAAAGCACAAGTAGGGATGTGAAGAGTTTTCACTAATGTTTATGGCTGACACATTAGGGTGTCTAATCACCTGTCAAGGATTCTCAAGCTGTGCTAGATGCTGCTTTCAGCATGATAGTGAGATATTAAGTGGTGTTTTTCTTATTGTTCTTTGTGTAATTTGTGAAAAATGCTTCTAGCGACCTTTCCTTTTGTGAACCTAAGCACACCAACAGCAAGCACAGAAGGCAAGATCAGCTGCTCACAAAGAGACAAGCAACAAAGACACTATCCCTGCTTTTTAAATGTCCATGTTACAAGGCACTGCCTTTAGAACGTTATGCTTAGCACATTTACATCCTGCACAAAATTTAGTTCAGCCCCCAAGCTACCCAGCCATGGCAAAAATAATGGCATGCATGGATGGTTCCCCAACCACAAGTGCTTATTTTAGCAACACATGTTTGCCTTTTCGTCTTCCATGTAGTCCATGCATGTAGCCGAACAGCAACTGCAGTTGGTTGGTTTTATCTCATTGTGAATCAGGTCAGGTCATGGCATGAGACATAAAAGAAAATATGTCTAATCTTTCTGTTTGGGTGGTGAGTTATCATTCGGCTTTGAATTGCATCAGGGCTTCTAATAATCTGGAGGAATTGCCAATGTCAGCCATGAAGAGAAGCAGCCCAGGCTATATCTGAGAGCTGTAGTCACTGATGCTCATTCAGTTACACGGATGACTTCCACCTCAAGGTCTGTGCACATAAAAGCTTATTTTCCAGTGGGGGAGTAGATTGGATTTGGACTTGTTCCAGCTCACTAACTGAATGCATTTCCTTCAGCTGGGAGCAATTCCTGACCCACTCAGCCCAGCAAGTCCCTGACTAGAAGTGGCTGGAAACTGACTCTAGTGTGCAGGGAATGGGGACAATAGCTTCTACCCCTGGAGAGCAGGTGATGCTTAACAACTTATGTACATAAATATATAAGGCCATTCCCGCATCAACTACCTTGAATTTGATTTATTTTATTGCAGTGGTGGCGAACCTTCGGTACTCCAGATGTTTTGGACCACAACTCCCACAGTCTTTTTTCATTGGCAATACAAGCTTGGAATTCTGGGATCTGTGGTCCAAAACATCTGGAGTGTCAAAGGTTTGCCACCACTGCTTTATGTCTTGTGGTGCAGATGAGGGTGTTTATGATGTGCCATCCAATCAATTCAGACATAACCACCATTTTCAGTTTTTTCTAGATAGAGAATACTCTGGAGTGGTTTATAATTCACTCATTTTGGGGGGTATTATGCAGGACTATGCATCTTGCCCAATGTCACGCAGGTTGGCTCTTCTGGGATGCATGGCGGGGAATTGAACTCCCAACCTCTGGATCTGCAACCAGATATCTAACTCCTTGAGTTATCTAGCCTGGTTTAGGTATCTAGCTGTGGAGCCAAAGTGAGAGCTCAATTTCCCGCTGGGCCTCTTGGAAAATGCGCCAGCCTATGTAGCCATGGGCAAGCTGCCTAGTCCCAGGGTATCCCTAGAACAGTGATGGCGAACCTATGGCATGGGTGCCAAAGGTGGCACTCGGAGCCCTTTCTGTGGGCACTCGACATCACCCCTTCATAGCCACCTGTATACAGGTTCAATTACTGTATTGGCACTTTGCAAAAAAATTAGTGGGTTTTGAATTGCAGTTTGGGCACTCGGTCTCTAAAAGGTTCGCCATCACTGCCCTAGAAGAAGGGACTAGTACACCACCTGTGAGTACCCTATTCCTAGAAAATCATGGAAAGGTTAGTCATAAGTCAGAATTGACTTGAATGAGTGCAGTTATTCTTCCTTTATTAGATCCAACTATTAAAATTACCATTTGTTTCTCAGCTGAGTTAGCATATAAAAACATTATTTGCATTATTATAAAATTGTTTTACCAAAGCATATTCAAATTGCTTATCTTCCTGTATAGAAATCTGGGATGTAAGAAACAGCGCCACCAGTTGAAGAACACTACGCAAAGCAAAAATTGAGTTATTCCATATTAAGCCTTCTTTCCTGCATCACTACAGTGTCTGCAAGCCCCATTTTTTATTTTAGATTTTGCAATGTTAATGACTTTGACTAATTGTCAACACTACCAATTACTATGACTGATACCTTATCATTTCTTACAATGAGCAATGCTAATTAAAATTGATCGCGCTGCTGTTCTGGCACAGCAGTAAGCCCCCCTTCTGCCTTCCTTTTTTTTTGTTTGTTTGTTTAAACGTTAGCTTATTGTGCCAATTTGGTGCATTCAATAAGAAAAGCTCATTATTTTGATGTTGATTTCTAGCATGGGCTTGAAAGCCAGCTACAGATGTTACAAAAATAAAACGGCAGGGATAGAATTAATTTTTTAAAGTATCAAAGGATATACATAAAGAATTCTACAGCAGGCTCTGTAGTAATATTTTATTTTCATATGCTGGACGTAAATCTCATACCCAAAGCACCCTGGTGAATTAGGTAAATATTGTTTCACTAAAGAACAAGCTGGCTTGAAATAAGCAGAGGCTGATTTAAAAAACAGAAAATTGATCCCTGTGGAGTCCCTTAAGGTCTCATCTTAGCACACTGTCCATATAATGTTACTGCAGAAGTTGGGGGTGACTATAGGAGGAAAGGCCTGTTTGGTGATGGCACCTAGTAACCTCACCAAAGGATGATACTTACCTTGATCTTCCTTGGGAGCCAGACACGCAACTGTGTATACTACCAGGCTCCCTGCACCCCATGCTGATGTTTGTTCATTCTGCTTGTTGCTGTCATGCTGCTCTGTTAAAGTGTGGTGTTTTAATGTTTGATTGCTTTTGATTTTAATGACTGTTTTTCGGTGTTAGGCTGAGCTTCTCTTGAAAGGCAGGATGCATATTAAATTAAAGGTCAGATTAAAACTAAACGTAAATTAAAGTAACATATATTGGCTGATGTAGGATCACTCGATTCAAATCAATGGCGGACGAGCCTGTGCCTTTGATAACGATGCAAAGTAACAGAACTGGGGATGAATAGCTTCCCATGAAGAGGTGAAAAACAATATAACAGTTGAAATTCTCTGCCCTGCACAGAATACTAGAGATGCAGAAATGCTGTTTTCCTTTGGATCCGATCACAACAGGATAATGTGGTTAAGATATTTGGAGTTTCTGTCACTTAGTTGCTGCCCATTGGCAACTGATGCCAGCTGCCAGTGAATTGTGCAGACGACTGGACAGGAAACTGGATTGAGATGTAGATATTAGAGATGGGCATGCACCAAGCCACGGACCAGAAAAACTGACAAATCAGGCTGGTTTGTGGTTCAATTTGTGAACCGATTCGGGATCCCCTTCTGCCAAAGCAAAGCAAAGCTTTGAACTTTTTTCTCCTTGGCACTTTGTTTTGTTTATCGAAAGGGGGTGCCCACTTGCCCCCTTATCACTAACTCCATCACCTCTCTACCTGGTCCTGCTGCTTTTGCCGTCTCTGCCATCTTCAGAGACATCAGGTCTGGTTTCCCTCCCAGGAGCTGAACATGCTATTCTCTTCTCTGAACTAGACCTGGTGCCTCTGCACATCTGCCTGCCACCCAGCTGATAGGAAGGTACATGATCACAATCAGAGGGCTTGACTCCTGGAAGGGAAGCCAGGCCTGCTGTCTCTCAGGACTGTAGTGGTGTGGTGGTTCTGCAGCAGCAACACCTCAGCAGGACCAGGTAGATAGACAACCGGGGCAAGGGGGAGGAAGTGAGTAATAGAGGCAGAAGAGGAAGAGGAGGAGGAGGAGGCGGCAAGACCAGATAGGTCTCCCCCAGGCATGAACCAGAAAAATGAACCACAAACCGCTTCAGTTTTCCAGGGGATTTTGGTGGTTTATGGTTAGTCATGAACTACTGGTTTCCCAATTCATTTTCATATCTGATAGAGAAACAGAGAGGAGTGTGCCAAGATATCTAACTCATTACGTCTTTTCCAGTTTGTTATTTGAAAACATCTGTAGGTACGTACTTGCTCACTCAGACATTTGTATTATCACTAGTCCATATGGCATGGAATCATGGACCTTTAACATAAAATCTATTTAATTTATGTATTGGAGATCAATGGGACACCAAGTGAAAATCCAGTAGGTGGGTCAGAATATGGCACTCCCAGGTTTCCATAAAATTCCAAAATGGTTGTTTTTCTTAATGATGCTGGGTTGAAATGGCAACCAGGCAGTGCCATGGCAAAAACAGCAACCCCCAAGATTATTTCTAAACATGTGGAACATCTATTGTGAACTGCAGTGACCCCAAACCATAGGCATCCAGCATACTAAGAGGTACATACATCTTGTCAGCTTCATCAGCCGGCCATTACTGACACAGTGGCTAGTATGCTTTGGTATGTCCACAAGTGGCATTAACCCATGTCTAAGTGGAGATGATATGGGCTGCCATATCTGTATGAGGGTCACAGTCACCATGGACATAGTCCTAGAGAGAGAGAGGAGAGAGATGGCAGTCCATACTGTTTGTGTTTCTGACTCTATTATGAGCTTTTTAACAGCATTGCATGGTCCACAATCACATATTATTGGAGACACATTGTTGAATGTTTGAGGAAGTTTTAGAATATGTAGGGAGTGTACAATTCTTCACTGGTTCCTCTGTTACAGTTCCTGTCCCTCACCATTGTCTATGCTGAGATGGCTGATGGTAGTTGCAGTTGCACAATGTCAAGGTGGGCACTACACTGGTAAATCATAAGTGTGAGTTTTGTAGTCATGATGCTATGCACACAAATCAATAGCAAAGTGTATCATTTTATATTTTATATCATTTTATAAGTATATCATATTTATATTGATGGGTTTTCTTTAAGAGATGCTGTGCCCTTAAATTACAATTTAATTGTTAGTGCTGTCATTCACTCTTAGGGTGAAACCAATATGAAAAATATTTGCTCAACTAGCATGTCAATATAAAATAACTAAAATTAAAAATTAGCCAAGGGTATAATTAGAATCACTTTCCCTATGAAATCATAGGGGAAAGCTTGCTTCACACATCAGCTCAACCACCAAAGCAGGATATTTACTAAACAGATAAGCCTCACCGAATTCACACCGAATGCACTGTGCTTTTTCCATCTCCTCTTGCTGGTAACTGGCACAGCAGTAGCACTGATGGCGATACCTGTATACACTCAGGGAAGGTAGTTTTTCCTCTTGTTAGACAAGTTTTCATGAAAGATAATGGCAAAGCCACTCTCCACCCCACCAAACTATGACAGATTGCAGGGATGCAATTTCCACCAACTTATGTCCCTTTAAGACCTTAGACCCCAAGTATGTTTTCACACACTCAGGAGTATTGTTCCTGTTTGTAGTAATTGAATGCATGCATCTGTATGTCCTCTTCCAAGTAGAGAGGAACACAAACTGCAGTTTGGCCCATTTTGGCATCACACCTGCACAGGTGTTCTGTGGGTGCAGCACAGCCCCCTTCTCCCTACTCTTCTGCATATTTGTCCATTCCCAGGTGAAGTGTATTTCCCTCTCCCGCTCCTCAATGTGATGCCTACTCACCAGTTGCTGCACATCCTTCCCTACAGCATAGGATATTATTCCATGTACCTATTACTTTCAAAAGGCATCTGTGAAGAGCATGGTCATTAAGAGTGGTAGTTTCACAACATCTTGGAACCAGTAAACACAGGAGTGGTTAGCTATAGCACATACTGAAGGTCTTTTTAAAGGGTAAATAGGCTATACTTATCACAAAGAGAATGGTTTTCCTCATTTAAGACAGGGGGCTTTTGTATTTTAATGAAAGATATTTCAAACACAGAGAACTCTTAGTTCCCCAAGCTCCTTGCCCTCTGAAGATGCCAGCCACAGAGTTTGGCAAAACATCAGAAAGAAAAATTTTCATAACATGGCCAAACAGCCTGAAAAACTCTCAACTGTATTTCAAGTTTATTGATATGTAATGAAAAACAGTGTTCTGTGTGCAGAAATGCATTCATTAGATATGTAATACAATGTTCATTACATATGTAATGAAGAAGCAGTGTTCTGTGCGCACACACAGAAATGCATTCAGCCATTCCAACCACACAGCCATGGACTTGCACAAACAGTGACTCTTTGGCTTGAAAACGGAGATGGACACGACTAGCACCGATGAATCTGTTTGGATGAACAGCGAAACGTTTCTATCTCTCAAAAAAGAAGTCCAGTAGCCATGACTCAACTCCCAGATAAACGCACCTGGATGACTGAGAATCTTCACAGACACGACTAGCACGCATGCACGGGGGGAACCTTTACCTTTTTAATGAAGAAGAATACACATTCAAAATGACCTGAAAGTGACCTGTTTGCAGGGTTTTTACTTCTTTTAAACGGTATGTTATTTGGCCTGGAAATCGTCCAAAGTAGCTTTTTCTGGAACAGCCAGTACAAAGGAGAAGGGAGGAAATATCTTGCATGTGGAGGTTTTTTCTTCGTCATCCCTTCCAATGGAAACACCAAGTATGCCCTTTCCGGAACTCTGTGCACTAATGGAAGCACATTATTTTCTAATAATGGCACCATTAATGCATGTCACCCTTGAAGCTCAATACGGACCATTGCTTTTCCTGAGAAATGGAGGTGTGCATGCCATTCTGCTCTCTGAAGGCGTGTAAATGTGGTAAAGAGAGGGACTCTAAGAAGGATACTGGCACTTCCGTAACACCCTCTTTGTAACATCTATGGATTGTTGATGATCATTTAACAAGCTTCAAAATCTCTCCTTAAGATCACAGAGCAATCAGTGGGAAAGGAATCAGTGTCAGGTCTTCTGACTGAGAATATTGAACCATAGGTTGGTTGCTTTCAGTTCTGCCAAAGGTAGTAAATTTAAGTGAGCAGATCATGGGAACTCTTGGGACTATTCCCTGGCTCTTTTAGTCAAGGATTCCAGAGGCTTTCTGTCAAATAATGATGACTGAGAAATAGTACATATGAAAACTATCTGTGTGACATCCCTTTCCAGCAGAGCTGGCATGACCCTTCAGATGTTGTTAGTCTTCAGCAATCCCACTCTCTGTTACCAAACTGACAGGGATTATGGGAACTGTAGTTGAGCAACTTTTGGAGAGCTGAATGTTCCCCATCCTACAGTTTGCACAACCCCTTTCTATAAAAAAGGATATGGGATTCCCTTCCCTATGACCAATATTACTTGCAGTACTGTTGTGAAAATAGTGTTACTATTGAATGCATGTGTCCCTTTCATCACAACTGCGTAAGATGGGGCACTGACATGTCCAGTAACTTTCTGATTGCTTTACATGTGGGAATCCAAAAGGACCTTGACAGATAACAGTCCTGGGCCAAAGCTAACAGAACTGGGTTCAGCAGAGGGAAATGTAAGGTGGTGCATCTAAGTAAAAAGAATGAATTGCACAGATATAGGATGAAAAACACTTGGCTGGAAAATAGTACCTGTGAATTGAATCTGAACATGAATCAGCAGTGTGATGCAGCGGCCAAGAAAGCCAACACGATTCTTAGTTGCATCAACAGAAACATAGTGTCTAGATCAAGGGAAGTGATAGTACCACTCTATTCTGCTCTGGCCAGACCCCATCTGGAGTACTGTGTCCAGTTCTGTGCACCTCAATTTAAAAAGGATGTTGACAGTCTTGAACGGGTCCAGAGGAGGGTGACCAAGATGACTGAGGGTCTGGAAGAAATGTCTTACAAGGAACGGCTTAGGGAGCTGAGAATGTTTAGCCTTTCAAAAAGAAGGCTGAAAGGGGATATGATAGCTATGTTTAAATATTTGAAAGGATGTCACAATGAAGAGGGGACTGGTTTATTATCCATAGCTTCAGAGACTAGGGTTCGGGGCAATGGTCTCAAACTACAAGAGATTCATTTTAAACATTAGGAAGAACTTCATGAGAGTTAGAGCTGTTCGGCAGTGGAATATGCTGCCATGGAGGGTGATGGTGTCTCCTTCTTTGGAGGTTTTTAAGCAGAGGCTAGATGGCCATCTGTCGGGGATACTTTGATGGGGGTTCCTGCATGGCAAGGGGTTGGACTGCATAGCCCTTGAGGTCTCTTCCAACTCTATGATTCTATGATTCTATATCACTGTTCATTAGAGATGGGCATGAATTAAAATGAATTGCAAAAGTCACTCAAAAAATCACTGATTCATTAATTCATATACATATGAATTGATACCCACAATGAAAATGAATTGATGACTATTCAGTGCTTTTTGATACAGTATGTCAATTTGTTGGGCTATAAATTGGGCCCCAGTGACCCTAGAAAGACCAATTTTTCATGAATGCTTCCCATGACTTTTCTCTCCAATCCTCCAAATATGGGAAATAATAGATATATAGTTTCCAAGTTAGGTGCCTCAAAGATGGTCCCACAGAAAGGTTTCCCCTAGGTACTTAGAGACACCAGACTTGCAGATAACCTTCCTCTGACTCTCCTCTACAACCTCTTCAAGTTTGGTAAATATTAGGTTTCTCCTGGCGGGGGGGGCACTTTGTGAGTATATAACTCAGATGTATGAGACTCGATCTTGACCAAACCTGGGGGGATTGTAGAGGAGGGTCATCAGAGGTTTCCTTGTAAATGTACTTGTAGAGGAGAATAAAGAGACACTTCCCCGAACATTTGTTTCCTTGGAGGCCTGCAAAAATAAATTTACAGATTGATTTGTTGATTTAGCATTAAAAAACCCAATATTTGTTGACCTTGCTGAATCATGAATCAAAACAAATCACAATTTGTCTAATTTGTCCCCATCTCCGATGTTCATATTTCAGCAAGGTATACAGTAAATAGGAGAAGTCATTGCATTCAAAATGTAAAAATCATGTGCCGCCTTTGGCCAACAAACTTAGTTATGTACCAAAGTAGATTGTGTGTGTGTGTGTGTGTGTGTGTGTGTGTGTGTGTGTGTGTGTGTGT
>JAHTLZ010000129.1:40894608-40914890 GCA_023846285.1 Phrynocephalus versicolor
GTGTGTGTGTGTGTGTGTGTGTGTGTGTGTGTGTGTGTGTGTGTGTGGCCACCCAAGCCCATATTTCTCTATATATTCATGTTTCAGTAAGCTACTAAAAGTGCAAGATGCTAGACATTTCAGAAAGCTAGTAAACATTCTGCCATATTTTTTATTTGATTTATAGTCCATCTCACCCTAATTGCTTTCTCCCAAGGTGGTTGCCTAGTCATAATTGTATACAACATGGTGTGCAGTAGTATGTTGCCACTTAAATTATAGCAATAATATCTAATTATAGCAATACTGTATATATCTAACTACAATAAATAATTGTGGTGGTATTTTCATATATTCATTTAAATTAGCATATAAATTTTTAATTTAAAAATGCCCTTCTTCATTGTGAAGAATGATCTTTTTTATGTTCCTTCTTCTCAATTTCCTTCTTTGTAGCAATAGATTTGTGGCTACACTAGACCCAAGGCCCATATTGTTGTGTACAGCTGACATATATCCCACCATATATTTACATTAATTGCTTTATCTGCATAACTTTGTCATGCTTTGTGGATTCATTCTGAAAAATCCACACAAGTTGCCTGCTTTGGTTTTGTGCCTTTCTTATCTTCCTTTCATTTACCTTCCTGTGAATGATTTTTAAAAGTGTTTCTGCTGGTGCAGATTTTGCAAGAGGATCCACCCACTGCCAAACCTTGCCAATTCAGAATGCTACATTGTTAAACCTAATTTGTACTACTTTTATTGGGTGCAAACTAAAGTCCTAGAAAGAACATATCAATTTCAACGAAGCAGCCATATTTTTACTGCAGTTTGTCATTGGTTGATAAATTCTCTACTTGGAGGCAAAGCTAAAGTGTGAACTAAATCCTTATATGAGCTATTTGCTCTGGTTTTTGGTCCTGAATTGTTCCCTTTGGATACAGGGCAGAAAAAGAGAAAGTAGCACAAGGGACGATTCATTATCCCTCAAGTGCATGAGCACCTAATGCCAACAGCAATGGGATATTAGATATTTTTTTTTCTTTTGAGCCTTTATAGGAACATTTATAGCACAGTTATCCTCAGGTTGCAGTGACTGAAATAAACTGGGCTTTCATGTCTGTTATAAATGCAACGGTGAGAACTTTCTTTCGAAATACTGCCAGTTCACATGACCCATGTAGGCCAATTGGGTTCACTCATTTTCACAACAGCATGTTTTAGTACTCTTAACAATAGCTGTCTTGTTGTTTGTTTTCAACAGTATGTCTAAGAGTAGTGTTGGAATGGCAACCAAAAACTAATTCCGAACCACTGAATGATAGCTTTAAAGAGCAACTACTACCCAATCAGCTTCATGCTGTGGGGTCTTTAAAGAGCATTGGTGTGTATCGGTTATCTGCTATAGAATGTAGTTGGATTAATACACTCCTTCTTACCTCCTTTGGTGAGATGATTTGCTTCCCCAGAGATCAAAGAGGAGACTCACGTGTCTGTGTCTCCCAGTTCAGGGATGGTGACAAACCTTTTATTAGGTTTCCTGCTGTGTACTCGTGGTAGAGTCTGTCTGGCTTTCTCTCTTCTATTTGATACTAGAAGATGTAGCAGCTGGGAAGCATGGGCATTCTAAAATATTTTATGTTGCTCACAGTGTCTCATGCATAATTGCTGGAGAACAGAGATCAAAAGACGGGGAGGATATGATTGCAAATAAGGGTCACTGAGTCAAAGAAGCCACAGATGCAGTGTTGGTTTTGGCTGCATGTAGCAATGTATGGGGCAGGAATTTTATGAAGAATGGAAGAGACACACATTTAAAACCATATTCAACTGGAAACTGGAAATCTGAAACTTTCTGGAGTGTACAACACCCTGCCTGGTCAGTTTGGTCAATGTGGTCATATTGATTATATTTATTTTGTTAGATGTTTATACATGTAAATTGCAAGGTCAGGTGATGGTGATGAAGAACTCCTCTGTCACTTCTGCTGTAATAATATATCTGTTTACATTTAAATAGTGTAAAATAACTGATAAGTTAAAAACACTATGAACATAATTTGTACTGTTACTTCTTAAAAGGAGCTAGTTCTGTACCTCACTACATTGAATCTGTGGCTGGTAGTTAGAGTCATTCCATCTGCAAAATATCTCACTCAATTGCTAATCAGTGCTACTGTATGTTTTTATTTATTTAGTACTGAATATGAATACAGCCGTTCCCTGCCATTTCATGGTTCATATACTGCGGGACTGCAGTATATGAAATGTAAGGCTGCCAGAGGCCCCAGAAGTGGTTTCCAGCAATCCGGAAGTGACGTCTGGTTTGCCAGAAACCACTTCTGGGGCCTCAGTCAGGCCTGTTGGAGACCCAGAAGTGGTTTCCAGTGAACCGGATTCTGGGGCCTCTGACAAGCCCATGAAGCCAAATTGAAGCCTGTTTGGGGCAGCACCAGGCCACAGGTAAGTATAGGAGGCCCCAGATAGCCTCCCCAGTTCCAACCCGACCCAGCATCCACATATTATGGATTTTCCATTATCACAGGTCAGGTCAGATCCCTATCCCCTGCGATAGATGGGGAATTACTGTATTACTGTTTATTTAATTTATTTATCCTTGAACAGTGTTAGACTTCATGGTGTAAATAACCCCTCCACAAACACACAAACACAAAGAGTCCCCACCTCTGGAAACCAATGGGTGTTGTTGTTGTTGTTGTTGTTGTTGTTGTTGTTGTTGTTGTTGATGATGATTTGTTTTATTTCTATACAGCCCATCTTCCAGCAGGAACTACAAGAAAGGAACATTGTTTGTGGCTGTTATTGCCAATAGGAACTTTGCCCCCCACCCAGAGCCGAAATAAACACGCGAGACAACCAGGTTGGGATGAACATCGGGCCAGGTTTACTGCAACACAGATCCAAACATTACAGTATAGCACATTTCCATAAACGTCACCGGAAGAAACGTCACCAGGAAAGAGGGGGCTGGCATAGTGCGGACATAACCTGGGCCAATTTATTGCAGGTTCGGGCAAGTATTAAGCCCGCCCTGGGGGCGTATCATGAGCGATAGCGCCCCCTGGGCAGGTGATGCCAATTAAACCCCCGCCGGGCTGGAAGGTGCCATCACATGACCTGTCCCCCGCCCTGCAGTTGTGTTAAGAACCCCTCCCCCAACCGCTGCGACCTCATGGTCCTCCACGACCGGGGTTAGAGTTAACGATTAATATTAAGATTTATTCCTCACCTCCTGCTTCTGCAATTTGCACCACCTGCCAGGGCCGGTGCAAGCTTGCTATGCACCGTGCCCACCCAACAGGCTGCCTACCTCAGCCTGCAGCCCCCTCCTAAGCTCACTGATAAAGATGTCCAGCCCCTCAATGTTGAGGTGTACGCCATCCCGCCTGAACAGCGCCTGATCCTTCAGGCCAATGCCCGGGTGTCCGATTACTGCTCCGCCATTCTGCATCATGTATCAGGCCACTTCCCGATTCACGCTCCTTCTGGCCCGGTTCAAGCCCCCACATGCGCCGCCCGGTTCCCAGGTTAGCCTTGGTATGATTGTCGACCATACCAGTTTAGTGGCAGGGAAGGCGCTTTTCAGCTGTGAAAGATCCCTGATAATCTCCAAAATTAGCGACTTGCCGGTTTGATTGCCGATGTCGTTTCCCCCCGCGTGTAGCACCAATATGTCTGGTGGTCTTCCCTCAGACAGCCTGTAGGCTTCGGGGAGGACTTCCACCCACCGCATGCCCCGCCTTCCGTGCCACTCTATCAATGCTGCAGAACCCAGGCCCAGCTGGCCTCCCCAAGGTGACTTGTGTGCGTGCCTCGCGGCCCAAAATATAAAACTGTGCCCAAGGATCAATACCCTCAGCCTTCCCCCGTCTCGCCAACTACCTGTAACGAGAAATAGGCGTGTGAGACAAACCATCACAGCGTGGGTAGCGGGCGCACATATGCTCTGTAGCGTTGGGACATCCACCGGCCAATCTTTTTGATGCCTTCAGGGCTGTAGCCCAAAGCCACCGCCGTGGATGCGGCACCTATGCAGAATGAGTGGGTGGCGAACCTGTTGCCCTTCACCCCCGCCCGCTCGAGCACCTCTGCCGTGACCTTCCAGAACTGGTATCTCGTGAGCATTGCCCCCCCGTGGCAAAAGAGATACCCCTTCCCCTCATCCCTCAGCCCCAGGTACTGCCTGGTTCAGTTCACAGGGCATATGGCCTCCTGCGCACACACCCCTAGGACGACCTCCTGTCCCCTCCCTGCCTGGTCTGTTTTAAATTTCCTAATCCGGAGTTTCAGGCTGCTGGTCATGATGGTGGCATCAGTTACCTGAAGCGCCACACCTGACTTGTCCCCCTTACCTGATGCTACCAGTTCTCCCACCCTGAGTGCTCTGAAAAAGGCCACCGTTGACGCAGCCCTAAATAATGCCAACTCGTAGCTGTCCGAACATATGCCTGCCAGGTGTTCCATCATCTTAGACAAGATCTCCGGGGTTAGTGGTGACCGTGTGTCCCGTTGTGGCCCCTTCTCCCTACCGTATCCCTCCACCATTTTTCTTACCCTAAAGTCCCCGGTAGTGTCTGTGACTCCCAAAGTTTTGGAGTGATATGCGAGCCCAGCTAACCTTCCCTGCATAGACCAGGGGGCCAAGCCCCTCCTATACATAGCCACCAGGTAGTGCTGCATATGCTCGATTGGGGCCGGCCAGTCCCCACCCAGGCCCATTTGTACCCAGAAATTCTCAAAATCCCTGACTGCCGCCCCATAAGCCTTGCGCGTCCTGGACGCTAGGGCCAACCCGATAGCGCGCTGGGCCTCCCTTCGCCAATCGCTCATACCTCCTCCGGCAGCTCCACGGCTTGTGGGTGGCATCCTGGTGCCAGGTCCCTGAACCTGTTGATCTGCTGTCGGGAAAGGGCATTGGCTAAGCTGTTATCGAGGCCAGGAACATGCTTTGCAGCTATTAATATATTAAACTGCAAGGAACGGAGTACAAAGGCCCTCACCAATCTCATGACCCTCTCGGATTTGGCTGACAAGTTATTAATTACGTGCACCACAGCCATGTTGTCACACCAGCATCGTACATTCGAGTTAGCCCACTCCTCCGCCCAGAGCCATAGGGCTCCCACAATAGGGAAAAACTCCAAGAATTTAAGGTCCTTCATTATCCCCTCCTCCTGTCACCTCCTTGGCCACGTACCATGACACCACCGGCCTTTAAAATAAATGCCAAAGCCCAGGGACCCTTGTTACTGGGATTCAAAGTAACTGCTACTTGCATTTTTCCCAAAACAATAAAAATATAAAAAGGCCATCCTGCAAAAAAAAAAAAAAAACCCTCAGAAATGATGTTTTCTGAGTATAAAATCCATTATTCCTAAAGAGCACTGCAAACATATTGCAACTCTTTACAGAGAGAACATGAAACTAAATTTTCAGTTGTGATGTTATTTCAGATAAGGAATGTTGCCATGCACTTTCTACCTCCAAAAATAATGAATTAGACATGAAGTCATTTTTGTAGTGCAACCATTCCAAGATTGGTTAAGTATGATACTTCTTTATCTGTGAATGTTATAGTATATTTAGATTATTATACAAAAACAAAAACAAAACAAAACCAAAACCAAGAGCCCACTTTTGTTTGTTTATTCGCTTGCTTGCTGTTTTTTTTTGTCTGATATTCTTTTGCAGACTAACACAAAATCATAAGAATATTTAGGTGTTTCTTTCACCGTTTTGAATCAGAGTTTACATCACCATTCTGGAAAAAGCCTTCTCTCATCTTACCACCTTCTTGATAACCAAATGTATCTAAAGTATATGTTGCATAGATCAGGGATGGGGACTTGAACTGTGGAACTCACTGTGAAGTCTGATTTTAGTCCCTCCAGTGTCCCAAAATTGGACCATACTTGGTACCAAAGACCTGGACTTGGTCTCAGACCTGGCTGGAACCCAAATACTTGCTTACATTCCTGGTATAAACCAAAGCAAATTGGAACATAGCTGTTGAGAGTTTTTCAGGCTGTTTGGCCATGTTCTGGAAGTTTTCCTTCCTGATGTTTTGCCAGAATCTGTGGCCAGCATCTTCAGTCTGGCGAAACATCAGGAAGAAAAACTTCCAGAACATGGCCAAAGAAAATCTTGAAAAACTCACAACAGCTATCAGATCCTGGCCATGAAAGCCTTCGAGAATACATCAAATTGGAACACACTGAAGTTCCAGTTTGCTTTGTCCTATAAAATGTGTTGCTAAACTTTATTCAGATATCCAGAAGGTATTGGGACAGAAAAAAGCTTAATCTGAAATCACAATTTATGGCAGAGGGTTGATTAAAACACCAACAATATTCAGTTTGAAAATATGGATTTAAAAGAGAGTGCTAACGGAGAAACCAAAGCATCAAGAGGCCAATGGAACCAATTATTAATCTAATCCTCTAGGATAGCCATTCTCGGTGCAGGGCATATGGCCTCCTGGGTGGCCTGGGCATGTTTGAAGACAACCAAAGAGTGGAAACAATTATTTAGGTACCACCTTACAGCTGCAACTCATGCAACTTAATCCACATTTGGCCTGTATTACTATTATGGCTCAGCAGGCTGGAGCACTGAAAACTGTCAGCTACAAAGTCGGCAGCTCAGTGGTTCGAATCCCAGGTGCCACACGGGAGTAAGCTCCCACTGTTAACCCCAGCTCCTGCCATCCTAGCAGTTTGAAAGCATGTAAATGCAAGTAGATAAATAGGTACCGCCTTAAAAAGTGGGAAAGTAAAACAGTGTTTCTTTGCAGCCATGCCGGCCACGTGGCCATGGACTTGCACAACACTGGCTCTTTGGATTGAATACTGAGCTAAGCACTGCCCCTAGAGTTGGACATGACCAGCACACATTGCGGGGGGAACCTTTACCTTTTTATTGTGTTGGAGGGGGGCATGATAATGGCTGCTCTAGGACCAGATGTGCTGGTCAAGGTTTCTGGGAGTTGCAGCCCAGTAACACCTGGGTGACTCACTGTTGGGAACAATTGCTGTAGGAAATGTAGAAGCTGAATTCCTAGGGAAGATGTTACTTTCTGCATATAAGATTTCTCTCTCTCTCTCTCTCTCTCTCTCTCCCTGTGGAATCCCTGGAAAGGCAAATTTAAGTACTGCCCAAGCTGAAAGCTGATGGAAATGGAACAGGAAAATAGGAAGAATAGAGTTGAATGTGCCTTTTGACTGACATGGGCATTATTTTAATAAGAATTGCACTGAGCATCTCCTGGGAGGGACTGAGAAACGGAGTCAGAAGAATGGCCTGGAGTGAATAAAATTTTAGTAGTATGGATTTACAGAACTGAAATTATGCAGAATAATACCTAACATAACTTTTCCTTAGAAAAGAAGAAAAATGAATAATGAAAGCATGTCTTGCTGTTTCTACAAGGGAAAGCAGAGGGAGGGTAGTTACACTTGAGTCCTGTGAAATGTTTGGGGATATTTTTTTTCTTGTTGTTTTGGAAGGCAGAAGAAATATGCCTATCTTTCACAGTGAATCAGTGTGAACTATAATTTCTTTTAGTTACACATTTTAACTGATAAGAAGGAGCATGGTGGACAACTTTGGAGTTTTTGATTTCTTCTCTTCCTCTCTTTGTAGCTTCTCTTGCTGCCTGAAGGGGTGGAAGAGATTTCACTAGTGGTGAAGGGGCTTGTTGTGTAAGAATGCTCAAAGATGTCTGCTTGCAATAGCATGCACTTTCTCACCTGCTTATCTTGCAAATCAGCTTAGTTTGTTCAATGTTTGGCCACTGAGAAGTAAATGAAGATGACATTTTTATGTCTCATTGCTCAGGCATGAAGTGGGGAGGAACTGCTCTGAACCTCTGTAGGTGTAAATCCTTGGTTTACTCATTCTTGTATTTATTTATTTATTTATTTATTTATTTTAGAGTGGTTTTACCCCGCCTTTCTCCTTGGAATAAGGACCCTACGCGGCTTACTGAATGAGGGATAATATGCAGTCCAGTACAATTAAGACATGTTCAAGTACTGTGAACAAGGAATTGAGGGACATCTTATAACATTAATATTAGAGATGGGCACGGAATGAACAATTTTTCGTTTTCATTTTTTGGTTTTCATTTCATTACGTAATGAAACGACAAACGAAATTTGTCTCTAAAATGAAACGAAATGAACAGGAACGCGGGGATTTTTGTCGTGCATTTCGTTTCCGTTACAGCAATGAAGTGAGCTGCTTTAAATGCTAAAAAAAATTACATAAAATTGGAATAAATGGTAATGAAATGGTAACAAAATGGTAATGAAACGAAAACAATTTTTTTGCAAAAAAATTCATGAACAACAGAAACGAACTGAAACGGACCTCTAAACAACAAACGACAAATGAAACTCCATTTTTTCTATTCGTGCCCATCTCTAATTAATATACAACATTACATTAAACCTACAAGAGAACATGAGCACTTAAAGGGGAGTAAAGTTCCATGTAAAGATATGAATGATGGAAACTAACATTGAAAACATAGTGTCAATGTAAACCCATAAGTTTACAAGTAATTATAAACACAAAGTCGATGTGATCCTATAGATTCATATAAAAGACACATAGTAGGTGGACCATTATTCAGGGAAAGCTTGCCTGAAGAGCTTGGACTGTTTCAGGAAAGACAACAGAGAAGAAGCAGTCCTGCCTCTAGTGAGAGGGATTTCCAGAGTCTGGGCATAGCAGCTGAAGAGGCCCTTTCATGGGTTCCCACAAGATGTACCTGTGAGGGTGGCGGAATGGAGAGAAAGGCCTCTCCTGATGACCTTAACACCCGAGTCAGTTCATACTGTGAGATTCGATCTTTGAACCAGGCCGTATAGTGCTTTGTATGTCAATGTCAGCACTAGAGATAAGCACGAAACAAACAAAAAAATTTGTTCCATTATTCGTTATTCATTTTGTTACGTAATGAAACGAATAACAAAAATTGTGATGAAATTGGAGCAAACCGAACAGAACCATGAAAATTAGGTTCGTTACATTTCATTTTCGTTAATGGCGACACACAATGAAATGAGCTGTTTTTAAATGTTAAAAAATGTCCTGAATATCCATAAAAACCCAGTGATAATTATTTATTCTGCTTGATAATATCTTCCGGGGGGCGGGTTGTGTCCTTAAAACATGCATTTATGTCTTTTCTCAGATCGCTGTTTTTTTTTTTTTTTTCCTTTAAGGAGAGTTAAGGGACATTGACCCAAAATGGCTCCCAGATACCTAATATTGATTTCTTGAGTATTAAAACACCCTGGACATCCGTAAAAATGCAGTGATAATTATTTGAAATTATTACCGACTAGGGGGTTGCGGTCCTTAAAACATTTGTTTTTGTCTTTCTCCCATCGCGATGTATTTTTTCTTTTCCCTTTAACAATGACACAAAATGGATTCCAGCCACAAGATGAATGCAAGCCATGTGATGGGATCATGTAAATTATTGGACAATTTCAACCAATAGCATGCCCAGGTTGCAGACTGGGTAGGTGTGGCAGCCACAGAGGGCATAAAAAGCTTTGGCAGGCCCCGTCCTCCTCGCAGTCTGCGGTGGGAGTTAGGGTGGGATTGCTGTCTCTGCGACTCGTTACTTTAGGCCAGTCAGGCAGGTGTGTGTCTCTGTGTTCCTGCTGGCTGCAGCCGGGCTTTTAGGGGAGAGAAAGAAGAGATTCATCTTGCAGCCTCCCTGTGTGCGTACGTACCTCTCGGTAAGTACCCTCCCTTGCCCCGCACTGCAGTCACTCTGCGGCTGCCTTACGGCCTGGGCAACGCCCGCCGCTGCCTTTGCAGCCTCCCTGCGTACCTAGTCTATACTATGTCTCTGCCAGCATTATTTTTTTTAGTGTTTTCCCTCTGGTCTGGGGCGTTGGGGGACATCCACGTGCGGAAATGCTTTAAAAATCATGCAAAAAGTGGGTAAAAATGAAAAAAAAAACAAAATGATTTTTTTTTCAAAAAAATCACGAAAAACAAAAATGAACTGGAATGGATCCGCAACGAAAAACAAAAAATCAAAATGTCATTTTTTTCTATTTGTGCCCATCTCTAGTCATCAGCTTGAATTCTGCCCGATAGCTGATTGGCAGCCAGTGGAACTCCTTTAATAGGGGTGTAATGTGATCTCTGTACCCCGCTACAGTCAGCCACCTGGCTGCTGCATTGTAGACCCATTGAAGTTTCCTGAGACTTTTCATTGGTAGCCCCACATAGAGCACATCCTATGAAATGGGAAGCTGGTACATAGGTCAGAACCTACCTGTAGATTTTTGGATAATATGCAATAGAACAGCAATGATTATCTACTGCCATGTTTCAGTCCGTTATCCTCAATAACAGGTGGCTCCTACCGGTGGTTGTGCCCATGTCACTTGTTTGACACAGGTAGGTCATCTGAGGGTACTGACACTAAGGGAGGCCCACAAGTCAACAGCAAGGAACTGAGCCTTCTTGGTGGTGGCTCCCTAGACTCTGGAATCAACTCCCCTTGGAGATATGCCAGGTCCCCTCATTGCTGATGTTCAAGAAATAATTGTTGAAGACTTGGATATTTCAATCTGCTTTTCCAGGTTATTACCTGTTACATTGCCTTACTGATTTAGTGATCTAATCTCATCTGCCATTAGCTTCTCTTATTTACTTTTGATTTTTATGATTGATATTTTAGTTATGTTTTCATTTGTAATATTTTTTGCTTTTTATTATATCCTTTTAACTGTATATTGCAACAGTTTGTTTTATGTTGGAGTTTTAATTTTAAGAAAACGTAACTTAAACACTATGTCTGTGCCAAATCTGGTGCTGATTTGTGGTCCAGTTCCAAAGCTGTAATTTGGTGGAGGTGTGGTGGATGAGAGCCTTACTCCATTTTTAGAATTGTCTTGTAGAATGTTGATTTGTTCTACCAGTATAGTAACTTTTGTAACAATATTTTGTAACAATCAGTGGCCAATACTAGTTGTATGTGTGTGTGGGGGGGACGTGTTTTCCTGCCAGTGCAGAGGTTAATATACTTGGTAGCTGAAAGAACGGAAAGCTGTAGCAAACTGTGTATGTTCCAATTATGGAATTAATTTCAGGATTTCTTATTGGTAGATTAGAATTCTGGAGGAGTGAAAGGATAGAGTGGCCCCATGGAACAATAAAGGAGCAGAACAGACAAAATGATTCATCCCAAGTAAAATCTGATTTAAAAATTAGCCACTACGGGAAGCAGAGTTTTTGATGCTTTTCATTTCTACTGAAGAGGTAGTACTGATGGCCTAGTTATCTTTTGGGATGGTTTCAGGCCTCTCCCTGATCTATTCATGTAAACCTCAGCTATGTTAAGTGAGTTCATATTTGATCCTGTTCTGTGAAAAGCTCCCACAGAGGGTAAGAAGAAAAAAGAGTGGGAAGAAGAATGGATGTGCTATATATTTCAATCACACGTCATTCTGCCTAATTCAAAGGACCCAGAAATGTGTAAGGCTGCTGTTCCTCAGATTATTTACCCCAGAGTAGATCTTCATAACTCTGCTCCTCTCCCTGTGAGGTCAATGAGGTGATTTAAGAATAAGCTTTGGGGGTTACAGAATTGCTGTGATCGAAGTCGTAGTAGTGCTGTTTTTATTGCAAGGGAGAAAGCTCGAAGCAAGTGGCTGTTACAACTTCCTGGAACAGGGATTCTGCCTGCTGCAAATATGTCGTGCCCATATGGTTCTTTTGGAGCTGGAGGCAGGCTGTACCTTATAGACATGATTCCACCTTTAAAAGTGCACATGATGATCTCAAAAGTAGGCCAATAATGGGTTACGAGGCATTTCTGGATGTGAAATGTACCATGTTGGGTTGTAGAACTCAGGAATCAAGCCAGCAATTAGGAATGCTTTCCCTGGGCAGAAGGTTTTAAATAAGTAATCCACCCTGCATAATTCCAAGAATAATTCCAGTTTACAGCATATCAGTATTATTGGAGGGATTACAATATATGTTTATCTCCCCCCCTTCACTAATTGGACAAAATCCTATTGCAAAGTTACACTAACACAGCAATAGTTTTGTAACTGCGGTAGTAGAGGAGCGCAGGGGAAAGTGCTATCCACAAGGGATGCTCTGATCTGCCCGCATGCCAGAAAGAGCTGTTTTGTCCACCTGACTGGGGGCGGACAGGTTTGAGCAGTGGTCACATGGTCCAGAAGGGACCAGGGACATTCTGGGATAGTGGGTCACGTGGTTTGACCATGGGCTGAAGTCACTTAAGGATGTGATGCTAGGCAAACAGCCTCTTTGATTGCCAGCTGTCTACTCACCCTCCCTCCTGGTAAGAGAATGAGAGTAGATGGTCACGGAAGGCTCAGATGGGAATTTTTGGTTGCCACTCTGATGGTGGCTGCGCATTTTCACCCACCCCTTTCTCCTGTGCCCAGTGGAGGTTCATTATATATCCGGTCACAGTTAGCATTCAGTGAAAGTAGCAAAATGACGTCAGGCTAAGAGTAGTGAAATATGCCCTATCAGATCAGCAGCCCTCAACGATAATTGTGAATAGATTAGGATAGTAGATATGACTGACAAGGATGTTTAATAACATGTCAAAGTGATTGATGAGGACTGCCCGGACCGTTTAAACCTAAGTTCAAGTTCTAGTTCTAGTTCAAGCTGGGGGAGCCTCCAGGGCCCTCCCAAAAATAACTTAGTGAACACCACGTAGCCACTTGCACTTTCAGGCCCCCTTGCAGGGGAAAAGAGCAACAGTGACAGACTGAATTTAAGACAATAAATTGTAGCCCAATTTAATCCCACAAATGTGTCTTGACTCTTTATTTCCGGGATGGGTGGACAAAGAACTTTCACTGTGCAATGGTTGTAATGGGAACTGCATGGTTCATTGTGCGATTCCCTGTTGCTGAGTATGATGCCTGGCACATTTACAGGTGCATAAACTAATCCTGCACAAATAGGACCCCTAGATTACAAGAAGAAAAGGGCCATTTGGTGTTATCATTCCTAATTAGATTTCTTTAAAAGAATTTGTTAACATTTTGATTCTCTTTCTTTAGTTAGAAGAAAGACAGGAAAAAGGAAAAGGAAAAGGATGGGGTGCACAGCATAGCAGAGCTTTCAGCAGAGGGTTACACTTCCCCAACCTGTGGGAATAGTTCCCCCCCCCCAACACTTTCACCAGTATTCTGTTGCAAATGGCAGTTTGAGTAGACCCACTTAATGAATAGGATTTACATAAATATTGACGTTATGTTTCAGTGGGTCTACTGCAGGCATGTCCAAACTTCGGCCCTCCAGATGTTTTGGACTGCAACACCCACAGTCCTTTGCCATTGGAAATACAGGCTTGGAATTCTGGGAGTTGTTGTCCAAAACATCAGGAGGGCCGAAGTTTGGACATGCCTGGTCTACTGTCTAGTTGAGATTGGTATGATATCAGCCTTTGAGAGCTTGGGTCTTGCCATTAAGGAAGCAGCAGCAGCAGCAGAGGCATAAAAAGGGTTTGGAGTGCCTGGAGACAAAGTCATTTTTGCGCCCCTCTAGCCCTCCCCAACCGCATCACATCCACCCAGCGGGGGGGGGGGGGCAATGGCAGGCCTTACCTCTCCCGTGGTGGGCCCCGAGCAAGGCGAGGAAGAGGAAGAGGACACACACCTGCCTGCCTGCTTGCTTTGCTGCTCGACTAGTGGCAGGAGGGAGGGAGAGGAGGGAGGCAAGGAGCAAGAAGGAGGGGGAGGGAGGGAGCCTGCCTGGCCCACCCCAACTCCTTGACTGGTCTGGGATGGAGCAGTGGCAGCCAAGGGGGAGGGGAGGGAGAAGGCAAGCAAGTGGAGGTTTTTAAGTAGAGGCTGGATGGCCACCTGTCAGAAATATTGTGATGGGGATTCCTGCATGGCAGGGGGTTGGACTGGATGGCCCTTGAGGTTGCTTCCAACTCTATGATTCTATGATTATAGAGTGCCTGCTGGACCCACATTACAGAGCACTGGGAGGAAGGGAGTGAGGGAGTGGGAGGAGACTAGTAGCATGGACCAGGTTCTCCCCCCCCACCCCCAAGCCCTGCCAACTGCCCAGGCCAATGTGGGAGCGGGGGGGGGGAGAGAGAGGCAAGGCACTTTCTCTTCATCCTAAATTTGGGCAACACACAACCCTCCTCCCCCTCCCCGTTGGAAAGTGAGAGTGCGGCTGCTGCCCCAGGTCGTGTCTGGAGCCCCTCACCCACCTGCCTGCTGAGCCCCGGGAAGTGGGACAAATTGGGGGCTGGGCAAGGGTGCGGAGGTGGGCTGGGTGAGAGAGAGAGAGATGCTTCTCCAGGTTAGAAAGGAGGGCTGGCGTAGGCTTCGGCATGGCTGGCAGACGGGTGAGTGATCCCCGGTCCCATCCAGCATGCCCAGGCCAGCCAGCTGGCCAGCCAGTGATGGTACACCACTGCGCCTTCTTGCTGCTCCTCCTGCTCCAGCTGCTGCTGCTGCCTGGCACAGAGGCAGAGGCAGCTGCAGCGGAGGGGGTCCTGTAGCCAACCCGTAGCCAGGGGAAAGGCAGACTGCTGGTGGGAGGGTGCATGGATTCCTCCTCCTGGTCCCCCATCCAGGTGCCCCCAGATTGCTGTGTTCAGGGCAAATGCAGCCTTTCACACACAGAGAGATACGCCCTTGAGTAGCAGATGCTAATGTTATGATGTTCATCAAATATCATAACTTGATTTTTTATTAATCTCCATCTATACTTATAGTACAATCCCTTCTGAGTAATTGGACTTGTCGCATTATAATACAGCAGTTTTCAGGTGCCACAGGATATTTGTTTTGTTTTCTTTTTTGTTTTTTTTTTAAAGAAATATTTTGTTTTTACCTGAACTTTATTTGGAAGGTCTGTGGAAGCTGATGACCTCCGTAGGCACTGCAGTAGGTATGTGGGAGAGAAGTTTGCATCCAGCTCCAACACACACACACTCTCATAAAACTCAAGGTCTATTAGAATTGTTGGGTTGAATTGCTGAGCTTACTACAGTAGGGACAAGGTGACTGAATCTGCAGCATTTGATAGGGGAATCGTTTATTGTTCTATCCCACATCTTTTTATCACTCTTTAGCTTTTTTGACTGCCCACAATTCCTAAAGGGAGGAAAATCCCTGTTGGAAAAATTAAATCCCCTGGGATATAATTTAGGTATAGGAAGGTTGCCAACTGACACAGAAATTCCTGTACAGTGAAAGTCAAAACATGCACATGTTCCCCAGCCCCCATAAGTAAGTTAATTAAAAGAAGTTCCTATGAGAATCTCACTGAACTTTCTCCACCTTTTAGATTTGTTTTCAGTGTGAAATAGCATCAACAAAATTGTCACGGGAGAAATTCCCAGCATATGCAGCCAGCTTTCGCTGTTATAAAAAGCCATTTATTAGAATAAACTGCATGTTACGCCTTTCTATTGTGGAGCTGAAATGGAAGAAAGAAAGAAGCATGAGTAAGAAGGATGCAGATGGCCATGTTTCATGGCCATCTGCATGCTTCTGGTGGGTAACACACTTTTTGGCACTTATAAAGCAGCCAGTGGTTCAAGTAACAACCTGACAGAAGTAGCACATGTGTTTACAGAAGGCAGGTAGGACGCACCTGTAGAAAGCCAAGATAAAGGACTCCAAACTCTCAGACACATTGGGTGGTATTTTTATGGCATACGCAAATGACAAGAAGAATGTCAAAGGGAAAAAAGCAAGTAGAAATATGTGCATCGATTTAGAAGAGGCTTGATAGGAACAAAGCTACTTTGAACAAAGCCCTTTGTTACAGCTCTTGGCACTGACACATGTTGCCTATACCGCTTTGTCTCCAAGCAACTCAGAAAAAGAAAATTTTCTTTCTGCCAGTTCCCGCGGGGGGGGGGGGTCAATCTTTTTGATCAGGCTGCAGCCCAGAAGCATGTCAATGTGGCTTGCCACGTAAAAAAGTCAGCCCACAAATGCAGCAAATAGCTGAAGCCTTTCCATCTGCGGTGGGTGGATATTTTTGGATGGTTTAGCCAACTATTTCTGCATATTAGGACAAGTATGTTGAGTGTTGTGTAGAGAATAACATAATGCATATCCCACTAGAATGCTTTTGTGTGTGAGCTCCCTTGAAAGGAAAGATCTGCAGAAAAATCTGAGAGGCTCACTCATAAAAAGGAATCTGCATTGCTGCCCAAGTTGCATGGTATTGGAGTAGTTTTTCCTCCCTTTAGATTGTTTCATGTCTCATCCTGGTGCTGAACTGTATAGGATACTTAACATGTGCTGACCTTTTATAGAGGGTTTTTTATTTTTTGGAAAGTGCTTTTTAAATAATGAAACACATTTGGATAGACAACTAAAGATCCCCCACAGATATGGATAATTTTGCCAAAATGTGCAGAAATGGACTCATACTACAAGGAAAAAGAATCAACCAAGAAAGATATTAGTGGAGACAACTGGACTTTAAAGGGGTATAAAGCAGAGGGGGACCGTAGGAGAGAAATAATTGAAGGCCTGTGTTGGGAATGTACCTGTCAAGTTTTGGATTTGAAAATAAGGGGTCGTGGTCATAGTATCCTTGACCCCACCACCTATTGAGCATGCTTGATGCTTCAAGCATGTTCAATTGCTGTTGCCAACATGGCGGCACCCATGCCATTCAGAGGTTTTTAATATATATATATATATAATCTGGGACATTTCTGGGAAAATAATATATCTGGAAAGACTGTGGGCAATGGGGTAAAAATGGGATTTCCCAGCTAATACGGGGCACTTGATAGGTACAGTTGGGAATGTGTCTGGGGAATAAATTTTGGTTTTTTTCAAATTTACTCTGGCCCTGCACCCATCAGTCCCCATCTTCCTACCCTTGGAGAGACAGAGGCAATAAATATGTCTTTGGGCTCTCCGGGGGACATCTATGCTGACCCTCCTCTTCAGATTTGGAACTTCTCTGTAGACTCTTGAAGAGAGAGAGACCTGAACAATACAAAGGTCCCAAGCACAGCCTTCTATAATTAGTATTTCAGCCTAAGAGTGAAAATAACAAATAGTAGGGCTAATTTAGATATACCATTAATCTGTGATTGTGGGTGATACACTTGGTTTATATAGTTAGAAGAATGGCTGTGGGGGGATCAAGAGTAGACTAGAGAAATTAACTCTTATCCTCTACAGCAGTCTCCGAATAGAGATGTCACCCCATCTGTACATGCACGCGTGCACACGCACACACACACACACACACACCAAACCTGGTAATTGACCTGTGAAGGGACTTCTGTTGGTGCCAATGGAAGCATGTGTGTTGGAACGAATAGCAGATTTAGAATGAGTAGGGGACTATTTTCATTTTGATTACAGAAATAAGGGATAACTCCACACCTCCTGCCATCCATGTCCTGATCACAGACACACTGTGGCTGCTGTTTAAATTTTTAAAACTAGACACATTAATTGCAGTTTCCAAGTCACTTAACACTGTCAATGGAAACATGTTCATTTCCCCAGTTGTCTTCTGTTTTCATTATGTCCAAGAGTACATAACGGAATGGCAAGGCACTTTATCCCACAAATGTGCCAGTACAGCACACTGCTTATATTAGCACCATTAAATATTGTCATGTACTTTGTGTATTTTACTTACTACCTATTTTTCCAGTAGCACTTTCATTCTTCATGTTTCTCTGTTGCTGACATCTTTGCTCCATTTAATAGGATGACAAAGAGTATCTCTATTGTTTGAACTCATCTGACGGCTTGCCGGTGCAGGATTAAACACCAATTACTTTGATTCAAACTACAGATTTGGAGAAGGAAGGGAGGAGATGATCACTTAATAAATTTATTATGAAGGCAAATGAGCCCCACATAAATCATGCTACCTCATTAAGGAAGGCATTCAGTCATCTTAATATGCAGATGGCAGAGGTTAACTTTGCAGTCATGACACTAAGTTTGGCTTTATTTCTTCAGCAACAAAATGACAAATCATTTCTTTGGAGAGGCCTTGGAAGGCCTTCCTTGCATTACATGATATTTGTTCATATCAGTTCTGGAGGTATGAAGGCTAAGATGAATGAATGGTAAAATGAGAATATGTCTAGAAGAGCTGATAATAAAAAGTGAGCTGGAGTTTTACAATTAACACAAGCGATGAATGAGGTGCTGAAGCTACCAGTGGGGCCAGAGAAGGACAAGTGAAGACTGAAGACCATTTGGTTCTAGCATATTCTGTGGAGTATACTCTGCCTCATGTGTGCTGTTGCAATAAACATTTATCAAGCATCCATTCTATGGGTGGGTACTTTTAGTGGGCCCAAAGGTACTCTTTCTCCAGAAAAAACCTCTTTAAAAATAATAATGCTCACCAAATGAAACTGGAACTACTGATTTTTTTCTTTTGAGTTTTGGAAAAGTGGTTATTTGACAAAATTAAATGGTGCTGCCTATTGAAAAGATAAATCACCACTCCTGGAGGCAATTCACCTTACTTGACAGGGAAATAATGCCTCGAAGAGGACTGGTGCAGGCTATAAAAGCACTTGGGGGAGGGGCTCATAGGGTAAATTTCCATGACATTTGAATTCCATGAGTTAGTTTTCATTATGACCCTTAAAGCAGGAGGATAACTTCTTGTTATATAATTTTTCAGTTAGCCAACCAATCAAAGTCAAGAGTATCAGTTCATCATCTAAGAATTCAAATTCAGCTATTTCAAAACAATGGTTTGAGTAAAATGGATTGATCAAAAAGTAAAAGAACAACAAAGAACAGAATAGACCCATTGCCAGCACATGCAAAGTTGCTAGGGACAAGAGGTGGGGATTTCCCTGTGGCAGCTCCCAAGTTACAGAATGCTCCTCAGGAGATCAGGCACCTGTTACCAAGGGTTTCATCCTCAGGGTTTTGTTTTTAACTGTTTCTCACACTCTCTTCATTTCCTGGGCTTTCTATTTTACCCTTTTACTTGCTCCTTCCAAAATTTCTGGTTGAATTCCTGCCTCCTTGTCTTCCAAGTATTTTGGGTCTCTGGGATGTCATAACTCAACACAGCTTCCCCTAGGTCTATTGGGAACTCATAGTGAGAAACATCATGGGTTTCAATAATAGATGAGATAGCCCATTGACAAGGGCCTGCATGCCACTGTCTAGATCATTACATCCCCCTTTACACCCCCTCCTTTATGTAAACTTAATTATTCCTGGTATATGCATTTCAATCTTATTAGTTAAAATGGATGACTCTGAGCCATTCAACTTTAGACACTTTCACGCTTCCTCTGAAACAGGTTATATAATATATATGACCTTCAACTTGGTTATCTCTGAGTACAGCCAGATGTTTCAATGACTTCTGGTTGCCCTACTCACAATCAGATAGAAGGATCTTGTTTTGTTTATAGGATAGTGACCTTTTGATAAACACCTTCTCCTATACCATGCCAGCTTCACCCTGGGCTTGTGGCAATTTCTCCTTGTCAGTTGGCATGTGTCTTGTCTAAGAGTCTTCCACCTAAATGATGACATCTGACTCAGAGTCACTGCTCCCCCACCCCCAGCTATCCTTTTCTCTACTGAGACCATCACCCATCGGTCTTAACGCATTCAGAACCCAAGAGAAGACATTACAAATTATCTTGGCTAATTATCTCACTGTCACCTTTATGACTTGTTTGCCTGGGCCTTCTTTTTTTCAACAGCGCATGAAAGTGATCAACATGCTTATATCAAGATGTTGAAAATTGATGGAGCCCAAAATCTAACGGCCAGGCCAAACATAAATTGGGTTGCATGATTTTGATTTTTCTGATGCATAGAAATCTGGAATGAGCAATAGCTTGCTAACCTAGGGCCCAAGGGGCTGGGTGAATAAAGAACAAAGAAAAGTGGAGAGTGAGCAATCAAAAAAGGAAGAAGTCATTTCTCAGCCTTGTTTGTTGCTAGTTAAGGTATCTCTCCTTGAACCATGCCTCCTGCAAATCTGGATGGCCAGGGCAGGACAACCTTAACAAGTGGCAAACAAGGTTCTTCCCAACCAGATTTCCTCCCCCCTCTCTGCTGAATGTGATCAGATATAACCTGGGGAAACATGACTTCTCAGATAAAACTTTTCAAACATGTTTATTCACACATTTCCTGCAGTGTAGTTGCATCCTTACTTGTGGCCATTGTCCATGCTTTATACTGTTGGAATGATGATTGATGATGATGATGATGATGATGATGATGATGATGATGATGATGATGATG
>JAHTLZ010000129.1:40914900-40963715 GCA_023846285.1 Phrynocephalus versicolor
TGATGATGATGATGATGATGATGATGATGATGATGATGATGATGATGCAGAAACCCCACAAAACTGCAGCTTGCTTGGAATCCTTTGGTATCCGTCAACCTCTGGACTCAAACCATTGTAATAGATCCCCACCCTTCTTAACATAAAGTGATCTGCCTAGCAGAAGATCAGAGTTGTAATGTCCGACACATCCAGGCCCCACAGAGGCAAACCAATTTACCTCATGGCCTGCTATATCTCTTAGAATAGACAAATGCTCTCATTGTCATGGCATTCCTCCAAGCCATAATCAACACCAAGTCTGAGAAAAGTTCAGGTAGGAAGAACTGCTGACCAGTGGATTGGATGGAACACTTTAAATTTCTCCCTCTTGCCTGCTTAGCTAATCCAGAAATTGATACAATACAAATGCTACAAAAGGGAGCACTTTCATTTGGACAAGAAGCTCCGGTGTACAGATGATACTAGTTAAAGATGTCTCCTTTCTGTGTGAATAACTCCTTGATTATGGATCAGTTCCATCTTATTGGGAGCATGGTGAAGAAGGATGGAAAGTTAAGGGTATGCTAGATTGATTCATTTGATAAAAACAAGCCACATGGTCTTTAAGCTCTCTGCAGTTAATTCTGCAACAGACAACGACCAGTACAGAACAACAAAGTGTACTCTTTGTCTTAATTTAGTTATACCTATGGCGAAAACCATCCAGTCACAGCACGACAACACAAATAGCAGCTTGCCATATGTTGTGTCTAATGACTTAGGCTGCTGGGTGTGTCTGTCACTCTCCCGGCATATTGCTATGGCCAGGTGCCTGTGGCAATGCAGCTGTTGTGCCTTTATTCCTTGTTTCATTTCCCTCTTTGTTTCACTCTGCTGCTGCCAGAAAACCTGAGCGGTGGCTGCCATCATGATTTGAGAAATGCAGTACTTGGGGTAAGATGTTAGTGCTGCTGCAACCTATTATGCCCAGAAGTATTTGTATCTTATAGATGGAGCATTGCCAAGCAAAGAACAGTCTGAAGTTTGACCTCTTTGAGCTTTTGCATTAAACACGTGTTTCTCTCCATGCAATAGCTTTATTACACATTTCAGGTTAAGGAGACAGATATCATTAAGATTACTAGCTACACAATATACACAAAATGACAAATACCACCAGCAGTGGGAAGGAAGCATTCAATTTCATCATTCCATTTTCTGATACCTGTTAATTTTGGTTAAACAGCATATACCTGGTGTAAGTTGCATGTGTTCCTGGTGTATGATCAGGAGCAAAAACACCTTGCAAAAAATCAAAGCAACATGATCATCTTAAATACCTCCCGATAGTGCTTAAAGCACTTTCTGAGTGGTTTAAAATTTAATTATGCAGGCTACACGTTGTCCCCTCCCCCAACAAGCGGAGTACTCACTTTACCAACCTCAGAAGGCTAGAAGGCTGATTCAACCATGAGCCAGCTACCTGGGATTGAATCCCAGGTTGTGAGCACAGTTATCACCAATTATCCACAGCAACTTCCGTGTTTCCTTTTGCACATATATCAAGTTCCAACAAAATCTGGGTCTTTTTTTTTTTTTTGCTTAATCCTGTCATCACTGAGACCTTGCTCAAAGTAACTCCATCTAATTGGGCATGGTGAGTATCCATTAGGGCAGAGGTCCCCAACCCAGTGGACCACAGGCTGGTCTTGGTCTGCAGCCTGTTAGGAATTGAGCCATGCACCCAACAAGGTTCCCTATGAAGTGCATGCCCACGTGGATGTGCATGCATCTCTCTCCATTCACAATGGTCTTTTCCTCTCCTGTGCACTCATTGCCACCATTGTTGTTTTGGTTGTGACAGCACCAGAACCTGGGGGGGAATTGTGTGTAGACATGGGCATTTCGTTTTGGAAGGGTTCTGGTTCCAAAATGAAACATGACAGAACAGCTGCCGTTCAGTACTGGGATCCACCTTCCAGAATGAAATCAACTGGTCTCTTACCTTGTTTTGTGTCATGTAGGGCTTAACTGCAACAAGGAAGCAATCTCTGATGCATCATCTTTCACTCTGCCTGGCACTGGCCATTCAGAAGCTGTATAGGAACATGCATCATCCTGCCTTCCTGTCTGATTGGCCAGTGCCAGGGAGAGTGAAAGATGATGTGTCAGAGGCTGCTTCCTGGTTGGAATTTAGCCCCACACTAACTAAAACAAGGTAAGAGACTGGTTGATTTCATTCCAGAAGGTGGATCCTGGTAACAAACAGCAGCTGTTCTACTGTGTTTTGTTTCAGAACCGGACCCCTTCCAAAATGAAATGCCTATGTCTAATTGTGGTGCATATGCACAAGAAAAAGCTCTTCACAGCAAGAAAACTGGTTCCTGGTGCCAATAAAGTTTGGGACCACTGCATTAGGGGCATGGACTTTTCAGTTGTGGTGCAAGTGCCCATAAAAGGAAGGCCAGCCAATCCCACACTTTCTCTGGCTGCAGTCAGCAAGCTGAAAGATGGCTTTTCAAAAGAAAGCTGAATGGATGGTGAGTAGAGATGGGCATGAACCAAAGAAATTGTGATTTGTTTCATTTCACTTCGTTTTCTGGTCTGGTTTGGGTTGTTAATTACAAAATAATTTTTTTCTAAAAATTTGTTTTGGTTTGGGTTCTTTTTTTTTCTGGTCTTTTTTTTTAACCCCACAAGTGGGTTTTCATTATTATTATTATTATTATTATTATTATTATTATTATTATTATTATTATTATTATTATTATTATTATTATTAATCTGGCCAGTCCAGATTATTTTATTTTTTATTTTTATTTTATCTTTATTTTTTACTGCTGACCATGTGGCCCGCCTACCAGCTGTAGCGCAGTCCGGCCGGCTTTTTTATTTTAACTTTTGCCGGCCCACGGGCCAGTTCGGTGACCTGCAGGCCAGGTCCAATGCTCACAGGCCAGTACCGGGCCCATGCGCTAGGCAGGATTTTGGGTTTTTAAAAATTTTATTGTATTTTATTTATTTATTTTTTATTACTGACCACGTGGCCACCTACCAGCTGCAGCACGGCTGGTCGGCTCCCCCCTTTTTTCCCCTGGAGGCTCCAGGACCCTCCCTGCAGCCAGGATGGAAGACCCCAGGAGCAGCACCAGGTAGGAGACACCGCCGGCAAACAAAACAAATGGAAACAAAACAGAAATTTCCGTTTTGTTTTGTTTCATTTCTCTTAGAGGGGGCAGTTCGTTATTTGTTTTGTTGCATAATGGAATAATGAAACAAACCAAAGGTTCATTTTGTGCCCATCTCTAATGGTGGGTGTTGTGTGTTTGCACCCCATTGCATTTATTTGGCCAGTCTTGTATTGTTTTTGGTTTTTTAAAATAATTTCTGAGTTAACTTTTCTTGCCGAGTTGCTAGTTGATTGTCAGCCACCATTCGTTGCACAGCAAGAATGGCAAGATGCACATTTCTTGAAATAAAACAAAACCATGAAATAAATTATGCAAAGGCAAGCTGTTTTCAATGTGGTTCCCGAGAAGCTCAAGCACCGAAAGAAAAAAAAACCCAGATGGCCAGTGGAAAGTGACTGCTATGGCAGCTCTCTCGCTCTCTCCTACCTGCTCTTTTCTGAGGCACAAGACAAGTTGAGAGAAAAACTCTTTTCTGGTCTGTACATCTGGAATGAAAGACCACGCAAGGGCATTGGTTCAAGGTTAGAAGGCTGAAAGCTATAGAGGGGCTATTTATTCCAAAAGAGGCAGCTGTAGCCCCTGCGGGTCCTCATCAAGCATGGACCTGAGCAGGATTCTATCTGCCATGCAAATAATATCCCTCTTACCTCCAGGTCTTTGGGATGAGCCCCAGTACCCCTCTTCCATTACTTTCCCATGTTTCCTTTCCTAGCCTTCCCCATTTTCCCATGTTTCCTTTTCTTTCAAAGCTTGTTTTTAAATAAAACGATAGCACTTGCATTCAAAAGCAAGGAGTAGTGGCTTTGGAACTTCCCATTCTTAAAAGAAAATAAAAGGAGGGGAAAGCAGAAAATTTATTCTCCATCCCAGAAGCCAACACTTTTTTTGATCAGTTGATCACTTCTCGCCCAAACAAAAAGGAACCAGCAGGGCTGGGTTTATTCCAATGGGTCCTGTAGATATCTATTGATTAAAAAATATGGGTGATCATTAAGTGCTGCTGTGATGAAACCTCTGTTTTGACTTCACATATCAGTTCTTTGATTTTGCACATTCAGGTGACAGAAGTGTTTCTGCCTTCTTCTCAGATGCAGAAAGAACCTTCTTTTTCTTTGATACCAACTGAATTTGATCTCCAATAGAGATGGGCACGAAATGAAAAAAAAAATAGTTCCATTATTCATTATTCAATTCATTACATAACGAAACGAATAATGAAAATTGTGATGAAATTGGAACAAACCGAACAGAACCACGAAAATTAGGTTTGTTATATTTCGTTTTTGTTAATGGTGACGCGCAATGAAACGTTCTGAATATCCGTAAAAACCCAGCAATAAACACTAAAAACAATGATGCTGGCAGAGACATAGCATAGACTAGGTACACAGGGAGGCTGCAAAGGCAACGGCGGGCATTGCCCAGGCCGTAAGGCAGCCGCAGAGTGACTGCAGTGCGGGGCAGGGGAGGGTACTCACCGAGAGGTACGTACGCACACAGGGAGGCTACAAGATGAATCTCTTCTTTCTCTCCCCTAAAAGCCCGGCTGCAGCCAGCAGGAACACAGAGACACACACCTGCCTGGCTGGCCTAAAGTAATGAGTCACAGAGACAGCAATCCCACCCTAACTCCCACCGCAGACTGCGAGGAGGACGGGTGCTGCCAAAGCTTTTTATGCCCTCTGTGGCTGCCACACCTACCCAGTCTGCAACCTGGGCATGCTATTGGTTGAAATTGTCCAAGAATTTACATGATCCCATCACATGGCTTGCATTCATCTTGTGGCTGGAATCCATTTTGTGTCATCGTTAAATGGAAAAGAAAAAATACATTGCGATGGGAGAAAGACAAAAACAAATGTTTTAAGGACCGCAACCCCCTGGTAGGTAATAATTTCAAATAATTATCACTGCATTTTTACGGATGTCCAGGGTGTTTTAATACTCAAGAAATCAATATTAGGTATCTGGGAGCCATTTTGGGTCAATGTCCCTTAACTCTCCTTAAAGGAAAAAAAATAAAGTGATCTGAGAAAAGACATAAATGCACGTATTAAGGACCCCAACCCCCCTGGTAGGTATTATCAGGCAGAATAAATAATTATTGCTGGGTTTTTATGGATATTCAGGACTTTTTTTAACATTTAAAAACAGCTCATTTTATTGTGCATCGCGATTAACAAAAACGAAACGTAACAAACCTAATTTTCGTGGTTCTGTTCAGTTTGTCCCAATTTCATCACAATTTTTGTTATTCATTTTGTTATTTAACAAAATGAATAATGAATAATGGAATGACAATTTTTTTCCGTTTTGTGCCCTTCTCTAGTCTGGGGCGTTGTGGGACATCCGTGTGCGGAAATGCTTTAAGTCACGCAAAAATCTTTCAATTGGAATCAACTTTGGCAGCCAAGCCACAGGCGAATGTAGCACTACAGTGGCTTGGCTTCCGATTCCAATTAGAAATATTTTTTCCTAAGGGCACCCCCTTTGGAGCTTCATAACTCAGCCTCCTCAACCACAAACCTTTCCAAATTTCAGGGGCTTTCAGGAAAGAGCTTGAACTCCCCTGCCACTGATTCCTCTAGAACAGTGTCAGTAAACCTATGGCACAGGTGCCAAAGGTGGCACTTGGAGCCCTTTTTGTGGAGACCCAATATTGCCCCTTCACAGCCAGCTGTATTCATGTTAAATTGCTGTATTGGCACTTTGCAAAAAATTAGTGGGTTTTGAATTGCAGTTTGGGCACTCAGTCTCTAAAAGGTTCACCATCACTGCTCTAGGATGAATCATTTCATTCTAGAAAGGGAAATGGTTTTCAGGCCAAAACAAGACAAAACACATCTTACCATTTCATTGGGTAATGAAGTAATTTGTTATCTAAGGAAACAATGAAACAGCGTTTCGTTTTTGATTTTGTGCCCATCTCTCGAAGTGTTCTGCTCTGGACCATAAAAGAACCTCAGCCCTAAAGGAACATAATTGAGAGTCCTCTCTCAATACATGTGGCTGTGTGTGCACCGTGTTGCATGGCACATAATCATTCCAAATTCCTATAAAATCCTTGAAGATTAACAACCCAGTACCTTCCAGGTGCACAGACATGCACTTGAGTACACACAGTTAATCTGAACATTACATTTCATCACAGCATTTTGATTCCTTTGTGGCTCCAAGCAATAGATATCTAGATAACCTGTTGAAGAACAGCCCTAACAATTGCTTTGCGTTCTGGCAGGTTCTAGGATTGTCCCCTTGCTTGATGTCCCCTTGTGAAAGGCAGTGAGCACAAAAGGGTATTCTGTTGGCCATTTTAGGTGCTGAGATGGGTGGGGCCCACATTCAGGCTGGCCTCTGTTGTGTAAAATTGGCACCTTTTCCCTGGAGGCAGTGCAAATATTAAGCCATTGCCTGGTGTTTTGAATTGTGTCTACAGAAGCACAATGTCCCACATTCATAACCCTGAGTTTTAATGTTGTCTAATCCTAATTTCACTGCATATGGGGTAGTAAGGTTTTCTGGTGACATTAAATCCAAAGTCTAAGAGGGGCTGACATCATGTAAAAGCTGCATGATTAACTGGCTAAGTACAGTCAGCATTCCTTAGAGAACCACTGATAGGGTGGGGAACTCCAGTCTATTTGGATCTAATTCAACATAGCTGTTTTTTCTCTCCTGATGTGTCTTCGCAAGAGACTCTGCAGTCCTGGGTTGCTTCCAAGTTCATCAGCTCCCGCTGCTTCTCCTTTCCTTGAAGTCTTCCTGATCCTCCACTTGTGACATCATGATTACTTGAGAAAGAGAGATAATTGTGATTTCACAAACTGCACATTGTGACCTTCAAGTGAAGGAGACACAGCAGGAAAAGAGCGATTCCCAAGCAACAAAGATGCTATTTTATAGAAAATGTCCTAGTCAGTTTAAAGAGAAAGAGAGAGAGAGAGAAAGAAAATGCATCCAGCTAGAAGTGCATCAGCAGAATGATCTTGAAATGGAAAACCCCTTTTGAGAGTTTCATGATGTTCGCAGACTGATGTCCTCATTAAGCAATTTTTTTTTACAGTACTGTAGTAGGAAAAAGAATAAGAATGAGAATAAGAATACAGCAATGGCAATAGCAGTGTTGCAGTATGGATGAAAGAGCAGTTTGATGCTGTTAATTTTGATTTAGATCTGAAAGCTCTTTTTGTACCACCAGCAAAGAGAATAATACATAGCATTATTTGATCACTTTTTCTGCAGTTAACATGTGATAAAAAGTTCCTAAGTCAAGGTTATCCTAGTAACAGAAACCCTGAATATTAGACCCTGTAATTAAACAAAAACCTACTAACAAGAAAGAAGTTTCAGAAAAATTCTAGTAAAGACTAACAACTAGATTTTTTTAGACCCATAACTTTGTCTGGGCAACTTAATGATGACTGATGTCTAGTATCACAGAGACCTACAGGTCAGGAAGCCATACTAAATGGCACCTCATTTTTTAAGCAGAGCTGTTTCCTGGGCAGTAAAAGAAGTCTCTTTGCCATGTGATTTTCATCACCTCCATATCTCACTTTTAGTAATCTTTGTTTTGCAATTGGTTACTGGAAGGTAACTTTGCTGTCCTGGTTGAGCCAATCAAAGAAACCTTACAGAAGAGAGGAACCCTCTTAATCCTATTTCCCTTCCAGCCCTATCTGACACTGTGCAGCTTTGCTGACTCAAGAAATAGTGCAGAGATCAGGTGGTATCTTCTGATTCTGCTTGCTGTGGCCCTTTCTGGGGGTACCATTGCCAAGAATTGCTAGGATCTGCTTTGACCTTAAAGCAAACTCAAAAGTACCTGCTTTGACATGACAATAGAATGAAGCTGCAGCCTGGGTTTGATCTCATGACCTGCTACCACCTGCTGCCTCTTTGTACCCCCCTCTGGTCTGATAGGTCCCCCACCAGTGCTTGCCCTTGTGATGCAGACATTCTAGCCTGAGAGAGCATCTTTTTTTAAATTGCTTTTCTCCCTCCATCTCCCACAATCGCCAAGTTCATAGGGTGAGCAGAGAATGTAATAGGTTCCCACTTATACCAAGTGTATTGAGTTGTATCATGGCAAAGATTTGTAACCCAGGGAGCTTTTCTTCTCTGACCTTATCAGTAAAATGTTGCTGGATCTTGTTTCCACATGTTGTGGGTTCTTCTCCCCCGTCCTTTTCCAAAGGGAAAGGCAGGGTAAAAAGACTCTACAACAATAAATAAATAAATAAATAAATAAATAAATAAATAAATAAATAAATAAATAAATAAATAGTATGAGGAAACTGTAGTTTCAAAATCCAGTTTTTCTCAGAAGTAAACAGTCATGGGTGAGTTGCAGCGTCTCAGAAAAGAAAAAGAAAAAGTTGGGGTTGCCATATCCAGCCAGGTCTATTTGTTTATCTTAAATTTATGAAGGCCAAACGTACATAGAATGGATGTTCACAAAATGGTCTTGGGTTGTGCCAAAGGATTTAATAGTTCCTCGGACTTTGGCCAGCCTTGTGATTTCTGCACATACCGGACAAATGATGCGTGCCACATATACAAGATGTAAACACGGCCTTCCACATTATATACCACCTGGATAGCTTTATCTATTTCTGTCCAAGCAGTCCAGAGGACCTTGCCAACACAGATCTGTTGTCATAGAGATGCATCTGCAGTGGTGTGATGTTCAAACTGCTGAACAGGCATTCTGTGGCGTTAGAAGTGATAGATACTCTTTCATTTGACTTGGCTTTGGCAAATGAACGTTCACTACGCTAGTTCTTCTTCAAAACCAGGTTTTCTGGTTGAGAGATTGTGCAGTCCTTTTACATGTGAAAAATGTAATAGTTCCAAAATGAGGATGAATGCTGGATTGAGGCTTCACAGGAAACCAGTGCAGGATTCCACATATTACTTGATTGCAATTCCCAGCTTCCTTACCAGTGACCGTATTGTTTGCAGTTGATGACAATTATGTGCTAATTATATCTGGAAGGCTGCAATTTGACTACCTTTGAGATAAATTGTTGACTGGTTTTCTGAAAAATTATCATGGCTTCCTCATCTAAAGTTAGGAGTAACACAGTTATTTTAAAATGCCGGATTTATGGAAACAGGACTCCAAATTAGTCTGGGATATGTCATCACTTTATTAAAGAAATCCACCAAATGTTGCAATATAACATAAGAAATTATTCAGTGCACTGTGTTCCATCCTTCTGATTGAAGTTCTCATGGCATAAACACAACACAAGATAGTTTCCACCCAAAGAATTATTACCATGGTTGGCTCTGAAAATATCCATCATTCAGATTAGAAGTATCTTGTTTCATGCTTAGGAAAATAAACTGGTACATCATACACTAGGATGAAATCAATCCGATTATTGTTCCACAAGACTTTCAGTATGGTGTAATGGAGAGATTGATAGACTGTTACTACGGAAATGGAAGTTCAGGTTTTCCTTCAGTTGGGGGGTGGGGCCAGGAAAACACATATCCAGCATTGGATAGCACTTGAAGACACATATCAAAATTGTTCCATAACATTTTGTTAAAATTCAATATGAAATTAGAGCAATAAGACAAATCATTTATTTATTTGTTTGTTTGTTTGTTTGTTTGTTAATCTTATACCCCGCCCATCTTCCCAGAAGGGAACTCTGGGTGGCTTACAATAAAAAACAGGTAAAACAAGCAGGCACGAAACAAAAGAGAAGAGAACAAGATGGCGGGCCTAACCCAAGCAGAATAACGCGGGCAAAGATAAAAAAATACCTAAATAGAAATAGAAAGGTTGCCAAACACCTCCCTGAAGAGATGAGTCTTCAGGTCCTTTTTGAAAGCGGGCAGGGAGTCTGCTAGGCACAGCTCACTGGGTAGATGGTTCCATAGCATGGGGCCCACCACAGAGAAGGTGTGGTCACGCATACGCGATTTCCGCACCTCTCTGGGTGTGGCCACCCTCAGTGAGCGCGCCTGCACCAATCTGGTGAGTCTGGTCCCAGCCTAATATAAACTAGTGGCTAAGAACTTAGTCTTTTAAAAAAAGAACAAGCTAGTTTGAATTTCCTTCCATGAATCCTTTAGGTCATGCTGCTAGTAACAAGGCCAAGGTGCAATCTTGGCTGACCTATGGGGCTCCTGACTCTGATGAGACACGTATTGTTGCTTGCTAATATTCTGTACTTTTCTTCAGTACCAGTCCCAGGGCCTACTTCTCAATCTGCTTTCATGGTACTACGCATGGTACTACCACCTGTCAACACTGTACAATTTCCCTTGCGTGTCCATGGAGTGAAGAGCAGAAGAAATGCATTGCGAAGAACTTGCATTGGATTTAAAACAGGAAATTGCCCTTGAAAATTGAGCAATAAGTATGTTTTCAGCAACCTCCTCTCCTCACCCAAATGAAATCATAGAGGAGAAATCCACTTCCCATGCACTGAACAGGATGTTTTAATTCCATTCGTCCTTCATGGAAGTGGCATACATAGAGCTTTGTAGAGATTCTACAGATACACCTGTAATATCTCCTGAGAAAAAGCAAATCTAATATTACAACTGAAATTGGTGGGTAGAACTCAAAGCAAAATTAATTTGTGCTCCTTGAACTGAGCCAGAACTGATCTTCTCTATTGAATTGACTATTTCTTGCAATATTTCTAATATCACTTTCTCCCAGGGCTGTGTTTAAATGAAAACCCCTTAAGATTTCTTCTGTTTGTTCCTACTGAGTTTTTCATGCCTAATGAACTGTCAATTACTTATGGAGACTAGGGTGTCAAAGACTGGGTGCCCCGTTTTAGCATATTATGAAAGAAATCACTCCATGTTCAACAATTCCTGGCATGGATGCACCAATTAGGATGGAGAAACAATGTAAGTGGGGTTTTATTCCTTCTAAAAACTGAATTGTTACCATAAATTCATGTAAGGAAACAAATATAGTTTGATTGTATGTATGCCTTGCTGATTACTCAAATATCCGCACTAGGTGTCTGATATGGAAATCAAGAAGGTTTTGATTAAGCTCCTTCTGATATGTAAATGCTTGTGAAGAAATGGGAGCACACAAAAGAGGTGTGTGGAAATGGGCAATAGCATTCCAAGGTGATTAGGACTAAAAGGAAAAGGCAGAGATGAATATTTGCATGCTTCAAAGAGCTGAAAATAAACCCCAGCTTTAAGATAAAGTTATAAGCTCTGCAGAAACATGGGGACACAGACCTGACTTTTTATTCTCAAAGGGCTTTCAAAAAGCTACTGTAACATAATTAACGATGGAGGACTGGGTGGCTCAAAGTCAGTTTCTGAAGTCCTTTGCTTGGCGTCACATCAAATCTAGGCAGCTCCTGGCATTTCCCTATTAGTCCGCTCTTGTTTCACGAAACTGTAGCTAGAGTGCTTCCTTTGTACATGTGTACTAAAGGTTTTCTCTGTGGAGGAAGCGGGTCAACCAGTTTCCCAGGAATAGGTGAAGTTACGTGGGACAGGATTAAGCCACACGGAGGACCTCCAGTTCCAAAAGGAATTCAAAGAGGAGATGGGGGAAAATATGTTTCCCTTGATTTCGCATTCAAATCTTTGAAAACTCAGGGGTAGTTCTCCCTTATCCCTCATTACATAGATGGAGAAATTTGCACACATTGGCAATTTGTTTTCAAAAACACATAAGGAAATTCACGCATTTGCATTGCCAAAATACATAATAAGCGGCTGTTGTGAAGAGGCTGATACATTCAAAGCTTTTGTCCAGGATGAATAAATCGGCCTATTTTGTTTTCTCTCACTCTCACTTTTTTTCACTGCATCAGAAGAGGCTGGCAAATGCTTATGCCATGCAAAACCTGCTAGTCTTTAAGGTTCCATGAAACTGGTTGTTGTTTTCCTTACAGCAGATCATTGACAAATGCAGATATTGCCCTGGATGATGATGAATGTTTTCTTTTCTTTTCTTTTCTTTTTTTGTTATCCCCAATGATGAATAGCTCTATTATTCTAGGATTCTGTGATTTTGGAACAAAATGGCCTCCCATAATGTAGGCACCATTCCAGAAAAACCTAGCCCAAACAAATTTTCCTAGTCTTCAAGATGTCACTAGAATCTTTCTTGGTTTTACTGTGTTATATTAGTATCACTGCCTCTCTGCAAAATTTCCGTTTGGCTCCTATCCGGTGCAGGACTTTTGACCAAAGCCGTGTCAACTTCCCTCCAGTTGCACGATGCATGGTTTTCAATTGGCTTCTATTTTGGAATTGAAGATGGGTTATAAAAACCCATTCCCCTGTTTCTTTTTCTTCTTTATCTGAGCGGTACAGCTCCATATTCTCAATCTTTGAGGTTGGCTGTTTAAGCAGAAAGCAACTGCTAGGGGCAACATTGGCCAGAAAAGAAAAGTCAGTTCTTCGTTCTTTTTGTGTCTGTTGCTCACCAGGAAGGAGGGAAATACTGCTAACAAGAAATTAAAACATAGTTCCCGGTCTGTTTTGTTGAAGGTGTCCTCTGTGAATGTATCTGAATGTACAGGTTAAGAAAGTTGTCAACAGAAAAAAAAATTACCCTCTCAGTGTACACAAGTACAGTATATATGCATTTATACATACATTGGAACACACTGCTTACTGGAAGCTTCTGAAAAGCAAAGATCTGTTCTTTGAACTGGCTTCATGATCCTTTTGAGCACTAGCTTGCAACAAACATACACGACTAGTGATTTTGATTGGAGATTACGATCATGCATAGGTTTCCTGGTTGATTTGGAGGCCAATGCAGAGCTTCAGAATATATCTTGAATTTGTTCCAAATATATCTGTGCATCTGATTTGATTTCAGATCTGAATCAGTTCCCTTGATCTGTAAAGTCAGTGAGTTTATTACCATTGGAAAACCAAAATGAAATTTCGTATCATTTTGGTTTCTTAGTAGGGTAAGGTTTGTCTTTTCTGTAATGAGTGGTCTTTAACTCTGTGATTGTACCAGACTCTTCTGTTTGGATGGTTCCATTTTTCCTTTAAGGGCATCCAATGTGGTGTAGTGAACAGAATACAGTGGAACCTTGACTTACGTCACTAATCCATTTCAGTGGTCTAAACTTAAGTCAAACATGACTTAAGTCAAACAAACGTTTCCCATAGAAAGTAATGGGAAAGCGGATTAATCTGTTCTAGATGATGAAAAAGACCCCCGAAAACAGCAATTTAACACAAATTTGACTGGGATAGGAGAGTCCTTCTGGGGATGTAAATGAAATGTCTCTTCAAAGAGAGGAGGAGGCAGTGGAATTATAGTCCACAAGTTATATTCCTCCACTTTTTAATGTTCATAGCAACAATGTCTAACATTTAAGTTTTACTGATTTTTATCCTGACGTTCCAAGTTCTGAACAACTCTATGCTTACCATTAGAGTCCCACAACTTTACAGCTCCCCAACTAAAATGCTTCCATTGTGGACCAGACTTCTGCAGCCAGAGTTTTTACAAGACTGAGCCGACTGTCTAACCAGCGAGGTCAGCCCCGAGCTCCTGGCCCTTCTTCTCCTCCGGCAGCAGTGGCGGCTTCGGTGAGGCCGAGGACCAGCTCCAGGTGCTCTGAGGTGGCCTCGCTGAAGCCGCCACTGCCGGAGGAGGGGAAGAAGGCAGGAGCAGTTTGGAGGTGGAAGCCACGATGCTGGGTTGTGGCTGCCACTCAATTCCGGTGCCTTGCGCTGGGGCTCCGAGATGTAAGTCAAAGCCTGCGACTCAAGTCAAACAGGCCCCTTCTTGCTGCAAGTCAAATATGATGCAAATCAAGCAGTATGTAAGTCAAGGTTCCACTGTATTGAATTACAACTCAGGAGACGAGCATCTCATCTTAATGGGCAACTGCTGAAAGAGTGATGGAATGGCACACTGAGTTTCTGCCCAGAGAATGATGACTCAGCCATCACGCAATGGCTTATGAGTTGTGCCGCTGGCTGGCTGGGGTGGGGTGGAGGACTGCAGCTCTTCCAATGCCATGCATATGCATTTCAATGAAGTGGTAGAAATCAGTCTGTGCCCACATCTAGTTCAGAGCCCCACTCACTCAGGGGAACTCACTGGATTCGAGGTTGGAACTAGAGGAACCACACCTTAAGTACTTAAGTTCCCCCTATTAGTGTTCTTATCCGTCAGATATGCCTCAAGAGCACATAGCATTTTGACTTTCAGCCTGCTCAATTGGTGAATGAATTCCCTATTAGCATTGGTAGGTGATAAAGAAGGGCTTTCAAATTGGTTCATTAAAACAAGGTGACTTTTGACGACATTCACCCATTTGAGAGGAACTGATTTATGCATGTTTAATTTTTAGTAATGATGACTGCAGGGCAAAAAATGAAAACAACTTTGGCTAGTAATGTGTGTATATATTATTTACACTTCTTTCCTGGTGATTAGGTTGTTTTTGGCAGGCTGATTTTAGACGAGCTGTTTGTGCCCTATCACACTGGATTCATCAGAAATGGTAATACACTCACCTTTATACAATGGAAATGTTTTCACATGAGCTCAGACTCTGAAGAGAGGAATTTAAAAAAAAAAATTGCTGGAAAGATGATAAATAAGTAGCCAGTCCATTGCGGAGGACTGTGTTTGCTAAAATGTAAGATTAAAAATAAAAAGGGATGATAGTGAGTTAATAAGAAAAGACCCTGCCAGGAAGCAGCTGTGTCGCCTGGATTCAAACAAGGAGTTTCTTGTTGGAAAGTGCCATGTTGTGTTTGCCACATGCCATCACATATACCCAGTTGTCTTTGGCTGGCAGTTGGAATGTGTACTTAGATAATTTATCAAATAAGGAACATGTGGCTGTTTCACCAGGAGATGACATCAAATAACTATACTATGGTAGGGAAATGTGGTGTGGATCAATTAACAATGTGTCCTTAACACTGTTCTCTGATGCTGCTATCAAGCTGCTCCATTGTTATTTCAACAAAAGTTTAAGTAATTTGTTGAAGTAGACATGACAGGTATTGTTTCATATACTGTGTAGCAAGGGCAGTCGTGTAACTAGGGAGGGGCGAACAGGGGCAGATGCCCCGGGGTGGCAAGATCTGAGGGCAACAAATTGATGTTAGAAGACTGTGAGCCCTCCTTCGCTCAGAGGAGGAGGAGGAGGAGGAGGAGGAGGAGGAGGAGGAGATGACAGACAACTGCTAAGGCTGGAACAGATGGGCAAGCTGTGTGTGTGCGTGTGTACGCCTGTGTGTGCACGTGTAAGGTGTATGTTGGTTGGTGTGGGAGACAAGGTGAGTGGGGCAGATTCGTGGGTGCACCAGCATACACACACATGCTCCGATCTTCTCAGATATGTTGTTTCAATTTATATGTTGTCTCGTCCTGCTCTCCTGATCATCCCATTATGTCCTGCCCAAGAGTGCATGGGACTTTCCTGTTTTCCCCACATTGCCTTCAAAAACGCCCTGTGAAGTACATCAGGCAGACTCAGTCAGCCAGGAAGGTCTCAGGTCTGTGGCTCATTTCATTTTTGCTTTTAAAAATTATTATTTCCATTTTGCATTTTCATTTAATTTGGTATTGAGCATGCCCCCCTTTCTTTCTGTCAGCACTCAGTGGTGATGTCAGTAATGGGTAAATGAGAGCAAACTGTAATGTTGCTTCTTGGTCATCAAAAAGGCATTTTAGGAAATGGGAATTCCCACCAGTAATACTCTGTCCCTAAAAGGGGGTATGGGTAAACTGTGGATCTTTGAAATCAAGAACGAATCTGCTTGATTTCATGTGATTTTTACATGGGATCCTTCCCAAATCACCATGAGTTCATACATTTCATTAATGTCCAATCACTACACAATAATAATCCACTCGTACCCGAGCCTTCTCTGTGGCTGGCCCTAGCCTGTGGAACCACCTTCCCAGCAAAATGTGCCTTGCAGAGTCCCTGCCAGCCTTTCAGAAGGCATTAAAAACTCTACTTTTCCGAGAGGTGTTTGGTGACTAGTAATTTTTTTTTAAAAAAAATTCCCTCTCTCTTTACCCGCCATCTGTTATCTGTTAATTGTGATTTTTTTTTATTTGCCCTGTTAGATCATTCTTGTTTTTAAATTGTTTTATTTGTTGTTTGATTTTGTTTATATTCCTTGATGTAAACTGCCCAGAGTTCCCCTGGGAAGACGGGCGGTATATAAGCTCAATAAATAAATAAATAAATAAATGGGTCCCCCAGCGCATGGATGTCATGCAAAAACATGGATCTGTGGCATGGGCCCACTTGATTTCTTTTGATTTTTGCATTGGATCGTGTTAAAGCCATTGTCCCATGGTTGGACCCATCTCTGAACACAGAGTGCACACCAAAAATCAGGGGTCTGCAGTCTGTGTGGAGATGGGGCCTAGGATAGGAGAGTGGTTTGGAGGTGAACCTGGGGGGGGGGGGAAATCAGTTAGATCCTTGAGAATCTGTGCCTTGGATCCATGTTTTTGCACCACTGTACAGCCATGCGCTGGAAGACCCATGATTATTATTGTGTAGTATTTGGACATTGAGATGTATGGTTTGATGGTGATTTGGGAAGGATCTCATGCAAAAATAGAAATCAAGAGGGATCATAAAAATCCACCTTTTCTTTTCTTTCCTTCCGGACTTGCTGGTTGTTGTTGGGGCTGCGTTCACCCCAGCATCCTTGCACATTGCTGGACTTGCCACCGCAGGAAGGCCAGACCAACACTGAAGGCTTGTGCCTCCTCGGAACCCTTCTGGGCAGTCTGGGACTGGTGGGTGGGCTCCTTCTCCCGGAGGGGAGGGCACATGTAGCCCTTCCAAAAGTTTTCTTCACTGGCTGACATGGGGGGGGGAGTGGAGGGGGGAGTGCGGACAAGAAGCACCTGCCTCTACGCCCACAGAAGTGCAGTTGGCACCCTCTCTGTTATCTCCCAGATCCTGATTCCCAGAAAGGCTAGATGGGGCTGGAAAAGAGCTATCTTGAGGAAGCAGATAAGCCCTCACCTTCCCCGCCAGTTGGCAGGGTGAATCCTTTTCAGAAGGTGGGGGGGGGGGCAAAAACTGACTGTGTCCCCAGCCGATGAAAACCCTAACTATGCCTCTGAGCAAGGGACCCTGAATTTTGTTAGAGCAATAACAACAGAGACTAAGGAATGCCTATGCAACAATATGAGCAGGCTAAGAACAGAACCAAAGTCATTTAAAATCAATGATAGGAAATATATGTCAACCTGAGTACCAACATATATTTCAAAGGGGGTTTCCAGGGTCACATTGGATTGGTAGACCAGAGCAAAGCAAAATGGGAGAGACCCACCTCTCTTTTGGAGAGGTGTTTCAGCATTTTATAATGGGGTGGGTGGAAATGAAACAACTTGGAAATCAAGGGATGATGTCCTGTGGAACAAAAAATGGCCAAACTGAGTGAGTCAGCTCCAGGACCTAAAGTTCCCCAAATCAAGAGAGAGAGAAATAAATGTCCTCTGCATTTGTCCATGATGTGTTAGTCCAAATATCTGGGAGCTGAATCAAAGCCATGGCTCAACAACCTGGATGACTGAGAATCTCCAAGATTTTTATTCCAAATATACCTCTTTGGGCAGTCGATTGGGCTAAAGCAGCTGACCCGAAAACTGGTTTCTTTTCTTCAGGTTTTGCTCCTGTCTGGGAGGTTTTTGTCATGCTTACCTAATGCATCCTGAAAGCAAAGGAAGCTAATGAGAAAATAAATAGTCCCACAAATGAGTTGACCAAGACACCAAAAGAGATGGGCTCCAAATACAAAGCCTTAGAAATTTCCACCAAATAGCCCATTATCTGTTTCATTGAACAAGCCAATATCTTTTCTCTAGAGATGTATGGAACAATTTAGCCATTCAAGTGATGCAACTAGCTGAACATTTGTAGGTGCTCTTTAACTTGATTTATCAGTCTCTGAAAATGTGTCCCTGCTTGATAGCCTCTATGTCATACAGGGATCATCATTTCTTTTCAGGGTCCACCACCCTTTTTTTCTTTTTGCTTGATAGCTCTAATTCCTTGTGACCTTCAGTTACTGGAGCAGTCATAACTAAAACATCAATACTTAGCACTTCAAAGACTTAAGTGATAGGTAGTCGCTCAGTGCCCAGATGTAGGAATCTAAGAATTACCAGACTGAATGTGACTCGATCCATCTTGCCCAGTTTTGCAGAGACAACAGGCAGGCCTCTGCATGGAATACCACAAAATACATGTTAAATGAAAACCACATAATTTTAGGTGCAAAGTGTGGTTTACAAAACAAAAGTTATCACAGATACTATGACAGATAGTTGCGTCTGTTATGAGTCTGTATGAGCACACACCACATTTATAAATATTTCTCTCATCAGGTATAAGTTTTTCAATGCTTGATGATGGTGTTTGTAGCTGTGATTCTGAATCTAAGCATTTTTTTAAAATGTTGACATGATAATAAACGAATTGAGGTGAATTGTGATTGCTCTACATATGTCTCACATAATTAGTATACTCTAGAGATGCTGGACTACAAATTCCATGATTTCAAACAGTATGCTAGCTTGAGAAAAGGCTGTTTCACACAAGCTGGGAGCCACTCCAAAAGGGAATTAGCCCAGGATATACATTTGGGGACACAGCTTGAAAATAAATCATTCAACTCAAGATATTATATTAAAATGGTTCATTTTGCTTTAAACTGGATGAATGCATTTAACTCTTTATACACTGTTGAAAGTGATATCAAAACATTTAAGAAAGCCTAGTTAAATTGGCATTTCTCCTCTTATTGCAAAGTATTTAATGTATTCAAACCAAAACTTTGCTTCCAAGTGCACCTGGAGAATAATATATAGGAAAGTAGGATGCCTAAATCTTTTCAAAAATGTTGATGAGTTTGACATATATGTGATGTAAATGAAAATAAATCTGTATATTTAAAGGCAGAGAGAGGCTGGAGGAAACTACAGCTGCCTGTCATTTCATTAGTGTGTCTGTTTAATTTGGGGTGGCACTGTGTCCAACATTACAGATGATGGTTCTCCATTTGAAGAACTGCTGAATGCCAAAAACACTATCTGAAGTAGTAAGGAACATCCTCCCTTGTCTCATCCCTCCATGTGAGGACAAAGAGCTATGAAATTATTCTCTTCAACCACTGAAAAGGGGAGGTGTTTTGTGGAGTTCTTGGAAGGAGAACAAAAATGAGAAAGATACCCCCCCCCAAAAAAAGGAGCAAAGAAATTAGGCTTCATTGCAAATTGTACAAAATGGTAATGGCTGATGTTTTGTTGAGTGAACAAATATCGAATAACAGCACTGGAGGGGCTGCATCTTTTTCAGCACCTAGCCAGTCATCCTGTGCTTTCTCTGTGAGTTTGTGCATGAGCTGTTCAAAGGGGAAGGATACCAATCTTGCACAGAGATAATCTGAGCAAATCACAGCTACCATCATGGGTGTGTGTGGAAATAGTGTCTCTTGTCTTGCTCAGTGGGAAGTACAGGGCTTGGAAATTACTTAATGCATCTTGTGGAGCTGAGAAAGCCTACATCAATGGGAGTGGACAATTTAGTCAATAGTTCTTACATCCCTGTTTGGAAGGTCTGTCCAGTTTGAGTCTAATTTAAAGATGAGGAACAATATGAAGGAAGAAGAGCAGGAAAGACCAGCATAATCTCATCATCACAGTCTTCACCACTGTTTGTTCTTCAGTTGAAATTATGTTATGCATCAAGTTTCATCCAACTTATTGTGACCTTAATAGGACTTTCCAGGTATGTGAGCTGGTTTTGGAATGATTTACCATTGACATGCCCAGTGAGTTTCCATGTGCAAGTGGCGATTCGAACCTGGATCTCCTAAATCCTAATCCATCAATATGTCCACTGCACCAGTTGGCTCTCACTGTGCTTCAATGCAAATTCTAGTCATTATTTCTGAATCACCCAAGCCAAGACATGAGCCCTGTTCACACAGCATTCCCACGTTTAGTGGCCCTTCACTGCATACAATAATAGTCTGAATATGTTTAGAAGGGTAAGACTGAAAAATCTTGGGTGGAAATCTTGAGAATGTGAGTAGCAGGACTTGAAAAGTGCAATTAAAAGGTGAGATAAAGGAGTTAGTGCTGATGTTGATCTGTTTGTTTTAAGTAAATCCTGCATTTATCTTTGAGGGTCTAGCAGTTACTCGAGAATTGTAAAAGGGGAAAAGGAAAAGAAAGGAAACCAAACAGCATTTTCACATTTAAAGCAACTAACAAAACAGAGATTGATGTGGAAATGCTGTGTGCTCTTTAGGTACTACTGAATATAATCCAAATATTGCTCCCCATAATGAATTAACTGAACTGCAACTCACAGCACAATGGAAATCATGTGAGCGTAAGTGCTCAGTGTGAGCCGATAAACAGCATATTGGCAGTTGTGGTAATTTGTGTCTGGAATGTTATCTCCCCTTTCCATTTCCATACCATGAAATTGTACTGTGTGACACAGTCCCAGTGTGGGTTAATCTCCTGAGACTATATTGCAGAAGGAAATACAACTTCTCTCCTTTGCAAAGATCCAATATAAGCTTATTGCATCCCTTTTTATTATTAAAACCACAAACTAGCCATTCACGTCCTCCCAGTGTCACATTTATAGGCTCAGTGCTAGAGCATAAACTAAAGTAATGGACCGAGCTTTGACATTTAATGAGCTATTTTGGAGGTGACAAAGCTATACAGCATTGGGCGCAAGCAAATATCTTCAATGATAATTTTCTGTATAACCTTTTATATTTTGGCTATCACTTCATATGCTTTTTCCAACTGATAGACGATCAAAGTCTTCTGGCTGTGTGAATGCCACAATAGACAAATAAAGAGGCAGTCAAAATGTTTAAGTAGTTTTTTGGAACACATTTTTTAGCCCTATCATCTGAAAAAGATATGTTAACATTCTTTTTGAAGATGGAATTAAACTAGAAGTTTTAACAAATTGGTCAGTTTGGGTTTCACAAAACTTGACACTGAAGCTTGCTACATCTGTTTCTTAATATTTTTAATGTGTTTTTGTATTGGAGGAGGTATCCAAGAGGCTGGGTTTATTGGAGAATGTGGATCAGCACCCTGGATAGCTCCTGTAAATTTTTGGACTAAAACCTAACATAGATTCACTGTCTTTCTACCTTCGCTATTCCTCTGCTTGAAATAATGGCTACAAAGGAACTGTATGTGGCTCTCAAGTGCAAGGATGTGCCACTAGAGACCTAGGTGAAAAATCATCTACAGTACTGTATACTGAGTTGCTGTGTATGAAAAGTGAAAACTGGACAGTGAAGAAACCCGAACAAGAAAAACATAGATTTATTATAAATATGGTTCTAGAGGACAGGTTTGATGATACTAGAAACACAACCAAAGATGTCCCGGAGCAAATCAAGCCTAAACTACTACTAGAAATAAAATGAATGAATGCAAGCTATTCTGATTTGGGCACATCATGAGAGGACGAGATTAACTGGAAAAGACAGAAGACCAAGACCAGAAGACCAAATGAAAGATGAACTGATTGAAATGAAACCATGGCCCTGAAGTTGCAAGGTATGGGCAAGAGTGTTGATGACAGTATTTTCTGGAGGTCAGTTGGAGGCAATTTTAGAGTTCTAAAACTTGGTGAATATGGCTGCTATAATTTAGAAACAGCTTGATGGAACAAGCAACAAATGTTTCCACAGTGGCATAACTGCATTGGTTAGAATGAAGCATATAACATGAGCTCTGAGGCCCTCACTTTGAGTTTATCAGTCACCATAAGCATAAACAAGTGTAGGCAAAACTAGTATTTGCCCACTTCTTTCTGGAATTCTGCTGTTCAGATGAGGACTATATCAGGAATAGGGATGGGCATGAATCACTTCATGCTGAATCATACAAAATCATTGGCATGGCACCAAAGGTGCCACATGTTCACTTCCCCCTCCCCAGCTGGCTCCTCTACTCACTAGCCAACATGCATTTCTTGGCTACTCCTTATCACACAATTGTCACTGCTGGCAGGATTGGCTGCTTCTGTCCTCTATCTCCTCTAGCAGCTTCCCATTCAGACAAGTAGGCAGAGCAGAGATTCCTGCAATGCAGCCCTTGAGGAAGTGACTGCCAGAGGAGGTGGAGATGGGAAACAGGCACTCTTACTGGGCAAGAGAAATGAGCTGAGCAGTGCACATTGGCTCATAAGTGGAGGTGCTGACCAAGGGGTTATGGAAGGGAACATGTAGCACCTGAGGTGCTTCATGAACTTTTGAAGTGATTTGTGCCCATTTCTAGTCAGGGGTTGTCCTATTCACCACTCTCTACTGGGGACAGGCATTTTGTATTGGACCAGTAGGTTTCGAAACAAACCATGTGAGCCCAGGTGGTCCTTGGAACCGGCTGATACACGCAGATCCAATTGCTTTACCTTTCTCTGTCTCGCACAGGGTTAAAATCCAATGAGGAAGCATGCTGCAACATCATCTGTGCTTGATCTGTGATGCTGGTCAATCAGGATCTGTGCAGGGACAGGCATCACCCCGCCTCCCTCTCTGATTGGCCAGCAGCACAGAGCAGGAAATAATATGTCGTAGTATGCTTCCTCATTGCAGCTCAGCTCTGTGTGGCAGAGAGAAAGGTAAAGCAATTGGATCCACATGTATCAGTCGGTTCCTAGCACCACCTGGGCTTGCGTGGTTCATTTCGTAACCTACTGGTTCTGAAATGAAATGCCCATCCCTACTCTCTACCAGTGTATCTGCCCTATACAATTATGGAAGTTTGATATCGCTTAAACTGTCCTGTCCTCATCCTATGGAATCTTGACATTTGTAGTTTGGTAAGCTATTTAGAACTCTTTGCTAGAGAGTTCTCAGGCCAAAAGTTCTAAGTATCTCAGCAGACTCCAAATGCAAAGATTGTTCTGCAGGGTGGCACTATAATAGTTTTGACTGTGTAATGTAGGCAGACTCCAAAAGTCAAGCAATCTAGTGAGTATGATGAATAACTCCCAAGGAAAGATAAAAGAACAATTGGCACTAGAGGTCCAGCAAAGAGTGATTCTCTAATATCAAAGAATGATCCTCTTAGTGAATGTCATTGCTGCACAAAATGTAATGCTTTTACAATTAATTATACGTGGTCTAATCTGCATTAGATATTTTACAGCTTGCCAATCCTCAGCCCAATTCCAACAGCACTTTGCCAGAATATGTCCCAGCCAACTCAGGAGTCTTGTGGCTACAAAATATTTTGAAAAAGACTATCCTTATCCAGATTTAGAATCATACTGTACAATCATTGAATCATAGAATTATAAAGATGCGAAGGGACTCCTATGGCTCAATGGGCATCTGATTTAACTATACTTTTGTCATCAGAGCAGTATGGATAGACAATTTGTAGTTAATGAGCTTCCCTACAGGTGACCTATTCATTTCTACCTAAAAGAATTTTCTTACATGGAAAGCCACATAAATCCATAGTTATCAAAAAGCTGTCCTTAAAATATTCATTATGTGAGCATTGCATCTTCATTATTTCTGCCTGTCAGACTTTTTATTACAATTAGCTACTTTCTCTATTTTCTTTCCTAGTAGGAGGTTAATTTTGAAAGAATCTGTAAGCCACTGAACAAAATAGTTTGTAGACCTTTAATCAACTACAACATTGCATTCTGAAATAATTCATCATTATCAAATCTACATCAAAGCTTTTACAGACAGGGAACATCTTACCTAATAAGAGGAAGACATCAGCTGTCATCTCACTGTACCTATAATATACCCATGGGATTTTAATTTGCTTGTCTTCATTTTCTCTTGCTGTGGAAAATGGACATCCATTGTCCTGATAAATAGGAAGCTGAATCAGCAAATCATTCAGCTTGGATTATTATTGAAATCCTGGCTTGAAGACTAATTTTACATTTAAATCCATATGAGTTAAGATTTCATTATTTTAAGCTTAAATTGGTTGGCACAGGAAATACTCTATGGCTATTCAATTAACAAAGAGGATGGCCAGTAAATTCAAAAAGGCGAAATCCAAGAGGCAGGACATTCCTTTTTGACATTGTTTTGTTTTCTGTCTTCCAAGCCTTTTAACCAGGAAAACATTTCTAAAAGGCTTTCTGACCTACCTGCTGGTGCCACAAATGAAAGTGGCATACAGTATGTGCTATTTCCTAGTATGAAACCACTAAGATTCACCCACAGTCTACAAAAAAGTCCTGACTGGTGTTCTGATATGAGAAATATATGTGATCCTTGGTGCATCCTCAGGAAGGCAGCTCTATAGTTAGGCTTTAAATTAGGTTGCTATATCAGGCAGCAGATTGCAGGTGTCATGAAAGAGCAACAGGTGGTTAAATATTCCTCCAAGGTTGGCCTTACCATGCATGAAACAACAATCACACACATGGTTGGGACCATTTGGCAGGATGTCCATTGCTCAACTATTTGTGTGATCCATTATGCAACCAGGATGTGATCCAACTGTGGTTGCTAATCCATGTACAACAAAATTGTATTGTCATGGCTGTATTTTAATGGACAGTGGTGTGTGTGGGGGGGGGGGTGTTGGAGATTGTTCTACTTCAGATGCCAAAACAATTTGACTGAATCCGAAGGCAAATGTGTTTTGTATTGTTTTAAGATGATTAAAAAGTCCAAAACATAAGCTAGCTTTCAACTGAGTACTGCAGGGAGGCCTCCTGGCACCTGGCACGACTGCTGATGATGATGATCCACCATAGGGTGGCCTTTCGAGGCTGCAGGGAGGCCTTCCGGTGCTCACCGGTGCTGATCTGGTACAGGGCGGCCTTGCAAGTATTTTTAAAAAACATTGTACAAAACAGAACAAAATGAAATGCTGGCAGGGATGAAACGGAAACAAATGAAACATTGTTTTTCCATTTCATGTCCATCTCTAGTCTGGACAGCACAACGATCTGAGTACAGATCTTCATAAGCCTGGTGCAGACCAAGAAAATACAGAATTTCCAGAAATCATGGCCAGATTGGTGTTCCATGTCCCTTTGTCTGGCAAAATTGGAAGAGACATTTTAAACAACAGTACCAAGGGATGGAATTTGAAAGCTGCACCTCTGACCTGACTCTGAAGTCCCATTTTCAAATATGCAGTACTTGAAACAATGAAACCTGACACAAGAGATTCGGTTATAACCATACATTCATTCTCTTCTTATTCTCAGCCATATTTCTGTGTTGGGTTGTTTTATGGTTCTCCACTATCACTCCCAGCTCTGTGGAATGTAGCTTCATCTCTATCTTTGTTAGATTGTGTTTGTAATATTTTTCATGGTCTTACAAAGGCATTGCTCATCCTTGCCTTTAGAGCACCTTCACTGGTGTTGGGGGAAACTTCTAGTTGCAAAATCTCTTCAACTGCCCCTGGTGCTTCCCTTCCCACTGCATACAGCATTTGCATGCTACTGCTACGGACATAGCACTAGAGGAATGCAAAAGGTGCAAGACCCTGGCATCCATACCAGTGAGCTATAACCTCATCAAGTGTCCACTCTAAACATGACTAAGTTGCAACCAGATATTTCTAGTCTGTGCATAAGACTGGAATGTACTTTTTGAATTGAAGAATTTGTTGTTGGTTTTGTTTTGTTGTGCCATTTATTAACTGCCACATAACCACACTTTTTCTGAGCAGCTTGAGACATAAAATAAAAAAGTTGAATCTCTCTGACCTTAAAATAAAGAGTGACAATAAAAATAATGCAGGCTGAAATACAAGGAGTAGAGAATAAAGCCATAAAGCTAAAACAGAGGGAAAGGTCAGATTTCTTTCTAAAAAAATATTTGTGAAAAGCAAAATATATGGAGTACCAACTGTCTCTCATATACATGGAGTACCAACGGTCTCTCAGATATCATGGGGTATTGTGGGTAGTCTAGAAAAGGTGACATTTCAAGTCACCTATATTAGTCTAGAAAAGTATAGAAAAGGTGACATTTCGAGTCACCTATACAATATTTTTAGCATATTCTAGAAAAGGGCAACATATGTAGTATGTTTGACATAGGGTCATATTAAATATGTGAATCAGAAAAATGTAGTGGCTGAGTTTGCAATCCTCTACACTTACACCAAGCAGTAAGCCCAACCAAACTAAGAGGTACGTTTAATTAAAGTGCTTTGAATCCATCCAATAATAAAAGTTATATTGTTAGAGTTCCCAAAGCTAATACTGGCAGATACTATTAGATGGTGAAGCTTTGTATTAGACAGGTGCGTAAATAAATGGTCTGTATGCATTTAATTGATTCTAAGATGGAGTCTGAAAATGTGCAAAGTCACAGTGATTCAGTCTAAAGGTTTTTTTCTATTAGACTGCAGGTGGGTTTGGCTGATGTGAGGTGCTGCAATAGCCATGACACAATGTAGTTCCTGATTGGACAGACAAATGTATATAAGTGCTCAGTTAATCAGTGTTCAATGGGCCTTTGGGAGTAAGGCACTCATTTTTGCTATGTACTGATTATGTACGCCATGTATGCTGAAAATGCTGTTATGCTGTTGATTTGTCTCCACGTAACTCATCTGTGTATATATGTAATACTGTATAGCTGTTTGTTTTACATAAGCTCTGACTTTGTCTGATTTTTACTCTCTCTATGTAATTGTTCAACAAGTATTTACTTCTGCTGGCAGAACACATTTCAAATGTTCTGATAAATACAATACAAATACAAATAATACCATAAAATGGAATGGAATGGAATACAAATTTTTAAATCACCATCATCACCTCCTAAAATAATTGGTTCCATTGTTGTAGTGCTCAAACAGTTAAGGCATTTTTCCTGATATTCAGCCTAAACCTGACTTCTTATTATGTGCCCTGTACTCTAGGATGACTGAGAACAGATCCTATTTTTCATTTGTATCTTTCAAGCATTTGAAAAGTGTTTTCACATCCCTGCTCAGTCTTTTTTCCCCCTCAAAGCTAAACATGCCTAAACATTTCTTCATAGGGCGTTGTCCCCTGAACATCCTTGCTGCTCTCCTCTAAACTTGTTCTGATGTGTTGGCATCCTTCTTAAAGTGCAGTGTCCAGAACCAGACACAGTACTGAACATGAAACCTAACCATCAGTGCACAGTAGAGAGGGATTAGTATTTCATGGGATTTGAAGGTTATATTTCTGTTAGGTAAAAGTAAAGCTAAAGGTTCCCCCTGCACATGTGTGTTAGTCATGTCTGACTCTAGGGGCGGTGCTCATTTCTGTGTTCAAGCCAAAGAGCCAGTGTTGTCAAGTGGCCATGTGGTTGGCATGGCTGCAAGGAAACACTCTTTTACCTTCCCACTTTTGATGGCGGTACCTATTTATCTACTTTCATTTACATGCTTTCAAACTGCTAGGTTTGCAGGAGCTGGGGCTAACAGCGGGAGCTCACTCAGCTGCGTGGCACCCGGAATTCAAACAATTGAGCTGCCAACTTTGTAGCCGACAGTTTTCAATGCTCTAGCCCGCTGAGCCACCACACCCCTTTCTTTTAGTGCAGCCTAAAATAGCATTTGCCATTTTGAGGCCAATTGGCACTGGTGGCTCATATTCAGCTGGTGATTTACAACAATTCCAAGGTCCTTCTCACTTGGAGCATTACTAAGCCAAGTATCCCCATCTAGTTATCTATGCATTTGGTTTTTGATCCCAAGATATTTGCACTTATCCCTGATAGATTTCATTCTTTTGTTTTCAGCCCAGTACTTGAGCCTATCAAGATTTTTAAAAAATTGGATTCAGTCTTCAAGAGTATGAGCTATCCAACCCAGTTTTGTGCCATCTGCAAACTTGATTTGCATTCCCAGCACACACACCCTCATCTAAGTCATTAATAAAAATAGTCAAAAAGTCCCAGGCCCAGGACTGAGCTTTGTAGTACCCCACTTGTTACCTCCTCCCAGTTTGAGAATGAGCCATTGATATTCACTCAGTGTGATTTTGTAACCAACTGCGTTCACTGGGGAACCTTCCACTTTCAAAAAAAGTGAAGTATTTTGGATCAATTCAAGGATATGAATGCTTGGATCAATGGAGAAAGATGGGATGAGGTGTGCATAGTTAAACATTCGAAGCACCTTCCTGCCTTGCTAATTGCCTTTTACCTCCTGGCAAGACACTGCTAACGCCAAGCAAAGCTTCTCTCCCAAGACATTTTTTAAATTTACTTTTTAAAGCTTCCTCTCCTGGGAAACACTTTTGTTCTTTATTTGTTTTAATTTTTTCAACCACTTAATACTGCAAAACCCAATGTTGGACTCTAAGAGTCAAGACAGGAAAAAGCCAGCCTCTGCGATTTTTCCAGTTTTTTGAACAACACCATCTGAATGTCTTTAAGTAGAACTAAAATAGTTTGCTTAAGGGTGACAGACCCCAATTCCCTGGTGTAACTTCCATGTGAGTGAATGTGCATTTCCCTTACTACATAGTTGCACCCTTCCTACTGCATTTCAGCCAGAGTCAGCTATTATTCATTCAGGAAACATCAGAATATCTACGTTGGTGATTTAGAGAGAGAGAGAGAGTGAGAGAGAGAGCAGTATTTGTAGTATTTATGAACAATACATCTCCTACTTTAAATAGCATGATACAATGCATATCAGTTTCAATGACTTGGGGTGGGGGAGATTACCTAGAATCCTAGATCAAATCTGCTTAGGTGTTGTTCATACTCCCATCAACACTATATTTCTGCAGTGTTTCTTTGCTTTATTACAAATTGTCTATTTGACCTCCTTAAGATCATAAATGATTTGTGTTACCATACAGTGTTATCACAAGTCAGTACAAATGGCACCTGTGAGAAGTCTGCTGAGAGTTCCCCGTAAAGCTGTTACATATATCTGGTAGAGGCCTTTTACAGTAAGAAAGCAGAATACCTGTTTCATCAGCCTCTGGCAGACCTATATTGGTGATTTGACTTTCAATTTTCCATTACTGAGTTTAACATTCACAAGTCATCGAGAAATGGGAGTTTATATTCAATACCTGGAAAGACTTTCTCAGTTCTCTTTCCCAGCACAAAAGAACAAATTAGATTCTGAAATATATTGTAAGGAATGAAACGGTTACTTTTTCCCCCCAACTACAGTGCAGTAGCTATGCGGTCCAGAGCATTCTAGAGCTGTAGTTCAAAATGTAGGCTCTGATGAAGACCCTCTTCATAACAAACTCATGGAAACTGACATTTAAGCTTGCACAGAAGACTCCCGCAGTATCTAGATACCTGTCAATTGAGTTAACACCCCTGTGCCGAAGGTGGGCTAAACAAGGAAAACAGGGACATGGCCAATCTCTACAGCGCATGCTTTAATTGTGATTTATTTTGCTAAGCAACAGGATTTCCATCACAGTGTGCCATTGGAAAAATGTGGAAATTGATAGATGTGTGGATGGATGAATGAAGACATGTATTATTTATTTATTCAATTTCTATACCGCAAAACCATCTGGCCCAAGGGCCACTCTAGTAGGTGTACAATATATAGAGAGAACACAAAGTAAAAGGTAGAATATGTTTGGCGTTTATAATTTAAATAAAATTCCTAAATAATATCAAAAGAGCTTTTTATTTATAAATGGAAACTACTCTTATCCACCGTTTCAGGATACAGTTTCAGTCTTGGACTAGTGATTAAGGTGCAGATGAATTGCTTTTATTTTGTGTTCTAGTTAGCGCTTCTTCTGATCCTTTAGCCCTGCCTCCAGTGAGCTCTTAAAAAGCTGATATTATTATCAAACTGAGGCTGCTTTTACATGACCACTAAAATCCAAGGCAAAGGGCTCCCAGATGCGGAGCTTAAAATTGTTTTCCCACCAGCTGCAGACCTTAAAAAAATTAAGTATGACCAGGCCACCTAAGCACGCCCCAGCGCATTTTACAAGTACCTGGTCTCCAGAGATAAAAAAAAATCCTGATGTGGATTATAAAGCTGTGGATGCCGGCTCTCCTTGCCTTCTGTTTGTTTGTTTTTGTCCCCACCGCCCCTTTAACAGCCTGGAATCCTTACAGGGCTGCTTGATGGCAGACGGAGGTGAGCGGAGGTTAGCCTGCATTCTTTTCTCACTTTTTTTCACCCTCCCCTCACACAGACAGGAGCAATGGAGTGTGGAAGGGTGGGAACACAGGAAGCAGAACAAACCCCCATGATCTCTGGTCCGAATTTAAGTTGCCAGCAGATTTTAGAGGTCATGTAAAAGCGCCCTGAGTCTGATTTCATGGGGGGGGGGATTCAGGGGGGTTGGGCTTTTCCTCTTTATTGATCACATAACACAAAAGGAAATGAACCAGTTTGGAGCGCCATGCTCCCCAATCTACTGTCCCCCCCCCAGTTTTTAAACATTGATTCTTTTCTACCCAGTTCAAAACATGTGGTTGAAGGGGGGAAAGTTCAATCAAGCCCACACATACAAAGCACCTCCCCCCTCGACTCTTTCCTTATGAGACACCCACTTTGTTATTTATCTGTTGGAATGAATAATTCATAATAAGTGTATTGATTGGTGGGTTTGTAGACCAATGAGAGAGTCTGGGGAGTGGCTCGGGGTGATTTAAGGCTCTGCTCAGCACTGATTGAGTCAGATAGGGAATCTGTTAGAGTCTGGTCAAATCAGATAGGGATAGATAGGGACCTACACTGATGGAGAAAAGATAGAAAGAGAAGAAATAGAGTTTTTTAAAGATTTTCTGTGAAAAAAATTAAGTGTCTAGAGATTGTAAACTTAGGAACTGTGCATATATTCAACTGTATCAGTAACTAAACTTAAGGGGGTTTGAACTACAGTGAAACCTTGACTTACGTCCCTCTTGACTTACGTCATATTTGACTTATGTCCACTAGGGGTCTGTTTGACTTGCGCTGCAAGTGTGTGGGGTGAGGGCAGGGGGGCCTACGTGGCTAGAGGGGGTGCTGAAGGTGGGGGGAAGAGCCCTGCCTTCTCTCGGGACCCGTGCACCTGGGGGTTGGGGGAGGGGAGGCCGCCCTTCCTGGCCAGGGCCGCTGGCTTGGCTGATCACTTTGGCAAAGGGGGCAGGGAAGCGTCTTACGTCATGAGGCCATGCCCACCAGCTCAGGGGCCATGACCAAATCACCCACACTATGGGGGTCTGACAGGAGAAAACTCCCTGGCAGGAGGCGGCAGCGGCAGCATTAATGCCTGGTGATCCCTGCGGCTCTCAAGATGGAGACCTCCTCCTCTGCCCCCGTCCTGTTCCTTCCCAGCCACGCTCTCCCCCCACCCCCACCTGCCTTGGCTGGCCTTCCAGGGGTCGCCAGGCCCCCTTGTCCCGACCAGGCAGTGGTCGGTCACTCTGTCACTCTTGGCTGGCCGGGCAGCTCCTCACAACGCCCCTTCTTCCTCCGGCCACCCAATCCCTCACATCTGGGGGCTCCCACTTTGGGCTGGCTGGGCACCATCGGAGGGGCTTCAGCAACCCAATGGCCCTCTGGGCACCCCCCCCGCTCAGCCTGGAGCTTGGGGTTTCTCAACAGCCACCTCTCAGTAGCATCCCTTGATTCACCTGCGGGTATTAACCAGCCCCTCCCAGATCCCAGGCATCTAAAGGTACCCCCTCCCCCACAGGTGTGAAAAGACACCTCCCCAGGGGCTGGTGTCAGGAGCAGGACACCAGCGGGAGAACCCAGGAGGGTCACTTCCAGTGGCGAGGCCAGGAGCCTGCTCGGTTCCTCTCCCCAAAAAGGGCCATGTCCGGGCAGGGAAGGCTCCTCTTTCCCCTCAGAAGGGAAACTGGGCTGCAGAGAGGAGCCCCCCCTCACCATCCCCGGCCCACTTGGTGAGGGAAGTGTGTGTGTATGTGTGTGTTGGGGGGAAGACAGTCAAATTTGTGTTAAATTGCTGTTTTCGGGGGTCTTTTTCATCATCTGGAACAGGTTAATCCACTTTCCCATTACTTTCTATGGGGAAAGTTTGTTTGACTTAAGTCATGTTTGACTTAAGTCTAGACCTCCGGAATGGATTAATGACATAAGTCAAGGTTCCACTGTATATTCTTCTTTATGTTTGTACTTCAACATATTACCCTTAATGACTTTGATTCTGCTTTGTAATAAATAAACTTATTTCATTTTTACTCAATTTAAAACAGTCTGAAGGCTTTAATTTACTAGTGAAGCTAGTTGGTGGCAGTGAAAGAGAAAAATTAGCAGTAGTGTTTGTCAGTAGCCAGTGAAAGTGCCAGGGCAAGCACATTAATGCTACACCCTCCCACCTACATACATACATATCATGCACACAGGGAGGAAACCCTCTTTCTCAAGATGCTTCTCTTTTTATTATTATTTTACAGTTCTTCGCAGTGAACAACACTCCTGGGATTTGTTTTTGTATGATAGATTGAGAAATAGAGCTTGGCCCCCAGGATGAGATTTCTTTTAAAAAAAAAAAAAAAAAAAAGCTAATAGGATAACTATATGAGGAAATTGAATTAGGGAGCCTTTTTATTGTTTGTAAGTTTGCAATGGCACCACCTACAGGGCTATGTGAAGAACTGCAAACCAACAGGGCAGGGGTTACCCTCTCCCATTTTCTGTGTGGCCACTTAAATCACACTGAACCGGTTCCCCAATGCAACTTCTTCCTAAGGGAGTGAGAGGGAATTTGCATTTCCTTTGCTGAATGGTAAAAATCTGAAGCAAATGTATATGCAACTTGCACCTATGTAATAGTTCAGAAATACTGATCCAATATTCAATATATCACATTTTGCAATAAGCGTGCTTAGTCTGTAATGAATATCAGAAGCCTTACACTAAAGATAAGAAAAACTGTCCTGTATAAGATTCAAAGGCCTGTTTAGTCCACCAGTCTGTTCCACAGTGACCAGTCATGAGCCTATGAGCAGGGCATGATTGCAGGTGCACCCTGTTATTAATGCTTCCCAGATATCAGGAGTAAGGTGGTTCCAAATAGGAACTCAGAATATAACTATCAAGACTAAAAGCCATTGATAGTCTTATCTGCCATCAATAGCAGTCATCAATAGGCTTATCTTCCACAAATAACTCTAATCTCTTCATAAAGCCACCCACATTAGCAGCACACTGAATCTTGCTGTGGGAAGAGTGGGAAGAAGTCATTTCTTTTATCTATCCTAAATCTTCACTCCATAAGAGAGAGACAGTGAAGACATTTCCCTCTCCATTTCAGCTGTAGTTTTATGCACCTTTGTCATTTTCTTCCTTCATTTGCTTCCCCTACAAGCTGAAAAGCTGCAAATATTGTGACTTTTATCTCATTGTAAAATTGCTGAATCGCCCCCCCCCAAAAAAAACCTTCCTGTGCTGAAATACCCTTTCCTCTTTGAAAAAAATCTCTCCCACTACCACCACCATATTCCAAAATGGAAAATCTCTTCGAGATAGGCTTCTTGGAAAATGAAGCACAGACTATTACCACACTATTGTGTGGTAATATTAGACAGCATTAATAGGAAGTTAAAACTGCCACATGCTTTAAAGTTTACAAATATGGAAATTGAGTCAGTATTTTGGCATTATGTACTTCAGGTTACACCAGAAGATAAACCTGATAACCTTTGACAAGCCCAAGTACATGAGATTTCGAATAAACGATGGAAATCTCCCCTTTATCAAGTTTTTGTATGGAGCTTATGTATTTTTTGAATGTTGTTCCCCCTCCCCAGAATGCCAACACAGATCTATCATTTGCAGAAACTGATTAAAACAAGTGTAAATGTGATAATTTGATATTTTGTGAGGAAGAAAATTGCATAAAGGGAAGTCACAAAAAGCTAATTAGATGCTAGAAAATTAATGCACTGAATAAAGCATATTTCTTACACTTTGTAAATTGATTATAAACATAAGGCAGGGGAAACTATAAATTTTCAGTGTACATTAATAATACTTAGCACATTTGAAGTTTGCATTCAATAATACTTTGTATTTTAAATTAAGGTTATATGCATTTATATTTATAGTGATGATGCAATTCAGAATCATAATTAAAGTCAGCAACAAGGGCATTATACATTCAATTCTTCAAAAACTCCAGTTTATGAATGTGGGCTATTGTGCTCCTCTATCCAAGATAAAATGCCAGGAAGTGCCCTGATAGTACTGCGCAATATTGAGCCTGTGTTGGCAGCAAGAAAATAGATGCCAGACTTTCCCTAACAAAGGGAAGCCTGAATGTTTACACTAAAAATAGCAGTCAAGATAGTCTGCAGGATACCCTTTTGTGCTCACTACCATTCATAAAGAGACTTAAAGGAAGGAAAGATCCCAGAAACTGAATTCTTTTTTATTAATTAATCATTCAAACATAAAGAAGTTTTCAGGGGTGTTTTTAAATAGGTTCTCTATTTCTTGGAGCCACAAAGTAATCAAAATGGCTAGAAGAAATGGTAGCAAAAATGAGTAAAGTGAGGCTATCCTACCACACATATATAATAAAAATATAGAACTGATTGGAAAAGACAGTCTTGTTGATGAAATGGAGGGGAGCAGTAAGAAAAGAGGGAGACCTAACATGAGGTGTGTTGCCTCCAAAAATAAACCCATAGCTGTTACATTGTAAGACCTAAGCAGAACTTACTGGAAAAGACCATTACTAGGAATGGGAAGTGACATTTTTTTAATTGTAAGTTCTGTGCAGAACTTTTATTGATATGGTATTTTGGGGGTACAAATTACCCCAGACATGGAGAAGATTTCCACTTTGAAGACTTGCTTCAGGAACATGGTCTCAGAGATCCTGGGGGAATAGTCACTAAAAGCACTCAGAGCTGGAACAAAGAAAACTGCTCTATGTTTTTGCAGAAACACTTTGAATATGCCTTACAGAATTGTACGCTAATTCCCTGGAGATATATAGCAAAATGTTCTCCTTTCTGGAACGGTCACACTCACTCCATCAATTCATTTAAAGCAAAACTGAGTTTTCATTCTTCAAAAAAGAAACCTGTTTTTTTATTGTTTCTGTGTCCTTTCATTGCCCTCCAAAACAATGTGCCCTCTAATTTTGACACACACACCCCGTGTGGGGCATTTTGTGTATGTGTGTGTGTTCATGTGAAAAATCCCCACCATCATAGTTTTGTTGTGACCATAACAAAAGAAGTTATGACAGGTATATGGGGCATTCCCACCCCTGCACTGGGGGAATGAAGGTGTGTGCACACACTCCTTAGAGGGAACTTTGCCTCCAAACCTCTCATTTTCCAACCCAAAAAGCTGCAACATAACTATTTTGGAAATTCAGTTTATAGAAAAAGTCATTGGGTTTTTTTTTTTTTCCTTTTGAAAGGCCAATATTTCAGCTCTTGCAGCTCGGGTTTTTAACAAATAAAACAAAAGCAGTTGGGACCAACGTCCTCTTTCAAGATAAGCACAATTGGTCATTTCAATTTGCAACAGCTACCTTAAATCTCAGGACATCAGAGGGGAACAGTTTTACTTTGAAAAAAATCTCAAAAACTCCTGCAAATTTGACACAGTGAAAGAACAAACTGTCTGCTGCACCTGGGCCAAATGTGGTGATGATCCACAGTCCAGTTCCAGAGTTATATACAGTATATTTGTTTTAACTGCCCCCATTTTTACAATTATCTTCTAGAATATTAATTCACCCTGTCAGCACAATAATAATATATGTTGTGCCATACAACTATAATTCTTTAAAAACGCAGACCAAACCAAAATCTTACATTTGCTTTGTGGTACTCAGTTCTTCAGGAAGCTTCTGCTTTCTTTATCTAAATGAGACACAAAGGCCAAATATCTGGGTTGTCTTCACTGATTAAATGCTTATTATTAAACAGGTGAGTTTGAAACAGCATCACCATTTGCAAAGATTCTTGTGTTTAATTTTTGAAAAGATCTCTCTGCATGAACGAAGCACATTAAGATTAATGATTTAGAAATGTATACAAAAGGAACCAAACTGATTTCTCATAGGAAATGTGAGAGGGACTCATTTGTGCTTTTATCCTTCACAAATGTGTCTATATGGTGTACCATAATTATCTTTTCTTTTCTTTTTATGTCCTTCTTTAAGGGTATTTAAAGAGACCATTTTAAACCCAGTTATTCTGAGATCAACACCTTCCGAGATTTTCAAGAATTGACCTTCTCAAAGTGTGTTTGGTAGTGTCATAGTTGAAAAGCATTACAATGATGCACAATTGTCTTGATTAGATATATGCCAGAGAGTCAAAGATTTAATGACGTGCTCTGGGGCGTAATTAGCCCTATTAATGGGTACTCACTTTGAGTGTATTATTCAACAAGGATGAATTACAGAAGAATAGTACAGAATGCAACTAAAATATACAATGAAAGGCCCCGATTGAACAACTACTCAAGTCAAGCTATACCTGTAGTTGCTGAAAGAAACAGTCCTGCCTGTAGCTTTGCTCTGTATTTGCTTTCTTAACTAGGATTTGATCATCAGTCCCAAGTGTCCTGGATTAGCAAGAGGAACAAAAGGATTCTTAAGTGCTAGACTTGTGCTCATTTAGGAAGACAGACAAAATTCTCCCACAGAGCCAAATAAATGAATGCATCAAAGACAGATCAAATCATGGAAGAGTAGAGGGTTTTCCCATACTGCCTTGCAGTAGGCAAATAATTATTTTATCTAAGGACTATGAGACAAATTTCACAATGGCCAATATACTGTGTGTGTTTTTTAGTTCATGCATAACACTCCGTTGCATGCATGGCTGCACTGTCTTAGCTGCTGCTTTGAACATGGATGTATCCAGCTTGTAGAACTGTAGGCCAGAGCACTGCCCACAGAGCAGGTTGGCCCCACATTTCCTAGCAAGAGTCTGTCCCATGTGGACAAAGATTTGTACATATGACAGATAATAAATGGGGTGGTGTGGAGAACAGTATGGTATGTAGAATTTATTGGACATGCTTTTACCTGCTCTTCAGTTTAACAGGTTTCCACAGTGTTTTACAAATCAATTTAAAAACCAGAACAACCAACTGGTTAACCTCCTGCACGTTGACAGTCTCAAAGAAGCTGAATAAAAGGAACTGGTGATGAGGAGGAGGGAGGTGGGAGAGAACAGCTCCATTGGAGTTCTTATTCCAGCTGAAGTGGGGAAAGGGCCATTAGTCTGATAGAATGGGTGGGGTGGGGGAGAGCCATAGGCAACTGGTCTCACAGCTTAGCCATAGAGACAGCACTGTTTCTCTTCTCCCCTTCTGCTTCGAAGCCTGAGAGAATGACTGCTGCTTGAGATTTATGTTTGCTTACTGTTTGCAAGCATGTAGCTTTAAATTATACCTGGAAATCCCCCAGTGTGTGTCAGGACAAAATGCAGCATGATTTCACCTGTGGAATGAGAAAACACTGAAAGTCGTTGCCATGTTGTGGGTCAGCAGAAGGCCTGAGGATCAAAACCCTGAGCTGTCCGATTACAGAGAGGCTCACTAGCTGTGTTTGGACAGTTACTGAGGGGGTCACAGTATTGGGACAGGTGCGTCAAGGCGTGGTTCGGGGAGAAGGGCAAGTTTCAGCTTCCCAGGGACTAAAGATCTGGAAGTGCAAGATCTAGAATACAAATCCACATAGCACAATCCCCCATGATTCTTGAATGCGTCAAACAATCATGGATATGAAGTATATGATTCAGGCACTGCATCGTTGCCCTTAAGTAAAAAGACACACACAAGATTGCTTTGGCAAAAGCACAAAGGCTTGGTAGCAGAGACCTAATTATACTGGCACAGTGAAAAGAAAAGCTAGTGGTTGTTGCCACCTCAGAATGGGCAAAGAAGATAAAATATGTTCTCAAGGATCTGTTTTACCATTCTTTCTTCAGGTACTATTAACCGGGATTAATGTTCACTATTTTTCAGGCTATTCTTGCCTGCAATGTGAAATAATACATATAGGTTGTGTTCTTTCCCCACTAGTAGGTGGGTATTAAAGCCAACTCCATAACTGGTATGTATTCAGTAGCCATGCTTTCTCTAAGCCTGTGCTTAATAGGAAGACAAACATGTGGAGTATCTCTTTTGCCTTCTTAGATTTGTTGCTTAACTCAAGCTTTGGTCTTATTGCTGAAAAAGTGATTGGATTTTCTGTCTTCAATTTTTGCTATACTCAGTAGAGATGGGCACGAATAAAAAAAATAGCATTTCATTTGTCATTTGTCATTTGGAGGATCCGTTTCGGTTCATTTCCGTTTTTCGTGAATTTTTGCAAAATATTCGTTTTTGTTTTCATCCGTTTCATTACCATTTCATTAACATTTATTTCAATTTTTGTGATTTTTTTTTAGGATTTTAAGCAATTCACTCATATTGCAGTAACGGAAATGAAATGCATGACAAAAATTCCGGTGTTTCTGCTCGTTTCGTTTCATTTTAGAGACAAAATTCGTTTGTCATTTCATTACGTAACGAAACAAAAAACAAAAATGGAAATGAAAAATTGTTCATTTCGTGCCCATCTCTAGTAGTCAGTGCTCTTCGGCAGCCAAGATCCAGAAAGAAGATCCAGCAGAAATGTCTAGTTACCGCTTTCTCTGCAACCAGCATTATTTGTATGAATAAGTAAGTTGGTTCTACCTAACAATGGTTCTGCTACCTAATATCCTCTGTAACTCAGGTCATAGCAATCTTTATCCCCCCCTCTCTGTGTGGATGTGATCCAGTGCTAAAAAAAAAAAGAATCAATTCAGTGCTAAGAGTCATTTATTCTATAATAATAATAGTTGGGGCCACTTGGGAGACAGATTGTGGTGACAGGTGTCCCAGAAGTCTCTAAACATCATACCCTGGCTGCTGGCATCACCATAACACCACCCACAAACACCTCCTTCTCCTTAGAAGGATCAACTGATCACATGGGATTGAATTGCTCTGGCTTGAAAAAAGAGGAAGCTCCAATTTTTACTAGGGAATAAAACTCCATGTTGGGAGAAAAACGGACCAGACTAATTCAAACTGACCTTTGCTTGCATCAGCTGGTTAGTTCAGAGAGAGAGAGAGAGAGAGAGAGAGAGAGAGCATCTATTTTATAACCAGAGCAAATCCCATGACTGTGTGGTTGCAGTCTCTCTCTCTCTCTTTCTCTTTGGGCTGTTGCAAAGGATATTATCTCTATTTGTACAAGGAAGTCAGGAGAGGTGAAATTGTACTCCTGCAGCTCATTTTAGCATGTCCAACATGCATGGAACAAATGCATATAGTGGGAGTGTCAATGCAGGCCCTGGATAGTACTACATACACTTACAAGGCCAGGTGCATTATTCAGGCCACTCTGAACAGCTGTGAAATCTAGCTTTGTGCAGCATTCCTAATCATGCACATATTGCCACATGAGGTTGAAGAGAGATTTTGCACCATTGCCTCCCTTCCAATGTTTATGATATGCCACTCGGATTGCCTAAAGGCGATTATTGAAAGCTATTGTTAACTCATTCAAAATGTCCTGCCTGGAGCTTAAGAACTCTCTTGTGGGCAAGGCACATTTTCCTAGCAGCCAATTTGTCGCTGTTGTTGTTATTGGCAAATTTGATTCCTCGTTCCAACCAGAGCACCTGTCACAATGACTACTCTAATTATTTTCATATGGATTGGGTTTGTAGGTGCATGTCAATCCATTTTTATTTTCTCCTGTGAAAATATCTAGATGTGTACATTATGTTAATTCCCAAATCAGGGCTGGTTAATTAAAACCTTTGTTGGATCGGGGTGCGAAGGACAACCTTTGTCAGGCTGTGGGCATTAGTGAGTTTTTGCTGCCTGGGAAAAATACTGCAATTTGTTGTTCTTGCATTTATTTTAATGCTTGTGCTTTTTTGAATCATTTGTAAGTCAGAGAGATAAAATGTAAGTGGAAAATAAAATGAAATAGGTGTTGTAGCCACATGAGCGGAACTTAAAGTAGCATTCCCACATGGGGACTACAAATTTGAAAAACCAGTTTGAGCTGTGTTGCTATCAGTAGGCTTACAATCAAGTTTCTTGTCCAGCTCTGTAGATAAATTGCAGTGAATGCACTCTCCATTAGTTTATGTGGAAACAAGCAGGTGTTGGTCGACAGCCTTCCCTTTCCTATAATACTTCATCAAAGTTGCCAAAGGATTTTGACCGGCACACTCTTTGCTTCTGCCACGTACGCAACATTCTGCTCCATGAGTGGTTATGCTCTGAAAGTGCTTTTGCAATTCACTACCTAATTGTGCAAATCGAAGCTCCTTTTATCTGAGACAAACCAATTCTGTTTCCAAGACCAATTCAAAGTGCTGCTCATTACCTATAAAGCCCTATTAAGCTTCAGGCCAGGCTACATGAAGGAACGTATCCCCCCCCCCATATGAGCTTTCCTGCCATTTAAGATTCTCGGAGGAGGCCCTCCTCTTGGTCCTATGGCCATCACAGGCACGGGGGGTGGGGTGGGGTGGGCAACTGAAAGAGAGACTTCTCTATGGCTGCTCCCAGGTTATGGAATTCTCTCCCTCGGGAAGTCACGTTGGCACTCTCCCTTTTATCCTTCTGCCAAGATCTGAAGAACCATATTTTCAGATAGGCTTTTAACTCTCATGATTGATTTCCTGAATGCCATTTTAAAGTTACAATAATTTTTAGTGTTTACCTGCTTTAAATTATTCAGTTGCATTTTATTTAGTGAATGGTTGAATAGTTTGCAAGGTTTAACTATGTTTTTATCTCTATTATTTTAATATTGTGAGCTGCCATGGGAAAAATGCAGCCTATGAAAAACAAGCAAACAAAATCTATGCCTGCACTACAACGAGATGCATTTTTGTGACCAGAGAACTATGCTCTGTCTGCTCCAAACAGGATCCTGGTCTTCAACTTTTCTCCAGATGAAATGTTTCCATAGACCAGAAAAGAAAAGAAAGGGGAAGAAAAGGGAAGGAAGGAAGGAAGGAAGGATGGATGGATGGATGGATGGATGGATGGATGGATGGAAGGACAAATGAACAAACCAAAAAAGAGAAAAAGATGAAAAAAGAAGGAGAGAGAGGGAAAAAAGTTTAAAAAGCAACAGCAAAAGCCCAAACAACTTACTTGGGCTCTGGTACCAATCATTCTGCTGCAAACTTTAGTTATACGGTAGCTGAAAAGGATTCAGAGGAAAACAGATGTTGACCCTGATAAACAAAATAAAATAGGCCAGAAGCAGAACTAGATTTCATTTTATCTCTATAGGCAAGGGGATCTTAATGAAATATGACTTGAATCATATTGAGGAAAAAGAAATACAAAGGAAATACATTTCCTATTGCAGCCAACATTTTCTGCAGGTATTTAATATTCTGCTACCATCTAACCCTATTTTGTTTTATTTCCCAACAGCTTTGTCTTTCTCATTTCACTAAAAAGCTTGAGCTGAAGCTGTAAGCTGCACAAGTGTTGATGGTTCCATCCCAGTTAATTTTAAAGGGATTAGTCGTCTAGATTTCCCAAAAGAATTTGGTCAACTTTGAGAACAGAATTAGGACACTACAGTAAGGACAGAAAGAGCTGTCATTTTTCTCAGAATACCACAGGGCATTCAGTCCCCACCTGGTTTCCTTGCTGAGTTGCACAAGTTTCTTTCATTCCTTTTGAAGACCTTATCTGTTTTGTTTGTACTATGTGTACATTGTATGCACTTTTTAAAATTTCATTACCACTGGCTTTAAAAGCAAATAAGCACATTATTTTTAGTTTTAATCATTTATCTGCCTTTTTCCTTTCCCAAAATGCACTGGAATGCTTAGAATTTTATAGATTTCTAATGCAACATGTTATTCATCTCATTGTCCATCTCTCGATAGGCAAAAATAGATAATTTCAAAGGGAAATGTGAACTCCCACCCTTATACAAAAATCCATATATAGAAATCACTGTTTTTGTCGTTTTTATATGCCATGTTACAGTTGCTTGTTTTGTACTTTTTCCATCAGTTGCCAAAATGGCCATGGTGCCAAAAAAAAAAAAAACACCAAAAAAACAGGGTGATATGTCAAATGCAGAAGTAAATTCTTTCTTAGAGTTGAAAATATTCTGCCAGTCTTGCTTAATTTTTCTCCATGGTTTGTGTCCTTTAAATGACCATTATTCAACTGTAGAGCAACCACAGATTATCAGTATTATGGAGGAAATTGCACACCACATCATTTCCAAAATATTCAACTGCAAGCAATAGCAATTAAAATCCATCCCATATTGCCTAGGTTGTTTCCTCCTGAATCAATAGAAAGCAAATCTGATATGGATCACTTTGTACAAGGAGTAATACAAATTCAATTATTGTCACAATCCTTGTTTAGTTCTTTATGTAGCTGTTCACTATGGTTGCCTTCTTACACCCCCCTCTCTTTGTTTAATTAAATTACTTTCTTTTTTTTTCTCCCAGAGTCCATTCTGTCCCTGTTTCTTGTGGACATTTATTAATAGTGTCACTTGATTGATAAGCTGTTAATTTTAATCTCATTTGAATTTGATTATCTTTATCTATTTACACTTCAAAGTGTAAATTATTTCTATTTGTATGCCTTTCTTGAATTTAGAAAAAAAAACTATTCCTTTCATCTCTCTGCTTTGAGTCACATGGCACCCTCTAAATTGTAAGTGTTTTAAATCCTTGTAATTAAAAAGCTAAGCAAAGCAAAGCCAATCCAGGGGCTGAAATACACACATACAATTTAATGTTATACAGTAACGCTATAAAGTGATTGCATGCATAGTAATAGATTTTAAGGGGGTGATAATTTCTAGCAGGCCTTTCCAGATGTGTACCTGTGGATTACATCTCCCAGAACTATCCAAACAGTATGGCCATTGAGCTGCAGAGCTAGAAAGGACCCTATAGACCATATAGACACTATAGACCAGGCATGTCCAAACTTTGGCCCTCCAGATGTTTTGGACCACAACTCCCACAGTCCTTTGCCATTGGAAATACAGGCTTGGAATTCTGGGAGTTGTTTGTGGTCCAAAACATCAGGAGGGCCAAAGTTTGGTCATGCCTGCTATAGACCGTGTACGTCCAGCCCCTACCAAGGAAGTACAGTGGGGAATTGAAGACCCAACCTCTGACTGTGCAACCAGAGACCTAAGCCTCTGAGTTATCTAATTCTCACACCTCTAATTTCTAGAGTCCTAACAACATGCAAGATTAAACCTAAAGGTCTTTTGGGTTGGAACAGTAGCAATTGTTTAATGGCTAGAAAGCTGCCGCATGGCAATGAATATCAGGAGCTGTGTACTACCCTAGAAATTACTGATCTGTTCACTCACTTCTCTGGCCAAAATGTTTGTCCCCCCGTAAAGCAGAAGTGAACAAGTCTGAAGGGAAGGAGCCCACAAAGAACGTTCCATATCATCCATCATTTCAAGGAGATTCTGAAATTGGAATCAATGTAACCTGCATTTATTTAGAACTGTTTACACCTTATTCCCACTACACAGTTCAATCCCCTTAGATCCTGTTGGAGAGTCTGCTTTCCTTCACTAGCTTGCTTGTCAAAAAGTGAAGAGGGGTTCCCTTTATTTTTACCGCTATGGTCCAAAACTGCTGGATAGCCCAGTGGCACTTATGGCATTTACTTATACTGCATACAGTACTGTGATGCAGGTGACACTGCGAATTAAACTGCTGAGCTGCTGGGCTTGTCGACTGAAAGGTCAACATTTTGAATCTATGCAACGAGGTGGGCCCCCTTTGCTTGTCCCTGCTCCTGCCAACCTAGCAATTCAAAAGCATGTAAAATGTGACTGGGGAAAAATAGTCACACCTTGGTGAAAAGGTAACAACATTCTGTGCCCTTCTACATTTAGTCATGATGACCACATGAGAACGGAAATATGCCAGCTCTTTGGTTTACCAACGGAAACAAGCACTGGCCCCTAGAGTTGGAAAATGACTGCACTTAATTTTCAGGGGGAATCTTTATCTTTACCTTTCATTTATGTACTTTCCTTAATTTTACACTTTTTTCCAACTAATCTTCACATACAGTGGTGTACTGAACAATTCTTTGAAACACCACTGGGAATATTCCAACAAATACTGAAAACATGTTTTATTCAAGGAGGTGTTTCTGACTCCTGGTACATTTCCATGGATGCACTACACTACTAGACTTAATCTGCCTTGGCCTCCTAACTATTTAACTAGCCCTTAGTCCTGTTTTATTTTTTTGTGACTGTACGAACTCTATTGTGTTGTATAGTTACTCATTGGAAGATATCACTTGCGAGATCTGTGATCTCCTTGATCCTCACTTTCCTGAAGGGTAGCACCCCTGTTCTTTGATCCTCTTTAAAGATGGGCACGAAACGAGCAATTTTATGTTTTCATTTTTTCATTTTGTTACGTAACGAAAAACGAATTTTTGTCTCCAAAATAAAATGAAACGAACCAAAACACCAGAAATTTTGTCGTGTGTTTCGTTTTCGTTGCGGCAAATACATTTAACTGTAATGAATGCTAATGAAACAGTAATTTTTTGTTTTCATTTTCATTTTTTCATTTTGTTACGTAACAAAACGAAAACGATTTTTTTTTGCAAAAAATTCACAAAAAATGAAAACGAACTGAAACGGACCCCCTAAACAACAAATGACAAACGAAACACCATTTTTTTTTTAGTCGTGCCCATCTCTAATCCTCTTTGATCCTCACTTTCCTGAAGAGTAGCACTCCATTTGCCTCTCTGCCCTGGGCAGAGAGGCAGATGGGGTGCTACGTCATTAGGAAAACCAGGGGAAGTGGTGGTGGTTTGTTGCCTCATTAGTAGCCACAGTTTACTCTCCAGCCACACGGCTCTGGCCATTCCATTAGGGCAGTCTCAAAATGGCTCCGTGAAGAGAGCTGGGCGAAGGGGAGGTAGTGGCTCGTTGGCTCCTTCATAGCCCCCATTTATTGTCCAGCCACTCTGCTTTTGGGATCCCCAGAGTGGCGTGGCCGGAGAGTAAACTGGTGCTACAAACGAGCCCACAAACTGCTGCCTCCCCTTCGCCCGACTCTCTGTACAGAGCACAGTGGTGTGCTCTGAGCAGAAAGGGAAGTGTTGTGGCTGTGAGGAGGCGATGTTGCATGCCCTCAGAAAGGGCTCTGCATGCCACCTTTGGCACCCATGTCATAGATTTGCCAACATTGTTCTGGGGAGACATACAGCACCCAAAATACATACAGAGTCCAAAATTATCTCATTCTTTGCCTTAAAGTCAAATGGTATAAGATGTTCATATCATATTTAGAAGCAGAACTCTATTATATGATCATATAACTCTCTTTGTTCTAGCATGACTTTTTTCCTTCATTATTTTGCACACAATATTTTTTCCTGCTTTGGTTATCAAAAGATAAATATAGCCGTAGTTTGCAAGTCTATTTGCTATGAGGAAATTCCATCCCAGGAGGGTAAATGCATTCTCATGTTCCAAATGTGAACTGTCTTGTCTGGTTTGATTCTGCTTCTGAAATTTCAGGTTTTTTTTTTAAATTTTCTTTATTTTACTTTTATTTTTTTATTGTTCCCTTCACAGAGGCCTAGATAACACAATGTTCCAATCTAGCATTATATAGAAGGGATCCTCCTACTCCTCTGGTTATTTAATAGCTATTTCGAACAGGAAAATGCAAAACAGATGCATAGAATGCACATGCCACATATTTCATGGACCTACTGTTATTATTATGAATCTTTATTCTTAATCATTTGAGGGTGACTTTGTTGATTCCCTCAACTCAATGCATTTTTTAGTTTGCCTGCATTGGTTTCTTCTCAAAGAAATTCAAAATCAGCCTCTTTGTTATAAAAGTTGAGCTATCCATTTCTCACCAGCTACAGCGAGAGACATTTCTGTGTCTGTCCGTTTTATCATTAAAGCACGTATTTCCTTAAGAAGCTACATAAGCAAGATTTAGATAATTGAACTTCAAATGTTTGCATTGGGCACACATATAAGGTGTTGTTACTTGGAAATGTTAGATCCAGAGACAGCTCCTGACAGGACCAAAATGAAAAGGCAGTAGAAAATGTTTCATTTAGGCTCCCATCCTCTGCACACTGCCTTTGAAGTAACTCCCCCACCCCTGAACATGATAAGGCTTACATCCAAACAAACATCCATAGTATTGGGCAACAATCTTTTTCACATTTATCTGCAGGTAAGTCTTATTGTACCTGATGGATGAAATCACACTAGAGTAGACCCATTAATATCCATTAATCAGTTGGGATTGGTTGAATTAGTTCCTTCCTAAATTCCATTGTTCAAACAGCTGTACTTTAATCGCAAGTTACAATGTAAAAATGAATCATAACTAGAATAGGGTTCCAGTGGAATCAATGGAATTTACAGTGCAGTATCTGCACTGAATAAGTGGGCCTATTCAAGTGCAACTCAATACGTAAAGCAACAGGATTTCAGCCAACCAGAATTACGACTTTATATATTCCCATAGGATTGCACTCTATAGCTGCAATATTAAACCCTTACCAGCTGTTAACAAACTACAGTGGTACCTTGTATAAAGGAATTAATTTGTTCCAAATGAAATTATGTTAAGCAAAAATTCCTTTAAACAAATTTCCCATAGGAGTGCATTGAAAACAGAGTGATCCCATTTTTATGTTGTACAGATTTGCCCCATAGGCGATTATGTTAAGCAAATTTCCCATCTCCATAATTTTTATGTTGTACAAATTTTATGTTATACAAACTGTTTGTTATACAAGGGTCCACTGTATTTATGCCTACTAGCAATAGAGGAAAGTGCTTTCAATATTGTTTCATCAAGCTGGGAAAGGCAGAGTTTCTTGGGGTCTCTTTGGAGTCACAATGGTGATTTTCCAGAATCCCAGCTCATGTGGACAGCTGTCATGAATTTTGGGTGACCTCCGTTTCAGATCTGCTGTTCTTTAACTTTAGGACAGTGATTAAACTGGAAACATTGTTTGTAGGACTAGAATGCCTATTTGTAAGTATATACAATTAACTAACTATTGACTAGGGCTGTATACACACATACTAAAGGTCAGTAACATTGATTAAAGTGAGATGTACATCTGAGTAAGCTTGCGTTAGAATGTGCTCTTACTTTAGGTTCAGTCTGTTCTGCTCCACCAACAGGCACTCAAAATGGTTGCTAAAACAGGCTTAAAATCCAGTTCTAAACCCTTAGGAACAAAATGCAATTTATAATGCTTCTGTGACACAATTTTAATTAAAAAATACTGACACATTTGAATTAACATAATTCATTTTTAAAAAATCACAACAAATCCCTTGCTTTTTGTTTTCTTTTTCATTAAAGGCACTTTCTGCAGTGCCCTGGAAATCTTCAGAGTGTGATAAGGTGTGTTTCTCTTTACAGATATTGTGGACATAAAGGGGAAATTGTATGTATTCAAAGTTGTTGATTATGCACAGGCAATATTCAATCTATGTCACATACACACAGCTGTTCCATTTATCTAAAATGCTTGTTATTCCAACTTTTTTGAATGCCACCAAATAACTCAAGCAAATGACAGTGTGCTGAAGAGCAAACGGCCTCCTTGGAAAAGAAAGAGCAAAGTTAAACAACAACAACAAAATCCTAAGGATGTTTTCAATTAAGCAGTTTCAGATAATAAAGAAGCCTGTGCCTAATGTTGTACTAGAGTTCTAATGAAGGATGTTCATGAATCATGATCCTACCTCTAATCCCACCCAATATTCCAACATAATTATAGCGCTCCACCCTTGATTTCCTAATAGGCTAGAAAACCAGAAAAGCTCTAGCAAAACTATAATAGTTTGTCTTAAAAGAGGTGATGGACCTTGAGACTGAAAGTGTTTAATGCATGCTGATCTTTTAAAACCAGTTCAGCTGTTTCAAAGAGACATAGAATAATGGAACCAGAAGGGACATATGCAAGTCTTATGTAGCAATACTGAGGCATTTTCTAGTGGTTTTAATTGTGGATGATACTGAAGCAATATATTCCACATTCATAAACTGGAGGTTTTTGCCCAAAGAATCCTGGCTTTTTAAAACAGAATTTTAACTATGCATATACTACACATAAATTACAACATAAATATCCTTCATGAATAGAGGTGAGCACAAAACGCAAAACCCATGGCTCGGGTTCGTCTGTTTCAGGCCCACCCTTGGTTCAGCTTGGTTCAGGTTCATACAATTTAAAAAAAAATTGTACGAACCTGAACCAAGCCAAACCGGTTTGGGTCCGATTTATTGGGCTGGGGGGGTGATCGGGGGGTGATCGTGGCCCCGTCGGCTGAGAGGTGCTGGCTTGGGGGCATTTTCTTTCCTTCAAGCGCTGACCAAGCAGCCCCTGGTTCTTTTTTTAATTATTCTTTTTCTTTTCTTTAGAGCGCTGACCTGGCCACCTCTGGGGCCAGGTCAGCATTCCTTTTTTAAAAATTTATGTCTTGATTTTTTTTTTAAAAAAAGCACCAACTGTGTGGTCCCTGGGGCTGGGTCAGCGCTCGTTTTATTTTATTTTATTTTTGTTTGTTTGTTTGTTTTACATATCCAACTGCACGGCTCCTGGGACAGGTTGGCTCTGTGTTGTTGTTGTTGTTGTTGTTGTTGTTGTTGTTGTTGTTGTTGTTG
>JAHTLZ010000129.1:40963725-40984473 GCA_023846285.1 Phrynocephalus versicolor
TTGTTGTTGTTGTTGTTGTTGTTGTTGTTGTTGTTGTTGTTGTTGTTCAGTTTTTGTTTCATTTGGTTTTTCATTTGGTTCGTTATTCATGCTGTTAGCTAACGAAACGAATAATGAATAATGTAATGAATTAAACGTTCGTTTTGTGCCCATCTCTATTCATGAAGAATTACCCAGTACTAGAAGATTGCAGAATATACGTTCATTATCTGCACTGTATATGATGGGGAAGAACTAGTACACCAGTTACAGCCATTTCTTGAGAAACCTGTTCTGGCCACTACGACACATGACCTAGCGATACCCTGGCTGGACTACTGTAATGTGTTCTATTTGGGGTAACCAATGGAAAGTCTCAGAAAACTTCAATGGGTCCAAAATGCTGCAACCAGATTGCTGACTGGGTGGGTTACAGAGATCTCATTACATCCCTACTAAAGCAGCTCCATACACTGCCAATCAGCTATAGGGCACAATTCAAGGTGCTGATCTTAACCTACAAAGCACTGTACAACCTGGGTCCTATCCTAGGTATCTCAAAGATCAAATCTTACAGTATGAACCGCCTCAGGTGCTGAGGTCATCAAGAGAGGCCTTTCTCTCCATCCTGCCACCTTCAAAGAATCAGGTATGTCTCAGAAGAACACATGAAAGGGCCTTCTCTGCTGCTGTTCCCAGATTTTGGAACTCCCTCCTGTTGGAGGTCAGGACTGCCCCATCGCTGCTATCTTTCCAGAAGCAGGCAAAGACCTTCCTCTTCAGGCAAGCTTTCGCTGAATGAGGGACTACCTACTATGTGACTTTTATATGGATTACCATGCATTATTACTTTGACTGATTTTATAAGACCACCAGTGTTTTCCATGTTACTTTCCACTCCTCATAATGGGTTTTTAATTTTGCATGCTCTTTGTAGCTTTAATGTTACCTTTTAATATTCTAAGATGCCTCTTCTAATTCCCTGTTCCTAACCTGAATATGTCTTAAATGTCCTCGGCTGTATATTATCCTTCATTATTGTAAACCACCTTGGGTCCTTTTCCAAGGAGAAAGGCGGAGCAAAAATATTCAAAATAAATAAATAAATAATAAGAAGTGAAGAAGGAATACAGAGTTGGGATGTGTGGATGCAGCCCCTCTGTGCCAAAATATTTTGTTTTTAGACATTGTGGTGCAAAGGTGTGAGTAATTTCAACACAGAGAGTGTAGAACCATACACACCCTTTAACATCTCAGGTAAACCTGCTCTACAGAAAAAAGACCATCTTCCAGTTTCCCTCTTCTTGGGGCAGGCAGCCTAAGGCGGAAAGCTATATTGGACCCAAATTTCTATGAAAATGTTGTATTTTAAAAGATGTTTTAAATTTAAAAAGAGGGGGAATGGCTCTAAGTTAGCAAATATTGGCCCTGGAAACAAAAGTCAACATCATCCATACCATGTACTGTACAAGGAAGATGGTGAAGAAAGATGGGGGGGGGGAATAACTCATTTGAATTGTGATGTTGGAGGAGAACCTTACTAATACTCCAAACAACCAGCAAGACAGATAATCAAGTCAAATTTAAACTCTAACTAGAGCAAAAATGAGTAAAGGCTGGATATCCTACCATTTACATATAATTAGAATACAGAACTGACTAGAGGAGACAATATTGATGAGAAAAGGATTGGGGCAGTAGAAAGAGAAGAGACATATAGTCTCCAGAATGGAAGCCACAGATGTCAGTTTGCAAGAGTAGAGAAGAACTTACTGGAAGAGACAATATCATGCAGCAATAATGAAAGGATAGATTTTGAGCATAATGAGTCCTATTTACACACTCATGATAGAACTCTGACTTGTGCCAGGTGCAGAATAGTAATACTAATAATTGTTTATTTACGGTCATAGACCAAAATTAGTCTTATTATTTTTGCCCATTTTCACCAAGGTGTGTGTGTGTCAATAAGTTAAAGAAATATGTTCCATTATTCAGGATTTTTAAAAAGGATACCATTGTTTTTTAAAGTGATGATTGTAACAACTGACTGTTCCCATTTTAACATTACTGAATGCAAAAGGATGGCAGTCCCCCCCATTAGTGTTTCTAGCTTTTCTTTAAAAGATCAATATTTTCTACTGAGCTTTTGTCTCCTACATTTCAGCCACAATTCTCTCAAGACTTTGCAAAGGAAAGCATGCAGAGCATAACAAAAATTATTCTGAATGTCCAGGGAGGCATCCAAGAGATCTGAATAATCAATAGTTTGGAGAAATATCTATTTACATAGAAATGCAGTAACAATGAGCTGCAGAATTCAAGTAATGGCTGAACTGTTGAACCATAGGGCTCTGTCGAAAGAAAACTGAGGTTCAAACCTTGTTCACCTACACTCTGTGTTATCAGTAGCTACTTTACATGGAAATTAATTTCTTTTAAATCCCGGTATCATCTATTTTATTTAGTCTTATTCACCTCTTCATTTATTCTGAAAGGTGTTTTTCTAACATTTGCAGGTAGAACTCCTTTGTGTGAGACCTTCTGCATGTAGTGTATCTACACCTGGGACCATCATTCTTCTGAAAAATTATGCACCTCCCCAATTTCTCTCCCCCCTTCCCTAACCTTGGAGTAGTTCTGAATGTCATGACAAGGACAAATATCTCATTAGCCAAGATGAGGGGAAGTTGATAGGAGGCTCATTTGTACAGCACCTTTGTTACGGTCCATGTGCCGTGTTGGGCCCATCCTAAAATGGAGAACCTCCTGGACTCCCCAGGGGTGTAGAGAAGTCTTTAGGACCAAGTCCAAGTCTTTGGTACCAAATCCTGAGTCCCAAGCCCCAAATTTAAGTCCTTATTAAAAACACACAGCCCAGAAAAAAGGGAGTGGTGATTGGATTTCAAAGTTGCAGGTCAAGTCGAAGTCATTTGGGGGGGGGGACCCTGAGTGGAGTCCATGTTGAGTTGCCAGTGTAACTTAAGTCTGACTTGACAGGGAGTCCTACAACTTGAGACCCCATATCTGGGACTGTCTCACAAAGTCCCATAACAATGCTGCAGTCTGTATAAATCAGAGCTACTCTGCCATTATGAAGGAGGAGAAAGTTGTCCAAGCCTTTTGAAAGGGCAGGACATTGTTATTAAACATTTGTTTTAACAATTAATCAAGAAATAACTGTTGCTATCTTAGGTGCTAAAATACCTTTCCCACTCCATGCACCTTAGCTGGACTTTGCCCCAGTTTATGCACATGCATCTTGGTTTCTTTGTGGCCAGGGTGGGTGTGGGCGAGGGGCGTCTTAGAGGCTGGAAATACAAGTGGGGAAACATTCCTTTTTCAGGGGTAAAATCAGTGCTGTAGCAGAGCCAGAACTCACCAGATGGGGGGGGGGTCCCCATTTTTCTTTGAGCTTTGCTGAAATCTTTGCAGGAGCTTGAAGTGAAATGGATTTTCTCAGGACAGGATAATGTTGTGTGCTATTCCTGTTGTATGCTCCAGGACAATTTAGATCTATTAGCCTTGCAACAGATCTGCACCTGGGGAGAACCAAATTGTTTGATGATATGGGCTGATTCAGCTGCCTATGGTTTTGGTTCCTTGGTTTGGCTGGCTGGCTAAGGAGAGGCTATCATGGCAAACATATAAAGTGCTAGGTTATACCTACAAACGTCAATATAAAGGATGCCAAGTATTTCCAAAATTAGGATTGCCTGCAGGAGAATTTTCAGATCAGTAGATGCTGTGGTCTCTGCTAATGATGCACTCAGAATTTTTGTACTGAGGAAAAACAATGTGAGTTCTTAGCTGTATCCCTGTACTGTAGCATTCTCCAGAGCTGAACATTGAAGGTTACCCAAACAGTTTTCTGTAATGGAAATTACATAGTATGACGAAACATACATACCTTTAATAGTTTTGCACCTAATATTACTCATTCATCTATTGTTCTGAATTCTCTCATTAACTTCAGCAGAAATTTACAAAAATATGAACTCTTTGATCAACAGTAGAATTATTCACTGTATAAATGCCATATTTGGATAGTTCTGGAAATAAAGCTTAATCTGAATTTGAGAGTTCTGAGCATTTGTAATGCCAATTCTGAATACTAAAAGTCCTATTTATTTCTATAGATTAAAAAGGAAAAAAAATGGTATGTCCCTGCTTTCTAGAGGAAGAGGTAGAAGTGAAACCCATTTCTCAGGCATCCTGGAGTGATTTCTTGAGAAATGAAAGCTAAAGATACTTGGGCACCAAGAGTGGTGGGAACAGAAAATGCAGTGTCTCCTGACTAGGAGTGCCATAGATTTCCCAAAGAAGTGGGCTGTGGATAGAATGGCTCAAAGGTCAGTGAATGCATGAGTTAACTGTAAATTTGGAATGGGATTTAAGGTGTCATAAATACATGGGCTACAATCCTTTTGAGATTTTTACTTTGAAGTAAGTGGAATAATGTAAATTGTGATGCAAAATTACAACTAATTAACAAGGAGCCAGACACGGGTAAGATTGTATGCCGGTCGCATGACCAGGAGTGCAACTGGTGCTTGTTGATTAGCAGCAATTCATTAATGTAATGTTTACAATTTCACTTATTGGGGAGTAAAATCTCAATAGGACTTGAGGCGTTTTCTGAAGGCAAACAGAGCATTTAAACTAAGCCTTTAAAATACCAATTCAAAATTTCTTGTGCAGGTTCTAAGTGTATGTACTGTATGTAGATATGTTCTGTCAATTATGCATTTTGAACAGCTGTGAGTGGTCACTTCTGCCTTATTTTTTGGCTTTATGTTTACCAGTCTTTGAAGCACTACAACTTTGCTTTTGTAATGATAAATAATCCCCAAACCTATTGGCTTATTTGCCTGAAGTTTGTGTTTTTCTGTATCAAACCCGAGGCTTAAATAGCTAGCAAGCATATTGAGCCTATACTGCTCTGTATTTGTACATTACATTCTGAAGTATCAGTCAGCTTTATAATGGAATGTGTCCCCCCCCCCAGATGGTTCAAGTGCCCCAAAGAAATACTGGCTGTTAACTGCATCTGTCTTTTCCCAGTAGTGTTACTTGGGTACAGCTGAACTTCAGGAACTCAAGACACAGAAATCTTGATTTGCCTTGTCCAAATTATCTATTCTAGTACATTTTGATTAATATCAATCTACCTTATTTTTTTTTTAAAAAAATAAGGTTATTGCTTTGATGGAGAGTTCCATAGATGCTTAGGATGTTATGGGATATTCTAACTGAAAAATGCAGTATTGAACTCCTCTTTTCAACAGAGACTACAAGAGTCTGCAAACTAGTATACTGTACTTTGTAGTGAATATATTTTACATACATCATGAAAGCAGTGTGTCCTGGGTACTGATTACTGGGAAGAATGAGCATGAGAGTACTAAAGTGATTACTATGGAGATTATCTGATTGGTCACTGTGGGAGCAAAATCCTGAGCCCCATGGCAAACTTTGGTGTGATCCAGATTTATAAGATAAATAATTACTGTGTGCAGTTGTTCATTTGCTTAAATCTGCCCACTTATAATTTAGATTTCAAGCCAGCAAATGATAAAAACATTTCAGTAATTATGTAATTTGTACTTTGACATTCCTCTTTATTCTATGTGCAATTATACATTTCCAGCTTAAAAATGTAGTTTAATACGATGTATTATTCAAAACCATAAAAAAGTTATAAACCATCTAAACTTACATGGTGATAGCAGTCAACATAACACATCTTTCCATAAATCAGCATGAGTGACTGGGTTGTGTGTGTGTGGTGGGGGGGAGGATGGCTGCTAAGAGAATCAGTATTACAATGCAGAATAAAAGGACACTTAATCTCCCCCCCCCCTTTGAACTTGTGCCCCACTAATTTTTCTGATTTCTACACATGTTTTTATAGAGTTTATCAGACAGTTTTCCCTGCGAGGGAGTGTGAGGAAGATCAGCATCTCCAGATACAATGATATCAATATTTGATAGATCCACTTCTTAGCATGCTGTTTCATTCATCTCTTGACTAGACTTCTTGATTAATCTGTCTTGATCCATGGATATTTGGGATCCATTAAGCATTTCGGCTATTAGTAAAATGAGAGTGATTCTTGCCATTTTGCCTTGTACAATTGAGAACAGGCAACTTATAAGGACTGGTTTAGGAATGTTGCCCTCTGTTTCTCTCTGCTGACTTAAAATAAACAGGTTTTTGTTAGAATAATGAAAAGCAGTACTAGAAAGATGTTGATTTTAGTGGGCTGTGCATTTGAGTAGTAACCACAAAAGCAAACATCTGTGTTGAAAATGGTTTTACTGTTTATTTTGTATATAAGAATCACTCCCATTTTAGATACTGGGAACAATAAAGAGTAATCATGCCCTTGATCTAGTCATTGAAACGGCTTGCATTTCTTATTGGGCTTCTCTTACCACTCTGGAGAATGTTGTCTAAATCACTTTGAAGAAGACAGTGTTTGGAATAAAGTCAAGTACATTATCTGGATATGCATAGATCTGCCAGGCCTGCAGATACTGCAGGTAAGAAGACCTGGATGAAGATGGAAAGTAGACACAAGACATTTAAAGCAATGGATAAGCATTGTCTTTGCTCTTCCTGCAACTAGCACATGATTTTATTGCTCAACTAACAGTGAAAAGTGAGCTGCCTGTAGAGATGTTAAGTAAGGTAAAGCCTACTAGAAACAGTCTATACATTATTTCTGTTTCATTTTAAATATAAATTTTAAAGATGGCTAAAGTACAATAGACAGTGCCTCATGTATTATTTCTCTTATATATACCCAGTTTGTGGTAGTAAATAAAGTGCTGGTCTAGGACTGAGAAGGTCAACCATGGAAGCTCATTGAGGATGTGGAACTCCTTACATGCCATGTTATGTCATGCCATGCCTTGTTATGTCACAACACACCATGCTGTGTCACAGCAGGCATTTTATAGCATTACACGTTATGGTAAATAGAAGTACAGTATATACATATTATGTTTTATGTAGAGTATGTAAAAAGGTAAAGGTAAAGGATCCCCCTGCACATGGTTGCTAGTCATGTCTGACTCTAGGGGCGGCGCTCATCTCCGTATTCAAGCCAAAGAGCCAATGTTGTGCAAGTCCATGGCCATGTGGCCAGCATGGCTGTAAGGCAGGCATGTCCAAACTTCGGCCCTCCAGATGTTTTGGACCACAACTCCCACAGTCCTTTGCGGCTGGAAACATAGGCTTGGAATTCTGGGAGTTGTGGTCCCAAACATCAGGAGGGCCGAAGTTTGGACATGCCTGCTGTAAGGAAACACTCTTTTACCTTACCAGTAAAACATGCTTACAAACTGCTAGGCTGACAGGAGCTGGGGTTAACAGCGGAGCTTGTTCCACTGCGTGGCACCTGGGATTCGAACGGCCAAGCTGCCAACTTTGTAGCCAACAGTTTTCAGAGCATTAGTCCACTGAGCCACCATGCCCCAGTGTATGTATATGTGCATATATAATTAATATATGACATATGTCACACCATAATCATTATAAATCAGTTTCAGCATAAGTCAGCTGATGTCCTGACATGTTCTGATATGTCATGCCATCTCATGTTATAGCATATAACCGATCATTCCATGCCGTAATATGTGATAAGTGATACCATGCAAAGCCATTCCCCCACACCCCATCAATCAACAACTTCTAACCCAAACATGAAATAATTGTCAGGACTATTTTTCAACACGCGTGAGCTGATGAAAGAATCCTGTGAACCATTTTGACTGACACCATTGGTATTGTCCCCATTCAGGCTGCCCTATGCTATTGGAAAGCTTGGCATCCTTTTGGCCACTGGCAACAGGGGCTAAATATTGTGCAGGAATATTGGGCCATTTCCTGATGTTTTGAATTGTGGATACAAAAACACTATATTGTATGTTCATAAACTAGGGCCTTTTCAAATAATGGAATAAGAATTAAAATCCAGCCACCCCACATTTTACATCTCTGCTTTGAAACAACTTGTTACAAGTATCTCAAATTACTTCCCTTCCCCAGTAAACCAAGTTAAACTTATAAGTATCTCATATTATAGCCAGTTACTTGTGTAGCTGTGTGTTCTTTCATCTATGGGAGAATTGTCTTATTAAACAGTGCATAAGAAATGCTATGTAATTATGCTGCTTCCATGAGTCCTGCGGCAACAGCAATGTAGAGAAGAGGAGATATGTTTCATACCACAGGTCAGCAGCTCATACTGTTGAGATTTTTTTTTTTTAAGGAACAGAGCTGATTGCTTTCGAGTAGCTGGAAAGTGAAGCATTGCATACCCAAGTCAACCACTCCAAAGCTCTGCAAATTGCTTTCCACACCCCAATATATTCAGAAGTGCACATCAGGTCATTTCCTGATACATATTCAGATCTGCTTACTGCTGAGCTACTGTTGCCGTGCTTCCAACAAATACATGATGGTAATCCCAGGTTTGTTGCTGTTTAAAGAAGTATGAGACAGAGTATGTGTGCCACTGCCTTTATATTGCCAAAGAGAAACGCCCTAAGTGGAAAGGGACCAAATATAAGTGTAATTGCTTAACCAATAGTTTCAATGGAAAAGAACAATTAAATGTGGCTTCCATGAAAATACTTGAAATAACAAACATGCTAAAGCAGTTTTTATGCAATAAATCTGATCCATTCTGAAGTATCTAACATTCTGCATGATATGACTTGTAAGCCAAGCAGTAAAATGTTGCTTCCGTAAAGCAGAGTTGCCGTCCATTGAGGCTTTGAAAGGGAAAGACTACCTTGTATCACTTATCCATATGGATTTATTGACACAGACATGCAAAGCATTACTGCACCACAGGGTTATCAATATCTAATCTATTGCAATTGACTGCCCAAGGGGACAGTGCATATAGGGTGAAAGAGATTTTCAAGCCTTATTGAAAGCATTTTGAGATGGCTATGTTATCCAGGAGGAAGTAACCCTGCATTTTATATTGTGGGTAAAATATGATGGAACACCTCTCTTTCAAATTGTTTCAGAATAGGTGAAACACGGTCGTGGCTCAGCTTTTCTCTTTCAACTTTGGCACCGCTGTCAGCAGACATTAGCAAAAAGTCAAGACTACAGCTCTCCTTGGAAAGTGTGATCTGCCTTGTTTCTGTCTGGAGGAAGCCTGTTTTTTTGTCTTTGCAGCCTGTTTATTCTTGATACTGGAGAGAAGCCATTTGAATTCGAACAGTAAAAAAAAAATGTTAAATTGGAGCGTGTCATGAGAAAGAAGCATACAGCCAGAAGATTTCTTTTCATCTCATTTCCGTATATGTGGGAAGAGACAGCAGCCTCATGCTTGGCTTTTCAGAAAGATGCTTCCTTCTGAAAACTTCCCCCCGAGAGGTATAGTGAATGAAAGGCCGAATACTGTTCATGTCTCCATAAAAAATGTCAAAAGCAGGTAATGGTTACCTGGCAGTAATCTTTCCCGAAGTAGTCAGTGGAAATCAATGTATGGTGTTGCAGGGCTTCTACTATTTGTACATCTTGGGTTGTCTCACCAGAACTGGTGGTTTTGGTCTCAGAGGTTTAGGTCTCTCTGGCTGTGGAGCCAGAGGCTGAGCATTTAATTCCCTGCTATAGCTCCTTGAGAGGGACTGGACATGTTGTGTTTGTAGTACCAATTTTCTTGACTATTCATAAGATGATAGTTGTTTAAATCTTTTTAACTATTTGTATGCATTTTTTTTTTTTTAGCTTTTGAATATTGTCCTTTTCATGATGTTAGCTGCCTTGGGTCCTTTTAAACTAAAAGTAAAAGTAAAAATCCATCAATTAATATAAGGAATATTGTAGTAGAAAAACTATGACCTTCAGGCCACATGTACCCGTTCATCATTTCAAAAATGTTCTGACACTGATCAGTTCAGACCTTTACTGGGTGGTGGTGGCGGCGACAGTGGCGGCGGCCAACAATCCTGGCCCCAGCTGCAGGGGCTTTTTGAGGTGCTGGCTTGGGGCCGCTGCCTCAGTTTTTTTTTTCCTTCAAGCGCTGACTACGCAGCCCCTAGGGCCGGAGTAGCGCTCCTTTGTTTGTTTGTTTGTTTGTTTGTTTGCTTGTTTGTTTTAAAAGTCCCTAGCTGGGAGCTTTTTGGGGCACTGGCTTGGGGCCAGTGCCTCTACAGGCCTACCTTCCCCTGCCAGGACCAGGAGGGCTGCAGTGAGGACAAGGTAGGAGGGGTAACAAAAAATGAAGCAAACGAAATGGAACTTTCCATTTCGTTTTGTTTCATTTTTCTTTGATGGGTTGGTTTGTTATTCATTTTGTTAGCTAACGAAACAAATAACGAATAATGAAACAAATTAAAAGTTCGTTTAATGCCCATCTCTACTGCTGAATAAAGAGGAAAGGAAACCCAGACTTTTAGGGTTAAAGGCTCTCTACTTTACCTCAATGGGGCAACTGGTCAGTTTTGCTTTTTCTCTCATTCAAATGTATCTCTGAACTTCTTTTAGGAACTGTTGAATTTTTATAATTGCTTTTATTATAAAGAAACCCTCTAGCAAATTGTCAACTGTGCCTAGCAGAAAGAGTGCAAAATTTTCACAGAATAGTGGCTTCAATTTTTCTACCAGTCCAGCAGTATAAAGATTACTCCTGACTACAGTTCTTTGGAGGATAGATTACTCCTGATAGCAAAAGGTTCTCTATGTCCTGCCAGAAAAGAAGATGGCAGATCATTTTCACAATGTGGAAGAATCCAGGAAAGACTGTCAGCTTTTGATTCATATCTAACTCCAGTACTAATTTGGGGGACTGTAAGTGTAGATTTCTCAATTGATCTCACTTGTCAAGGAGAAACATTTTTTAGCTTGTCAGGGTCAAAACAATCTATACTTCTGAAGATAATAATCACATGTGGAAGCCAGGGAACAAAGTGATGACAAAAGGAATAATTTCTTCCTAGTTCTCAATATGCCTTCCCAATTCATGAAATTCAAGTTCTCAATCTGTTATCCACTACCTTTTTTTGAAGTCAGTAAAGTCATAGGGAGAATATATTTTTTGCCTTCTTCTTTTCTATTTGCTATTCTGCTAATGTCTATATTAAAGCCTATGTTTATTTACATTTACATATATTTTTTCAAAAAGATTCTGTGATTGCAGAATGGCGAGAGTTTGGAAATACCTCTTTCCATATGCCATTTTTGTCGGGGGGGGGGCGAGGGAGAGAAGGAAAACTTTGTTTGGTGGGCCTAGCTTTCTATGAAACCACCAATCAAAATAACAAACAACATAGCACTGTTTGGAAAAATGTTTGTTCTCTGTTGTAATCTCTAATGGGCGTTTTAGGAATTCCACCTGCAAGTGAAAGAGATTGCAGCTTCTAGTCACAGTCTGCTTTATCAGGGCAAAAGGTTAGCTGACTGAGTTTACCTAAACAACTTGATGGGAAAATACACTGCATGAGACTGCAACAAATCATCACATCTGTTTTTTGTTTTGTTTTGTTTTGCACCCATGTTGTATAGCCATTATTGCTCCCCTGGTGCTACAGAATTGCTGCCAAAATCTCAGCCGTTTCCTCCATGCTCTTCCCTTCCTCTTTTCTCTTCCCTTCTTGGCATTTCAAATGCTCTGCCCTGTTGTCTTGCAAGTCCATATGATTCAGGAGGGCACTCTAACTCCCATTCAAAGGACCATTGCCAGTTGAGGAGTTCCCAACCTCAACACCTCAGGGTTTACCAAACAGGGAATGGCATACAAAGACAATTATACTAATGTCTTTGTAATTCGCACACAGATTTGAGACTAGATCTAGACAAAGTTCCTTACAGGCTGGGTTTGTAAAGCTAGAGCAGATGCAGAGGAAGGTGATCAAGAAGGTAAAAACCAATCATGCAAGGACTAGTTGAGCAAGCTGGGCATATTTTGTCCAATGAAGCAAAGGCTGACAGAGTCAACTTCAAATGTTTAAAGACCTGTTGCATAGAAGACAAACTGGCTTCAGCAGGGTAGGATCCAAATAGCATATTCTATATTGTGAAACAGGGGTTTTTAGTTAAACATTGTGAAATCTGTTAGATAGTGGTATGGCGAACATTGGAAAGAGATGTGCTCTCTTTGTTTGGAGAATTTTAAACATAGCTTTGTGTGAGGGGCCTTACAGCTGTGAACTTTGTGCATCACCAGGGTGTTTGAGTCAGTGACCAATGGGATATGATTCAGCTCTACAGTTCTGTGAGTGCTACTGAGGACAAGGTAGAATACAGGATGAATGGATTTTATATCTGAGTGACTATTTGGATTCATGTATCCGGGCAGTCCTCGGGCAATACAAAATCTGCTTTTAAAACAGCCCTGCACAGTAGTTGAGAACTTCTTTCGTTTCTATGCATACCTTCTTTCAGCATCGATATCTGACTCGAAGAGATTTCATAAATGATATAACATCCAGCATGGACTTCCGTGGAACAACAAGCTATTAAGAGTTTGGAGACCAGCCAAAAGAGGAAACAAGGTTGTTATTGGCATGATTTTAATCACGATAGACAATTAGCAAAGCTTAATTATGTTAAGAAAGAAAATGAGCATGAGTGGCAATAATGAATTTCCCTAGTAAATCTCTTGTGCCTTAAAGTGAAATAGTTGACCTATAAATAGAGGGAAATTAGAAGGGTTGTTTGCCCACATGGCCTAGCATTGTTTATCTCGCACCAAGTAAAGCTTTTGCTGTGAAAATGACAATGAAAGAGAGCAGGAAGAAGCTGGAACAGAGAAGTGGGGTAAAAATACTCTAAAATAAATAAATAAATAAGTATTCACATGCATAATATTATTTCACGAGGAGGAGCCTCCCCCACCTTCTTTAGGGTTGATTCTAAAGAATCCTTTCTTCTAACTTAAAGAACTGTTTATTTTGTAGTAAACTCGGTTTTTAAGTTTGCACAACATACTTTATTATTGTTCTAAAAGAAGAGCTCATTCTCTAACAGAAGAGAATGCCTTCAGATAAAGTAAACTTTGTTTTTTGTATTGGATGGAACCTTCTTGTTTTAACTGATAGATCTGTCAGTTTTGTTTTTCTTTTTTTTTAACTTTGAATACAAACAGGAGTACATATGTCAGTTTATGTTGTTCTCAGGTGTGTGTTTCTGTGCCCTTAATTTTCATCTGTCCTACTTCTGCATCTGTTTGCAGTTCCCTCTGCAAGCCTACATGAAAAAATATTTCATTTGTGTGCACATTTCTTCCAATACCTAATTACTGTATGCAGTTTTGTCTAATATATAAAAAGTTAGATTTTTTTTAAAAAAAATGAATAATGCATTTTTGTGCCATTTCCACAAATGCATGCATTTTGGTTCATATGCCCTTTAAACAGAGCCCAGCTGGGACAAATGTGAAAACCAAAGGATGGATTCATTTTGTTGCATACTTTGAGGATGTTCCAAACAGTGTGTTTGATCGCTTTCACACAACCACTAAAATCTGCTGGCAACTTAAATACAGATACCCCCAACTAGGGATCATGCGGTTGTTGTCCTGGTTCCTGTGTTCCCACCCTCATGCACTCCAATTCTGTTTCTTCTGTCTGCTGTGGATTGAGGGGAGGGAGAAAAAAATGGAGGCTCACCTCCGCATGCCCAGCACGCTTCCCCCAGTTGGCAGCAGCTAATTGTAGCAGGACAGGAAGCTTGTTAGGGATTTCTGTCTGTTAAAAGGGGGGGGGGACAGCAAAAACAAACAAAGGGCGGAGGAGCCGGTCAGGCATGCACTGCTTTAAAATCCGCATTGGAACAATTTTACACCCTTTAGACCAGGTACTTGTAAAATGCGCTGGGTTGCTCTTAAGTGGGCATGGTCATACTTTTTTTTAAAAGTCCGCTACTGGGGTGAAAACAATTTTATGCTCTGCATCTTCGAGCAGTTTGCAGTGGATTTTAGGGGTCGTGTGAAAGCAGCCTTTGTTCTCTGTAAACTTCTGTATTAAAATTGTTGGTCTTTGCCCCACCATCTGTACAGCATTCATCTTTTCTTGCCTTGAATAGTGCTTTTCCTCTTGACTTTCCATTTCTTTTTTGTTCCTCATAAAAATATGTTTTATTTTTAGTATTTGTATCTGAATTTAGTGCTTCTTATTTACAATTCCAAGAATATATATTTTTTCTTTCATACCTGAAGAACAAGTTTTGTTATCTGCAGTAAGAAGAAGAAAGGACCTCCCTAGCATTAAACAATACAATATATTCTGGAAATATCACCCACAGCTTCAACCATGTTTTCACAACATGTATATAAGGAGATTTTTGCTTTATTGAGGAGATTCCAAGTTAAAATAATTGTCATGAATTTTGCTTCAAAATCTGCCCGTCATCTTGTATTAAATGGTACCTCTCATTCCCACATTAGTAGCCTGTAGATCTATGCAAGAATCATCTGGAAAGATTGTAAAATGCCTGCCAAGTAGAGATGGGCATGGAATGAACATTTTTTCATTTCCGTTATTCGTTTGTCATTCCGTTACATAACAAAATGACAAACGAAAATTGTGATGAAAAGGCAACGAAAAAAACAGAATCATGAAAATTGTGGTTGTTACATTTCATTTCCGTTAATGGCGACGCACAATGAAATGAGCTGTTTTAAATGTTTAAAAAAACCCTGGACATCCGTAAAAACGCAGCGATAATTATTAATATTGTCTGATGATACCTACCAGGGGGTTGGGGTCCTTAAAACATTTGTTTTTGTCTTCTCCGACCGCGATGTATTTTTCTTTTCCCTTTAAAATGGATGTCGCCACCAGCCACAAAATGGAGGCAAGCCATGTGATGGGTTCATGTTCAACCAATAGCATGCCCAGGTTGCAGACTGGGCAGGTCTGGCAGCCACAGAGGGCATAAAAAGCTCTGGCAGCCCCCGTCCTCTTTGCAGTCTCCGGTGGGAGTTAGGGTGGGATTGCTGTCTCTGCGACTCTAGCTTCAGTCTTGCAGCTTCCCTGTGTGTGTGCATGCGTACCTCTCGGTGAGTACCCTCCCTTGCCCAGCAGTGCAGTCACTCTGCGGCTGCCTTGCACCCTGGGCAACGCCCGCCGCTGCCTTTGCAGCCTCCCTGCGTATCTAGTCTATACTGTGTCTCTGCCAGCATCCATTTTTTTTAGTGTTTTCCTCTGGTCTGGGGTGTTGGGGGATGCCTGCACATGGAAATGCTTTAAAATTCATGCAAAAAGCGGGTAGAAACGACAAATGAAAAAACGAAAAATGGAAACGAAATTTTTCCAAAAAATCATGACAAACGGAAATGAACTGAAATGGACCTCTCAACGACAAACAAAAAACCGAAACACCATTTTTTTTATTCATGCCCATCTCTACTGCCAAGTCGTTCAGTATTCTAATTATAGCATTTTAAGGGAGCAAAAAGACCTTCTGGTAAAGAAAAATAAGTAAATGATTTCTGAATGGCCTTTCCTGCATTTGTACGAAAATATATATATTTTAGAGACCCCTTGTAATTAACATGGCTGAAAACTGATTCAGTGACTACAGGCTACCTGAGCCTGATTTGACTCCAAACCTGTCCCAGTCCAATGAGGCTGGAAATTACTTAGGACTAGGGCCTGAATCGATGGCCATATAGTGACTACAGCGGTACTTTGTATAAAGGGATTAATTTGTTCCCAATGAAATTATGTTAAGCAAATTTTCCTTTATACAAATTCCTATAGGAATGCATTGAAAATGGAGTAATCCCATTTTTATTTTGTACGGATTTTCCCCATAAGCGATTATGTTAAGCAAATTTCCCCTATCTCCAGAATTTTATGTTGTACAGATTTTATGTTATACAAGCTGTTTGTTATACAAGGGTCCACTGTACCTGTCTTTGCTGAGAAAGGTTTGAATCTGGTATAATTTAGCTTATCCCCTCTCCTCATTTTTCAGATTCTTCTGCAGGCTGATATGAGCCAGTGAAGCACTTGTAGTAGCTGATCTTATCTCAGCCAGATCAAGGGTTTTTTTTCCTATGGCAAGAGGTTTCTGCTCATTCTAAATGCTTTCTCTTTCTTGAACAGTGGTGGTCTATGAGAGCAGTTGAATTAGTTACATCCAAACTGAACTGGATGGATTTCTTTGAGAAGTCTATGGCTCCGCATGTAAACCTCCACAGAACTGACTAGGGTGTGTTCCAGAGAATATCACACACCAGTTTTGCAACAGCTCTGGATTCTCTCTCATTTTGCCCAACATAAAGTGCTAGATTTCATTTTCAAAATCCTAAAACTTTTTAAGGAAATCCTGGGGACCATCTTCTCCTAGACAAACCAACAGAAGATTAAGAGGTGCAACATATATGCTACAGTAGCACAATAAGACAATTTTAGATTAAAACAACAAGGACCTAATGAGGAGCATGCTTCATTTGGCATAGTCTGTTTTGTGTGTGTGTGTGTGTGTGTGTGTGTGTGTGTACGTGCGTGTGTGCATGCATGTGTGGATTGTAGCCTACTTTGTCAAACCCAGCTCTGTTGCATTTTAGGAGCAACTGAAATCACTATTCTGTATTGATCCCTAGAATTCCAGTCCAAAGTCCTCTTTTGAATACACCATGGTCTTATTCAGTGCCCCTGTACTGTATATTTTTATTCTCAGTAGTAGAGATGGGCACGACTTAGCGGTATTTTTGTTTTCGTTTTCATTTTTTGTTTCCGTTACGTAACGAAACGAAAAACGAAAAACAGCTCAGAACTGGAACGGAAACGGAAACGAAACGACTAATTTCGAGCCAATTTTCATTTTTCGTTACTGGAAAAACACATAATGGAGCTAAATGGGAAGAAACGAAAAAAAAATTGTTTTCGTTTTCATTTTTTTGTTTTCGTTACGTAACGAAACAAAAACTTTTGAAATTAGCTCACGAAAACGGAAACGAGCCGAAACGGACCCCTAGCCGAAAACGAAAACGAAAACGAACAATTTTTCTGAGTCGTGCCCATCTCTAGTCAGTAGTGTGGTGGTTGTGACTACATATGTAAAATTTCCAGAGATTTTGAAGCTTGGGAAAAAAACTTTTTTTCTGGGTTTTTTTAGAAAAAAAATTGAAAATTTTCAGAAAAATTGAATAAAATGCTACATTAGCACTTCCACCACCCTTTTACAGCTTGAAAGTCATTCTGTTACTTTAGAAACATAAAATACGAATATGGACAATTTGACTTGGCATAAAATTATCACAAATAGCATATTAAAATATAGTGTATACAAACAATTATAACAAACAGAATTTATTTGTAATTGTAACAAATGGAGTAACAATCTTCTGAACTGTTTACTAGTTTATGAGGAACAAAAAAACTCTACAAAACAATATTTAAAAATCCAGAATTAACAATTATTCATATTTCCTCTCCACAGTTTTAACTAAAAAGAAAATAAAAACCTCATTCTCATAAAAAGAATCAAAGTGGGAGGATGTATAGAAGGGAGGGGAATTGAAGAGGATAGGACAGAACCAAACATACCCACCCACATGCAAAAAGAAAAGTGAAATATTTTTTCTTTTTCTTGTGACAATAGCAGCACTAGACCTAATCTAAAGGAAGAAATGCATCTTGTTCTTGGACTGGAGAGTTCAATTTGTAACCTAGGACTTGCTTATCCTCAATGCACAGAAATTAGAATAATCTGATTCTGTGTATATTTCTTAGAAATGATTTGGAAAATATTTGAACACCCTCTCTTAAAATATTTTATTCATCATGTTACAATAAAACAATCCATAATCATTTTTTTCTTTTTCTTTTTTTCAATTTTCCAGGGAAAAAAAACCAAAAGGCTTCAGGGAAAAATGGGGGGAAAACTTCCCCCTCCCCCAAATTTTTCTGTTTTTTTCCACCTGGGCTTTCACATCTCTAGTTGTGACACAGGACAATCCCTTATCTGTGACAGAAGTAGATTCTACTTCTTAGCAATGATCCTTGACATATTAATAGGAAGGAAGGAGTTGCCTAGCCAACAGCTATTTCCAATACCGACTGTCTTACGCTAGTTACCGGCCCATTTCTTTATTACCTTCAGGATGCTGCTTTTGACCTATAAAGCTCTATATGGTTTAGGATCTCAGTACATGGGAGAATACCTGCTTCCAATATGGACTACCCGTCCTACTCACACATCCTAGAATGGACACCTGAGGGTGTTACTCCCAAGGGAGGTCCAGAGGAAGAAAACCAGCAACCTGGCATTCTCAGTGGTCACTCCTCAACTTTGGCATGAGCTATCATTTAGAATCTACTAGATCAGGCATGTCCAAAGTCAGGCCCGGGGGCCAAATGTGGCCCATTTTCAAATTTAGAGTGGCCCGCAACCTCTTCTCCCCACTGTCTCAGTCTGTCACACATCCCCACCAGCTGGCCCTTCCCCATACCAGATGGAAATGTCAGATTGCAATTTTATGGTTTCCCTGCCTCTGTCCATCCCCTCAGCCACCTGACCAGTCAACCTTCCTCCAGCTCCGTTGCTGCAGCATCCTCCCTGCCTCCTTGCATGTTATAAAGACTTGTCCAAAGTTTGGCCTGGGGGCCAAACGTGGCTGAATGGTTGGCCCCCACACATTTTCACCTCATCCAATCTGGCCCTCCATGTGAAAAGTTTGGACACCCCTGTACTAGGTCCTCTCTCTGGGCACCTTCAAGAAAACTTTCATTCTTATAAAAAGCAGGCTTTCCCAAACATGCTATCTGCTGAGGGTATCCACCTACCCCCAGTTTTCAAATGTGAGGTTCATTTAATTTTAATTTCCACTTTGATTATGTTTGTGTTATTTTATGTTGTTGCCACTCTCGTAAGCTGTTCAAAGTGAGTATTAAGTCAGATGGGCAATATATAAATCAATCAAACAATCAAACAAACAAATTTATTTCTTTCCCGTGTCAGCTGAACAGGATATTATGCTCTTAGAACTGCAGAGCTTGGAAGGGACCCCTATGGATCATCAAGTCTTGCCCCTCCCGAGGAATTGAACTCCCAGCTTCAGGCTCTGCACTCATTTATCTCAGCTAATTGGCTATCCAGGGTAATACATAAAACATTTACAGGAATTATTAACGAGATCATATTATCATGGCCAACTATGAAGAATGTATTGTTACAGTAGGACCCCTGTATCCACTGATTCATTATCCACTCATTCAGTTATCTACGGCTGGCAGAGGAAAAAATAAATAAATAATTCAGCAGCCAGAAAACAAGCTACTGTCACAAAGAGCAGCTGTGAAGCAAGCTACTGTCATAAAACAGCAGCTGTAAAGGAAGATACCATCACAAATAGCAGCTGTAAAGCAAGGTACTGTTGCAAAACAGCAGCTGTAAAGCAAGTTACTATCAGAAAACAGCAGTTTTGGGGACATTTTGGCGTTCTCTCTTACCCACGGTTTTCATTATCCATGGGAAGGCTTGGAACCAATCCCCAGCGGATACTGGGGTCCTACTGTAATGCATATCTGCCTTCTTGAAACCAGTCTCTGCCACTATTTGTCACTTTTGTATTTTTCATGCCGATTTTGTTTAAGGTATAAACAAATCTAAATATAAGATCCCAGAATTTGAGCAGTAAATCTTCAAAACTAGGTAGCTTATTTTTAGCATGTTTTCCATCTGTCTAATCAGGAAAGCATGTGGAGGTAATGACATGATTGTATTTGATGATTGTTCATTTTGAAAGATGTCATTTTAAGAATTTCTAGAGGTTTCGAAATTGCCCTGTGGGAGATCTGTTCTATACCAAAATGTCATTTCATATTCCAGACTACATATTTCCTTAGACTTCTGCTTTATAAATGTTTTACATCCCCTGCATTTTTTATCATTGCACTTTCATGTGAACTGTGAATTCCTTGTGGGTAACCTACAATGCCTAGCTAAAAGCTGAAATATTTCACAGGGCTGGAAGAAATTAATTATTTGTTGCTGTGTCACAAAAGATAAAAGCACCAAGTGACCCTTCTTTTTTGTACCCAGATAATTTTACTAATGTTTTAGTCAGTCACATCTTACAGCATCACTCAGGAGTCCATGTAACAAAATTAAAACATAGAACTCTTAAAAAACAAATAATACTTCTTTTACTTGCTGTTGGTACACAATTGCTAGAATTATCCTGTATTGCTACAGTTTTGAGAAAATGCTATCAAAACATGTTATACAATAGAAGAAAGAGAGAAGTACTTCGCTAGGGTGATTTATCAAGTTTAAAGCTAGGCTTTCTCTGATTCTTATTATTCAAAGTGAACACCACCTAGTGTTGGCCTTAGGCAAGGTGGGACAAGGGCTTTCTGTTTGCTGACTTCTAACTAGGGCCGTTACTTCACGAAGTACTTCGCTTCGCAGTGGGATTGCCTTCGCTTTTAATGCGAAGCTGGTCACGTGGTCTCCCTTCGCCCCCACCCCTCTTTCTCTGTCCTCACCATGCGAAATTTTAGGATCGAATCCATTACTACCTCACGTGCTCCCTTCGCATTCGGAAGCTTACTTGCAACATCCGGTTTCTGCTTTCTTTTATTTTTTTTAAAAAAATTACCACGGCGTATCGATGCATCAATACCCGGCTGTCATTTGCGGTCAGAGGCGCACAAGCCAGCGGTCAAGCCCGGCGCTCAAAGGCCCCTGCGGTTGTCCCGAGGACTTGTGGGCGGCCATCGTGTTTCCCTGAAGCAGAGCAGCTGAGTTGGTTTTTGGGGGGGGCGGGGCGGGGAGAGGCTTCTCTC
>JAHTLZ010000129.1:40984483-41003728 GCA_023846285.1 Phrynocephalus versicolor
TTTTTGGGGGGGGCGGGGCGGGGAGAGGCTTCTCTCAGCTTCATCGCCCTGTGTGCCCCGCCGCCGCTCTCTGGGTGGGCGCGGGCGGGGGTGTCTTGCAGTGGCGGCACCGACACCCCCTCCCCCCTCCCTCTGCGCAGCCCTTCGCCATCCCTTGCCAGCGGAGGGGCTCTGCTCACGTCACCCGGGGATGCTTGCCCCCCCTCTGTTGCCCCTGCCCCGTGTACAGAAGGCAAGATCAAAAGAACGGGTTAACCGAAATATCTATGCATCGGCATTTCGGAGAAAAAGTAAGTTAAAAATAAATAAATATATATATTAACTGGCCACACGTGACTTTGGATGCGAAGCGGGATGCGAAGCGAAGAAGATTCCCGGCCTCCGGCAGGGGAATCTCTCGCCCCGCTTGGAGCACGGTTTAGGGGGCGTGGTTGGGGTGGCGCCGAATCCAAAGAGGAGGAGCATGTGGACTGAAGCGATCGATTCGCACGGAAATTACGGCTCGCTGCGCAGCGAGAGGTTCGTGAAGTAAAAGAGTACATAGATAGAACCCTTGAGCAGCAGCAGCCAAGGGAGGCACTGGAGACAAAAGAAAAGCAAGACAAAACAGAGGAGGAGAATACTGAGGCAGAACAAACATAGTGGAGGAATCACCCCAGGAAAGGGTCACATAGAGGAGCAAAAGAATAAGAAGACACTCTTCACAGCTGGAACCGCATAACCATTTTCAGATTCTTGAGAAACTGGCATGCAGCATGCAAAGGAGACCCCACAGAAAGACACAAGGAGGGTGGAATTCGGGCAAGCAAAGTTGCAGAATCCATTCCCTACAAAATGAAGAAGAGAAATGTTATAGTAATAGAAGACTTCGTACGTGGGCATGTCCAAACTTCGGCCCTCCAAATGATTTGGACCACAACTCCCACAGTCCTTTGTCATTGGCAATCTAAGCTTAGAATTCTGGGAGTTGTGGTCCAAAACATCAGGAGGGTCAAAGTTTGGACATGCTTGCCATACTGGATGGGATGGAAGATGAAACATACCAAGAAGATCCATGGATCTTCCAGATATGCTGAATCCCTGGAGGATGGATCAGGGATATGACAGAAGAATTGCCATGGCTCATAAAACTCTTCTCATCAGTGTAGAGATAAATGACACAGCCAAAAAGACAATGAAGAAATCATGTCTGTATTTCTGTTCATCCTACCAGTATTCAGAAGATGTATAGAAGAAAATCAGAAAGAAAATGCTCCGGGCAAATAATTGGCTAAGAAGGTGGTGCCAACATCAGGAATTTGGATATTTTTTGGTACCATAGGCTTAGATTCCTATCAGAGGGAGGGCTGGAAAATAATGGGTTGCATGTCACACAGACTGAGAATGATGTGTTTGGCCATAGCATGAAGGAAATCATCAGGTTGGCTTAAGCTGAAGTGGAAGGGGGAAGGAAAAAACAAACCCAGAGGAACAGACAGATGGAGGCTTATGCACGATGAGAGGAACAGAGCAAGTAGCTCTAGTAGTTTTTTTTATAAAAATGTATGAAGGAAAGCAGGCCCCAAATCACACAATCTATAGTGCATTTATATAAATGCCATGAGTATAGGAAGCAAACAAGAAGAACTGGAAATCTTAGTTCAGGAGGTTAGATATGATTCTATGATTTTGTAGTGGCCTGTAACGTGACAGTGTACTCAGTAACCTCTTGTGATATTCTTTGGAGTCAGTTGACAACCAGAATCGGTATTGTAGGTAGTTTAACAATGCTTTGTTTCTCTCATTGTATTAATTAATTGCATCTCCAATCTGCCTTTCAGACAGTGAACCCAATACACATGACTCTCTTCTACCTTGTTCCTCCTCACATCATCCATGTGAGGTAGGTGAGGCTTAGAGACTTTGACTAGCTCAAGTCACTCAGTGAGATTCATGGTCAAATGAGGATTTAAATCCAGGTCTCCTGAGTCAGAACCCAATATTTTATGAAGGTATTTGATTTATTTATGCTCTCTCTCTCTCTCTCTCTCTCTCTCTCTCTCTCTCTCTCTCTGTGTGTGTGTGTGTGTGTGTGTGTGTGTGTGTGTGTGTGTTTTAACTTTCAAATTTTGCTATGTCTTGGATTGTTCTTTTATTTTGACTGGGCTTTTGGCTAAATGGGTGAGATAAAAATGTGATAAACAGGCAGACAGGCAGACAAACAAATAAACACTGTAACCACTGCACCATCCTGGTTCTATATGTAAAAGAACATGGATAAGTAACATGTAAGAAAGAAAAGAGACCAGTGATTAGGCGAATCCTGCTTTTAGCTGTGTGATTAAAGGACAATTGGCTACAGTATTCTACTTTTTATAGCTTGGGGTTACTTCATTATGATGCCACTGAAGATGATGTGTTTGTCAGCTTCACTTTTTCTCATATTCAGTTAGAAAGAAAGAAAAATAAATGAAGTAAGTAAGTACAGGTAGAGCATTTCAGGCAAAGTAACAATACTAGCTCATTACCACAAACATGACCCAATGCACTGATATTCTAGACCAAAATTTTAAGACCTGAACACTTGGAGGCTGGCTGGATGAATATTTTAGTTTTATACTGTCCCAAATTTGAATTTTTAAAATCTGGTTCTTTTGTGGGAATTGGAAGGTGAGGGTGTTGACAACCTGTTACCAAAATGTGAACAAAACAAAATTCCTGCTCATCTGTTGATGGAACATGGATGGGAGAGATTTGTAAGATTTTGGCTTATAGCCAGTCTATCAAATGTATTAATGGACCATGGACCATGTGGTAACTGGGGATCCTAGATCAATTGCCATATTGTGGGGCTCACCTGGGAGCTGAAATGGGTAACAGCAGCAGCATGGCTCTAGGGATCCCTAGCTGTATGAATTGGGACACTTATTGTTTTAGTTCTCTAACCATGTTTCAGTGCTTTGGGATCACTGAAAGACATTGGATGAAATCCTATTGCACGGTCATACTAAAAGCATAAATTTTAATAGCAAATTACTATACGTTCAGCATTCTCCTATACAACAAATAACACCTATGGAGATTTCTTAACTTATGCCAACTTGCTGTAAAGTTATTCCTTTTGTGTAACTACATAGTAGGATTTCATACATTATACGTAATGATATCATCCAGCCCCAGCTCCTCAACTTACATGGTAGCACCATAAACATATTTTTTAAATAATGGCTAATAGCAAACAATATTGAGGAAATCGAGGTTTGAAGCACAGCCAAGACTTTTGGTAAAAAATAGTACCACTCACAATGGCAAGGTAAAGCACAGAAAGGTCAAAGGGTCTCATCAGGTCTTGTTTTGTGGTTGATGTTGTTTGTTTATTTGTTTATTTGTTTGTTTGTTTGTTTTAGAAGCCCTCCCCTCCAAAACATTGGTTTCAGCTCTTCAAAACTGCTAAAAGCAACTGACCTCGGATTTCTATTGACACCTATAAAATGCAACAGGGCTAAAAATTCAGCTCATCTATATTTTCCCAAAATGCATTAGGATAAAAGTGGGGAGGGATCCCCCCCAGTGGGAACTGTAACTACATCACGTACAAACACAATAAAAGGCATTGACCAATTGCTTTATTTCCGCGTGCCGATTTATATAAATCTAGTTTGAATAATGAGAAGCCCAGCTGGTACAAATCATTAGGAAATGCCTTTCAAAGCCATCTCTAACAGAAGCACATTTATTCTATTTTAACCAAGAACAAATTGTTTCAAATCATGCTCGAGTCTCAGATGTACCACGCACAAATCCAAATGACGGCTTGTAAGGGACAATTAATTTATGGGCTTATCTCATGCCAGATGTGAGCCCTGACAGGTTGCTTTACAACACTTCCCTGAGCAGCTCCCAAGCGAGTGCCGTTTTTGGGTTGGAAGGGACGTCACGCTACCCACACAAAGCAACCTTGGCAGGCAAAGTTGTTGAACAACCTGTTTATTAGTGGCTCTACTCCTCCCCTGCTGTTATATTAATATAACGAATTGTTCACAGGTGCTCCAAATGAGGTTTAGATGATCACTGGGAGCGCTGTGACCAGAGCTAGCCAAATCAGGAGGAGCAGATGCAGCAAAACCACAACAGTCCCCAAGCAAAAGTGCAAAAACATTGGCATCTGAAGGTCATTGTACACACATGCCTGAGTTAAGTCAACCAAGGACGTGACAATTATGACTCAAGGTTTTGAAGGGCTTCGTTGGGGGGGGGGAGTAGAGGCGAGGAAGGATGGGTTCCCATGCACCTGAGTTTGTATTTCATTCTAAAGTGGAAGCACAGCAAGAATGGTTCAAAGATGGATAGGACACAGAGATATAAAAGCAATGTTTATATTAGGGGTATTATGCAAAATAGGCATACTGTACAGTAATATTCATTCCAGAAACATGCTTGTAAACCAAAACACTCTTATATCAAAGCAAATTTCCCCATAAGAAATAATGGAAGCCCAGATCATTCATTCTGGGGTCCCATAGACCACATACTGTACATGCAAAGTGCCAAAACTCACAAAAGAAGTTGGCGAGAAGTCCACGTCCACATGATGCTTTACATAGCTGGCTGTGGAATCTGCTTTGTTTGGGACTAACAACAGCATTTTACTCTGCCTTTTTAATGTGACAATAATAAAATGCAATTTGGAGCCCTATAAACACTTTACTAGCTACCCCATGACTAGAAATGGTTTGAAAAAAATAAGAATGTTGAAAACAAATTAAATAAAAATAAAAATATAAAGAAAAACAAAAACCCTAGTTTGCACTCCCCTTTGAAAATGTTCCTGGCTGGAACATGGGAGACCTCTATTCCTCTCTACTCGCTCTGCTTTGTAGGCTACCTGAGATGGAATGTTCCAGAAAGTCACCCACAATCCAGCAGGGGGAGGGAGAGCAAGCCAGCTCCAGTGCTTGTATATCAAGACTTTGTTTGCTGACAGGGCCGGTGCTAGGTTTTTTTGCACCCTAGGTGAGGTGCAGGGGGTGGGGCAGCGGGGCAGCGGGTGGGCGGCAGTGGCAGGGGGCGGCGGCGGGGGGATGGCGGGGGGCAGCAGGCTGGCCAGCGCCCTCACACCATTTTGGCCCCCTAGGAAACTGCCTAGTTCACCTTAATGGACATGCCGGCCCTGTTTGCTGATCAAGGCAAATTTTAGAAGAAATGTTTGCTTGTCTTGCAAAATGCTCTTAAAGCAAGTTACTCTTAAACCAAGATATTACAGTAAAGGTATAATTTCCATTAGGAGCTGTAGTGCTACACAGACATAAAGGTAAAGTTTGAACCAACTTTTATTGGCTATGTAGCATTTGAACAGATACAATTGGATAAGAAGTCTTTGTGATCAGGCCTAAAAAAATTAGTTTCACAAATTAATCTACACTATGTAGTTCTCCAAAACTCCGTTGTTTGCTGGTTTGTTTGAGCTTTGCAAGCATTCATTCATAAGCCAGATTTGTTAATTTATGGCTAGCCTTTGTAGTATTACAAAGCACAAAATTGAGATGCAGTTGCATTCATATATAAACCAGTGTTAGTTTTGCAAATGCTATATACTATACAGAACTTACATTATATGCAAAATCACACTGGCAATTAACAGCATTCCCATGTTTAACTATGGGAGTACAGTAGGACACCCACACTCTTATCTGAGGGTGATGGTGGTGACAGTGGTGGTATGGTGCTGGGGGCAAAAGCATTCACCCTGGACACCCCACCACCCCTGCTGGGCAGCATGGTGGATGAGGGTCCTACTAAAATCCTCCTACTTTGTTTTCAGATACTTACCTTGCACATAGTTTCACAAAAAAAACCCCCAACAATAACAACAAAACACTTCTCAACATTTTGGCTGAAATTCTTGCTTTGTATAGCAAGTCACACAACAGCAAGCAGGAATAAGTGGGTGAGCTAATAGAATCATATGGACCAACTCTAGTTGTGACTTACTTAACATAGTAAAGTAAGGAGGTGTTACACTAATACAGTAAATTGCAGATAGAGGAGGTCCATTTGAGTTCAAGTACTTGACTCATCAAATCCCTCATTCATTGGCCTGCTTTACACAACATGCTATGCTAACAGGATTTCAGTCATTCTACCCTAAAATGACATGCTTCTAATATACATTTTAGTGCATTCAGACTGGCAAGACGCAGTAGAACATCTGTATATAGACAAATGATTCTGGGTGTTCTTCAGCCAATCCCTTTTTCTCACAGGAGAATTAAAAATGCCATGCTAATACACTGAAGGACAAAACTGGGGAAGAATATAGACTACCTTGAGTTCTTTCAAGGAGGAACAGGATATTAAATAAACTGATGAATACAAAATGGTCTTTGTCATTGTGAGGGTTCTGTTTGGTACAGGTACCGGTTCAGCTGAAGGATTACTTGGAGACTCCATTTGTCGGTTCCAAAATGTTAATCTTTTATTCTCACCATAGGTGGGGGCATTATCTTGAACAAGGTCCTCCACAACATCAATATTAACAAATGACAAACTTCGAAACAGTCCTCCCTGAACTGGAGGGTTAATAACATCTCCCTCATCTAAAAAAGGGTTTGTGCTCACTTGGGGCCTTGATGACCCCTCAGAAGGAGGGCCCCATAACATGCGGTCCTGCAGCAGTGGTGGCGGACTGCGTTCGACCTGGTCTCCCATCCCCAGCCAGGATTCCATGTCGAGAGTGCTCCTCCCCCCCATATCACCGATACTGCGTTCGCCCCTCGACTTGGGCTTGATGATCTACCTGTTGGAGTGGGCAAGGGGAGTCCCGTTACTTGAGATTCCTTTGGTTCTGGTGGGGTTTTGGTCACCTTATCTTGAGGGCACCAAGTAACTCTACCATCCGTCTGTGTCTTTTCGTCACAACCCCTAGGCTCCATCTGATGGCCCACCATTCTTTGCCTCTCTTCCACTATATCCCCCTCCTGACAGCTCCTTTCCCATTCCTCCACACCCACGTCTACGATCCAATAGCTCTCAGCTATTGGCTCATCACGGATTATTTGTAACAGCCCCCTGTCACTCTTATCCTTCACACTTGGGGCTTCCACCCGTTCTATAAGATCCTGCTCTTTTCCCTTTCCCATCGCTTCATCCTTGGACATGTTCTTCATCCCCGACACCTCAGTGGACGGCGCACTCTTTCCTTCCTCACAGTCATAGAGACGGACATTGCTAACGCATCATAGTAGGTCCTGTTCAGAACCTGCTGTGACAATTTGACTGTCAGTGGCATGTAAGTTACTAAATGCAACATGATCTTGTCAGAAGTATGGCCTGCTTCAATAAGAATATTAGGCTCTAGAATTATGCTGATAATAAAACACCTTATAGTTTGTTAGAATGCTATTAAAATATAGGTGTGTTCTTCCTTATTCTTGGCTATCTGGTCCCACACTAGATTTGCAGCCACTACTTTTACAGTATATATTTATATTTGTTTAAATTAATTTCTGTCCTTTTTGGTTTCTATGGCTTTATCTTTTAGAGAATCTTTGCTTTTTTCAGTCCTGATCTGAAACCAAAGTGATTGTGAAAATTAAATAATTATTTGAAGATTTAGAGGACCAAGGGAAAAATGCAAAGTTCAAAACACAGTAATGATTTGCCTTCTGTAATATTTATGTAAATTACAGGAGATATGAAAGATACATGTTAAAGATCCTTGCCTATTTAAGGCAGAATTAGAAAAAAAATTGATTAAGTGCTCCAAATGGTTTCCATCATCTTAATGTTTTCTCTTATGTGAGCAAGAAGACAATATAAACCCATGAATAAAATGCTACTGCAAAACAGTAAAATATGCAAACCAATTAAATTGTGAAGTTTGAAAGCCGAAATATATTGATCATGTCCTCAGCTCTTTGTTTGATCATCATTTTAGGATTCAGCAAACTAACACAAAATCTCAAAAATAATCCCAGATTAATGTGTGAGAAGACATTATTGTCTGGTTACTTGCTTTTTTTCTTCCACTTCCTGGCACTAAGAAGAACTAAGTAAAGATATGGTATCTTTCATATTTATTTCTAGAAAAGAATAATATATGTCTTCTAATGACATAAGAGGATCAAAAAAATTGTTGATGTGAGCTTCCATTCTTAGTAAACAATTTGAAGAAAACAAAAGGCTGCTGTAGAAAAGCTTCAACTTTACATTCATATAAGTTTTCATTGTGTGTGTGTGTGTGCTACTAAACCACTTAATAAATAATTCTAACCATAGCCTTCAATCATGTGTTAAAAACTTGGTTCCAAAGATTTATTATAATCATTTCCAGAAGCACACAAACTGTCTTCAGAAGTACTTCCTGCTATACTGAGAGAAACTTACTCCGACAAAAGTGGATATAGAATTGCGGGCTTAGGTGGTAAAAATCCAGAACAGTGGTTCAAAGCTTCATTTCCTGGACACCTTGGGGTTTCATTTCCTAGAAGTCTTAGCCAACATGTTGAATGCTCACCACTTGGAGAGGAAGAAGTTCAAAAACATCCGGGGTCCTCATTTGGGATCTGTTTTTATAGTGAACGTGAGACTATTTCACTGCAGCATATAGAATTGTAGCCAAAATATCAAATGCTGCTATTGTTGACAATCCGTTGTGAAACATCCTGTTTCTATTTGGATCATTTAAACTCTGTTTCCTAGCTATAAATAATACACTGGATTGTTAAGTGGCAGCTGCCTCTTCTTATAAGCTATAGCACTGGAATGGGATAAGTACATCTCTCCGGATGTTGGGAGGCTGCATCTTCCACCAGCCCTAGACAGTAGAACCAAGGGGGGGGGCAGGGGGGAAATACTAGAAGTTGTGATCTGGCAACATCTAAGCCACCCTTTTATAGCAACACTCCAGGACCTAGGCTACAACAAACTTGGGTCTGGCCTCACCCAGTATTGTGGATCTAGGAGGCCATCCAAGGGGGGATCCACGCCGGCCCGTCCGGCTACAGAGCAGTTCCCCCCCCCCGGGTGAATCCCGCAAGACTGCCATCCACCACAATGAGTGGGATGGGGGAAGGGCCAGGACCCGGCTTTATAGCCAGGCACACAGACTGTCTGGCCTCTTTTTTGTCCATCAGCAGCAAGGGACGGAGGAACACCAGGCCGGAGGCAACATCTAAGCTGGCAACATCTAGCTCACAACAGCTAAGCTACCCTTTTATAGCAGCACTCCAGGACCTAGGCTACAACAATCTTGGGTCTGGCCTCACCCAGTATTATGGATCTAGGAGGCCATTCAAGGAGAAACCTTTAGGATGCAATGGATTCCTGAATCCTCTTGTCATCATTTCTTTGGGCACTGATGTTAACGGCTGTGGAAATGCTAACATATTGCGTTTTCAAAGCTTTCTGGGAGTTTTTTAAAAGAATGCTACATTCATTCTAGGAGCAGTATGGGCTGAGCTGTGATTAACGGCTCAATCATCACTTGGTGTTTTCAACGATCCCGAAATCTGCTTAGGAGCAGCGTATCATGTGTGAATGATTGAGAATCCCATTGTCATCCCTAGAAGACTATGAAGCCAAACTAAGTAAGTAATCATTTGTAAGGGTTTTATTGGGGGAAACTGTCAAAAGACAACTTTCTTCCCATATTTAACAGTTGAAATAGTGGCTGGTATGCTCGTGGTGACCTTGGAAAACCAAGCTAGGGTCACACATTCCCAGTGATGCATTGCAAATACTCCAGCTCTGAAAATGGTGATTTGAGTTTTAAAATCTTTAAATGTCCTTTCAGAAGCAAAATCCATTATACATATTTGTTTAACAGACATACTTACAATCTAATGGATATTGGTCTGCAGTCTGAATTCTACTACATTTACCAAATATATCTGACATCAGCGGCTGTTGGTTTTACTATATATTCTTCTCAGAGCTTTGAAAATTTATTTATTTACGTTTCCCACATTCTGAGTGTTGTTAAAATGTAGTCTTTTCAAGCTCTGGTCTTATTGTCTTGCTTCAGTTCAAGTGGATCCCAGTGGAAAAATCAGTCCATTTCAAGCATCAATATCAGGATAACAAAGCATGGAAACAGAGATAATCTAGCAACAGAGTCAGTAGTCATGCCAAGATTAAATAGCCACAGTTGTCCCAGGCAGCAAGTCAATTAAAACTATTATAAATATAGCTGTACTTTCAAGGGTGCTCAAAGGTTAGGAAAAAGCATCACAAGGAGAAAATAGAGAGTGCTCCCATAACAAAACCAATGCAGTGCAAGATAAGGCACCATTTGAGCAGTCACAACAACAGGCACAGTCTAAGAGCACCAGCTGAAAAGCATACATTATTCTTCAGAGCATGACTTAGGCAGGACTCAGGTTTTTATGACTGAGCTGAGTTATCCTCTATCCAGAGCTCAAGTGCAGGTGTTTCATCATTAAGCATCTCTGTGCAGAGGGCCCTGAACTCAAGAAGCTCAGCAATCCTGAATCTTGCTTTGTAGTGTTGATGGGTGTGTGTGTGTGTGTGTGTTGTTGTTGTTGTTGTGCATATGTGCCAAATCCATATTGTTAAATTTGATCAGTTTAAAAATAAGGAAAGGCCACCCACCCACAAAGTATGTCATTTAATGGCATTAACTTCTATTAACGGAAGGGTTAGTAGAAATCAGCACAAAACAATGCAGCGCTAGAGTTTGCCTGAGAAGATCTAGCACTGGAGCAAAGCAGAACAAAAAATTACACCATCACCCGGCAGTGGAATTTGGAGAGGGGAAATAGCCAGGGTTTTTTTTTGTCCTATTCTGATACTGTGCACACTAATTCTACCTCTGTGTTGTGACAACATGGGGGTAGAGTCCTGTTTTCATGGGTGCAAGAAAAGTTGAATAAATGGTTGGTGCTGATAAGCTGTGAGCTGGAAATGTCACCTATGGAATAACCGACAAGTTGCAAGCCTTCTTTGGCTTTGATGTTTTCCTTGGAAGTCTCTCAACCAATTACTGACCAGATCCAAACATGGTTAGCTTATGAAATCTGACAAGAGCTGAGCCCAAGGTAGAATGGCTACTTAAAGATTTATTTGTGTCAATGACACATTTAAAACCCGCTACTCTGTCTAAATATTTAAAGGAAAAAAATATGAAAAGGAAAAATTGAATGTGACTCAAGTGGAAGCAGAAGCCAGTTTATGGCTAAAGAAGAATGAGGGTCTCTTTGAATAATCACATCTTCCATATTCATAGGATGTGAATATGGAGCAATGGGGCTCTTGCACTGCATTTTAAGATGGTTTGAATATGCATATAAAAGTTGCTTCTGAGTGTCTGGATGCAATGATATTGATGATCATTTCTGTGAGCAGATCATTTGTTCCCCAGTTTATTTTCACTGCAACCCAGTGAGAAAGGTCCTACAAAGTCACCCAGTGGGCTATCATGTACTGGGTAACTCGCTCATATGTGAGAAATGAAGGTGGCTGGCTAGAAGGGAGGAGAGCCACTTGGTATTTGTGGGAACCAGGAAGGAAGGAACCTCCTTGACATCTGGGATGGTACTGTTTTTGGGTATCACATCCCCAAATCTGGTGGGGGTAGAAAGGTGACCATGTATATGTACTACAGACATTATTTTTCTCAGTGTTGGTAGCAGGTGCAAAACACAGAGATGAATTTGTAGTGGAGTGGCCAAAAACTTTATCTTTTATCTTTTATCTTTATCTTTTCCCTTATATTTTCCCTTATATTTTCCTGGTCAGTGCATGCAGGGGCACATAAACTCTGAGTAATTTAAGCTGAATTATGGAGATGTGTTTTGAAGTTTTACTCAAATAAGGAAATGAGCACCAGGAGGAAGTAACTAACTTCAGCTACAGAAACAATGGCTGTAATTTCAGTGTGTTTGGCCACATTCCTGAGCTGCTTCACTATGGAGTACTATTCCAAGTTGCCTTCAAGTGCTTGGTCACAAAATGCAGCACATTCATATTGAAGTGCCCCATCAGAGTCTGATTTAATTGTCTTTTAAAAATATCTTTGGCATCCTCTCTTACCAAGCCTCCTAAATCATGATGCAAATATGTCATTATTTGACCATATTTGCGGGGGGGGAGAGGGTAAAAATGAAGGGGGGAAAACTTTGGATATCCTATAAACTACCTGCTACATTTTAATGTCAGCTTTTGTGGACAAGCCCACTTCCTAAGGCAATATAGCTGTTGCCTTTAAGGTGATACGATGCATTTGTCTTTTCACTTTTTCTTTTGTTTTTGCCTGATGTGCTAGCACAGATGAACATGGCTATCTTTTCTAAAACTATTTGGCCAGCCATTCATAGGTGATAAATGCTGGCAGGATTCTGAATATGTTACAGCCACTATAGAAAGTGGGGCACAGGGTCCATTTTGCTGCTCCATTAAGTGTATGTCATGGGTATCCCATAAGAATAAACATTGTCCTCTGAAACATTTACATACTGACATTATTAGTTGCTCCAACCTTCTTTTGCTCAGTTGTGAAATAATCTATCTAGCTTACATCTGATGCAGGTTTTAATAAGAAACCTATAGTCATTTCTTTGTTTACTTGTTTTCATTGTCACATTTATACCCTATCTTTCTCCCAAACAGTTCAAAGTGTGCATCCTTGAGCTTCTCTTAGCTCTGTTGTCTTATAACAAACAGCCTGGTAAAACAGGCCAGGCTAAGACAAGGTCTGGCCCAAGGGTCACTAGTCAGTTTCATGGCAGAGCAAGAATTGAGCCCAGATTTCATAGAGCCTAGTTCAACGCTCTAACTACTATCCCACACAGAGCCATAACACTAACTTAAACACATAGCCTCTTAGCCATGGCCAAGTGATCAGCAACACTGCTGCTACTAGTGCTACATATAATCCAGGAAAAGGAGGCATGTGTGTGGGGGGGACTTCAGCAGAGCATCTGGATGGCAACTATACTCAGTTTATGAAAGTCATTTCCACAGGATTTAGTGATGACTGATAACATGGCAATAAACTCTGATTAACAGATGTTATTTACTTTTAAGTGTAGGAGTGATACATAAAATTCTTACAGAGCAATCCTATGGATGTTTAGCAGGAAGAATGTCCATGAGCTTTTTTTTTATTTCGAAGTCAAGCTAATCTTCAGGCAAGCATGTTTAGGATTTCAGCTTTATAAATGCAGTTTTTTTGCTATCAGGATTTCCAACTGCCTATAGCTTATCATCACTAGGGAAATCCTGAGCTACCATTCACACTTCAGCAAGTCTGTGACAGCTGAGCCTGGCTGACATACTGCCTGAGAAAAATATTGGGTTCCTTTCTGAATAGAGATAAATTGGGATTTCTGGCATGAAACATGCAACATGGAATCCTGAAGTTGCTAAGAGCACCATTGCACTTATCTAAGCATGTGTGTGTAACACAAGAGGATAGGTTTAAAAACACCTGAAAGATTATCTTGCTTAGGTAGCTTGGCTTTCTCTCTCTCCCTCTGTCTCCACATATGTAGTGAGGAGATATTAAATATTTGATAAATTTCTATCTGGAATTTCATTTGGATTAAAATCAAGTTAGTTTAAAACATTAGAGAACTGGGGAAAAAAACCAAATAAAATGTTAACGCAAAGCCCTAAAGCAATCATTAATCAAAAGAAAGCAAAAGCATAATATATAAAGATGAGGAAACCAATAAATCAAACCTCTGTGACATAAAAACGTTTCAGTACAGAAGATATTTGCAGAGAGACGTAATACAACAGAATGTCCCCGATCCCCAGAATGACTTCTTGGAAATCAGTTGAAGGCATATTAAGATGAATATCATAAAGTAATAGAAGAGATCCCAGTTTTTATTCCTCTTTGTCTTTGCATAGACAGCAACAGAACTCTGGGCAAAACTTTGTGTTTCTAGACGGCACATCATTCAATGACAGAATCATGTTAATGTACAGTAGAGACACATTTCTGCCAGATATTCATGAACCAACAGTCTTACTTGCAAATTAAGCTCACGTTGCTTTCTGTCAACCCATCACAAAACAATACAAGCTAGCTTTCAGACTAGGATAAAGGGTGGGATGTTCCTGTGTACCAACCAGGTGTCTTGCAGTGTTTAATTCATTCCATACTGTAGGGATGGCCAATCTGTCATCATGGTCAGTGAGTCTACCCTTCTCTTATGGATCTCAACTGCTCATCCATGTAGTTGAAAATGCCACCAGGCATTTGGAGAACTTGGGGGTAAAAAAATGGGCAAAGGCCGCAAGAGGGTAAATGCGCCTGGTGTAGGAACTGGCTAACCACTCAAGTATTCCTGCCAGGAAAACTCCATGGTCACAAAGAGTTTATTTATTTATTTATTTATTTATTTTTGGATTTATACCCCGCTTATCTTCAACGAACTCTAAGCGGCTTACAAGGGCTATGTTAGCCACACAAAATTACAGAGGTAAACAAACAATGTTACAACAATAAATTTTAAGAAAGGCAACTGTTCATGAGTTGGTCATGACTGTAACGATACAACACACACAACACACAGTAGTGTAAAAGATTCATTACTCAGGAACGGTAAGGTAAAGAGGAGGAGGAGGTTGACCCAAACCTTTCATTCTTGACTCAGCACCAGCAAGAGTGGTCAAACAGGCAAGGATTTAAAAGCCAGGCTTTTAAGAATAAAGAACTCCGGGTGCGAATGGATGGCTCTGACATTTTGTCCACTGTTTGAATAATATCAGTCTTGAGTTCTTTCAGGCATTTAAGCTCTTTCCATCTCAGTTTATGCAGTTTATAAAGTTCAGCAAATTTACTATGTGTAAATTCTCCGCATTCGTTCCAGCCAAATTCAGTAGTTGCAGATTGCTCTAACATAAGGAAAATCAAACTCTTTCTTTCCTGAATGCGAAGGAAATTATGGTTCTTTGTACATGTTTATTTTAAAAAAAGGAACTGAAAGGCAGTCCTCATCAAACCTTACGTGATGCTGCCATTCTTGCTCAAGACATAGGCTTTTACGATATTAAGGTTGAACTCATGTACAGTATATGCTTGCCTGACATGGGGACCACTGCAGTTTCTCTCTCTACTGCAGGGCTAAGGTAAGGTTGGAATCTCCATGTCTTTTAGTAGGGTTTCAAGAGGAACACCTGGCACAGGAAGGAGCCCCTATGATGTTTGTGCCACTAACCCATGGAAGTTCTCGTTTTAGTAGATGAGTCTGGGAAGGACACATGCTACAACAGGTCCTGATAACTGATAACTCCAATAGAGTCTTTCCTTGCGACAATATCAGAGGAGAGATGTTATATGAGTAGTTGGAGTCTAACCTTGACCCCATCTCATTCATATGGTAGAAGGTAGTTGAGCTTCAGAATGCTTTACACATGCAACATAATAAACAAATAAACAATATAGAAAGAATTGCTTGCACTTACTTGACTGGGGTTGTAGTTTAGCAAAAATCAAGAGCAAAACTGAATAGAGCACATGTTTGTAGAGGAAAAGCAGTCACACACATTAAGTGTAAATATTGTCTTGGATAGGACTTTTAGCTGTCATAAAACTATTACATTGGTTGTTTTCTCAGAAAAATACTAAATTCATTTTATATCTCTTTGTGGAATAATAAATTGAATCTATAATATGTACATATTGTGTCCTATCTTTCCGATCCATCATTCACTTGGAGGAGATCTTGAATCTTACTGGGAAAGCTCCACTGAGTTTGCAATTCTATAAATACTTTTTTTTTCAGGGGAGTATATCCCATTGAATGAAAGATGTCAGACTTCTTGAAGATGACAGGTTCAGGATTACTTGTGCAATTTACAGAACAGTATAGTTTGTTTGACTCTGCTTGCTCAGAGGCAAGATCCATGAGCGCTGAAATGCCCTCATTCAACTACCATAGATAAAAAGTTATGAACTAAAAATATTTTGAATTAAATTGGAACAGATTGCTTATGGTAACTCTTGCATAATGAAAGGGTATGATGAAGAATTGCATTTCAAATTACTTTTCAGGTCTGTTCAATTTTTTATTTTTTTAAATAGAAAATTGCACAGAATAATTAAAGCATGTTCATTTACATTCATATTGAAGAGTCATGAACAATTTTGCTCTTCTGTATTTAATTTTTTCTAAAGTATGACTTGAATCAATAAATTCCAGCAGAGAACGCTGCAATGAGTCCTCTCAATGAAAGTTTTCATTCCTTTAAAAAAAAAAAAGATCTGGCGTATTTACAGCATACTTCAGCACTTCTATGAGGCTGCTACCTATGCAGAAGTCACAACTGGGTTCCACTCTTAATGACTCCTTATTGCAACAGAATAGAGGGTTATATTTAATTCAGAAGTCTAAATCAGAGCAAGGTGGACTTGCTTCCTTTAGGAATAATAGCTTTAGGAAACCCAACCAAAATACATCTAAAGCACACAGGTAAAGGAGTTTAAATCCAGTCTGTCTTCCTACAGAACTCTGGAATATGTAGTTTGGTAAAGTACTTCACAGTTCTCTGTTGTAGTTTGTCGGTGAAGATTCTCAGTCATCCAGGTGAGGTTATCTGGAAGTTGAGTCAAGGCAACTGGACTTTTTTTTTTTTTTAGAACAAAATGTTTTGCTGCTCATCCAAGCAGCTTCATCAGTCTGAGGAAAGTTAGTGGCGAGGTCTGCAATTTATGTTTCACCCTAATTTCGCATTGCCCCAGTCTGAATATTATTCAGCTTGCTGGGGTGGGGGTGGGGGCAATGTGTAGCCTGCATAATTAAATTTTAAACTGACCAGAGAGTACTTGAAGTGCTATGAAGCGGTATCTAAGCAGAACACTTTGCTTTGCTTTATTAGGCAGACAACGGACTGAATAGGTTTATTAGATGTACAATGGCCTGGAGTGTGTGTGAAAGTCCCACCTATGCAACCCTTCCCAACACAATTAAGTATAGGTCCTTAGCTGTGGCCTTCTTGTTGGAGGTGTGAAGATTTATCTGGGGATCAATGAAAGGGCAGCATGATAAGCTCTCCTCGCTTCTTTTTGTTTTTGTTTTTTGCCTCCCGCCCCTTTAAGAGGAACCAGGAAGTGACCGGGGCTCCCCTGGCAGCTTCCACCAACACCGGGAGGTAAGGCTTTATTCTTCTGTCCCTTTTTTTCCTCCCTCCCCTCACGCAGCCAGCAGCCAGGAAGTATGGAGGGGTGGAGACGCACGAAGAGCGACAAACCCCTAAGATCTCTGGTCCGAATTTAAGGGGCCAGCGGATCTTAGGGGTTGTGTAAAAAGGCCCTTTGCATCCTTCATAACGTGGTAGTGTCTCAACTGTAGTGCAGTGTTCAGACTTGTGCCAAATAGAAGGGAACTAGTACTTCATGAGATTTGGAGACAATAGTTCTGTTAATGGAGCCTAAAATAGCATTTGCCTTTTTTGCAGCCACGCTGCACTGTTGGCTCATATGGAGCTTGTGGTGTACATGAGTGGTTCTCAACCTTGGAACCCTGGATATTCTTCCAGAAGGAACAATACCAACTGGCAGGAGGATTCTGGGAATTTTAGTCCAAGAACATCTGAGGTACCTCCCAAGTGAACTCAGAACCTCTAGTGTCCAGTGGAGACCTTGGGCTTTATTGGAGGTTGCTGCTGTCACTGATCTGCTTCTCTGGTTCAAGCAGCTGTATCTGTCATGTTATTTTTTTTAATCTTGATTTTTGAAAAATACTAATTAGCGGTCATCTTTTGAACTTTGCGAATGCTGCTTGAGATTCAAAAGAACAGTTCTGGTATTCTGCCATTTATGAACAGGTTCATGCTATGCCCATTGCAGTAGAAATACCCCTGGCTTGGTTTGGTTTAGATTGGTATTATTAGCACATAGGTGATCCAGATAACATGTATAAGCTCATACTACTTCCATAAAGCATCATGCCTGAATGATCAGGCTTACAAATGAAGCCTGCCTTTCTTTCTCAATGACGTCACAAAACAAAGAAAGCTGCTTTGCAAGTTGGCAGAAGTCAAAAGCTTATGCTATAATAGTCAGATGTCTTGCTCCACTTAAATAATTCCTGTTTATATCAATGTGCTCTTTGTGTCATATGGTTTCATCTTTAGTTGGTAGTCTAAACCTGAAGAACAGAGTCATCAAGTTGACTCTGTATTCCTCACAGTCGGCTGTGCTACCCTTGTTGATCTCCCACTTCTGTTGTGATATGTAATTTAGAAGGGATCACTGCAGGAATTGGGTCATAAACTGCAGGCCAGTTTTAGAACTAAGATGCTCAGGAGAGTTTCTACAAATCCAACCAACCAGTCACATATTGACATGCTATAGGGGTAAGTCACTTGCATACTATATTTTGCACTCCACGGGAAAAAAAATATCTCCAGCATGGAAATAACATGCACACTACCAGTAGATTATGAAATACGATCACATCTTGCTCGCTGAAACTCTACCAGTTGCATCTTTCTCAGCCTGGGTTCAAAAGTGAATTCGTATTCTTGCCTGGACATACTTTTTGCATGGGGAAAAACAGCAGAAGGAAGCTAGAAATCTTAACAACTTCCCATAAGTTTATCTTTAGATGAAACAGTCAATCCTGGAAGTCTTGAAAGAAACATTTCTGGAGGCACTTTTAAAAAATGTGTCTTTGTGAAACAGACTCTTTCACAAACTCGCATTGCAGGTTATTTGAAGAGCTGTATGGGTGCCTCTGTCTTTCTTTTGTAAGGGATGGAGAGGGTGCTGTTTGCAGAGAAGCTGCTATGAAAGAATAGGTTTAATGGGTCGTGAATTCTGTGTTGAAAAGATAGCGTCTCTATGACTTCTGATCTGCTTGCAGTAGACCTACAGCCTGAGCAGCAAGTGCATTAGACTACATATGCTCAGCTCATTGACTCCGAAGGTAGAAGCCCTAAATGCCTCATTAAATTTTCATGGGTGACTGAGGGAAGCCAGGGGGGTGGGGAGAGGAAAAGCAACAACTCTCATCACATTATTTGCGATTATGATGGTGTTTTCTAGAGAAGTAAAAAAACTGCAAAACTATACACATGACAGCAACAATCCACTTTACAAGAACCTCTTTTTAGTCGTGGGTTTCCCCGTCCTTCACATGATTTATCTTTCCTCAAAATGATTTTTTGCAAGAAAAAAAAATCTGGTCTGCTATTAAAGAGCATGCAAACGATGCAGGAACATGAGGTCGATGGAATGAAGTGCGCGCACACACACACACACACACACACACACACACACACACACACACACAC
>JAHTLZ010000129.1:41003738-41032359 GCA_023846285.1 Phrynocephalus versicolor
ACACACACACACACACACACACACACACACACACACACACACACACAGAGTGCATCGTATATTTCAGCCAAGGATTGGATGCCTTAAACTGGCACACAAGAACTTCAGACTCAAATTGCTTCAGAGAGAGATCCCTTGTTAGATTGAAAATACTTAAGAAGATACAGTACTAAAGCCCCGAGGAGGGAACGGGGTGCATGTGTGTGTGAAATAATCGGTGTGATTGTTATTGTGGAGAGAAAGCTGTTTTCCCATGTTCTAGAACAGAATGTTGGTAGCTCCGCCTTTCTGTTTAATTGAATCATCTAATAAAACGGGCAGGTCACAATTATTCCCTTAAGTGGAAGCCGCACTTTTCCTGCCCGTGGAGTGACAAGCAGAAGCGAACGGAAGAGACGCGCGTGTGTAAGAGGAAAGGCACACACACATTCTTGCAAAGTTTGCCCTCCGCTTCTTCTTCTTCCTCCTCCTCCTCCTCCGCCTGTCTCAAGGAGGGCTTAATGGAGGAAAATGTGCGGGCAAAGAGCTTAGCCTCAGAAATGTGGAAGCAAGCGGGGTGGGCGTGCGGGCAGAGCGTGTCTCTCTGCTTTTGCACGGACGCCTTCCTCTCCCCCTCCACCCCTGGCTGTGGAAAGGGGGCGCGTCGCGTGAGGAGGAAAACCAGCTTGGGTTGCCTTAGCCCGGCCCCCTCCTTTTCACGCGCCGGGGACATCCTCACGGCGCTTCAGGAATTACGGGGGGGGGGGGGGGGGGCGCGAAATCCCCTTCTCTCTATTCAAGCCTCCCTCTCCCCCCACCCCGCCGCGGTGCGTCCCTCAGAGGAGGAGGAGGAGGCGTGAGCAGCGGCGGCAGCAACGACGAGGAGCGACCCCCCTCGCCTCTGCTTTCTCTCTCTCTCTCTCTCTCGGACCCCCACCCCCACCTCCCCTCCAAAGCCACCCCGCGCCTTTCCTGGCTGGCCTCGGCTTAACATCCTCGTCGGTGGCCTCGGAGGGCAGAGAGGCGGCGGGGGGGGGGCGGATGCACGCGGCGAGCGGAGGGGGATGGAGATGCTGCCGGAGCCGCGCGACGACTAAGAGCGAGGGGAGAGCGAGCAGGAGAGGCTGGCGGGCGGGCGAGCGAGCGGGCGGCGCGGAGAAGCCGCCTCGGTCGGTGGCCGGCCGGCCATGGGCAGGAGGGAGGGCTTGGCCGGACGAGGTGAGTCTTGTGGGGTGGGTGCCGTGGTGGTGGGGCTGGAGGAGAGGGAGAGAGAGAGAGAGAGAGAGAGAGAGAGAGAGGACTCCGCGGGACGGAGCGGGGAAGACGGGGCTGCTCTGCTCGCTCGCTCTCTCTCTCCCCTCGTCCTCGGGAGACTCCAGCCGCCGGGGCATCCCTGGATAGCGCCCCGGCCAAGTCGGGAGCAGGCCATTGTCCGTCCGTGACCCCCTTTCCTGGCGTCCCCCCACCCCCATTCGCTTGGCATCCGTGCGCGCTTCTGGCGCTCGCTGGGCAAAAAGGCACCGTCTCGGGACGGCGTCGCGCCTGAAGTCTGGGGCTGGCGAGCGCTCCCGAGGGCAGAGGGGGTGGGAGGGCGCCGTGCCTCCGAATAACAGGTGGCGGCCGCGCTCCTTTCTTCCCCCGGGCGCCCCTCTCTGCAGGAAAATCAAAGTGGACACGTGTACGAGCGGGGGGGTGGGGTGGGGTGGGGGCAGCGCCTCCCTCCCTTTGAGGATGGGGGACGACCGAGCCTCTGCTCTTCCTCCTTGGCTCCCTCCCTCCCTCAATTGCCTTTAGTTGGACGGTGCCGAGAAGGTGCGCTCCGCTTTACGAAGTAGCGTCTTCCCCTTTCGGTGTCTGCGGCGGCCGTCTTGCCCTCTTCCCCGTGCGCCGTAATTCTGGACTTGTCTTTCTTTTAAGGAAGGTGGTTTGGGAGTTCCCGACGTGTGGCCCTGAATAGCTGCGAGAGAGACAGAGACAGAGAGAGACGCTTGTTGGTAGCAGGAACCCCCTCGGACAGATGTGCAAACGAGCACGCCCCTTCCCTGTTAGGATGCAGCAGCTGGCAAAAAGGAAGCGGCGGATACCCTGATTCTGCCTCCTTGGTCTCCAAGCTCCCCAAGCATAGGCGTGGTGGGGGCAGGGCCTCCCATAACTGCTCAAGTGAGGGGGGGGGGAAGCTTCAAGCACCTCATTATTTTCCTACGTACAAGGGGGAAATTCTCCAGGCGTTGGCAGCCGCGGGCCATCCCATGCTCATGTTCCACTTGTCTTGCCTTCACCATATTCTCTCCTGATTAGGAAGTTGAGCCGCCTGTCCCTCGAAACCCAACCTTGGTTGGGAGCTTTCTTCTGAAATTGAATGCAATGTATTCAGAAGAAGATAGATTTGATTTCCTTTATCAGACTGAGGTTCATTTTATACTGCTGCTGCTTATTCCTTGGACACCCTAAAAGGCACAGGAGACGTGATTGTGTGAACTTAGAAAGGAACAGCTCTTCAGGATTCAGGATTCCCATTGGGATGCTGATGGAAACTAAGTTTGTGAAGTGAATTTTATTTATGTTCCACGCATGTTATTGTGACAGCATGCAAAAAAATCCCATGCTTCTTCTCTTCTGTGTTTACTATTATGCATAGTTATCTTGCAGATGCTTTGGTAGTTCCTCAAAGCTGTTCATAACACAAATTGCAATCAGGTAGGCAAACAATCTTTCTGATTTCAGAAATACTTAATTCAGAAGGAATCCAGTATCCAAATGAAAGTGGGGTTGGACAGCCATCACTATTTGCAACTCTGGTTAGCTTTGACTTGAGCCTAACCGGATAGATATTTGAGGATGATCTTGGTTTGCATTCTGTCCTTTTTATAAATGCATCTCCTGAACATCATTGTGCTGCTCTCTACTGTCCATTTAAAAAAAGGTGTATGATTGCTGAAGTTCATCTTTTTTAAAAGGATCACTCATTTTTGGGTTGCTGCTTCTGTTGTAAAATGTATTAGGAGTTTAACTCCCCTTCTTCATGAGAAGGGCATTAAGTGCAAGAATTTGTTGGGATTGCTATATTACGGACCATTGAAAAAGCTATAGCTGTAAAATGCAAGTTCCAAGTTTCATGTGCAAATTTTATTTTCTTTGCCAACTAAAGAATGATCAAACAAACTTGGAATGCATGCTGGAAAAATAGGGTACTCCCATCTGTCTTTCCCAGTTCAAAACTGTCATTTGCTCACAGGCATCTATTAAACTACACAGACTCAAATGCCATCTTGGGGTGTGTATGTGTCCCTAGAGATTACGAGATGCTTCTGTACATGTGAAGGATATCCGGATTTCCCTTCAAATGCATTCCTTCATAATGAGTACAGGACAGCTTTCTCAAGACTGGGGCCCTTCTTTTGTGTAATAGGCCTTGTCCTGATTCCAAACCGATATTATTTATTATTTATTTATTTACAATATTTCTATCCCACCTTCCTACCCCAAAAAGGACCCAAGGCAGCTTACATCTTAAAACAGTATTGAAAAGCTAAAAGTAGGAAATATATACATATTAAAAATAATTAAACATGCATTATATTAAGATAGTAAGATCAGTATTAAAACAAACTTAAAATGGAGCACAATAATCCATTTAAAATCGCTCTCAAATCACCAGTCATAAGGAAAACCCTGCACAAAGTGAAAGGTCTTTGCCTGCCTGTGGAAGGGCAGCAGATATAGGGCTAGTCTAGCTTCCCGTCGGAGTCTGGGAGCAGCAACAGAGAAGGCCTTCTCCTGAGTACCCATCAAACACACCTGTGAGACTGGTGGGACTGAGAGAAATGCCTCCCCTGGTTATCTTAATGCCCAGATAGGCTCATATTGGCAGATGTGGTTGTTTAGGTAGCTTGGACCCAAGTTGAGAACTGTGTTACTTGTGTTCCAGGTATGATTTGATAGAATCCACTATAGCCGTGCTTGCATCTAGGTAGGGTGGTTTACATTATCCTGTCATCCTTGTTGTCGTCATCCTCATCATCCCCATCATCAACGTCATCATCATCATCTAATATATGACTGAAACTGTTCTGTCTTTATTTGGAGTTGCAAATATGTGATGGGGAGATTTGACATATTGGCATCATGGGGACTGAAGAGCTTTACAAGTATGTGCACATGAAATCCACTAGTTGGGAATATTTTTTGCTTGTGTCTTATTGTGTACCCAGGGATGAACTTGTCTGATTTGGAGGGAGTCCTTAAGCTACTGTTTCCCAGACTGAGCTATCATCACATCTCTTCAGCTGTATGCTTTCCTTAGTTTTGATCGAGAACAGGATTATGAGTAGAAGGATTGGACACTGTCCATATTTGAATTCTCATGGTTTATTCTTAATGCCTGAAAGGTTGACATTCATTTCTGGTCACTGCTCATCATCTCTCTAGTTGGTTTCCTTTCCAGCCATAATGCAGATGTGGAACAACAAACATGGGTAAAAATGGATATATTTCTGCAGGGGGCTCTCGGCCCACTGTCTTAGGAATGACCTTGCAATATAGGAAGGCCTCTGCCAAAAGGATTTGCAGGATACCCTTGTTTCCTCATTGCTACTATGGGGGAAAAATACTTGCTGGAAGTTAGTAGCTGATCTCACAAGGGATTGTTACAATAGGCTGTGTTTAAAAACATCAGGTGTGTTGTGTGTCTTAGCATGCTCTCTGCTTTACAATTGAGGTATGCTGGATGTGTCATTTGTTTTGCTTTTACCACTTTGGAATCAAAAACAGAACAACAGAGAAGTAATCAGCCGAGGAAAACTTTTATTTATTTATTTATTTTTAAAAAGCCAACTACCTTGTGCAGCCTAGGTTTTCAGCCATCAGATGGCACGTGTTTCTTTGTGAGTATGGAATGAGCTAAAATTTCTTCCGGTGTTTAAAAGCCTCCAGTACTTCAAAACATTTACCTAAAGGGGTCACTTCTTTTGTTGAACACAAAGCTCTTCTCTGATGGTTGAGGAAGCAGATTTTTTTTTTTTTTGTTTCCTCAGAATTTTCACTCCTGTGATGAGCTTTAAGAGAAAACTACCCCACCATTCTTTTGAGACTGTTAGGTCCATGTGTGTGGTGGTGAGAGGGAAGCTTAGCAAGCTCCCACACATAGCCTGGTGGCTTGTAATAAATTTGAAGATCCAGTCTTGCATTCTCATCTTGATTCAGTTCTGGAAAAAACAACTCTGTAAAGTATGGTGGCAAATGAACATTGCCAAGAAATCAGGAAATAAGGTCTTGGTGGAGAGCCACTGATGATGATTTCTCTACAGGTTGGGGGGTAGTTTTGTAAAGAAAAGAATGACCACAAGGACCATTTCAGTAATTTTGTTTTTAGAAGGAACTCAGGATGACACCAAACCCAGCCAGAAGTGTCATAGTAGAGTCTTCTCTCTGTTTCTTTGCCAGACTGGCAGTGCTGCTGCTGCTGCTGCTGCTGCTCCAGGTGTGGCCCCCTTCCCACTCCTTTGTCTCCATGCCTGCCTTTTGCCCCTCCTCCTGCTTCACCTCTGCCATCACTGCTCAAGGAAGCCATCAGTCCATAAAGGTTGGGAGCCATCAACATAGTGAGATGTTAGTTGGAACTAATATGGAAATGAGTACATGCTTTCTGAAGAAGACTCAAGAGTAAATTAAATTTGCTCCCAGAATTTTGGCCCAGGTTGTGTTTTGGAAGAATTTTTTAAATAGCTCTTAACATCAACAGCATGTAGCTGGTGCATTTTTTTGAACCCGCCAGTCTAGAAAAGCAAAGGGCCAGATGGTACTGGGAGAAGAGGATATATGTGGATTTGTTACTGGTAGTTGTATCTTAAAACAAGTGATGACTGTACCAAGGTTGTTTATCATAGCGTTTTTGTGCTGAGGTCAGAATTTTTTTCAGTATTTTAGTGTCCTTGTGCAAGTTTCAAGAAACAGAAATATTGAAAGAATTGTGCACCTGGTGGCCGTTTTGCTTTGCTTCTGACACTTCCTTCATCCAGCCATTGACTATAATCCTGTGCTTTGTTTTTCATTCTGATGTACTCTTGCTGTTTGTTTATGCCTGTTTGGTTGGTTCTTTGTTACTTAGTTAACATCCATTGTTAAATATTTGTTGATCTTTTGGGTCTTTGAATAATAGGGTTTTCTCCTTTTACCTTTTTTGTTTAGCCTTGCACATGACAATATTACATATACACATAATTGCAGTAACCACAGGCAGTTCCCTCAGTTCTGCCTACAACAGTGAGTAGTAGTAGTTAGGGTGTTGGGAGACACATCTTTTAGCTGTGTAAGGTTTTTCAGCCTTCAGGAGGGCTTCTGCACATTTCACCCCATTGTGAAAGAAATTAAACATGTTCTGGCCATTTGTTGCTCTAATGGGAATTCTTCTGAATATAACTGCTGCTAGAAAAGCATTTAGAAAGCAGTGAACCTGGACCTCACCCGTTGATTCTTTCTCTTTTCTTCTTACATTTACTGTAACTTCTATCCAGGAGCCTATGTGAATAAGTCCTGAACTCATGAATTGATGTTTTTGCAAAAATGGAAATTGTGTTGGGGCTCTATGCATCTTGAGCTCTCTTTTTAGATACATACTCAAAGTTCACCCTTTACTGCATAAGGTCATAAGTGAAATCTGTGCCAGGCAATTATCAACAATTGTGGAGAGAAATGAAAGAAGACGTAATGCTTCATTTATACAGTGCTCTGTTGAAGTGCTTGTCATTTCTAAATTTGTCCATAGAATGAAACAAAGATTTATTTTAAATATACAGAATAGTTTCTAATCTAAATATTTATTTCAGAAGGCATCATTATTATTGCTATAATTTATTTTGCTGGCTTCCTAAATTTTGACTATATGTCTGTAGTAGTTAATCACCTACATTGTCTCCCACCATTCAAAGAGAATAAAAATTAGTTACTGTTGATGAAACTCATCTCACAAGCTGTTGTACAGTATGTTTCTGTTGTTGGATACAGAATCCTAGAATGTGCACAGAATATACAATGGATTAAAAAAACAGTGATACAAGTATAAACCTGCTACTAATTGTTACATTCAGTTGAAGAAAAGTAACAGGAGAGACATTGCTGTTTTTGTTTCTGTCCCCTCCCCCCCCCAAATCAACTATCTTCAGCTTCTGTTTGATGTATTTATGGAGCTTCTGTATTTTTCGCTCCATAATATACACTGGACCATAAGACGCACCTAGTTTTTACAGGCATGTGAAAAAAAATATTCACACATACATACTGTGGTCCTGGTACATCTCCATCCCCAGTTTACTCTCCAGCCATGCTGCTCTTGGGAGGCCCAGCTGGGAAGCCTCCAGCCCTTGCAGAGGCCTTTGGACCCAGTGGAGGTTCTGGCCCCAGCGGACGCTTCCCAACCTGCCTGTTTTAAAAATCCCTTGCACAACTGTTTTTTTCATTGAATCGAAGAGGGAGAGTAAACAGATCTACCAGAGACCATAGAGACAAGAAATGGGCTAGAGAGTAACCACGCATCATGATCATCACAGAGGTTCTCTTCAAGATGGGCTGAATGAGAATCCAGAAAGAGCTCTCCCATTCAGCCCAACTTGAAAAGCAGCTTTATGGTAATAATGGTGGATGGTTACTCTCTAGCTCGTTTCTTGTCTCTGTGGTTCCCAGTTGGTCCATTTACTCTTCCTCTTCCATTCAGTTAAAAACAATTGTGCAAGGGATATTCTTTAACAGCTAGGTTGGGAAGCCTCCGCTGGAGCTGCAGTTGAGGCTGGGACCTCCACCAGGTCCGGAGGCCTCTGCAGCAGCTGCTCTGGAAGCTCCCAGTGAGGCTGTATTTGCTCTATAAGACACAGAGACATTTTCCTTACTGGAGTGTGTCTTATAGAGCAAAAATATGGCATACAGTGGTACCTTGTATAAAGGAATTAATTCATTCCAAATGAAATTATGTTAAGCAAATTTTCCTTTATACAAATTCCCATAGGAATGCATTGAAAATGGAGTAATCCCATTTTTATGTTGTACGGATTTTCCCCATAGGCGATTATGTCAAGCAAATTTCCCCTATCTCCGGAATTTATTATATTGTACAGATTTTATGTTATACAAGCTGTTTGTTATAGAAGGGTCCACTGTATAGCATTTAATATCTGCCTTGAATACATGAAGCTGTATGGCTTATTAATTGTCAGTTGCTTTAATTACACCCAATGCCCAAAATCCTGTTGTATACCCTACTCCTGCAGAAAGGTTAGTGTCCTCCAACAGGAACAATTTTTTGGGTAGTTAAAGACTTCTTCCTTCTGTCCAGTGGCTCATTCACCTTGTGAATAATCAGTTTCATTGCACGGAAGCTGTGGGAATCACGAAACACAAAGAGGAAATAATTAATTAACAAAAATACCTGGCAACAGAGAATGTTACTGGCAAAGAGACATTCTGAGTAATAACAGATTTCACCCTTCCATTTTTTCCCTTTTGGATCACATTCCACAGAATGAAAGATGTGGGGGGAGTATTTAATTACGAGAACCCTCTGGTGAGGTCACCATACTTTCCTTGTTATAATTTATAGAATACGTTTTTGGCCAATATGTTTATTTAAATGGCTAATTAAATAACATTTGCTTCATGTAGAGGTATAACATCATCAAACTTGAGCTGAAAGTGGGCTATTTATAATGTCAATATATATCACTGGAACACTTCAGTTTATGAGATGTTTTAAGATCATTTTATGACAGTAAATGATAATGAATGCTCTCATGTTTCTTAGTAGAATCTATCTCTTCTGTGTGCGCACATACCAGTGGCTTCATCTTATGATGATTGGAATTGATTTTTCTTTTTCTTTCTTTTTCTTTCTTTTTAAAATCTCAGCTGGTGTAAGATCCAGTGGGTGCCCCTTGACCTCTGCCCCCATATGATGAAGTGATGCAAAAGTGGAGATTAGCAGCCATATGACATCAAGGGTAAAAACCACAACAGGAGGCAGCAAGTGTACTTTGCCGAGGCAGTTAAGTGTGCTTGAATGTATTTATAAGCCACAGCCATTAACTGATGGAATGGAGTAAATAAAATAGTTGGTGCTCCTTTGCTATCCAATATATCTGAAAAAAACAGTTATTACTTTGATGGCATCTGACCTGGATGCCTTCAAAAGGGGATTGGACAGATTCCTGGAGGAAAAGTCCATCACAGGTTACAAACCATGATGGAGATGTGTAGTCTCCAGGCTTTAAACCAGGGTACTTCAAGGGCCAGATGCAGGAGAGTGGTATCAGGAGACAGATATCTAGTCTCATGCGCTCCCAAACACATCTGGTGGGGCCGCTGTGAGATACAGGAAGCTGGACTAGATGGGCCTTTGGCCTGATCCAGCATGGCTCTTCTTATGTTCTTATGTTCTGGTGGAATAAAGATAGAAAAAAAGAGTCTGTGTGAGAGAAGTAGATGTCAATGTTCTTTCCAAGGCTCAAGTCTTTTTCTTAAGGCTCAAGCCAGACAACAGCATAACTAAAACATTGTAGAAGTTTCAGAGAGGGTAGCCCTGTTAGTCCTTTCAAGAATTGCAGGCAAAAATCAAAGAAAAACAAAACAAAAGAAAAGACACAAAACATGTGGCACCTGAAAGACTAACTTTCATATTTTAATGTAGTGTTTCGTGGACACATTCACTTCTTCAGACTTATAGCAGCAGAATGAGGTGTGTAATATAATATGTGATGAGATATATATTTTGTACCCGATGTTCATTGGTGGATAGGTGATGGGGAAGAGGAGGGAGAGATTATTAGTTGTAGAAGTGGTGGAAGGATTTGGCCAGGAGTCATACACATGTTAAGCATTGTTAATGGGTCTGTGGAGGAGGGAGAGATGATTAGTTGTACAAATGGTGGGAAGGAAGATTTGGCTAGGGGTCGTAGATATGTAAAGTATTGCTAATGGCTCTGTGGCCAGGGACTGTAGAACTGTTAAGTGTGGTTTTAAGGTAAATCTCTCAAGAGTCAGAAACCAGAACCAGATTGTGTGGGGTGAGGGTGGTGGTGGAAGAGAGGGGTGAGAGAGTAGGAGTTTTTACCTTAGGGTGCAGGTGGGATATAAACGTCCATGAAAGTGGCAATATAGTAATATTAAATGTGATAATGATTGAAGAAACCCAGACTTATGTTTAATCCATTCTTGTGTGTGTGTCCATCATGCATATGAATTTTATCTCAGTGGTTTCTCTTTGTATTCTGGATTTATAATGATTCTGTTCCAAAATGGTGACCTTCAAATACTTCAAGGAGTGTCCTGGTAGACTGAAATGGTTTGAGACAGGTTTCTGTGTATTGTAGTTTCTTGTGTAAAGCTTGTTATGTAAAACATTGTGCTGAGCATGTTTGTGTATATAAGCAAAATTGCCCCCCACCTTGAGTAAAGCTGCCAAGAATCCTTATTTGTGTACATCTGCCCTCCAAAACTATTTTACAGGTGTTACAATAACTAACTAATGAATTGTCATGCTCTAAAAATAAAGCAAGAAAACTTGACTTTTAGTGGATGTGGAGTGAAAATTGTCTCAGAGAGGTTTGGGCAGCCAAAAGCATTCAAAATTTTATGGATCAAAAGAGCTGCATTGAGGTTTTTTAATTTATATATCATATTTAACCCTACTGCACCACCCAAAAGTGATCCAGGATGGCTTAGGTTTGTCAGCAATAAGGCAGCATTTGCTACAAGGGCACATGGCACAGAAGGAAAACAGATTGGGAGGAGGGATGGTCAAAGCACATTTAGCACCAGATTTTTGGTTTATCAAGTAGTGAGTTCAGTTAAGTGTACAGTGAATTGAGCCAGGAGATGGCTGGATTTGAACACAGTAGAGAGGCCCCTGCTTCTGGATGGCAAACTGGAGGGGCAGGGGGCTTTGTACAGTATGCTTTCATACAATTGTACTACATGGCTTTATATCACCGTACTGTATTTCCTAGGTGAACTGGGGTAGTTAAGGAAGACAATTATTATAATTGCCTTATGTTCATCCGCAAACTGGGAAGATGTAATCCCCTCTCTCTGTGTGAGCAAAAATATATCCTTTGCATTATTTTCTTCTACTTTTTCTAAATTAAATTTTATTCACACCAATAACAACTATGCTGGGAGCCACATCACCACGTTACTCTTTTCATTCTGCCGTCTTCCTAGTGCATTTGAGTAGTAATGGTAGAAGACAGCCACCAAATAGATAGATAGATAGATAGATAGATAGATAGATAGATAGATAGATAGATAGATAGATAGATGATAGATAGATAGATAGATAGATAGATAGATAGATAGATAGATAGATAGATAGATAGATAGATGATAGATTTAAAATGCAGGGGGACTTTAGAGATAGTTTTGTAAAGTGTCCCTTTATTTCTATGAAAGAAAGCCTGCTTCTCGGGGGGAGGGGGAGTATTCTCAGAAATATTAATTTCCCATTTGCCATTGTACAACTTTTCCAGAGTTCCAAATGTGACATTTGTAGTATATTTGTCTTTACTGTAAATGTCCCTGTAAGCCTGGTAGCAGTTTCGAGGTAGAAAAGTGGTATATCTTGCTCCTGGGAAAGGATGAAGCCAACTCTGTGCCATAATTTATCTGTCTCATGCTTATGGCCCTTCAGAATGTCCTCTGGTGATATTTTTGAACGTACCTTGGTGTTGTAGTATGGCCAGGTTCGGACCCACCACTAGAGTCTGTAAACCTGGACTCTGTCCATGCAGAGGAGCCATGCACAGGATAGTACAAAGTATACATACTATTTTGTCATTTTTGTACACACACACACACACACACACACACCACCACCACCACCACCACCACCACCTAGATTGGTGTCTAGTGTACATGCTCTGCTTGTCCCCCCTAGTTGCGTCTCTGGCCAGGTTTTCTGCATTTGCTTCTTTTCCCTTTCCTTTACACATCATCATCATCATCATCATCATCATCATCATCATCATCATCATCATCATCATCATCGAACTACACAGTTGGAAATGACCCGATGGATTGAGTTCAGCTCTGATCAGAGGGGTATAGTGGGGAATTCTACAGTCAAAGAACTAAGCCACATTGCTCTCCATCAGTTCATTCCCACCATTCTGTAATTGTCTGGCTCCTTACATTTCATGTTATAAAAACTCTGAGAAAAGAAAACATTGATACATTTCCTGAATGTGATTGAAGTATGGGAGATTGGGTGGCAGGAGAGACAGCTGTCAAATAGTTGATTATAACATAAAAAGTTAGGCTATCTGCCATGTCATAGGTAAGGAAAGGGCAAGAAACTGAATCTATAAGTTCAGAATTTATTTGAAATGTCTCCTCCCTTGAAATTATTTTCAAAGGGAATTTCTTATCTGTGAAATTTTGTGGAAAACTGAAATTCACATGCAATAAGTTTTTAGCATAGAACTATTTCTTAGCTTAGTAAATTGCACTTGGCTTGGCTCAATGAAGAGGCCTAAATTGATTTGGTGAGTTACTTCCTCTTTAAGTTGCATTGAGTTTAATGGCCCCATTCTAATTATGACTTACTTGAGCATAGTAAATATACTCCTGCATATACTCCTGCAAAGTGTGAAATTAAGTTTATTTATATAGCTCCCTTTTTGTTGCTCTCCTTGAGACAAGAGTGTAAAATATACAAGATTATTTGAATCCGAACAGCTTTCACCTGCACATTGCTGCCAAATTGCTATTGATTTTATTATATATTTGGAATGGATAAACCTTTCACTGCTAAAAACTGTACTACTTTATTTGGTCTTCAATATGTGGTCATTCCTAGAGTAGCGTTGGCGGTAATAGCTTTGGAGCAGCCAAGGTACCACTTAGAATTGTACTGCACCAGATACTTCAGAAATGAATGGCATTATCAATTTTTGAATTGCTCAAAAATTGCTAATGTATCATTTTCAAAGGAATTCATGTTTCAAACTAGTTATTCATTACGGTATCCTTTTCTTTCATTTATCCAAATGCATTCTTAATATGCTCACATTTGAGGCTCTTCAAGAAATGCAGCTTTAAAATACCTGCTTTTGATCCTGCTGGTAGACTTGGAAAAACTTGCAGCAGAAAACAAATACCATAAAAACCTTTTGATAGTATTTTTCAGTTGTGCAAACAGTTAAATATAATATACTTCTACTGCCTAGTATCAGCGGGGGTCATACACAGGTGGTTTAATGTATGGCGGCTTTCTGGAGCTAATGCGGTGGTGCATCTTTGTACTTTGTTGACCAAGACAGACCCTGGCACCTTCTCAGTTAGCTGGAATTGTCCACTGCAAGTTATGTAAACATTTTGAAAACTCCAGTAGAATGTTATCTAGTGTTTGCATAGTGCTTTTCCTGTCATACAGAAGTGCTAAATGGCTAATATCAATGTACCAAAGCAGAGAAGATTATGAAAAACAGTCTGACAATAATAATTGTACAGTAATTGATCAGTAAAATTTAAGTTTGGTACCAAAGAGGAAATTTGCATACATAACAATTATATTAATAAACAATGTAAAAGGCATAAATATCACATCCCTATAGTTTGTAGTGTAATCTTATACCGCAGCTATTTCAATATGTACTCTGAAGTTCATAGAACACCAAAACGATTTTAGAATGTGCATATAGTACTACTATAGTGGCAAGTGCACCAGGATATTGTTACACCCCTTTTATGTGTGAGCCAACGGGCTGAAATATTAAAAACAGTCTGTCACAAAGCTGTAGTTAGGTATGCTGGAGATCCATTGTCCCCAAAGTCAAATATTTGGTTTATGATTGTCAAAATCTCTCAGTCATCATGGGAACTTTTCTTAGACGTAAAGAAAAAGTAAAATTTCCAAGTTGTGGCTGTATTACCGCTAAGGAAGAGATAGAGCCTCTTGGGGCAGTGGTAATAGGGTGCAAACCCTTAAGACTGGATTGTCAGGGTGATGGAATGTCTCTACCCCAAGTGCACAGCTTCTGAGTTTGGGGGGTGCTGTGGGTTTATACTGTCCAGACCTAGAAAGAAGGGTAAAACTCCTGGCTATCTGGACTGCTAGCCTTCCAGGAAACATTGGCTTTTTGTGTAACAGCCTCTTCATAACAGGGCCCTTTTTATATGAAGAAGACACCCAACAAATCGTATTGGGTTGCAGATTGAAGCAGAAACCCAGTGGGAGTTTGGGAGCTCAGCTTTATCGACCGCAGATCTGGGCAAGGAAGGTTTTTTGGAATCAATATCTGGAGCTGGTCTCCAGCCTCTGCTATTTATTTACTGCTCCCTTTATAGCTACAGTGGTACCTTGTATAAAGGAATTAATTCGTTCCAAATGAAATTATGTTAAGCAAATTTTCCTTTATACAAATTCCCTTAGGAATGTATTGAAAACGGAGTAATCCCATTTTTATGTTGCACGAATTCTCCCCATAGGGGATTATGTTAAGCAAATTTCCCCTATCTCCAGAATTTTTTTATGTTGTACAGTTTTTATGTTATACAAGCTGTTTGTTATACAAGGTTCCACTGTATTTGGTTTGGGTTGCTGTTTGCCTCTGCTATCTGTTCTCTGACTGGGCATAGCAACTTGATTGCATGGGTCTTAAAGCTTGAATTTAAATTGTTGTTTCCTGAATTGCTTCCTCTCTGATTGGTGTTAGAACTGTTTGGAACCCACCTTCCCTGAAACAGAGCAATACCAAGAATCGAATACTGTATGTGCCCCAGTCCCTCATGTTAAACCCAAGTTACAGGTCAAAACATACACAGTAAAAGGAGGAACAGTCTTTTAAGTGCTTCTATCTGCGAAAAGCTACCCCCACCCACAAATCTGAGGTGGAGTAGCCCAGTTTATTGTTTCAAAACTTGCAGCTTTAGTCTGACCCCTGCTTTTATGGGCTCCAGTATGCTTCTTCACATGGATGGTGCAAGGCCTTATTCTATTCACCTCAAAAGGTGGGCTAAAATCAGAGAAAGGTGATACCAAATAAAACTTGAAGGTGCCACAAGATTCTCATTTTAAGTTAAAAAAAAAAAGACTGCTGGAGGAAAGCTGTCCCTGTGACTTTATAGACAGCTTAGCCACAAACTGTGATTATTGTACAAACAGGAAATATTTTTGGAATAGCTTGCATTAACAGTTTGGATATACAATTTACTAATAATTGAAAATCCTCTAGGATAAAATAATAATAAAGAAATATATAGAATGCATGTAATCGTAACTTCTGAAGAAGCAATACACCTCTGTTTTCAATTACATTGTAGAATGGAACTGTTTGTTTAATGGACTTGGTAGTTCTTATCTGAAATGGAAAAATAAACCAGACAAAACATTTTTACTGTTACTAGTAATGACAAAAAGCTACTTTTCAGTGCAGTACTGAACTTTCAGAGTACATCATTATAGCTGAACATTACATCATTCCTCACTCTTTACTATAAAGGTGACCTTTACTGAAATGTAATTTTAATCAGCTCTTCTATAGAAACATGGGAAACAGTGAATTGGCATAGGATCCCCCCACCAGATTTAAATAACTAGATATGAGTTATACAGGAAAGAAGATAAGTTGTCTGTGTGCACAATCTGAAGGCAGTGGTAGGTGAATACCTTTGTTAGGCAACCAGAACCCAGCCCTACCCCCCCCCCAAAAAAAAAACCAGCATTCTATAGTGCATTTATCTTTGTTTATCACCCTGGGGATTGCAGACCTGAGAGTGAAGTAGAAGAAACATAAAAATCCAAAAATTAAGGTAAAATGTGTGGGTCACCTTTCTTTGTTTAAAGCAAGCTTCAAAACATGGGCTGTAGATTCAGGGGAGATGTGTAGGCTTTTGGATTTCACCTGTGGTAGTCTTCTTTCTTGGTGTCAGGAGACCACAATACAGTTAATAAAGGAGCAGCTAACATGCAATCTTCAAGTTCATGTTCATTAGTAAGAATTAACGTACAACTGAATCAGGAATAGGTGGTCCTTCCAAGGATGCATTATTTATAAGTCTAACTAGTTTGAAGCCTAGGGCCCCCCACAGGGACTAGGGACCCATCATTTCAAAATATTACAGTATTGAACAATTATACACCCAACATGTCCTTCCCTGAAGAGTTCTGCTCCTCCAAAAATATTTTAAAAATTGTGAAAATAATTCTCCAGGATACCTACGTTTCACCCTCTTATTGCAGCCTCCATGCTTTCCAAAAAGTTGCTTCCAACAGCTACGCAGTTGTCTGAAGCTTGTCTTCAAGCAGCACTGACTGAGGACATTTATCATGTATTTATATCATTTATCATATATTATATTATGTTGGGGTTTAGTTTTTTTTCTTGTGTAAATGTCACATTTATACTGAAACTTAGCTACTATTATTAATGGAAAACAAGTCAGATTATATGGCTTTACCGTTTCTGGTGCAATGATATTTAAAACAGTGCCACATCATATTTTTTTAAAATTCTAAGCAACAGCTGGGGGGGGGTTGGAGGATCTTCTAGGAAGGTGAGCATGATAAATTGAAAACTTTTTATTTCTTTGCAGCACAGCTGTGTAGGGAAAAATATAGTTTTCTAGGGGTTATTCCAAGGGTTATTGAAGGTATTTTAAAAATACCATTTGAAGAAATTGAAGTTCTGTACAAAACAGCAAGAGATGGCACATAACTCTGGTTAGTAATGAAAGAGCAGTCCTTGACATGTTTCCTTTTTCTTTCTCTGTAATAAGCCACTGTTTTGAGAGGTTTGTTGAAAGCTCTTCTGGTTTTCCTCTAAGATTAAATAGGAGTGAGTTATGGTCTTAACAGCTTCTGTGACAAAAACACTCTTGAGAAATATTGCTATGCTTCAAAAACAAAACCAGCAGCAGATTCCTAAATGCATTTCAAGTCGATGATTTGTGGTTTTACTGATGGTGCTGAGCAAGATCATAAGGTTATAATGCCATGTCCTTAAATGTCCGCTAAGATGACTGACAGTATAGAGCAGAGACCTCACAGAACAATCCCAGGAGCCATTTAAAAGTTATAAATGATTGAATTTCAATATGATACAATTTGAAGTCACATCCTTCTTGATTCGGAGTTAGCCAAGGACGGAAATAAATGAGCTGAACTTATATACACTTAGCGGACTGGATAGATCACTGAGTTAGGAAGAGGTTGGGAGTCCAGATTCTCAGTGTGCCTCCTTTGAGTAGAGTCAGCCTGTGTAGAATTGTAGGAGATATTTCTCATCCTGGACACTCTCTGTTTGTACCATGACCATCAGGCAGAAGGTATAGCTCTATTAGAACAAGGACAGAAAGATTCAGAAATAGTTTTTACCCAATAGCAGTAACCATGCTAAATTCTGTTAAAAATTAAGTTGACGGGTAATATTAGTGTTGAATGTGTTACACATATATTGTATGGGGGATTGTGTATGGCGGTTGTTGTTTTTTAAATTGTAGTTTTTATGGACTGGGTTTGAATGTTGCCAGGTGAAAGAGTGTAGGGCTGTGTGCGTATGTTTGGTTTTTATGTCAGTTTTAAATGAGTGTAAGTTATGTTCGGCATGTGAATGTTGGAGTATGTGTATAGATGGTTTGTTCTTAAATTGTAGATTTTACGTCTTGGATTTTTATGCTGGGTTGTGTGAATGACTGACTGGATGACATTTTTAATCGCGTGGTATTTATACAATGACAATAAATTGCATTCCAATTCCAAGCTGCAAGGCCCTGGCTGGTCCCAAAAGAAGAAGGGACTGCATTTTTGAAGCTTTCCCAAGGCCATACATGCTGACTGTTCTGAGATGCGCAGAGGGAAATTGAACTCCCAAACTCTGGATCCACAGCCAGATGGCTAAGTCAGTGAGCCATCAACAACTTGCAAAATTATACATCTTGCAAGAAGAATAAACCAAACTATAAAAATTGCAAATGAAATAAAAAAACAAATGCAAATGGCATTTATTTATTTAGTATTCATTTGTTTGTTTATTTCTATACTGCCCGTCTTCCCGAAGCAGCTCCGGACACTTAACAACAGTTACATCAATAAAAACGAATATCAAACGCATCATTCAAAGAAAAACCTCCTCCTCAGTTGCACCCCTAAATGCATGAATAGGAATTGTAGGTATATTTGCATGTGCATTCTTGATTTTTATTTATTTCAAATATTTTTACCTGTCTTTCTCCTTGGAAAGGACCCAAGGCAGATTACAACATTGAAATACACTATACAATATTAAAAGCTTAGAAAAATAAGTATGAAGAGGCATCTTATATAATTAAAAAGGCAATGTTAAACAACGAACAAAGAAATATGAATGTAAAAATTCCACTCTGCAAGGTAGAACAAACAAAAAACTCAAGTAGTACTACAAAAGGAGACCAAGTGGTAATGCATAACAATCATTCTAAAAATGCCAAAATCTTCAATTTTTCTGGTTGTATCTTTTTGTGTGTGTTCAATATCATTGCCTTTTGTCAAAATTTTGTATCACCACTCTGTAAAAATACCTGAACTGAATCACAAAGGAATACCATTAGTGGTACCTGAACTGAATCACAAAGGAATACCATTAGTGGTTATATAAACACTATACTTTCTCTATTTAAGTAGCTAGAATGCTGAGGGTTTGTTTTTTAAAAAAATGCCAACAAGTCAGAGATCTTGGTAGAAGGATTGCTTGATACAATGAGTAAGATCATGGAAGAATTTACTGAACTTTCCTGGGATGGATTGGTGTAATGTTTTAAGTACATTTCCCATCTGGAACATGCCTGCTGTTGACTGATTTTAGAAATGAAGTCCATGTGGGTTTGTTTTATATTTAGATAGGAGCCACTGCAAATTTCAGATAGAACTGGGAATGAATCTTCCATAAAACTCTGGTGAGATGGTGACAATCAAGGTCAAAATATTAGGCTAGGTGAATTAATAGTATGATTGCATAAAAGGTGACTTTTTATTTTCCACTTGTCCTAGGATTACTAAATTCAGCTTGTGTCTTTTTTATCATCCTTCATTTGGGCTAATAAAGACACGGTTCTAATATCTAATAATTTTCTATATTCCACTCTGTGAAAAGCCTTTCTGCACTAGAGCTATTATCTTTGCATCATAAATTAGGAATGCAGAACAGAGTCAAAGGCACCAAGACACCAATAAATTATTGCAAAAATATACAGTAGGACCACCATATCCATGGGGGATTGGTTCTGGGATCCCCCCCTGGATAGTGAAATCTGCGAATAAGAGAAAATACTCTTATCCAAGGATAATGGTGGCAGAAGAGGTGCTGGGGTGCTGGGGAGAAAGCTTTTGCCTCTAACACCCCTCCAAATGCCAAGGAGGGAAGAAAGTTTTCCCCTTTTCTGTTTGCCACTTGGCTGCAGCAAGGAGAAAGGAGAAAAAAAAAACCTTGCTGCCTCCACAGCTGGGCACCCAGGCACCTATTTGACCTCTCCAGTGGGTGGCCGGTTGCCTGGTGGCAGCGGCGATAGCAGCAGCAGCGAGGAGGTGAGAAAATAAAAAATAACACTTACTGCCCCAATGCCTGCCATCCTCCTCCTCACTGCTGCCACCACAGCCTTGGGCCAGCCAACCATCCGGCCTTTGAACTTCTGGGTTGTGTCCCAGGTAACTGATCTGCCGCCAGGGACCTGAGCAGGAAGTTCAAAGTCCCCAACTTCTGATCCGGCACCTGGGACCCGACCCGGAAGTTCAAAGCCCTGTTGGCCCACCGGGTGAGTTCCCACCCACCCCTCTGGAAGGTGCCTGGTTGGTGGTGGGCATTGGTGGTGGTGGCGAGGAGGAGGGTGGCGGGCATTGGTGGCGGTAAGTTTTATTTTTATTTTTTCCTTCTCCTTGCTGCTCCCCTCTGGCTGATCACCAACAGCAGATAACTGAATCTGCAGTTAGTGAATCAGTGGATAAGGGGGTTGTACTGTACAACATAATTGGGCTTTTATTTGTTCACCTTTTAATTACTGGCTTTATTGATATCTGTGCTAGTTGAAACTGGTATGATTTGAGACAGGGTGGTTTCTTTTTTTCTGAATTTTTAACATGATCACAGTTCAAACTGGTATCAGGATGATTATGGGAAAACTCCTTTAATATGACTTAGATTGTATTCATAAACATTATCTGCTCTTTAGTTAACCAATGGTTATTGTGGTAACTATTTATTTTTAATATGTCAATTTCCAGTTCATGCTTAGACATCAAAATATATAGTTTAGTTATGTCCTTCCTCTCCTTGCTTCAATATACAAATGGGATTGAAATTTGCTGTCTTCCATCGTTGCCATTATTCGCCTACAAACCTTCAAGGTGTAAAGTATATTGGCCACTGATTCATACTTCATTGCAAAATGAGATTCACCAGACTTCATCTTGTGTCCTAACTATGCATCTGCCAAACTATGCAATTAGGGACTTTTCTAAAATCTGTGTTTCCTCTTTCTCATTGTGGAATACAGTATGTATCATGAATGACTTTGCTTTATTGGGGGAATGTCACCCTCATTTGTTGATAGATGTTCAGCTAGTGAGTTCCTTTTCTACAATGACCTTAGCAATGTCATCCGAGAATCCTACTTTTCTGTTCTTTGTTAGTGCACCTGGGAATTAATTGCTGCCTGTATTTTTCCCATTTTTATTAAGTTCTAATTAGTGCCACTTAAATTTGGAGCTATCAAAAGCAACTCTTAGTCACACAGCATGTAACTTAACTTCCGGAAGATTACATATTGCAGTACTCCAAAGGAGTGCTGTTACTTACATCAACAATGCCAGATTTTTCTTAGTGATAAATAAAATGATGTGTCACAGAGCAAAGAGTGCAAGGCATCTCACATGGTGCCAGTCACAGCATATACTAATGGCCCACAAAATAGCATGCCTTAGCATGTTTGGTAGAACATCTGTTAGGTCTACTAAATTTGGCAGCTTATGTATTATCATTGGGAATGCAAAATGGTGCAATAACATTATGAGTCCGTGAAATAAAATACATTTGTGTAATTTTTCAGTGCCACACATTTTGATGCATCTTCAAAACTTGAATAGCATCATCATTTTAGCTAGTTGGAACCCTCTTGTGCTTCTATGAAATTGTTGCATATGTTCCCAGTTCTTTGTGCTCTTCCTTGATTACTTTACATTTGTTCATCCTTGCTTGCTCACTTGGTTTATAAATTTAGTCTTTGCTTCTTTACTTTTTTTTTAAAAAATGGTAGAAGAATAAGTAGTGGTAACTATTTGTTATTGTTTTTAACTGTTCATTCTCTGTTCATTCTCAGGGTGTTATTACACTCTTCATATCTCTCTTCCTCCCTCCTCTCTGTATATGTCTGTGTATGTGCCCAGTAAATATGCAAAGGATTAGTCTATGAGTCAATATATTTGTAGGATATCTGTGAGCCAAAGGAATGGTCTTGAGACATGAATTAGAGGCTATGTGTCCTTCTAAATGAATGTGTACTATTGTTGTTGACATAAATGTCTTAGGATGATCCCAAGTTTTCTTTCTTTTTGTTACATATGCCCTCATATCCAGTCTTCGTCCCCACTGGTCATGGACAAAAACAAACAAATAAATTGGATTGGCTAAACTGTTGGAGTGCCTTTTCCTAAAATCATATCATGTAACCCCCAGCCAGTTCCTCTAGGTGGAAACCACAAAGGAGGCTAGATCATCAACGAGAAGTCAGGCCTTCTTGGAGGTGACAGCAGCAGCCTTTTGGAACCAGCTCCCAGTCTAGTTTATTCCAGAAGGAAGGAACTATGATAGAGAAAGCATGATACCTGGTTCTGGCTCTATTGATGTCCTTGGGTGCCACCACCAAGGTATGTGGAGAATAAGTGAGATGGGTAGTTATTTTGTGGAAGAGTTGTTCTGACAAGTACCCGTGTGCTAAACCATTAAGATATTTAAAGGTCATGATCAGCATCTTGAATTGTGAATTGAATTGTGCACAAAAACTAATGAGGCATCTGTGAAGCCACGGCAAGACTGAGAATATGTGTTCCTATCTGCTAGTATCTGTAATCAGTCTGGCAGTGCAGTGCATTTTGGGCCTGCTAAAAGTTCTGTACAGAGTTCAAGGGCATAGACACTATTACAGTAGTCTATTTTAGATATTGCAACACATGATTATATATTATTAGGCATTTCGTATCCAAGTAGTGGTGCAGATGGGCAATTGACCAAAGTTGATAAAAGGCATTCTTGAACACAGTGGATACTTGTGTCTCCACAGAGAGAGCTGTGCCAACCGTATCAACTGTATACTACTAGTTGTATCGGGATGGATAATTTAATGTGTTCCAATAATTAGGGGTTGGGAGTTCAATTCCTTATTGTGTCTTCTGGAAGAAGAGCCAGCAGGTGAAGCCTTTGGTATGTTGCATGACCCTAACCCAGGGGTGCCCAAACTTTTTGTAAGGAGGGCCAGATTTGGTGGCTGAAAATGTGTCAGGGGCCGGTTGCTCCCCAACCCTGCCACCCCACTGCAAGCCCCACCCACTTTCTTTAAAAAAACATGGGACGAAGGAGGGGGAGGGAGGGGCAGGCCAGCCAGCTGCGGGCCACTCAGAATGGCCTGACAGGCCGGATTTGGCCCCTGGGGCGGACTTTGGGCAGGCCTGCCCTAACCTGTCCCCAGAAGAAGAGATTGTTAAATTGGTTCTGATAACTTTATGAGTACTTCTAAGTACTTGATGCCTAGGAAACCCTGGGAAAGGTAACCATAGGTTAGAAGCATCTTGAAATCAGGAAATTAAAGTTAATTAGTTGCACTTGTAAGCCTTGCATCACTCCACTTTAATTACTCTGCAACTTTTGACAAATTAAGAAGCACAGAGGCATGTGGCAGAGACATTGGATCACCTTTTGCATTTTTTTTCTGAAGGTTTTACTTCTAGCAAAATATTCATACTACTGTCTAAAGTTAAATGAACTGATTTACCAGAAGAACCTGACACCTTTTAAGTAGTAGTATTTATCTCAGCATGTTGGGTTGAGGTTGTCTGAGAGGTTGCAGTCTAATTCAGTGATTAATCTTAGTCTTCATGAGTGATAAATTATGTTCTTGAATGATAACTTCATTAAGGGTAGAACATTCAGAATATAAAGTTAAAAGAAGCTATGGAATGATTGTAAATGAGATGTGAAGTACATTTCAGATTCCTCAATCACTGCATATTTGTAAGATGAAAATGAATACCCATATTAAGAAAATATGTGCTTCAAGACAGACTGGAAGAAAACTTCATGCAAATATTATTTTCAGAGTCCAGATTTAAACAGTCTTTTTAGGCCCCTAGCATTCTGCCTCAGAAGCTGTCCCGTGGCTTCCTACTAAACTGAAATTTTACTGCTAATGTAGAAATTAGAGGTGGACATGAAGCAGAACCAATACTTTTACAACCTCATGAGGAGACAGGGCTCCTTGGAGAAGTCCTTGATATTGGGAAAGATTGAAGGCAAAAGGAAAAGGGAATGGCAGAGGATGAGATGGTTGAAGAGGGTCATTAATGCGGCCAACAATGATTTGACCAAAATCTGGGAAGCAGTGGAAGACAGGAGGGCGTGGTGTGCTCTGGTCCATGGGGTCATGAAGAGTCCGACACAACTAAACAACTGAAAAACAACAACAATGAAACAGAAAAATGGCACTTTCTGAACTTTACAAAGCTGGTTCATGTTTTTGAAAGTCTGTGCCCGGCCCCTGGAGTGATGGTAGTAGAGACTAATCTGTGGCATCTGAGGAGGGAGAAAATGGGAAAATTCAAAGCATCAAACCAAAACTTGCTGAAAAGGTTGATAAATTCAACTTGGTTTGGTTTATTGATTTTGACAACATAAACCAACACAAACCAACCTGAGCCAAGGGATTTTTAGTGAACGTCCTGGTTTGCCTTTTGGTTCATGCCCGTCTTGAGCAGAAATCACTGCCAAATGATGTATCATCTCTGTTACCATCATATCCATTCCTAACATTACCCTAAGCACCAAGATTTTGGGTTTTTTAATGTAATAATCACTTTTTGGAGCAATTGATAATTGCTCCGACTGCCACTTTGGCCTCATAATAACTGCTGATGTAATGCTGTCTTAATTTATCCAAACATCAACATCCCATACTCCTAAAGTTTGTTCTAGAGTTCCATTCACTCAAGAACATTTTGGGAGACATGTGTTACTCATAGTGTCCCTGAACAAGGAGTTTTAGTAAGCTTCAGTATAATATGATCTCACCATTAAAACAGGCAAACTGAGGATAAAACATCTACATAAAAGGGTTGCAGTGATGAATGTCATTTATTTTTCTTACAAATATCAATCCATTAATGTAGCTTTTATGGCGTAGGTAGAGTTGAGCTGCAGATATGAAGAGGTGCCATTGTTACAGTCTGTTGAATGTTTATTGACTCTTGCACAGGAAAGAGACAATGTATATTCTTTCCTTCCCACAAATGTTGCTTTGTTTGTAAAACCTGACTGTGTATAACATCATTTTTTATTGTTTTACTTTGTTACTGTGCCATCTTGCTTCCAATTATGGGGTGCCTCTGCTGCTTTCCTGGATCTCTCCCCTACTCTTTTAATTGTCCTGCCTTGCTGAATGAACAAGAAGGGGGGAAATGTGCACCCCTCTCATGCTTACTTCTGCTTGTTGCTTGCCCAGCTGCCCGTTGGAGAGAATGCTACATTCTCCCTTTGCTTCAGGCTCAAGACTGCCATATAGTCCATAGCTAAGCTCTTTTTTCTTCACAATGCATGTGTTTAAAGAGACAGAGACATGTGCAGATCATTTGGGTTGGCTTCAATATATGTGTCCCTTTGCCCACCGCAGTGTGATTTTGGTTAAGGGACACATGTAATATCTGGGGACAGCCCTGGACTAGACCTCGCCTGGTTAGGTCTAGGCGAAGTTAAAATCGGTGACGCTCTTCTCTTGCCCCCTGGGCTATGTTTGACCCTGTGCATTGTCTGGCCTATGATTTCCTTCTGGCCTTGGAAAGGCTCCCTCTTACCCATTCCCTCCCATTTCTCCCCTCCCCCTAATTACCACCTGGTGGCCACTGGTGATTGCCGCTGGGCCAACTTCTTTTATGATTTTGTATACTGCTTTTATTTATTTATTTATTTATGTTATTATTTGCCATTTAATTGTCGTTTGTAATCGTCTTAATTGCCTGCTTTTACTTTTTGTATTTTGATATTTTAATTTGTTTTTGCATTTATATATTTTTTTTGCCCTCCCTCTTTTCTTTTTCCCTCCCTCCCCTTTGTTCGCCATACAGGCAGGGACTCCAATTCTTGTGGTGTCTGGCTGTGGGAGATACGATCTGAGCGGGGGGGGGGGGGGTTAGTCAGGTAAGAAGAACTCGGGTCAGGCAGTTGGTGCCTGTCCCCCGTTCTGACCCCCCTGCCCACCGCCACGTACCTGGGTGCCATTCCGCCAGCGCCTCCAACCTGTCATGCCTCCTGGTTAATGCCAGGTCGGCTCATAATAAAACCCCTATTATCCACGATGCCATCGTGGATATGCAAGCCAACCTGGCCTGTATCACTGAAACCTGGGTGGGTGCAGAGGGAGGGGCTTCTCTCTCCCTTCTGTGCCCCCCCGGGGTTTCAAGTCCAGTGGGCCGGCAGGTCGGAGGGTCAGGGTGGGGTGGGGTGGCCATCATTTACAGGGAATCCCTTCATGTTAGCAGTTCTGTGGCATTGGTGTGTCCTGGGGTTGAATGCCTTCATCTATCGGTGGGTCAGCGAGATAAGTTTGGTATTGTGCTGGTGTACCGTGCTCCCTGCAGCCCAGCCCAATCCTTTCCAGAGATCACGGAGTTCATCTCGGCTGCCCTGTTGAAGACCCCCACCACCACCTACTGGTGGTCAGGGACTTCAACGTGCATGCCGAGGGGGAACTCTCTGGTGTGGCTCTGGAATTCATGGAATCCATGACTTCCATGAATCTATCTCAGCATGTTGATTGCCCCACCCATAGAGCGGGCCATACCCTGGACCTGGTTTTTTTCCTCCATGTCGTCAGATTCTTGTCTGAGGGTTAGGGGTATCTCAGCCCTACCCATGTCATGGTCAGACCGTCATCTGCTAAAATTTTCCCTGTCGATCGCCACCCCGCCCAGCGGGGAGCATCGGCCCTTTGTATGGGCCCGCCCCTGTAGGCTTCTGAACCCTGCTAGGTTCATGGAGGCCTTCAGGGAGCTTTCTGGCAGTCTAGCAGACGATCCGGTTGAAGCCCTGGTGGATAGGTGGTATGAGGGTGCCACCGGGGCGGTAGACCGGATCGCCCCCAAGCGCCGCCTGCGCTGTGGAGACCGCTGCTCACTGTGGTATATGGCAGAGTTGCAGTTGATGAAACAAGAACACAGGAGGCTTGAGGACATTTTGAGGAACGATCGGACGGCAGTGAGTAGGGCTGCACTTCAGCAGCTGACCGGCCGCTATGTTCACACAATCAGGGACGCTAGAACATCCTATGTCTCCCTGAGAATTGGCGAGGCCTCGAACCACCAGGCAGAGTTGTTCCGGGTGGTTTGGGACCTCTCCAATCCCGGTCAGCTGAGGCCTCCTCCTAGTGAGTTCACTAGTGAGCAATTCACAGCCCATTTTAGATCTAAAATAGAGGCCATCCATTCCGATCTTCCCTCCTCTTGCTCTAGTCGATCTTCCGATGTCCCTGGGACCTCACCACCTCGGTCCCCCCTCCTGGTTCAGTTTGGGCTGGTGTTTCCAGCAGAGGCCTCCAGAGCTATGGCTCGTTGCCAGCTGGCGGCTACCCCCATTTGACCCTTGCCCAGCTTGGCTCATTAAATCAGCCAAAGGGAACATGCCAGAGTGGGTTTCGGCCATTGCCACGGCCTCCTTCAGGGAGGGACTCTTCCCTTCCTGTTTGAAGGAGACCATGGTGAAGCCCAACCTAAAAAAGCCCGGCTTGGCGCTGGATGAGCTATCCAACTTTTGTCCGATTGCCATTGTTCCCTTCTTGGGCAAGGTAGTTGAGGGGCTGGCCGCTGCCCGGCTTCAGACGTACCTGGAGGAAAATCGTATCCTGGATCCCTTCCAGTCCGGGTTCAGGCCCCTTTGTGGGACCGAGACTGCCCTGGTTGCTCTGCAGGATGACCTCCTCAGGGAGGCCGACAGGGGGTGTTCCTCCCTGCTGGTCCTTCTTGATCTGTCAGCTGCCTTTGATACCGCCAAACATGGTAACCTGCTGGTCTGGCTTGCGGAGGCAGGAATTGGGGGCCTGGCACTGTCCTGGCTCCATTCCTTCCTTGAGGGCTGGGCTCAGCGGGTTCAGTTGGGTGACGACTTGTCGGCTCCTTGGTCCCTCTCTTGTGGGGTGCACCAGGCTTTGGCAATCTCACCCATGCTGTACTACGTTTACATAAGGCCGCTGGCGGAGGTCATCAGGAGATTTGGAGTCTGCTGTCATCAGTACGCTGATGATACACACCTCTATCTCTCCTTTTCGTCTGCAGAGGAGGCAGTTTGCTCCCTCGACCTGTGCCTGGAGGCGGTTCTGGAATGGACCAGGACCAACCGGCTTAAGCTGAACCTGGAGAAGACTGAGGTTCTGTTCTCTGGGGCGTCTTCGTCCGGGTACAGTGGCCACTCCCTAGACTGGGGGGAGTTTCCCTCCAGCCTACGGACAGGGCCAGGAATCTGGGTGTGGTCCTGGATTCAGCCCTCTCCCTGGAAGCCCAGGTGATGGCTGCCTCCAGGGCCACTTTTTTCCATCTCTGCAGGATCGCCCAGATCTGACCGTACCTTGACGGGTCTTTCCTGAGGACAGTCGTGCAGGACCTTGTGATTTCGAGGATCGACTATTGCAATGCCCTCTATGTGGGGTTGCCCTTGACCCTTGTCCGCCGGCTACAGAGGGTGCAGAATGCGGCGGCCAGGCTGGTGGTGGGTGCCCATAGATTCGAGCACATCACCCCAGTTTTGGCCCGCCAGCATTAGCTCCCTGTGGTCTTCCGGATAAGGTTCAAGGTCCTGGTTTTAATTTTCAAAGCTCTCCATGGCTTGGGACCAGAGTACCTATCGGAGTGCATCTCCCAAAGATCAACTGGGACCAGGCCCACGAGAATGGCGCAGGCGCGCTCACTGAGGGTGGCCACACCCAAAGAGGCACGGAAATCGCGTACACATGCCCACGCCTTCTCTGTGGTGGGCCCCCTACTGTGGAACCATCTTCCCAGTGAGCTGTGCCTTTCAGAGTCCCTGTTTGCTTTTAAGAAGGCGTTGAAAACCCACCTCTTTCGGGAGGCGTTCAGCGACCTTTCTACTTAGTTTCTTTATTCTTTTTTGTTTGTTTTTGTTTTGTTTTGTTTTGTTTTGTTTTGTTTTGTTTGCCTGTGCCATCCCCGCCAGAGGGTCCTGCCCCCTTCATTTTTTTACTGTTTTTATTGTTGTTTTTGTCTTGTAAGTTACCCAGAGTTCCGATTCAGAAGATGGGTGAGGTATAAATGCAACAACAACAACAACAACAACAACAACAACAACAACAACAACAACAACAACAACAACAACAACAACAATAATAATAATAATAATAATAATAATAATAATAATAATAATAATAA
>JAHTLZ010000129.1:41032369-41054964 GCA_023846285.1 Phrynocephalus versicolor
AATAATAATAATAATAATAATAATAATAATAATAATAATAATAATAATAAAAATAAAAGGGTCCAGTCTTGGTTTCCTTGGAGGAAAAATGTTACTGTGTAATATACTGTATGTGAAGGTTGTCAGTCATCCAGGTGAGTTTATCTGGAACTTGAGTCATGGCAACCTGACTTCTTTTTCTTGAGAGACTGAAATGCTTCGCTGCTCATCCAAACAGCTTTGTCAGTCTGTCAAGACGGTCTCAGACTGACAAAATTGTTTGGATGAGCAGCAAATCTCTCAAGAAAAAGAAATCCAGTTGCCATGACTCATCTTCCAGATGTGCCATGTACTGTAGTGTCTAACAATGGATAGGTTGGCAAGGCCATAATTAGCATCATCATTATGTGGCATGAAGTCATTCTCTTTTCCAGGATCTTCCAGGTAGAGAATATTAAGAAGTGGTTCCTTTTGCTGGCGGGGGTGGGGGTGGGGGTGGGGGTGGGACAGTGCAGCTTGCCCACAGCCACACAGGCTGTTTTTCTACTAGTTATTTTTTTCCATTTGTTCTTATTTTGAATTGTCAAATGATTTTGATTTATTGTATTTGTGCTTATTTGCTTATTTGTTCTTTTTATTATTTACTATTTACTAGTTTTTATTTACCATTTTAAGTTGTTTAATCTGTTTTTGTATTTTGTATATGTTTTTAAACCACCCAGAGTAGCTGGTTGCGGTATATAAATCAAATAAATCAAATAAATAAATAAATTTACTCATAGGAGACACAATGGATATTAATGCGTAAGCCGTGCCTCCATAGCCAGATACCATCCAGCCAGCTGGGCTGACAATACATTGCTTTGTTGCTGGGTTTGCCATCAGGTCCTATCAAAAGGCCAATAGTGCCACTAGGAGAGTTTGTTCAATTATGTCCCCTTAGGTTAGCGGAGTACTGAAAGAAAAGAGGGAACAACAGTGCAGCAATAAAGATACGGATGTAGCCTGATCTGGGAGGAGGGCTCCCCTCCTATGTGAGGCTAGGAACAATTACCTCTTATTCCTTCCCCATTGAGAAGACCCTGAGTTCTTATCTTCCTTAGCCTCATTGTTTACTATTGCTGATCATCAGGAAAATAAGATGTATGTTTCCTGCATCCATCCCACCAATACTGGTTTTTATTTAGTTTGGGATGTTTTACAAGTTTTTCTTTTAAAGCAAATAGCTAACATTTTTCTCAGAGTATCTGTTATAGGTCCCTAGCAAAGGATTATGGTTTCATAGCAATGTACAGTATTTGGTCTGTCACAGATTGTTTTATGGTTTGATATTGACATATTTACGAATGGATATTCTCGTTTAGGCTCTTGGGAATTTTGCACAGGATTTTTACCCATTTAAAATAAATGCAGCCTACTGTATATACTTGAGTATAAGTCGACCCAAGTATAAGCCAGGGCCCCTAATTTAAACCCCCAAAACTGGGAAAATTAATGACTCAAGTATAAGCCTAGGGTGGGAAATGCAGCAGGGCCTGGCAACTCCTCCTTTGTGAGCTGGGTGTGTGTGTGTGATGTTTAAAATGACTTTTAGCCACCGAGGCAAGTGCTTGAGTTGGTGGCTAAAAGTCATTTTAAACATTGTTTTAACATGACCTTTTAAAAAGTCATTTTAAACATGGGGGGGTCAGGAGAAGTGGTGCACAATGTTTAAAATGACTTTTAGCCACTGACCCAAACTTGCCTCAGTGGCTAAAAGTATTGACCCCCATATAAGCCGAGGGCCCCCCTTTTCAGCCCAAAATTAGGGTTGAAAAACTAGGCTTATACTCAAGTATATACAGTATTTCAGTTTTACATTTATTGTTTATGTCTATCAAGACTACAGTGTGAAGCATGCCACAGAATATTTTTTTTAAAAAGCAGGCCAGGAAATCTAAAAAGAAGAAAAGGAGCCTGTGGTATCAAAAAATAACAAGTGTAAAATTATGTTCACTCTGTGTGTAGTAGACTATTAAGAGGTGATTTTGCTTTCATTTCAGAAGAGTAGGTAATGCTGTTGAACACAGCTTCTTGCCTCTATCAAATTTGGCTTTTTAAATCAGCAGTACGTGCCCAAGTGGATGTATATGATTGTAGAAATAAGATTTGTGTTTATAAAACAATTGATTGTCCACACGTATCTGATACCAGTCCAGCCTTACAGATAAATACATTTATAATATATGCTCATCTAAGGTACATACTAGAGAATTTATAATTCAGAATGCATATCCACTACGGTTTAACCATCTGCTAATCGACTAACTCAGCTGGATAAATCCTTTAAAACACTAGCAGTAGGATTTCCTAAAGTGCTTGCTAGTGGTTTAATTCTCTTCTGAAGGAATTTCACCATTTTGCATTTTAATAATATGCCTTTTAGAGTAGGGATGGCCGATTGACAGCCTGCTGTTCTGTCTGAATCTGTATCAAATTTTAATCAGCATGAGGCAGCTTAAAATTTCATTCTTGAGATAGAAGACTAGTGTGTAGAAAAGGAGAGAGAAAGAGAAATTAGTTTAGATCTGTCTTGGAAGATAGTTACCCAGAAAAGTGATACCTTGGGGCTGTCCCCTTGCTTGCCAGAAAGTTTATGGCTTACCTACAATACACGTGTAAATAAAATATAAAATTTTCTGTCATGTCCATGCATAGCTTCACCTTCCCTGCCATTAATTGACATAGGTTGTGTGCTGAAAATATCACACTAATATTTTGCAAGTGCATCGAAGGCTATGGTGAGCTTCCTGCTCTTGTCCTTCTCCACCTCTTTTTGCTTCCATTTCTGCTTATTCAGGTTTGTTGCCTGACAAACTGAGATCTTCTTGGCATTGCTGTCTTCAATGGGTTCCTTTCTCCAGGGCAGCTAATCTGATCCATCCATTCCATAATGCCAGAACTGCACCAAGGAATGATACATTTAATTTTCCAGAGTCTTTCTTTCTTTCTTTCTTTCTTTCTTTCTTTCTTTCTTTCTTTCTTTCTTTCTTTCTTCCTTCCTTCCTTCCTTCCTTCCTTTGTGTGAGTGACTTCCTACATTGTCACTGCTGATCACTGTTTGTTACACGAGTGTTTAAAAATTGTGGTGTGTTTTTTGTTGTTGTATTATTTGCTTCTTGTTTGCTTTTGCAACTTGTTACATCACAGAGTGTGAAATAAATAAGTATCAGACATTGTGTCAGTGCTGAGCTGAGGACAGATCCATTTATGGTACTGTATATAATACAGCAACCAATAAAAAGGTGTAGTTATGGTAACATGTGAACAGCCCATCCAAGTGTTCACAGACTGAAACTCCCAGAAACCCTGTCCAACATAGCTGGTGTTGAAAGCTTTTCAGAATTACAATCCAACAATATCTGGGTTATTTAAGGTTGGGAACCAGTGGTCTAGCATAACATTTTTCTTGCCCATGTTTTCAGTTGCTTCTGTCTAATTTTAACTCTGTGCACTTTTAAGTGAGCTCAAATTGATATCAAATATGAATGAGCAATGCTTGAGTTACAGCAGGTTTTCAAGACTGAAGCATTCTTTTTAAATCAGGCATCAATATGAAAGAGGTAATTGAGAGCCAGAATACATTTGGATTGTTTACCTGTAGAAACCAATAAGTGAATGAAGAGTTCTGAGATAGACATTCTTCTGTGCATGGTAGCACCTGCAAAATGATGAATGGAAACAATGCCAAGTCTAATTATTTTGATTGTATTGTTTGTTTCACATTGTTAACATTGCTTTTGGTGTGTCTGCCTACCTTGAAAACTGGGTCTCATAATAAGTTGTCTATTTTTAACGAAATCACAATGGGGGAGATGTTATATTTGGTGGTCAACTCAATCCTCAGAGTTAATGAAATGTACAGTGGATATCTTCTTTTTTCAGGCTTGAGATGTTTAAAATGTTTGGAAGGAATCACACTCACTAGGGGTGTAAAATGGACACTTTCTAACCATAATAGCTGTGGTTTTCTGCCTGCCTGCAAGCCTACATGTCCTGCTGAAAAATGGACATGTGAAAGAAAGGACTGATGATTAACTATCCACATACCTGTCCTTAACAGGATTGTTGTTCTTAGTATTTTAAGAACTCTATGGGAGTAATAGATTTTTAACCAGTTTACTTTTGTTGATCAAGCAGGACTAAGCATGATCAACTTAGTTCTGAGTACATTACCATTTTCTATAATATACATTTTCTAAATTAAATGTGATAATAGGCCAAGTATTTTGGCTTTGAAGTAGAGATAGCTGAGTGTTGTACATGTATATTTTTTTTCATTAGGTGTTAAGATCCACCTAGCCCAGTGATGGAAAACCTTTTACAGACTGAGTGCCCAACTTGCAATTCAAAACCCACTTATTTTTTGCAAAGTGCTAATACGGCAATTTAACCTGAATACAGTGGTACGTCGGGTTACGTGCTTCGGGTGCTACCTTTCAGGAAAGCGAGGATCAAAGAGCAGGCTCCGGGAAATTCAGAAACCTGTTCTTCAATCTTCACTTTCCTGAAGAGTAGCACCCCATCTGCCTCTCCACCCTGTGCAGAGAGGTGGATTGGGTGCTACACCGCCAGGAAAGCCAGGGGTAATAGCGGCAGCTTGTGGCCTCATTCATAGCCCCAGTTACTCTCCAGCCATGCTGCTCTGGTCATGCTAAAAGCAGTGTGGCTGGAGAGTAAACTGTGACTACAAAGGAGCCCACAAACCACCACCTCCCACTTCGTCTGGCTCTCTGCATGTAGCACAGTGGTGTGCTCTGAGCAGAGGGGGAAGTGCCATGGCTCTGAGGGGTTGATGTTGCGTGGCCACAGAAAGGGCTCCGTGTGTCACCTTTGGCACCTGTGCCATAAATTCACCAACACTGACCTAGCCTGTGCTTTTGGGGGGATGGGAGTTTTTCATGCTGCATTGGACACCAGGGCAATGTGTTGGCCAATATGCCCATTGTTTTCTGTTCCCTTCAGAAGAGAGAAATAGGAAACCTAGAATGTCATTAAAACTAAGGAGCCTTTTATGACTTATAAACAAAGGGTTGTGGTACAGGACTAGAAACTAAGAGTTCTTCCTGGTTTATGAATATTGGATTTTATGGGGAGCAAAACAAACAAGAGTGACAAGCTGTGCTTTCTGTTTCTGGTTAGTTTACCTCGTTATGAAGTTGGCAGAGTCTAAAGAGAAGCAAACCAGCTTTATGGCCTGGGACACAGCTTATTGATGCACAAGAACCAAAGCTCTCTAGACTTGAAGAGGAAGTGCTATTCAATTTCATTTTCTAAAAAGAAACATGAAGATGTGAAGTGGGAGAGGAAATATATCAGTGTTTTGACTGACTTTGTTAAAAATTATATGCAGAGTCAAACAAGTTATTTTTTTAAGGTTCATACAGAACTACTTCTACGTAAGAGCCTCACTTGGGCTTATCACTCTGGGTGCTATATGTCACTGAAATTTAATCACAACAGTGTGTCACTTAGGTCAGGGAGGGCTGGTCTGAGAGAACAGTAGGAGGGAGAGGGAAAATATTTCACTCAGTAGACACACTGATTTACTTGTTTAAGGAGGGTCCCCAGGGGGAATGAGTTGGGCTGTTTTCCTGAAGGTAAACTGCAGGGAACAGTCAAAGTATTATCTAGAAAGGTCATAGCTGTACATCACAATAATTATGTATAATAACAACGGTATAAAATGTCCTGTTTTTCCACACTTCAGGCAGTCAGTTGAAGCTGCACAGATTGCCTTATTAACCCCATACAAAGACAGAACAGGCAAGAAAACAATTTCCCCAAATCTCCACCTCCAGAGTGGCTTTGATGGTTGTTATTGCCTTTTCTTTCTCTGCAATAAATTCATCAAAACTGTGCTGAGCCATTTTTTTTACTGTTAGACAGTATGCACTATTAGTTTTAATTCTTTGTGTTGTGTTGAATGGATGGATTAAGAGTAGTCATCAGTTGGATAGAGATAAATTTGTCTTATTTGACACATGTACATATGGTGGTTGTGAACTAGACTACAGTGGTGCCTCTACTTACGAGTTTAATCCATTCCGAATGCATGCTCTACTCATAAGTAGAGAAACTGTATCTAAAAAATAAAAATTAAAAAAAAACATATTTTTAACGAAAATTGTAAGTAGAGCAGACTGCATCCAAAATTAGTAAGGCAGCATTTAAAACGGCAACATTTTTTGCTCGTAAGTAGAGATGCTCATAAGTAGAGGTACCACTGCACATGAATGGTTTAAGGATAAGACAAACTGCTTGGCCCTGAATAAATGGAGGATGGTGGTGGAAATCACTGTTTTCTGCCTCAGAACTTGTTTTACAGCTCACTGCTTTGTTGTACTCCTAAACTGAAAATACATAGCAGGGTTGTGTAATATGGCTACAGTTCTGGCCTGTCCATGTGCAATCATTGGTTTGTGTTTAGTCTGCAGGGGATCATATTTATTTATTTTGTGTACAAGGCTATTTGATCCTCTTTTACATTCTCTCTGGCCTCTCATTCAAACTTAGGAACTTCCCTGGGTTGATGTTGACAGAACAATGACTTCTGGAAGGCTGAGCAATACCTAAGAACTGCAATTAACCCATTTAGTTTTAATCTTGTTACATGTAGGAAAAGATGTACTTGCAAGTTTTATTTCAACTCGTGAAAACTGTCAGTTTCAGGGTTATTTTTCTTTTTTGAGCTCTGGGACAGCAAAGTAATTTTGGGGCTTACGGATTGTCCAGTCCCATTGGTATCACCTCTTTCTTCTCTTACCATAGTGCTTTGCATCAACTTTCATGTTCTAACTAGGCATTTTGCTTACCTTCTCCTCCGCAATGCTCAGTGTTCTTCAATATTGGCTATCATTGTTATGGCTGGTGGAAATGGCAATACAGCACTATCAGGGAAGTGGTTGCACCACTGCTTCTAAATGAATAAAGCCTTGAGCAATGCTGATAAAATACAGTCATAATAAATGGTGAAACTTTAATTCATTTATGCAAAACAAAGATTCAGCTCTTGGAATCTTGGAGAATAAGGATCCTCTTAGTGTCAGGAAGAATTTTAGATGTTTTTAAATGAATCCACTAATGCAGTAAATAATGTTTCTGTGTCATATATTATTTGTCTAATTCTGTTGACTGCACAGTGCAACGTCCAGACTAGGGAACAGAATGGTGGACTATTGACTCAGGACACCTGGTTTTTAATTTCTGCTCAACCATGGCAACTGATGGTTGGGAGTGTATAACTACTAAAACCACTTTTTAAATATTGCTTTTACCTTGAAACCCTGTTAGGGTTGCTGTATGATAATTCCAAGGTAAGAGCATATACTAGTCTTGGCGAACCTATGGCATGGGTTCCAAAGGTGGCACTCGGAGCCCTTTCTGTGGGCACACCACATCACCCCTTCACAGCCACCTGTATTCAGGTTAAATTGCTGTAGTGGCACTTTGCAAAAAAATAAAAAAAAAATAGTGGGTTCTGCATTGCAGTTTGGGCACTCGGTCTCTAAAAGGTTTGCCATCACTGGCATATACCATACATGCACACGTGACACAGTTTATTTATTTAATAATGCTGCTGCTGCTGTTACATTGATTCCAACTTCTATTAATCGTCTGGGATCGTCTGGGAATAAAGCATACATAAGTACTCACTAGTTCTTACTGGTCCCTTCTTCTGATAATGTTCAAAGACTGTACAATTTTCCCAAGGCCACTAAAGTGTCAAGACATGAAGCCTGTACAATCTTGAGGTGATCTTGGCTGGTGCCTACCCAAGAGACACTGTGGGTAATTCAGATTCCTGGCCAGTGAACATCATAGCAAGGTGCTTAAGCCCACTAAGCTATATTAGTGTGGACAGTGGTTTTACCTGAGATTTAGCTCAAGAATACTTCTTTCTGCCCTTCAAAATAGGAAGTTGTTGCCAACAAGTCTGACTTTTTTTAACCCATGGAAGAAGGATGCTTTAAGTTAATATCTGGCCTTTAGTAGAGCAATCAAAAGAGGCTGTTGCCAATTCAGCTGCAAATCTGGGTTAAAATAAGTTAATATGCCAGCCCTTTTATAGTTATCCACACATGTTTTCCTTGCTAGCTGTCAGAATTACAGCTGATCTCTTGTTCAAAAGATCTGGAGCAGTTATCAAAAACTGAGGAATGCTGCCTGCCAAGTGAAAGATCAAACTAGGTCCCTGGAAGATTAAATTGAAGGATTATTCGAAGAGGATTTGTTTATCGTAGTTTGCTTGCCCTGCAAGTGATATTCCCTGGGGAGCAGAAGTAGATACTCCATTTTACAAGTTTTTTTAAGCAGTTGTTTGGATGCTACTGTAGAGATTATTTATGGGATTTTCAAGAGGCAATCAAGTTTAAATGATTATTAGCAATGTTCTGTACTGTAATTTGTCAACAAGATTTAAGTAGCGGATTGATCCCTTCATTCTTGTATATGAACTGGCCTCAAGAATGTTTGTTCTGAAAATTTCTGTAGGCAGTCTGTGCACCACTGAGTATTGTACCCTTCAAAAACTGGGTTAGAATTTCACCAAAACATCCACAAGACCCAACATTGCATGCCTTTTCCATGATCTGTTTGTACCACTACCAGCATCTTCCTATTTTCTGTATAGTCCTCTCTCTCTCTCTCTCTCTCTCTCTCTCTCTCTCTCTCTCTCTCACACACACACACACACACACACACACACACACACACACACACACACACACTTAACTTAAATATTTTCCACCTCATAGTGAATTTAGAGGTATATTTTAAATGTTTTGCCTGATACTTCTTCTTGAAGGGAAAATGCACCCAACTTTTAGGCACACAATTTTCATAACTTGCCACCACAGAAGACACAGAATCATGATTGGAATCTGATGGAGGGGGAGGGCTTCCTAGCCAGCATCCTCTAACTGATGAAGGAAATTGAGTGAGAGTGCCCCCAAAGGTAGTTATCTAGCTTCTGATTGAAGGTCAGTGAATCACAAAGCAGGGCCTTCGGGTCTTCAGGCTAATAGTGAAAAGGAGCAATGTTGGTAGAAAAAAGCTTCTTAAACAAGCTTAATTATTCTCCCTCTACTCTCCTGAGTAGGCTAGCAGTATGCTTTACATCCTACATATACTGTATTTGGCCTAAACTGAGTTCCTTTGCTTTGCTTTCTTGAGGGTTAGTTTACCACAAGGGTCATAAGTCACCTAAAATCACTTGAGCTGCCCTGGATAGAAAAGAGGTTGTTTTAACTATTTTTTTCTTATAGTATACCTCAATAATGGAGATTGAGAAGCAAACTCAACCAGTCTGAAAGCACCCCTTCATGCACTGGTGAGATATCCTTGCTTTCTGATGTGCCAGAAATAATACCATATTATTTTCAGAGGATCATAATCTTTCTGCCGGACTGAGCACCTTGGATAACGTGACAGAAATCAATATATGCTGTATCGATTCACATTTTTGTATAGTGATTAGAGCATGTTCTTAATCTTATAATTATGATACAATATCTTTAAATTAGATGTTGTGGGAGCTGTAATGATTTGTGAGGGCTCAACCTTGCATAAAGTTAAAATATATATTTTAATGACATTTATTTCTTAAAAGAAGGATATTATGTTCCACAATCATTGTTCATTTCCTTCTAGTGTGATGGCAAACTGTATTTTCAGTTGAAAGTATACTGTTAGCATAAGTTAAAAGAAAGTACTTGTACTATATATCAATACTTCCCATACTGAATTGCTATAAAACTTTTAATTGATTACATTTAACTTTAATTTAAACTTAATTTAAATTAAGATTAATGTAATTGATTATGTTTAAATTGATTAATTAACAAAATGCAGTTAATTAAATAGAAAAAACATTAATTGCTTGTGATACCTGTTAAATGACATTTTGTATAACATATGTGAAGAGGACACCTGTTCCTCTCGTTCAAAGGGAAAAGAATTTGCTGCAAGTTCCATTTTACTGCATCTCTTGTGCACTTTATCCCAGAACTGTAGAAAGAAGGAAGAGAACTTACTATTGATTAACTATATAAAACTGATGTCATTTGTAATATGCCTGTATCCCCAAAAGGGACCCAGCACAGTCATTCATCACACATACATCTGTTAAGGACCAAAATCAAAGCTGTGTTGAAAGACATTACTCTCAGCAGCAGTAGAATTGAAGTTCTTGTTTGTTGTTAATTCCTGGAGAATATATAAGACAGTGTACCCAACATTTGGTACCATTTTGGAATTGGGGTGGACATCTAAATAACTTGGTTTGATGTTTAGGAACAGAGATTCTCCAGCAATTTCTCAAAAGTAGGATTCACCATTAGGAATGATTTAATGTACCATATTTTTCCATCTATTGGATGCCCCATGTATAAGAAGACCCCCACTTTTCTGACTCACAATTACAACTTTGCAACCATAGCTTATATCCATGTATAAGACAACCCTCAATTTTTAGTCTAATAATTTTAGAAAAAACATAGTCTTATACATGAAAAAATACTGTACGTAATTTTTTTTTGCTACCTGAGGGATTCTGGGAATTGTAATCCAAAGATATGGTGTTTCCAAGTTATCATTGCGAGATGGCTGGCTGTTCTTGGTGTGTTTTTATGGTAACTGAACAGAAGATTTGTCACAACTACCCTCCCCATCATCTGTATTCCTGTCCACTGTTACCCTTTATTCTGGTGGTGTCATTTTGTTTGGTGTTTTATCTTTGTAATATAAATTGTGGTCCTTTGGGCTATGGTAGCACAGGGGATGTTCAGTCAATATTCTGTGGTTTGTTTATCCAGCTGAAAAACAAGAATGGGAGTGTACTATGAATTTGGTCCAATTCATAGTACACTGATACTGGGACAAGACAATTCGTAATCTTGTTTGGGATTCATAGGTCACAACTATATTATTTCCTCACTCTGGCAAAGGTGTGTTGATTCAAATCCTAGCAGCAGATTGTTGTCAGTTAAGAAGTTGGTGCAAACCAGTTGCATGACATACTTGACAAGATAATTTAACCCTGACATTTTATGTAGTAGCAATTCCTTGCTGAAATTTGCAACAATGGTCTTACTCTGACCAGTGTATAGAAACTGTCAGATTGTATACCTTTTGTTTAAGTTTGGTCAGATAACCCCGATAGAATTTTTTGTTTCAAGACTGACAAATAAATGGCATGGTGTTCTTCATGTGTATCTATACCAGGCATCTCCAAACTTCGGCCCTCCAGATGTTTTGGACCGCAACTCCCACAGTTCTTTGCCATTGGCAATCTAAGCTTAGGATTCTGGGAGTTGTGGTCCAAAACATCAGGAGGGCCGAAGTTTGGACACACCTGATCTATACAGAAGGATCCTGAGAGGATAGTAAAGAAGTGCTTCTAGGTGTAAGTTTCCTTGTCTCTCATGCTGCTCTTCAAGACACAGGGTCTAAGATTTAGATATACAAATCATGCATATGCATATGCAAGGAATAGAGGAATGTTCTACAAAGTGTCTTAATGAGCTTAAAGGAGCTTATTACCTGGTTTTTTGTGTGTGCTGGCAAACAGAAACTAGAGAATTATACTTCTCCGCAGCTTCGTCTTTTGGTTTCCGTTTCACTTCAAAGCCATGCTTTCAAGATGAACTGGCAAACCCTAATGCTCCTCTCACTCCTTGAGATTTATTGTACCTCTTTGAAATAACAAAACAACACCAATGAAGGTGCACACCTGTTTAAAAATAAAAATAAAAATAAAGGCAAGAGAGAGGTGAAGCCCGTCATTCTTTCCTGAGTGACACGATATATTATGGAGACTCTGATTGAAAATTCTAATCACAGCCTTGCAGTCCTTCAGATCACAACCATGACAGTTGATTCACTCCTTTTCATGCCTGCTGCCTCACACTGCTTATGGTGTCTCTTATGCATGAATCTATCATTAGCACACAAAGCATGATGGATTGGTTGGGGCACCTCTGTCTTTGGAATGTGGGCAATACTCCCCCCCCCATCGCGAATTGCATTCTGTGTGTGACATTGTCATGAGTGAAGGAAGAAAGTATGCCCACTTGCTGCTTCTGCTTTGAGACAGAGTAAAAACCAGAGTTGAAGATAACTATGCATTGTGGGGAGGGAAAGCAAGTAGCATATAATTGATTACAATCAGCAGACTACTTCTGGAAGCTCTATTAAAGAAGATAATGCCCTTTGAGAAATCCAAGCAGTAAATAATTTTCCTCAACTGAATGCAGTACTTTCAATGTATTTGGCTTTCAGAACATTCATGAGGACCAAAAGGGACACGGTTAATTGGTTTGATCTTAGTAGAGATTTTAGTGTCACCCTGTGGCTATCCTTTGCTTGCAAAGACTAGAACCGTTTTCCTGCACTCACAGCTGGCTTTTTCTTCAGGTGGTTTCTAGCTGGTATGTCATGCTTTAGTAGATGGGCAGGCAGAGACAAAATGCTTTTTTCTCAGCAAGCTGAGAAGAAAGTGCTGCACAGACTTGTAGACAAAGATTGACCTGTGTCTTCTCCAGAAGGCTTGTTTTATTCATCTCATCTAAATTCATAAACACAGATTGGAGAATTTATGAAAAAATTGGTTCTGATAGGAAACAGGTGCCCTTTAGCTCTGCCCCAAAGCAAAGGTCAGAGGAAATAGAAGATCACTTCCCTCCAGATATGACAAATTGGGAAAAGTCAGGAGTGTGTGCACTGCACTGAAACTTTCTCAAAAAGCATACCCTGAAGAAAGGTTCCCACACCTTCTTAACTCGCAAATATTTATTTATTTATTTATTTATTTATTTATTTATTTATTTATTTATATTCATTCATTCATTCATTCATTCATTCATTCATTCATTCATTTACACTGTTTATTTACCCTCTCTACCACTGTATGCTAGATTTTACTATTGCCTTAGAAGATTCTGTTACTATTGCTGATATTTGTTTATTTAATAGTAGTTTCATTATTATATGGGGCTTTGCCACCCTAAAAGCTATATACAAATATATGAAAGAAATAAAAATAAATAGATCATGCATTATTTTTAAGAAGAAAGGCCCTTTCATGTAGGAACCTTCCCACATCATGTATAAGCATGATTTAAAAGAGTAGATGAAAATGTAGTCTAAGCATCCTGATTACATATAGAGCAGATGGTTAAAGGGTAACTAATACACAATTAAATGGTCTTGACTTCTCCCTCTTACTCACAGCCCTTGCCTCTTCATTAAACATCTTCTATTTTTATCAGGTCTGTATAATGGCTTTTTGAGATCTGTGACCTTAAAGCATTGTTTAGTTTTTTTCCCCTGAGGCTAAGCAGTGGTAGAAGCAACATAGATATACTCAGCCATCAGCTGCCTGCTTTTACTAAAAATTGTTTAAAACTCAAAGTTTACTGTTAGCAGTAGCAATACTTTAGTGTATGACTAAAAAAAGTTAATTGTCCAGTTGTGGTATTTTACAGAGAAGGAATTTAAAAAGGAGGGAGCCATGTAACCGATATAAAATATAAATGCAAGAGTATGCAATAGGTGCTACCTTTATAGGCCACTAAAAATAAAAAAAATCATTGCAAGCTTTCAACGTGGACAAAATTCCACTTCTTCAAGGCAAGTACCAAAAGTCCAAACATGGAAAAATGTGGTTTGCCAGGAGATTAATCTTAGATGCCTGAATGTCTTTTTTCATATCTCTGTTTTCTCATGTGTAATAGCGGACAGTAATAGAAGCTGAAGAACTGGGTGGAGTTTTGTTCTTGTTTTTGCTTTAAGTGGATATTTTCATGCTGTGTTTTTTTCTTCACAGTTTTTTGGCTTTAAAAACAGTGACAATGCTATTTGTTCCTATAAATGCTTTCCTTTCCCTGTGTGCCCCTTGGCTCAGAGGCACCCTGGAAAACAAAATGGTAGAAGCAGGCATTTAACTGAAGGGCATTTCTGCTGCCATTAAACCATTTATTTGGCTTTAAGTAGATTTATAGATCTACAAAGTGCCGAAGTAGCACCAATGCAATAAAATGTAGGATAAGAGATAGATACACAATAAATTCTGTGAATGATCTGATTTCATAAACTTCTTTTTGCTTCTATTGTTTGCTGTCTTCCCTGTAACTCAGTGATTTCTTGAGGAAGATGCTAGGCCCCAGCCTCCTTGCTTCTTCGGTTCAATACCTGGGCTAGTATTAATTTGATGTAAGTGGACATTGGCACATTACAAATGGAAATGAGATTGCTGACACATTACAAATGCTGACCAGTTCTTAGATGGTCACAGTGCCTGAATGAATGTTAGTCTGGAGGGATTACATTTAGTAATTTACATTAGACCTGAGGTGAAAGGTTCTGGATCTCATTAGAAACTGGCTGACCACATATTTCCATCAAAACCTGTGTTTTCATTTTAACACTAGCTCTTTAGTCCCAGTACAGCTGTGGACTGTAAAAAAAAAAAGACGGCATCACAAGAAAAGCATTACAGATTAGAATGGAAGTCTCTAAATCTCCATAATCTCTGCACTGGAATATGATCATATTTTAGCTGTGAAATACACAGATATTCTGCACACTTTTGTAAGTGTGGTGCAACAAATTCAGATATTGTTATGGGAAAAGGACATGTCAATTTCGATATGCAGATGTTTATAAGATTTCTTATCATTGGCAAATATTGCACTGTACTAGCTTTGGAACACTCAAAGAAGAATGGCCCATTTAAGGAAAGACATTTCCTTCAAAATCAAACAATATAATACAGACAACACTGCATTAGAAGTGCTGGTTACCTTATTTATTTATTTGTTTATTTGTTTATTTATCTATTTATCTATTTATCTATCTCCCAATTTGTCTAATAGGGACTCTGGGCGGTTTGTGTGTGTGTGTGTCGTTACAGTCGTGGCCGACTCTTCATGACTCCACGTCCATGGAGTTTTCTTGGCAGGAATACTGGAGTTGTTTGCCAGTACATGCCCTAAGCACATCCGATCTCACCTGATTTCAGAAGCTAAGGCCGGTCGGTCCTGGTTAGTACTTGGATGGGAGACCACCAGGGAATACCATGTGCTGTTGGCTCCTGGAGTAGGAACTGGGTGGTTTACACGAAAGCAAATAAATCAGGAATTAAAAGCTGATGAAAAGCATCACATTTAGGCACTATGAATTTATGTTACATCTGCCACAGACAAAATGAGAAATTCAAAGCTTGCTCCTGAACAAGGCCATACCTGAAACACATTGAGCCTCAGATTTTTGGAATAAAATTTATGTTGATGTTATTTTCTTGAGATTTTGTCTCCCATGTATACTTTTGCCTATTGGCTTTTCTGTCTTTTCTTTTTGAGTTGGCTTCTGAGTATTCTGAATACCCTGGAAAGGGTTCCCATTAGTTGACTTGACTTGATAGCACAACATTATTATTTATTTTGCCTTGGTTTTAATGTCATTATGCATTTTATTTTTATTTTGTACTTTTGTTTGTTTTGTTTGTTTGTCACCATGGCAGTTGTCATCTATATTTTGTGTGGAAGGACTGGGTGCAGGTTTATGGAAGCAGTGTAAGGTCATGGCCATTGACTGCATCTTTTCCAAGTAGTTTTTTGTTCTGTGACTTAGAGCCCCTGCAACAGCTTCAGATAATTATTGGTTTGGCTTTTTTTCCTTGTTCAACAAGCCTATAGGTTCAAACAGAGTTCTGAAGTAATATGGTCAGTAACAAAGTTCCATATAATATGTTGCTTGGAGGAGCAGAACCCAGATATATGGTTCTAATAAATAGCCTATGCATGTCCAGAATCCATATGATGGTGGCTGGGACACCTCTCTACAACTACTGCTAAATAAGTAACATAATCTTGAAGTTAGATGGCTCTCAGAAACTCACTGGGCCTAATTATCACTGCATGCATAATATATAAGTGTACACCAGCACAAACATCCATATAATGTTAAAATTATAGCTAGAGCTCACATGGTGGACAGAGACTCATATTCTCAAGGGGAATTGGACTGTTTTGTAACTAGTTGCAGAAGACATAAATGTGTATGCCCCAACATCTGTTTGACAATGACAATAGTTGCAATAGTTTCTCAGGCCATCTGATCCTTCATGGCTTTGTACCCTAACTGGAAACACCAATGCCTGTTAAAATTGTAAATGACACAAAATTAGATGGAATAGCTTATATACCCTGGAAGACAGAAACAAAATTCAAAATGACTATGATAGGCTGGAGCACTGTGCAGAAACCAAGAGAAGAAAATTTGATAGATATAAGTGCCAGGTACTACACCTAGGAAGAAGAAACCAAATGCACAGTTACAATATGGGGTGTGGTGTGGGGGATACCTGGCTCAGCAGTAGTATATGCCAGTAGGATCTTGGAACTGTCATAGATCATAAGCTGAATATGAGCCAACAGTATGATGTGGCCAGGAAAAAGGTAAATGCTATTTTAGGTTGTGTCAACAGAAGTGTAATTCCCAAATGTGTGAGGTGCTCGTCCCCCTCTATTCAGCACTTGTTAGGCCTCATTTTGAGTATTGTGTCCAGTTTTGGACACCACACTTCAGGAAAGATGAACAAGTTCAGAAGGGAACGATGCTTGGGGTCCGGGAACCAAGCCCTATAAGGAAAGACTTTTGTATCTCCAGTGTATGTGCTTTAGTCTTTTCTACCAGCAGTGTACCCATTCTAAAGCTCATTTGTGTTTTCCCAGTCCTGTCCCTAACACACAGGCTGGTCAAGTATGCACAAATTCATAATCATATTTATATGTGTACCCATCTATTTTTGCCCTCAGTGACATGAAGTTTCTTCTTAGCCCGACATTCTTTCTTTCTCCTATTCTCATATTCAAAAGCTAAAGCCACTTTTGTTCATATAAGATCAGAAGATGATACATACTGTATTAGGTCAAGCTAGAAGCCTCCTTAGTTTCAACAGTACATTTCCCACCTTGGCCAATCCTTTGCCCATAGGATGCCTCTTCCTAAGTAGAATATGAGGGAGGTAACCTTCTGTTATTTTTTTGTCTTCAGTTATTGGCTTGCTATCTCTCATAGTGGAGGCAGCATATAGCCGTAATGACTAGTAGTTATTGATAGCATTATCCTCCTCAGTTTTACCTAAACAAACAAACAAAAAAACCCAAATCCAACAGTCAGGTTTGGTGACCATAATAAATTGATGTGGCACAAATTTAAAAATAAATAGCAAGATGCATTCAAAAACCACAATTTCTTTGATTCGTATTCATTTATTTATTTATTGAAAAGGAAGTAAGATGGCGGCCGGCAGCTGCTCCCGTGTCCACTGCACCCTGGCGTTTTGAATTTTTTCGGTGCAGCGCTGCCGTGTACGATGCTTTTTTTCTAATTTTGTTGGGCTCTGCCTGGGCTTACCATAGGGGTCTGAGAGGGGTTCTAAAGGGGCTCAATCGGGCTACCAAAGGTGTCTGAACGGCTGATCCAGGAGACTGAACATCATCCTGGACCCTCTACTCCGAGACGCGGAGACGCGGAGACGCTGACATCTGGTCTTGCCGAATCCTGAATTCGTACCCGCTGAGCGTTCCCTCCCTCTCTGCGCTACCCACCTGAGATTTCCACCGCTCCGTCGATTGATCCTCGGTTCGCCCTACGGAGAGGTCCTGGGTGTGCTCTGGCTCGCCCTCCCGGCTGTCTTGGAGGACCCGAGGACTTGCGTTCCATGGCCATTCGGCTCCTCTCCGGTCCGCCGCGCTTCGGAGCCATGGCCGTGCACTGTCCGCTGGGGTCCTGCCTCCTTTCATCTGGCCAGGGACAGTCTTCCTTTACCCCATACGGACATGCTGTTGCGGCAGAGGACGCTGCTGCGGGCTTTGGGCGGCACGCCGGAGCTTCATCAATTCGCCCGGCCGGCGTCTCTTTCCCTCCGCAATGCCGCGCGGCTGCTGAGCAGATCGTTCGGATCCGCCCTGTCTCGGTCCAGCTGTGGAGTTCGGGTGGCAGGTCGGCCGCCGGTGGCCTGTCGGCCGGGTCGGTTGCCGGCTTTGGCTGGCTACCGATCCCGGAGCTCGGGCGGCGATTCGGCCGCCGGCGATCTCGGAGATCCCGGCGGGCAGCCGGCTTTGCCGTTCGGGCGGAGTCTTCGGCCGCCGGCATGTTGCTGACTTTCTTGGAGCGATTGTCAGCTGCTCCTTGCCGCCAGCGTCTGCCCTGCTGGTACCGGTTTCGGGTGGCAGGTCGGCCACCAGCTGTCGGAGTAGCTGCTGCTGAGGGGCTTCGGCATTTCCCTCCCCTCCCCGACTTGAGTCCTACATGGCGGTTTTCCACCTCTGGCCATGCTCTACGGACTAGTTCCCTAGTTCCTTAGAGACTCTCATGGGCTGGGGATAGGGTTGGGTGGGGGGCAGTATTCTCTTATGGGAACCCGACACTATTTTACATCCATTGTCCTCCCCCCCTCCCTTATAACATCCTTAATATGCCTATCCCCTCTAGGCTCTAGCCCTTCATGGCCCTCGCAGCCCCCCCCATTTCCCATCTGAGCCTGCTCCCCCCTCCCCCCTCCCTTTCCATCTAAGCCCGGGCTATGGTGCCCCTATTTTGTTTTATTTTGTTTTATTCATTTACTTATTTTATTTAGTTTTATTATTTAGTTGCTTTCATTTTGTTACTGTGATTTACTTATTTGTGTGGGTTTATTTTGTTGTTTTTGTTTTTTGGCTCAGGAAAGCTGTTAGATGCTGCCTGGCTCTTAGCCTTGGAAGTGTCCTCGACACTAATTAGCTTATCTTAGCCTCACCTGGGCTATTCTCTTCCACTCTCTAGTTAGGACACCTTTCTGGCAGCTGTCTTTATCTGATATGTTAACCCATTGTATTCTTGTATTGTAATTGTTGTTTCTGAGTTTATTGCTAAGTTATTTGTAAGCCCCCCCCCTTTTTTTTTCTTCCTCCCTCCACTCCCTTCCCCGGCTAGGTCACCATGTCCGCAGGGACTCATATACCAACCGTGTTGGGTCGTGGACGTTACGCTAGGAATCACGGGATTAGTCGGATAAGAAGAACTAGGGTCCGGCATCTTGTGCCTGTCCCGCGTTCTGATCCCGTGATTCACCACCACGTGTCCGGGAGCCATTCCGCCAGAGCCTCCAACCTGTCCTGCCTCCTTCTCAACGCCAGGTCGGTCCATAATAAGATCGCTGTCATTTACGATACCATCTTTGACAGCAGGGCCGACCTGGCCTGTATAACGGAGACCTGGGTGGGCTCAGAGGGTGGGGCTTCCCTCGCCCAGCTGTGCCCCCCTGGGTTCCTGGTTCAGGGAGTGGGCAGGTTGGAGGGTCAGAAGGGGGGAGGAGTCGCCATTGTACATAGGGAATCGCTTCATGTGACCAGGGCCTCGACATTGGTGATTCCAGGGCTTGAATGCCTCCACCTGTTAGTAGGACAGCGGGATAGATTTGGCATTGTACTGGGTTACCGAGCTCCCCGCAACCCAGCGCAATCCCTGCCAGAGCTCGCGGAGTTCATCGCCGCAGCGCTGTTGAAGTCCCCCCGGCTTCTGGTCGTCGGGGACTTTAACGTGCATGTCGATGGTGAACTCGTCGGCGCAGCTCTGGAATTCATGGAAACCATGACATCCATGAGTCTATCCCAGCATGTTTTTTGCCCTACGCACAGGAGTGGGCATTCCCTGGATCTGGTGTTTACCTCCATGTCGGGGGATTCTAATCTGGAGGTGCGGGACATCGTTCCCACACCCGTGTCATGGTCAGATCACTACCTGTTGTCCTTTTCCCTAGCAATGGCGGCTCCCCCTCGCGGGGACCAACAGCCCCTTGTTTGGGCTCGCCCCCGAAGGCTTCTCGACCCGGCTCGGTTTCGGGAAGCCTTTGGGGAGCTTTCTGGTGGTCTGGCTGACGATTCGGCCGAAGTCCTGGCCAACCAATGGTTTGAGTCAGCTGCCGGCGCTGTCGACCGAATCGCCCCCAAGCGTCTCCTCCGGTGCAGAGCCCGCGCTTCTCCGTGGTTCACGGGGGAGTTAAAGGCGATGAAGCAGGAACGGAGGAGACTGGAGAGCATCTGGAGACAGAGCCGCACGGCGATAAATAAGACTGCTGTTGTGATCCAGACTAGGCGCTACTCGCGAGCGATCAGGGAATCCAAAAGATCTTTCTATTCCCTGAGAATTGGTGAGGCCTCGAACCGCCAGGCAGAACTCTTCCGGGTGGTTCGGGACCTCACCAATCCTAGTCTGGCCAGGCCTCCTCCTACTGATTTCAGTAGCGAGAACTTTGCAGTCTTTTTTAGATCTAAAATAGAGGCCATCCGTGCTGGCTTTGTATCCAGTGACACTAGCCCTCCCTCGCCATCCCCAGCCCCCTCACCCCCTCGTTCGCCTCAAATGGATGAGTTTGGGCCTGTTTCCCCTTTGGAAGCCTCCAGGGCTATCGCCCACTGCCGCCCCGCGACCACCCCCTTCGACCCTTGCCCATCTTGGCTAATTAAATCTGCCGGAGGGAGCATGCCCGAGTGGGCTGCGGCCATCGCCACCGCCTCCTTTAGCGAGGGGGTTTTTCCCTCTCGTTTTAAGGAGACGGTGGTCAAGCCCATTTTGAAAAAACCGGGATTGGCTGCGGACCAATTGGCTAATTACCGTCCAATAGCCAATGTTCCCTTCATGGGCAAGGTGATCGAGAGGGTGGCCGCGGTGCGGATTCAATCGTTTTTGGAGGAACAGCGGCGCCTTGATCCTTGCCAGTCCGGCTTCAGGCCTGGCCGGGGTACCGAGACAGCTCTGGTCGCGCTGCAAGATGACCTTATCCGGGCGGCCGACAGGGGTTGCTCTACCCTGTTGGTTCTCCTGGATCTGTCAGCGGCCTTTGATACCGTCGACCACGGTATCCTACTGGACCGGCTCCTGGAGGTGGGGATCGGGGGCACTGTTCGCAGTTGGCTCCGGTCCTTCCTCCAGGACCGGCCCCAGTATGTGCAGCATGGGGGAGAGTTGTCGGCCCCGTGGACACTCCCGTGTGGGGTTCCGCAGGGCTCGTCTCTCTCCCCCATGCTGTTTAACATCTATGTAAGGCCGCTGGCGGGGGTCATCAGGAGATTTGGGCTGCGTTGTCATCAGTACGCTGATGACACGCAGCTCTATCTCTGTTTTTCCACCTCTGCAGTGGAAGCTGTCCGGTCCCTCGACCAGTGTCTGGAGGCGGTCATGGCCTGGACCAGGGCCAACAGGCTCAAACTCAACCCTGAGAAGACCGAGGTGATGTTCTTCGGGAGCTCCCCGTCTGGGTACGGGGGCCCCCTCCCCAGCCTGGAGGGTGTTTCCCTCCAACTGGCGGAGAGGGTTCGGAATCTGGGCGTGATCCTGGACCCGGCCTTGTCCCTGGATGCCCAGGTGGCAGCCGTGGCCAGGACCGCGTTCTTTCATCTTCGCCAGATCGCCCAGATCCGCCCTTACCTAGACGGGGACTCCCTGAGAACAGTGGTGCAGGCACTGGTGATCTCGAGGCTGGACTATTGCAACGCTCTCTACATGGGGTTGCCTTTGACTCTCCTCCGGCGACTGCAGCGGGTGCAAAATGCAGCGGCCAGACTGGTGGCGGGTGCGCGTCGTTTCGACCGCATCACCCCGGTGCTGGCCCGGCTGCATTGGCTACCCGTTGCCTCCCGGATCAGATTCAAAGTCCTGGTTTTAGTTTATAAAACCCTCCATGGCCTGGGTCCGGACTACCTGGCGGAGCGGATCGTCCAGCGGTCAACATCGGCCCGACTGGTTCGGCAGGCGCGAGCGCACTCGCTACAGGTTCCATCCCCCCGAGAAGCCAGGCGTTCTTTCACCCGGAACCGGGCTTTCTCGGTGGCCGCTCCATCCTTATGGAACTCCCTACCTAGTGAAGTGCGCTCAGCAGAGTCCCTGCTGGCCTTTCGTAAAGCGGTGAAGACCATCCTATTCCGCGAGGCTTTTGGTGACCTAGCTTAGCCTTTTTTTTTTTATATCCGCCATCGATAATTCGCTGAATTTGGTAGCAGCGGCGAGTCCAGAACTCAAGGGTGCGCTCCGCCTCTGCTTTTAGTATGTTTATTTTAACTCATGTTTGGTGTGTAGGTTTTGTATTTTATTGTTATTGTTTTGTATTGTTTTCCTATTTGTATCGCTGACTTGTTTAGCCATGTTCGCCGCCCAGAGTTCCCTTTGGGAAGATGGGCGGGATATAAATGCAACAATAAATAAATAATAAATAAATAAATAAGTTATGCACTCTCAAAGAGAGTGCCCCAGGATAGTGGCTCACCAGGCATCTAGATATACCAATCTGTAGAGAAGCTTTTACCCAGTATTCTAAAAGCTTATTCTCCAAGTTTGTTGAAGGTTTGGTGTCTCTAGGTGCTTGGGGTGAGCATGTTCCAGAGGGAGCCCCCTTTGGGAGTGCATAACTCTGACATTCAGAGCCCAAACTTTGTCAGACTTGAGCAAACCCTAACCCTAACCCTAACCCTAACCCATAACAGAACAGAACAGAACAGAACAGAACAGAACAGAACAGAACAGAACAGAACAGAACA
>JAHTLZ010000129.1:41054974-41079252 GCA_023846285.1 Phrynocephalus versicolor
CAGAACAGAACAGAACAGAACAGAACAGAACAGAACAGAACAGAACAACATGCGAACAAGTATTTTCTTTGTTTTGGACTGAAATTTCTTCAGAATTATTGAACAATCAAAAGAATGAGGAAAAAGTTGGATTGTATGGTCACAAGCCATGCATACTTTTATTTATTTTTAGTATGTCCACATTTATTTGTCTGCTTTTGTTACACAGCAGAAAGCTCACAAATATGTTATTTAGAGACGGGCACGACTAGGGAAAATGACGTTTTCGAGTTGTCGTGTGTCGGAGGCAGCCCGTTTCGGCTCGTTTCCGTTTTTCGTGAAAATTCGCAAAAATTAGTCGGTTCGTTTTTTTGTTTTTTCGTTGTCGTTAGTACTGGTTTTTTTGGGGGGGTAGCGGGCTCCTGGAGGCACCTCTGTGGGGTGGGTGCCTCCTCTGGCCCACTATAAAGGGAAAGTGGGCTCCTGGAGGCACCCGTGGGTGCCTCCTATCCTCACCCACTAGGAAGGGACAGCAGCAGGCTCCAAGAGACCCCTCAACATGGGGGTCTCCCCTCCTCACCTGCTGCTGCAAAATGGCATGCATAACCATATATATGGATATGCATACCAGTTGCAGACAGTGAGACCAGTCCACTGGTATGACCCTCTGTCAAGGAGAACCCTGAAGACTGGGTCGCACCTGCCATGTCCCACAAAGAAGGGAATCGTACTTGCGTGTAGTGCAATGCAAGTACATCTGGCTATGGGCTAAGGTGGATTAGGGTTAGGGCTAGGGTTAGGCTAATGACGGGTAAGGTTATGGTGGGCTATTGGGTTGCACCTCGGGGTGCCTCTCTGACCCACTAAGAAGACAGTCTGTGACGTATGGGTAAGGAGTCAAGGGTTAGGGTTAGGGCGTTAGGGGGCTAGGGCAGGTTTTAGGGGGCTTTTTGGCACATCCCAGAAGTCTCAGTGGCCAAGTGGCCATGCGATTGGTGGGATGGCTCCAAAAATTTGCATGGTCGTCCCCTCCCACATGGCTGGCCACCAGGCCACTGGGCCAGCCCATCATTGCTCACTGCGCAGGTGTAAATAAAATAAAATAAAATAAAATCAATGGAGGACAGAGGAGGAGGAGAGGAGAGACATTTTGTTGCAAGAAAAAACCCACTGCTACTGTGAAAAATCTGGCAGTTTATAAATTTTTGCGTGTTTCTGCTGTGCTTGTGTGTTTTGGGACCACAATTTCAAAAACAATATTGCGTTCGCTGCCCCATTTTGGATCCCCCGCCCGCACCGCATGGCATGGCGAGTCTGGCTGCCCAGGACGGGGGGGGAGGCGGGATCCCCCTCCAGAAACCACCCCTCCAGTAGGTGCCTTGCGCCCTTAGTCAAGCAGGCATTTTTCCGCCTGCTTTTTGGCCCGGGAATGGGTGGGGGGAGAGTTTTAAAGTTTTTTCCTGTGCCGTCCATGCCGCTTGAGCTGGCGGCGAGACTCGTGCCGTGCGGCTTGTTGCTGCTGCGAGCCTGTGGCGAGTCCCACCAGAGCAGCCCAGGACGGAGGCGGGGGGGAGGCCGGGGACCTCCAGAAACCACCCCTCTGGTAGGTGCCCTGAGGCACCAGGACGGAGGAGGGGGGGAGGCCGGGGACCTCCAGAAACCACCCCTCTGGTAGGTGCCCTGAGGCACGGCAGGCATATTTCTGCCTGCTTTTTGGCCGGGAACCGGGTTTTTTAACTTTTAAAAACTTTTTTTCTGTGCCGCGTGGCATTGCGCGATGGCGCGATGCAAGTAACGAGCACGACAAATCAGACCAAAATTGTTCGTTCGTCGGTTCGAGCTCGAAGTCTGGCGGAGTAATTCCCGTTACCGTTTCCGTAGAGTAACGGAACCGAGTAACGGAAACGGAAACGGGAATACTGCTAAGTCGTGCCCATCTCTAATGTTATTTACTAATTATGAAGTTGTTAACCCCTTGATCTGTTTCACTGTCTTCCCCTTAGCAATATAACACTTCCCAGCACATCTACAACACATCTACAGTATTATTTTTATTGTGGCAGTGACTTTATTGTTCACAATATTCCTTGGATTTGCTTCATGATAGTAAAAGTTTTGTTTTTCAACAATCCTGTTAATAATTATGAAATGTTCGATTTCCAGAACTACTTCTTAGAGTGTTGAAATCTGGAATTTTCTTTACTTCCCTCTTTCCTTTTCATTTTGCTTCCCACTCTTTCATCCTGTCCTACCTTCTGTTTTCTGAAGTAATAGGGGTAGTATTATTTCAGAAAGTAGTTGCTCACAGTGAAACTAATACCTCCCATCTGTTTCCCTTACTGAGATTCTACTCTCTGCATATGCTGTTTCCTCTCAACATACCCCCAGTCTTTAGTTATTCTTTTTAATGCGTAAATGCCTTTGCAATTTTCTTGCTCTCTTACACCTTTTCCCAACTCCTGCCATTCAAATACTATTATTGTCACTTTATTCCAGTCACCAATCAACTTTAATTTAAATATGCCTGTCCCATGTGCAGACAGTGTGGTATAATGTGATATAATATAATGGACTAAGAGATCTGGGTTCAGAGTAGCAGTGGAAACTCACTGGTGCACGGTGGTACTGGTAGCGCCACTTCTTAAATCATTCACATACCTTGAAAACCCTATTTGAGTCATTGTAAGTCAGATGCAGCTGGATGTCACTTTAAAACAAGTCCTGTGTTGAAGTGGTGTATTCTCTTTGAACACATAGTGATGCTTTTTTTTAACCCCACATTTTATCCACATTCTAATATGGCACAGATGAGGGTCATGAGCTTGAAAGATAGGTTAGATCAGTGGTTCTCAACCTGGGGATCCCCAGATGTTCCTGTACTGCAGCTCCCAGAAGCCTCTACCACTTGCTGTGCTGGAAGGGCTTTCTGGGAGTTGCAGTTCAGGAACATCTGGGGACCCACAGGTTGAGAACCACTGGGTTAGATAGTTGACTTTCAAGCTTGCTTGTCAAGTTACCTTGATATTTGCTGATGTGCACTGTGAGACTCATGTACTATCTGCCTTTCTTGGTGGTACTCTACTCCAGTGGTTCCTTGCCTTGGGTGAACTAGATGTCAATGCACCGCTGATACTGGAGATTTATGACAATTGGAGTCCAGGAACACCTGGTTATCCAAGGTTGGGAACCACTGCTCTGCTCTAGTATTAAGAGAGGAGACGGGCAGCTGTTCAGACATGATAGTATTCAGTTTTTGCAATTTGCCAAACATCTAATAAGACCATAAGCTTGAAAGAAATTTGAGGAATTGATACAAAAAATGGTAGGAATCAAAATGGTTTTGGGGAAGGAGATTCTTATAGTTCTGGGAGCACATCCAATTATGCCTTATTTCGGGAGCTAAGCAGGGTTGGGCCTGGTTAGCACTTGGATGGGCGACTACCAGGGAATACCAGGTGCTGTAGGTGCCTGGAGTAGGAACTGGCAATCCACTCCAGTATTCCTGCCAAGAAAACTCCATGGACATGGGGTCACAACTGTAACAACACAACACGCACATAGATGGACCAGATATTACAGTATAACCAGAAGTAGACTCTTTGTCCCAGTAATAGTATCATATAATGCACTGTTATGTGTTGTATTGAAATGGAGAGGAAGAGACACAAAATAAATATGATGAATATTTATGTGGGTCATAATTTCTATTGCTTTTGAGTTAAACTGGAAGAGAGCTGGACCACTTGCAAATGACAAAATAAAAGGGCTTTTTTGAAAACATACTGCAGTTTGCTTAATGAGGGCAGTAGTAAGCTTTGTGCTTCTCCTAGAGATTCAGTCCCAGTTGGAACACAACTTGTATTATGAATCTTCAGTAACAGTTAAAATAAATGGCCCACAATAGCCTTTGGGCTATTCTGTTCCAGATTGTCATCAGAAAAGGGGTGGAAATTAATCCAGTGTCAGTTTACATTTGCTGTCTGTGAATCAAACTAAGAAAGCTAATTTAAAAACTTTCACACTTGGCGTGAATGAGGACTGTCAATGCTTTGATAATGTTAAATTGTATACTAGTGGCTCCAAAGAGTTTTGGCTTAGGCAAGATGCATCAGTCAAAACGTAATGATTGCTCTTACAAATTAATACAAAGGTTACAAGTGCCCATGAGAGTGTGTTTGCAGCAATGTAAACACATTGCAGTGTATAGAATTGGTCTTTCAACCAAAAACAACTTATTTTAAAATGCTTTATGCTCAGCATTATGTTCCCAAGTTAGCTTTTTCTTTCCTTCTCCAGCTAAAATCCAGTAGTAAGTTGTGACTAGACTCAGACTATTGCTTTGGTAGAGATATGGTGAGTAAACCCTTCAATAAGTTCCGCTGATTCAATGAGCCTACTCTAATTGTGATTTACTACTGGATTTTGGCTTCTGTGTGTGTGTGACAGAGAGGGAGGGAGAGAGAGAGAGAACCATAGAACCATAGAGTTGGAAGGGGGCAAGGGGGCTATATGCCCATCAGGTCCAACCTGCTGCTCAGTGCAGGAATCCAAATACAAGTATATATGACAGATGGTTGTCTAATATTCTCTTAAATCCTTACAGCACTGGAGTGCTCACAACCTCCTGAGGTAGTTGGTTCCATTGCTGTACTGCTGTAATAGTTAGGTTTTGTCCTATATTCCACCTAAATTGGGGTTCCCTTAACTTAAGCCCATACTTATGTGTCCTGCATTCTGGTATGACTGAGAACAGATGCTTCCCCTACTCTTTATGACTTTCTTTCAAGTATTTGAACAGAGCTATCATTCCTTCTCTCAGCCTTCTTTTCTCTGGCCTAAGCATACCTAGTTCTTTCAGTCTGTCCTCATAGGGTTTAGTGACCAGTCCCCTGATCATCTTAATTGCCTTCCTCTTAACGAGTTACAGTCTGTTGGCATCCTTCTTAATTAAAGTGTGATGTCCAAAGCTGAAGACAATACTGTACTCAGGATGAGACTGACCAGTACTGTGTAGAAAGGGGCTAATACCTTATGAGACCTGGAAACTATGCCTCTGTTAATGCAGCCTAGAATAGCATTGGCCTTTTTTGAAGCTACATCACACTACTGAAATTCAGCTTGTGATCAACAACAATTCCAACATCCTTCTCATTTCTAGTGTTATTGGGCCAAGTTTTCCCTACCTTGTAACTGTGCATTTTGTTTTCCCCCTAGGTGCAGAACTTTGGCACTTATCTCTGTTAATGCAATTTTGTTGTTTTTAACCCAAACCTCAAGCCTATCGATATCTTTTTTTTTGTAATTTTTTTTGTCTTCCTGGGTATTGCATATTCCATCCAATTTTGTGTCATTTGGAAATTTAATTAATTAATTTAATCCCTGCACTTTCTCATCCAAGGCATTAATAAAAATATTGAAAAGTACTGGGCCCAGGACAGCGCCTTGGGGTACCTCACTTGTTACTTCCTTCCAGTTTCGAGAAGAACTCATTGATGAGCACTCTCCGAGTATGATTGTGTACCTAACTGTGTATCCATCTGGAAGTTGAGTCATGGCAACTGGACTTCTTTTCTTGAGATACTGAAACATTTCATTGCTCATCCAAACAGCTTAGTCATTGTGAGACTGTCAGTCAGTCAGACTGACAAAACTGTTTGGATGAGCAGCGAAATGTTTCAGTCTCTCAAGAAAAGTCCAGTTGTCATGACTCATGAGGGGGAGAAAGATTTCATGGTCGAATATTAAGAGAAATGTACAGTGTTACCTTGTATAAGGAATTAATTCGTTCCAGATGAAATTATGTTAAGCAAATTTTTCTTTATACAAATTCCCATAGGAATGCATTGAAAACGGAGTGATCCCATTTTTATGTTGTACGGATTCTCCCCATAGGCGATTATGTTAAGCAAATTTCCCCTATCTCCGAAATTTTTATGTTGTACAAATTTTATGTTATACAAGCTGTTTGTTATACAAGGGTCCACTGTATTCTCAAAGGCTTTCACGGCTGGGATCTGATAGTTGTTGTGAGTTTTTTGGGCTGTTTGGCAGAAAACTCAGAGAGAGCTCCTAGTTCCCTGAGCTCCTTGCCCTCAGAAGATGCCAGCCACAGAGTCTGGTGAAACGTCAGGAAGAAAAATTTCCAGAAAATGGCCAAACAGTTCGAAAAACTCACAATAACTATCAAGAGAAATGTTTACTCTGTTTAGTCCATTTGGTATTGTTCTTTGCTTAGCATGGGAAAGGTGGGCCAAGTAATACTTGGTAGCTGTGGGATTCTGCCCTTGAATTTGCTGCCACATTTTATGTATATCAAGAGGAATAGGGTGCACCATAGCTCTAGGGATGATTAAAACAAACATACGTATTGTTATATATGGTGAGTGCAAACTTTACCAGAGAAAGAAAAAGAGGTGCAGTGTTAAACACAAATACAATTTTTTTTCTCAGACGCCAAAGAGTTTAGCTGACCTACGAAGGAAATAACTTATTTTTTTAGTAACCATTTGGGAGCTTATTTTATTTTTTTCATTTTCCATGTAAGAAGCAGCTCATTCTAATGGTTGCACTTGCAGGGGTTAGGAAGCCTGAGAATAGTTCCACCTGTTGTGATCCAGCAGATAACAGTTACAAAGAAATGTTTATAGAGTGAAACCACATTGTGCTGGACATAAGGCTTTGCAAATAAAATTGTATGTAAAACTTTCAGAGTGGGGGAATAAAAATTAATTAGATCACCTTTTTAATTTGCAGAAAGGAGGATATAGATCTTTGGGCTTTGGCTAGTTGTGCGAAAGATGTCAATATGTTGTTTGTAACAGGCTTTGAAAGAAAGAAAGAAAGAAAGAAAGAAAGAAAGAAAGAAAGAAAGAAAGAAAGAAAGAAAAGAAAGAAAGAAAGAAAGGTTTTGTTCTTTGAAATGCCTTCAAAAGCCTGGAATAAGAATTTATGGCAGAGATTTCAAACTTTGACATATCAAGCTTCACTAAATTGAAAAAGAAAAGAGCAAGCCCAGCTGTGACAGAAACCAAACAAGAATGAATTGGCTATTGAGAATCACTCCAGTGGCCTCCAGCCATCAGTCAGTCCATTCAGGGGAAGTGGAGAGACACACAACTTCCTCCTATTACGATGGCTACATGTTTTTGTTTTGGGGAGAACCACAAAAACAAAAAATAGATTTTTGTAGTATATTTAAGAGTACAAATTTATTTTAGTGTGAGGTGTTTTAGATTACAATCCACACTCATGATACTGGAGTTTGAAGAAATAGATTCTGTTTAGGAAAGTTCACACTGTGCACTACGTTTCACTAAGGAAAGTGCTAAAATAGATTTTGTTCTTATTTTCATGTTTGTGTTCATTTTGTTTCTGTTCTTGAAAGAGACTAAGAACAACTGCCTCTCTGAAAACCACTGTGATGGAATGTTTGAAGGAGTAGAGATGGCAAATCAAGAATGCACAGTAGTAAGAGAAGGTCCTTATTTGAGTCTTTGGCTAAAAAAAGGTTTCTGCTGTTGAATCACCCAGCCACCCTCCTCTTTTTCATGTGTGTGCTGTTTATATGTCAAATGCTCTGCTGCTCTTCTTACAGCATACATAGCACTGTAATGAAAGTCTTTGGTCTCTTAATTTCTAGATGTGCCTTAATTGAAGAAAAGAGTTGGGAGTAGAATCATACAGAGTTTTTTTTTAAATGTTTCCATATTACATAGTGCAGAGCTTTCCAGCTTTGAACAGGCTGAGGTATACTTTTCCCAGCTCAAAGTGCCTGAGGGCTACTTCACTAAAACCTCTACTTACAAATTTTATCCATTCTGAGCACGTTAAAAATTGTAAGTAGAGCAGCGATTTACTATAGGTATTCAGGGAAAATCAATTAATCTGTTCTGGAGGAAACATATTTCAATACATTCATTCCTATGGGAAGGCTGACCATGCACACACTTCCCTTGCACCTGCTCGAGCCGATGTGGGGAGGGGAGGTGCATGCATGCATGTGGTGATTGACCCTTCCAAGGGGCAACCCACGTGACCATGCACATGCCTCCCTTGCATCCAGCTCGAGTGGGTGCAAGGGAGGTGTGTGCATGCTTGCGAGCAGCCCAGGTGAGCGGTGGTGGCAGATCTGCCACTGCCGCTTGCCTGGGCTGCAGGAAGATTTTTATTTATTTATTTATTTATTTATTTATTTATTTATTTATTTATTTATTTATTTATTTTACAGAAGTGTACTTTCCCTCCCAAACTGCCCAGGGCCTGACTCCTCTCTCTCCAGCTTCTTCCTCCTCCTCTTTCCCCCCTCTCCCTTCCAACTCCCTTGTTGCCACTGCCACTGCCAGCCGCAGCTCTCACTCACCTCTGCCATGTTTGCTGCACAGCTGGGGTGAACCGAGCCAGCAGCAGGGCAATCACATCCAGGAAGAAGAGGGGAGACGTCACCATGCAAAGGAGGTGGGCATGCCTGTGACCCCACCTCTTACATCTTCCTGCTTCCTGCTTTATTGTCTTAAAACTAAACAGAACATCAATTTCAAGGACTTTTTTTTTTAAAAAAGCAAACCTATGTCCAGATAAAGTGTTATTTTTGCACTCTTCACATTTTCTGCAAAAGGAAATATTTGAACTGTCACTATGCCCTCCTTTTATGCTGGGGTGGAAAAAAAGTTCAGATTCTTCAGAATAAATTTAAACAAACAAAAATAAAACCACATCCTCATCTTTCATGTTAATTCCTCTGGTTCTTTCAGCAGTTCTGAACCATGGGAGAAATCCTTTCATCAGCCATCATACAGTGAAATCAACACATTTGAGAGTCAATTTAACTGACCACCTTTTATCATTCTGGAAGCAAATTAAAAACCTCCCATTATTATGGAAGTTCATTTACAAAATAGAGTAATACTGTAGAGTGACTAATAAATATGAACAACAAAAAGTCAGGAGTCAACATAAAAGGTTTTATTTGGCATAAACCTTTGTGAACTCTCCAAATCACTTGGAAGAACAAGATGGATTACAATGTGTAGAATGAGATTAGAAAGCACAGAGATAAATATAAGGCAAATAGAGCAAGTTGAGAAAATGGTCCAGATGTGTCCTAGTAGTTGTTGTCAGAATGCACAGAGACTGGTGACAGCACAGAGACACCTGCATGGACGGCTGAAATGCCTTTGTCCAAACCAAGGGAGATTTGTTTGAGCCTAAAGGAAAATTATGGCATAGGTGTGTTCCTCTGTAAACATTTGTTGAAGGATTTCCTGGCCCCGGCCCCCACAAAGAATAGATACCTTGAGATCAGAATCAGAGCATCTCATTTGTTTTGTCAGTATTATTGCTAACGTTAGACATTTGTACATTTATTATTTTGTACAGGGACTGACTTGATTATCCTAGAGAAAATGGTGGCAAAATTAGCATATATTACACTGGAAGAAGAGGGGTATGGACTCTTGCTGCTATGGAGTTCATATGCCTCTTCCTCCAACATAATATACAGTATGTTTTTATAGGGCCCTGCCATATCGTTCCAAGTGTATTCATGGGAAGCTAGCACTTCGGTCTGTCACATAAAAGCAAAGCAAAAAGACAAATGCTACTGACATACTGTCCGACAGTGTTTAAAGCTCTCTTGGGATTATTTACAATTGAATTATGCAAGCTACACATTGCCCTGCCCCTCATGAGCTGGGGTACTCAATTTACTGACCTGAGAAGGAAGGAACACTAAATCAACCTGAAGCATCTACCCAAGCCAGTTGGAACTGAACTAAGATCATGAGAATCTTCAGTGCAGCATTGCAGTTTAACTACTGCACAATGAGGCTCCTTAAATGATTATGGGTTTTAAAAAAATGCTGGATTCCAACCCTGAACCCATGAGAAAAGTGAACTATTATCCATAATGGCCTGTAGACTTCTCACAATATTTGAATGGTAATACCTGGTATCTTTTGGAGAAAAGTGGTGGTTTCTATTGTTACTTCTTCTAGGTTTATTCTATAGAAAGTTGCTTCTGGTTGCTTTGTTTTGAGGGTGTGTATGTTGCAGTCTGAGACATTCTTAAATTGCTTGGACTGAGAGTGTCCAGTTGCTCTGAAAGGTTTGGCTTTAGGTAATTGGTTTTTGTATGTACCAGGTAAAAGCAGGGAACATTTATTTAGTCTAATTCATAGCCTACCTTTCTGCTGATGTAATTATACATACATATTTGTCTTGATTTTTAGTATAAGATGTTGCTTATCTATTACTGATGTAGTCATGCATTGTTATTTAGCAAGAGTACTTGTGTTGACTCGTCCAAGTTGAATTTAATGGCAGGGTGAAACTTCAGTAATGCATCCAATGAATCTCTTACATTTTCTTTATTGTAAAGCGACCTGTTAGGAGTTAGGACTCTTTAATTGCTTGAGTTGATGCCACATACATAATGCCATTTGGAATAATTCATACTGCCTTTCTTATATCTACATATAATGAAGAAGCTGACGGTGCTCTTCAGAAGCTTTAGGAAAGGATAATCAAACCAGTTATAATTAGTTAGTATTTAATTATGCAAAGAGCAATAGAGAAATCTGAATAGGCAGGATGAATATGGAACAGTAGAAGGCTAATTTTTTTAAAAAGCATAAAATTAAAATACTTTCATATTATAAGTTTAAAATAATCAAGACTTATACCCAATTAAATCAGATTGTATATGTACCTCATGGATTCCTAAAATTGTGAACTTTAGAACTTTATAGTTTCAAGCCATGCACAACACCTACAGTGCTTAGATATTGTTTCAGACTGATTTAGTAAACCTGAACCTTCTTCTCAGAAGTAAATTCCCCTAAATTCAGTGGGCCTATTTCTGGATGAGTGTTTAATAATATTGTAACCACAGTGAACTTGTTTCATTTTCAAATATTTTTTTACGGAGACCTTGGAGCTGTTGAATAAAGGTTTCAAGAAATGTCTGTGATTCCTGGATTATTTAGCAAATCTTGGGCAAGGCAATATCCTGACAGATATTATCTCTCTCTCACACACACACACACACACACATACACACAGAGAGTGGTGCCTCTAACTAAAAATTTAATCCGTTCAATATGCATGCTTATAAGTAGAAAAATCCGTAAGTAGAGTGCCGGTTTCCTATAGGAATGCATTGAAAATCAATTAATCCATTCTGGAGGGAACAGTTTAATCGGTTTTCAATACATTCCTATGGGAAGGCTGTCCCAACCCCCCTCAATCAAGGGCAGCTGAAGGCTGCTCTCCTGCAGCCCCGCCAAACAGCTGACTTTGACCTGTCACACTCATATCTCCAGGGTGGTTGCAGAGAGCAGCTGTGACTGCCCTTGATTGAGGGGGCAGCCACCTCCCTTCACCTGGGTCTCTGCACCGAGACTCAGGTGAAGAGGAGGAGGAGGAGCCTCTTGAGCTGGCAGGCGATCAGGTTTCAAAGGGCCACAGCCGATGACAGCTGGGCTCTAGCCCTTTGGAAACCCCCCCCCCCCCCGCAAGAGGATCACAGTGGCAAGTGCACAGGTTTGGGGTAGAGCCGAGCTGTCATTGGCTCTAGCCGTTTGAAACCCACCACCACTACCACAGTGAGGGGGTCGCGGTGGCCATCGTATGGGTTTCAAAGGGCTAGAGCTGAGCTGTCCTCACCTCCACCAAGTCATTATTTGTAAACATGTAATAGGAAGCTCCATTTGCACATGAGCGCTGGTGAAAGAAAAAAACTTTGAGACAAATAGGAAGAGAGATAGAGCCCTCGAATGGGATGGTTGCTTTCTAATCTAGGTGAAGCCATGTACACTTATTCGCTATATAATATGTTGCATCTGCTTGTGATCAGACTCACTACTTATGTAAATGAGCTTTAATAAGTCAGATGAAAGCAAAGATGTGGGATATGCTATTGCTATTAATTTTGGAGCAGTGAAATACACTACATGTATTGCTTTAATTTAGGTAACAGTGGAATACATTACATTCATTGCAAGAATCTGATCCTCAAGACATTCCAGTTCACCCGTAATGATGGGCCACTGGGTACAACATAAACATGTTGCATTTTTGGAATGCATTAGAGTGTTATTTAATTTTTGCTTACCATGCTTCCTTATATGTCTTCCAAAGGCTTTTCAGATCAATCTTTTTCCTCCTCTTGTGAAACAATAAAGCATTCTAATTCCTTAAAAGTAAATCAAGAGGATTATGGCATGTAGGAAGAAGCTTTTGCAGACAGCTCATAACTCCACACAATCACAGTGACTGATCCAAAGGCCGTTCTTAAACAGCCAATGAAATTGCCCATGGAGTCTGCCAAGAGATCAGATGCTGATGCTGCTCCTGAGTGCAAAAGAATTTGTATTGTAGCTTGGCATCTGTCCTGTAATTGCTTCCCAGGAGAAGATAAACTGTAGCATGACATGAAAAAGTAAATGGCTCTTCACTGTAAACTACCTGGGTGACCTGGAAATTTGTGTCCCATTTTGTGCCATGACATCTGCTTTCATCATCCTTTATGTTAGCTTAGCTCTCTATTTCATCTTCCCCTGTATAGCTGGCTTTGATGATTTTATTTCTTTACAGATACTGTATCCCCTAGATCAGTACCAACGGCATGAAGTTATGCATGTTTGTTTGTCCGTTCAGTTGTTCCTTCATTCCTTCGCTCTACGTCTAAACAACCTATTAATGATATCACTCTCTGGGCAGTTCAGCATAAAAAAAATCATACAATGAAACAAATATAAAAGTGGAATAAAATAAATTTTGGACCATAGCTCCCAGAATTCCGAGCCTGTATTGCCAACGACAAAGGACTGCGGGAGTTGTGGCCCAAAACATCAGGAGTGCCAAAGGTTTGCCACCACTCTCCTAAGGCATTAAGGGCTTTATAGGTTACAACCAGCACCTTAAATTTAGCAAAGAAAGGAATAGTGAGCCAGTGAAACTGTGCTAAGACTGGGGGGTGGTATGTGCTTAAATATTCTGGCATCTGATAAGCCTGGAAACCACATTTTGGACCTGTTGAAGTTTCTGTACTGGCTTCAGGGACAGCACCATCTTTGGACAAAGCTACAGAAATGGTTCAGATCCAGGAGTGCTTGTGCAGTTAAGGAATAACTGTAGGGCAGAGCAGGGAGGTGCTGTTCACTTTTATGATGGAGCAATGCCACAACAGATCAGTCATATTCCTTTCAGCAAGGAAATGAGGAAAGGGTAAGTGGAAAGTAAGATGGTAGACTGAGCTACTGGCATCAGTGGTTTGAGATGTTCCGTTTTCTCTCTGTCCAAGGAGGACTAGAGGTTCTCTGTTATACACAATAGATGTAGTTTGATATAACTACCCATTTTCCCCAACAAACAAAGCCTATCAGAAGTGCACTCCTGAAACTTATAAGGATAGAGCTTTATCAAATTTTGGAGGAACAGGGTTATAAATAAACAAAGATTGCCTAGGGCAGCATCTAATGTGCTTTGTATTACCCTTTGCCATGTTTGGCCCTCTACATCCTGCATTGGGTAAAAAGGAACATAGGTTGCAGTGAACATCTTAATGCTGAGATAAAGACCACTGCTTTGTTGTTCATTGTGTCCATTGATATCCTAGTTTTCTCCACCATCTTGTGCACAGACAAAAGTAATTTTCTTTGGCAAAAATCTGGTGACAGAATAAAAGTTGGTTCAAGAAGAAGCAACTCCTCCCTGAAAATGCAGTTCTTTATATTCCAAAAGCAGCCACCATAAGTTTGTACTGTGTTCTCTGATATGTGCTAAACAGATGAAAACAACTTCTTCTTTGAAATTATATTTTCATTTTATTTCATTCACGATTGTGTTCTGAGTAATAGCTCTTTCTCTTCAGTAATGGTTTTAACAAATATCCAACCTGCTACTGTTTATAACTCCTGTATTCTGTACTATGCAACCCTTAAAAATGTTTTAATAAACATTTTCCTTGTCGCACATTGGCATTCATTTATTCTTATTTTGATGAACAGACCTGCTTTTTCCATTCAGAAAAGTTCTGTGATCAGGCAGCAAATATTACAACACAACATATTGCTCTGAATACCGTATGTGGCATAAATATGTGGTATAAATCTCAGGCCTAAAGAATTTTTCACAAATATTTTGATGAACTAACATCAAGAAATACTGAATTCCTTTAATTTTTTACAGGAATTACATAGCTGCTTTAAACATTTTTCTGAACATAAACCTTGTTGAGAATAATAATCCTTTGGAAAACACAATTTTGTGAAGACTGATATTAATTTAAGTAGCTGAGTTGTAAAAAAACATGCAGTCTTGGTTCATCCACTAATCCAGGCATGTCCAAACTAAGGCCCTCCAGATGTTTTGGACCACAACTCCCACAGCCCTTTGCCATTGGCAGTAAAGGCCTGGAATTCTGGGAGTTGTGGTCCTAAACATCAGGAGGGCCAAAGTTTGGACATGCCTGCACTAATACAAACTCAATGTCCTGTTCTCGCTTGCCTTGCATGTTTAAATACAAAGCTCAAAAAATTAGGCACTTTCTCCTCAAAGTATTATGTCCCTCTCATTGTTGAGTCTTAAGGTTTCCCAGCATCTACATTTCCATCCACTGGAAGAAGAAAAAATGACTGAACTCTCATAGTATTGAGATACCATGAGATAACAAGACACACTGCAAAAGGCAAGACTGGTGAGGAAAGTTGAAGGCAACAGTAGGAGAAACAGGAAGACCTGGTATGAAAGGGTTGATTCAATAAAGGAAGCCATGGCAGTCAATTTGCAAGACCTGAGAAGAACCATTAACTATAGGATATTTTGGAGGTCATTAATTCATCAGATCCCTTTAAGATGTAAAACAAACATGTGATGACACATATCAATAAGAGTTATTTTACCGTATGGTCCTTAATTCAATTATGTTTTTCTTATACAAACATAGGAGCCATTTTGATGCATTGGCCATTATCCTGGTCTGAATTTATACACACGGAACTCAAAATGATAGGTTGAGATGCTGGTTGGTCATATTGCTGTGACACCTGCAGTTGGAGCTTTGCCTGGATGTAAATATTGAAGAAAATACTGGCCACTGTATCAGGACAGTTTTTATTCCCATATGTTGTGAAGAATAGGTGATGGTATGGTATGGTATGAACTAAGGGGGACTTCCATTCCATCAAAACTCTTCTGGCAAATGCAAAATGATAGTCCCATTTCAGAGGTGAAAAGTGCATGTACTGCTTATTGACAAACTTCTGAAAACCTAATTGCTAGAAGTCACTACTGAAGAGTTGCAACACAATGTGCAGGACAAAGTGAAGAATTTTTGCAGCATTCCATGCTCATTTCCTGAGTGTCAAGGCTGCCTAATGGACCATAGCTCAATGGCAAAATATCTGCTTTGTATGCAGAAGGTCCCATGTTCAGTGATAAGTATATCCAGCTAAAGAGATGCTTGACCCCTTGTTCTGTCTAGTATAAGCCAGTTTCCTATGTTCCTAAACTGGACGGTTTGACATTTGTAGTTCTGAGGATGTACTAAATAAGGGCAACAAAAATATATTTCGATTATAATCTTCCCTTTGTCCCCGGGGCATGCACATGGGCAAGTTTCACTTTTCTCCAGCACAGTCTTGCCACAGTGAATGTTTAACAGCAGTAATTAGAGCTTTCGCTGATCTCAGCTGTGTACTTTGCTCCCTCTTCTTCCTTTGTCTTTCTCTGTATTCTATGCAACAGTATGAAGTGTTTCCCAAGAGGGATAAAGGGTCCCTTCCCTTCAGCTTGTCCCAATAAATGCTGACACATAATTTGGGTAATGTATAAATTTGCTTTCCCTTTATGCTTGCGTTCGTGTACAGGAGGGTAGAAATGAGGAACTTGTATATTAGCTGCAAAACTAGGATTTTGAGGCAGTAATTTGCATGTATCTTCTCTTACTGAACTCTTGATAAACTTCTGTGCAGTGGTTGGTGGCTAAAACAAGCTGAGTGGCATATGATACCTTGCTGTACGAGTGTGAGATATATCCACCAGTTTGCAGTGTCTCTCTTTTTTTAATAGTCACCGATTCATTTTTTTCATTAATATGTGGACATTGCATTTATGGAGGAAGTGCTTAGGTCCAGAGCCAATTGCTCCAGCAAGGTAAATTAAAGGATAAATACAATAATCTTTGGAGATTGGTATTATAAATTGGTTTTTGAATGCCACTCAATATCGCTACATACTCAACAAATGTAGGAAAATGGGAAACACTGAGAACTTCCAAGTGGCAAGGGAAAGCAGATGCAAAAGGCAAATTTTGAGATAGCATTATTTGAGGAATTTCACCACTTATGTAGTAGCTTTTTTCTTTTTCTTTTCCCTGTGGAAACTGCTAGAATGTTGAAACAAATCAGGATAGAGCAACCATATTGGTTTTAGCAATCTAGTGACATTATTACAGCTACTGCCACTCTGTTCTCTTTATTTTATTGTAGAGTGTGAGTAATAATTCACCCAGTTCATAAACAAATAGAAATTTTGATTTCAGTACTGAAAGAGACTATGCCAAATGTGATAAGAGGGGTGGGAGTGATAAACTAGATGTGTGTGTGTGTGGGGGGGGGGGAAATATTATTGAAAAATTTTTAGAGGCTTTTGTAAATGTGATTCACAAGAAAAGGTCAGCACTTAGATATTAAGGGAAGAAAACTTTCTTCTGTTTCACTTCAAATATATATGTATTTTTTAAAAATCTGCAAATCCCAGTGTCTTTGTTTTATAGCGCAATGGATAAGAAGGAGAAATCAGTTTTATTCTTATTAGGAAAAGCCATGGCACAAAGAAATTCCCAAGGGAGTTAATGCTGCCACTCATTAATTATATTGTTAATGAGTGGCAGTATTGACTCGTTTGGAAATAATACTCCCACATTACACTTTGAGATTCATGGCCTTAGTTGGTGCTACGTGCTGTCAAGTCACTCCTGACCTCCAGTAACCCCATAAATTAATAACCTCCAAAAGATCCTATCATTAAGAACACTGCTCAGGTGTTACACATGAAAGACTCTAGCTGCCTTTATTGAGTCAATCTATCTTCTGTGAACTATCTATTTCGCCAGAAAACCCTTCACATGAAGTTATAGCAGATCCTAAAGTAATGGGTTTTTTTTTAAAAAAAAAGTGGTAGGAGAGAGGGCAAATGAAGCTTTATATTTAAATCTGATGTTTTAAGTCATATTTGATTGTTCTAATGTGAGTTTATTTGTGTTTACATTATTACTATTGGAATCTTAGAAATGAGTACTTAATCTACATTCTATATGGGTTCATCAGAGTTTATTAATTTGTTATGGGACTACAGCGAAAGTCTAAAAAGGATTAATGCACTTTTGTACTCCTCACCGTTGTTTTATGTGGTTCATTGTGCTCACGTTTTATTCATATGTACTGGCAAGTGTGTGTGGGTGTTGTGTCATTACAGTCGTGACCGACTCTTTGTGACTCCATGTCCATGAAGTTTTCTTGGCAGGAATACTGGAGTGGCTTGCCAGTTCCTACTCCAGGCACCTACAGCACCTGGTATTCCCTGGTGGTCTCCCATCCAAGTACTAACCAGGGCTGGCCCTACCTAGGTTCCTAAATCAAGCGAGATTGGATGTGCTTAAGCCATCTAGGCAAAGCTTTACTGGCAAGTACTGTTGTGTAAATGTGCACTGTCTCCTTTTTAAGACACTAAGAGAACTGAGATGGAATGGAGTATTTTATAGCATTGAAGCAGCTGGGGCATACTACATCATCAAATGCATAACAGAAAAAGTGGCAGAAGGATAATTCTGATTCGGCTATGGCATATAAATAAATTATACCTCTCTATCCTAAAAGATAATTCAGTAATAAAGGTTTGTTTCATTCTTTGACTAATAATATGGTAGAAGAAAGAAGTTCACAGAACTTTTAACAAGCATTTTTACAAGAACTTGAATATAAAACAATTTAGTAATTTCCTATAAATAGTGGTTGTTTGTAATGAGAACAACATCTGAGCAAATTGTACAATAGGACAATAAAGAAAATAGGGAAAGTCCTACTCTGTTCCTTATAATTTAAAAGTATTTTCCTTTACAAATACACAAATCTGATAAATACAGTGATATCTTGGAGTGAGAGTCCATTTCATAATTCATACCCAATTCCCAAATGGTATGCTTGACCTCTGCAATGGGGTCAGTATGATTCAGTTGGTGGTCTGCCATGTTAGATTATAAAAAGAGCCTGATAAGTTATCTCTGAATGTAACCTACTGAGAGGTTAAAGCCAAGGTACCTTGTATTGTTCATTCATCTAAGAACAATAAGCATATTCTTTATGGAAAGCTGGCTATGAGTTGGAATGCCTGCCTGTGGAGTTGTGGTTAGATTTCCCATAAGAGCCACCCTGTGTGGCCTTGGGCAAAATACACAGTCCCAATATAAAGGACACTTGCAAATAGCTTCTGAGTACTTAATACCTAGGAAAGCCTGGCAAGGGTCACCATAAATGAGGATAAATTTAACAAAACATACAGGGACAAAGAAAGTACAGATCAAGAAAAAGCTTTTCGGTTCTCATTTTAAACTGACCATGTAAAATATGCATTTCCTAGATCAATATGCAGAGCAGTAATGTTACCACTTTTATTTGCATTTATCTAAATTTTGCTATATGGTTTTGTTATCAAAACATGCACTACTCTGCCTTTTTAAATGTCATTATCCAACTCTTTGTTTCAACAGCTGAATTTGCCAAATGTCAATCTAGCCCTCTAGCACAAGAGCCAAACACAAGTCTTCATGGCCAAAATGAATAGCATAATAACCCCTGATAAAGCAAGTGCACAGAAATGATAACTTTAAGGGAAAGAATTCACATATTACTGAATATAGCTTGCAAAACTGATGATGCATTAATATGTGGTAATGCAAATTAGTGTACTAAATGTATATAGTACCTTAGAAATGTACACAAAAGTGTACATTATTGAAAATAATGTGCAAAATGAAAAGCAAGGAGATTGCTTGGATTGAAGCAGCAGCATAGATTAAGAAAATACCTAAACGTGCATGCAGATTAGAAATTTATAAACTATCTAGAAAATATGTGAGTTGATGTGGAAATAGGCATTAATGTATAGTAGTTAGGAAAACATCTGTTTGAGTTTGCTAACAGTGAGGGAAGTGGGGGGGGGAGACAGATTCACCCATTCCCTCCAGGCAAGGGCTTGTTATTAATAGTATTTATCTTCCTCTTCGTGTAGCAGGGCTATTTAAGCCACTGTGAAGCTCTGAGTTAGATGACTGCCAATCTTTGAAATCAAGATAATCATGCATGTTATAAATTACAATAAATAGGTCAGATTTTCTTGGTGAACTGTGTTTTCTTCTCATAATTGTCTTTTTTTTAAACTGAGTAACATTCTCTCAGCTTAGGTTAAAGATTTTTTTCTATAAAGAAAGAAATATGTAGCAGATGTGCCTGAAGTACACATAATCCCTGGAGAATACAGCAAGCACATTTTTAATGTTTGCTGCTGATTGCTAAGAGAGTAATTTTGTGATATCGGAAGGCTGGAAATTACCCATATGTAATGAATTTATCATAAAAATAACACCACTGAAGATGAAAAGGTTGGGAAGAAAATAGGATAATCAATAAGACTAAGGCCTCAATCCTGAAACCACATGTAGACCAGTGTGGATCATGGCTAGGAACATACAGAACGTGTGCTAGACTGTATTCCACACTTGATAGGATGCTTCATATGGATCACAGTGCTTTATTAAGAAGCAGTACTCAGACATTGGTGGCCATAGATCAAATGCAGATGTGAATCTGAATGTGCACTTCTAGCCTACTGTCATGCATTGATCTGTATTCCTATTATCTGTAATTGCTTGTTGAAGTAACTGCCTTCCTGTTCCAAAAGGAACACGCCTATTGGTTGATTATAGTTACTGCATTTGGATCCTCAACCCTATTGGTTCCTGCCAAAAGGCAGCCTTGTGATTGCTTGTTATTGTTCCCTCCAAAATGTATCTTTTCCTAGCCAGTCCTGGTGCCTATAAATGTTGCTCCCTCTCCCCAGTCCCTAGTCTTGTTCTCTCCCTGAATAAAGAGCTGCTACACTAGAAGCTGTCTCCAGCCTGCTATGTCAAAGAGCTGAATCACTTGCTGAAATCACTAAACCCCACGTCACAACACCTACTTTTGCTACTTTGTGGATCTGTGTTGTAATTCAGCACCTTGTTGGCTGATCCTTTCATTCCAGAACCATCATTGGATTGTCTGTGGTGCAAACAAAGAAGACGAGAAAGCAGTAGCTGCTAATAGATTAATAATACATTCAAGACAGCATTGTAGAAAGAGTAGATGAAGAGCAAGATATACGGTACTGGGTTAAATGCTTGCTTAGCCGGTGTCATCGAGAAAGTCTGTTTCTCAGCCAAATTTATCATGCTAGGAAGTTGTGAGGATGGGGATTCAATTTGCTGAACTTCATCCGATTGATGAGTTAACAGAGAGCAATTTGATGTTTTCTCTGCCTTACTTGAATCAAAGAGAAAAGATAGATAGAGTGCAGTGTCATCAGAATATTGATGAGGCCCAACTCCAAAGTCATTGGTACAGAGTGGAATCCTAAGAAAATGTGTATTTCAAAGGCCAAGGTGTTGAACAAAACTTTCACAGTGCCATTGCCAAATATGGCCATAGTCATTGAAATTGGGAGTGAAGCCCTCCACTGAAAGTCAGAAAAGAGGTTGGCAGAAGAAGCTTCTTTAGGATGAAATATGTAATATGCAACAAAGACCAATATTCTGTTGGTGAAGAACTGCGCACAGGATGATTCATTCTGGGTGTGATTCCTCTGAATCCATTAACCTCTTACACATGTAGAATGCCCCATCTGAGGCAACAGGGCAATCTCAGGTCTGTGTAAGTGCAATATGGAGTTTGGGAGAAGATAACATGGAGTAGTTTGGCAGTGGAACCATGAAATCAGGATATTGGCTAAAATGCAAAACTGGCTTTGAGAATGTGCATTTTTTTGACCTTTGCTGAAGGACATGAAATTGTAAAGAGGTGAAATGGATTGAATCAAACAAAAGTACAGTGACTATGGTAGTGCGATAGTGAAGGCTGCCCCTGTTGCGGTTAATTGTAAACATAAATTAAGGTATCAGAATTACAGCTACTCACTTTCAGTCTTTCAGGACAGAATGCCACACATAAGCCACAGGCTTTAGAATCTCTGTACTTCTCTAAAGATTGGAGATAATACAGTGCTTGTTAGTTTTCTCTATTGATTTCTGCAGCAAAGAACTATTGGCACACAAATAGATGTGCAGAGTCTGGAAGTAATGCATTCCAAGTAATCTTCTAATCTGCTGCTCTTTGGGGTTAACAAGGGCATAGTGCAACCAAAAAAAGGAGTAATCATTAGTAACTTTTAAACTGTTTTCTGTAATCCATAACATTTATTCATTGTTGTTTTTAACCTCTTAAAGAAGGGATTTTTTTTTTAGAAACTTTTCAAACTTTTCAAAGTGTAGTAATGTGAAGGGAATAAATAATACAACTAAGTGAGAGTGATAATAATGGTAGCATATTGTGTTTTCCTGATGAGTAACACAATAAATTCCTTTTGAGTCTTCCTGATGAGTAATGCAATAAATTCCTTTTGAGACTTGCTTCATGTGAAGTAAAGATGTACTGTTTTTACTTAAGGAACCACTTATTGGGGTAGATAAGTCCTGTTGTACATGCTTAGTAGGAGATATGTTTTTCTCTTGTATTAGGTTATTACATAGGAAAGGATGAAGTGAATCCATTGGGATAGAGAGGAATCAACCTTTGTCTAGTCCACTAGATTCGAACTACTTAACCCAGATAGTGAAATGTTTGCTTATTAACTCTCAAAACAATACAAGCAAAAAAAAAAAAAAACACCCACATTTTCTTCAATGCATATTGCTTTCAAATTGTTCCATTAAAGTCAACAATGTGTGTTGTAGCTGAAACGTTGAAATCTATAAACTGTTTACTTACTGCATAGATAAACTGATTTCTTTCTTTATTGCTGGAAGTGTGCAGGTGGAAAGGCATTTAATCAGTTGTACAAAGCAAATAGTAATACAACTGCAGCATCTATTTTAACTGTATTTAATTGGGTTTTGCAATGTTTACTTCATTAATTCTTAGGTATTATATCATTGTAAGAAGCATTCAGGCTATAAGCTCTCCACTTCTCCTAGAATTAAAAGCCAATTAATTTAGAAATTGTTTGCATTACTTCTTCCTACACTCAATAACAGAACTGTAATCCTCTTGTGTTTTGTTAAAAGAAGAGGATTGCATATCAACTGCAGGAAAAAAATGAATCATTTGGGCAGTATTATAAAATAATAGGTTAGTGTAGCATGGTTGCTAGAACAGTATGGAGAAGGAATTACATTATTTTTAAAAAATAATGTTACTATGAGAATACAGCAAGGAAGAAACACTCTTCTGCTTAAACAACAACGAAAATGCAGTGCTGACCTAGATTGGTAAAGACAATGAAAGCTGTCACTGTGAATAGCAGCTTGATTGCTATTCTGATTTGGGTATCAAAGCAGATGCAGTGCAGACAATGCATGAGAGTTCACTTGCGTTACCTGCATAGAGATCTACTGTTTGGAGGACAAAACATAATAGAGTGACCTTATTCTGAACCCTGCTTTTTAATTTTACAGATGCCAAGTTCTTGTGAGGTAAATAATAGGGAATGGCATTGGTTTGTTGTTGGTTTAAAATAAAATTGTATAAGAAGTTACCCAGAAGATATGGGACAATTGATAGGAATTTTTGTTAGTGATAGGCACAATTCCCTGGAATGCTATCAAATTTGTGTCACTGGAATGGAAGTATGCCTTCTTGCAAAGAGGAATCTATTGATCCAGAATATTTAGTTAAAACCTTACTTTGACAATTTGGAAAATAGCCTGGTTTCTTACAGTTGTAGAGATGGCTAGACTTGGGTCCAAATCAAAACTTCCCTTTAGAGATGGGCACGACCAGGATTTTTTTTCTTCGAATTGTCATTTTTCGGGACGGGTCCGTTTCGGCTCGTTTCCGTTTTTCGTGAATTTTTTCAAAAAATTATCATTTCGTTTGTCGTTGTTTCGTCTGTCGTTAGTACTGGTTTGGGGGTAGCGGGCTCCTGGAGGCACCTCTGTGGGGTGGGTGCCTCCTCTGGCCTGCTATGAAGGGAAAGCGGGCTCCTGGAGGCACCTCCCTCACCCGCTACAAAATAGCATGCATAGCCATATGAATATGCATACCAAGTTGCAGACTTGCTTAGTGGACTGGCAGAGGCACCCCTCTTTGGGGTGCCTTCACTGCATCAGTCAGTGAGAGATAATGTGGGCTCTCACTGTGTCTCACTAAGAAGGGAAACGTACTTGCGTGTAGTGCAATGCGAGTACGCAGATCTGGCTTCAGGGTTAGGGTTAGCGCAAGGCTTAGGGTTACAGGTAAGGTTAGGGTGAGTATTGGGGTGCACCTCTGGGTGCCTCTCTGATCCACTTAGAAGGACAGTGTACTGGCGTATGGGTTAGGGTTAGGGTTAGGGTTAGGGTTAGGGTTCGGGCTAGGGTTAGTGGGCTTTTTATGCCCGATTGGCACATCCCAGAAGTCTCTGTGGTCAACCTGGCCAAGTGGCCATGCGATTGGTGGAATGGCTCCAAAATTTGCATGGTCCACTCCCATGGCCAGCCCATCATTGCGCAGGTGTAAATAAAATAAAATAAAATAAAATCAATGGAGAGGAGGACAGGAGACATTTTGTTGCAAGAAAAACCCACTGCTACTGTAAAAAATCTGGCAGTTTTAAAATAGCAATGTTCGCATGTTTCTGTGGTGCTTTGGTGTGTTTTTGGACCACGATTTCAAAAAAAAGATTGCGGTCGCCCGCCCCATTTTGGATCCCCCGCCCGCACCGCATGGCAGGCGAGTTGGCGAGACGACGAGGATGCCCCACCAGAGCAGCCCAGCACAGGAGGGGGGGAAGGCCGGGGACCCCCCCCCTGAAACCACCCCTCTGGTAGGTGCACTCTCAGGCAGGCAGCCAGGCATATTTCCGCCTGCTTTTTTGGCCAGGAATCGGGGTTTTTAAAACTTTTTTTCTGTGCCGCTTGAATGGCGGCGGCGAGCCGGCGAGGCGGCGACATTGGTGGGACGACGAGGATGCCCGCCGGCCACCACTCTGCCAGAGCAGCCCAGGAAGGACAG
>JAHTLZ010000129.1:41079262-41117866 GCA_023846285.1 Phrynocephalus versicolor
GTAGGTGCACTCTCAGGCAGGCAGCCAGGCATATTTTCACCTGCTTTTTTGGCCGGGAATCGGGGTTTTTAAAACTTTTTTTCTGTGCTGTTTGAATGGCGGCGGCGAGCCGGCGAGGCGGCGACGTTGGCGGGATGACGAGGATGCCTGCCGGCCGCCACTCCGCCAGAGCAGCCCAGGAAGGACAGGAGGAGAGGGGGGAGGCCGGGGACCCCCCCGAAACCACCCCTGTAGGTGCACTCTCAGGCAGGCAGCCAGGCATATTTCCGCCTGCTTTTTTGCCCGGGAATCGGGGTTTTTAAAACTTTTTTTCTGTGCCGCTTGAATGGCAGCGGCGAGCCGGCGAGCCGGCGACGTTGGCGGGATGACGAGGATGCCCGCCGGCCACCACTCTGCCAGAGCAGCCCAGGAAGGACAGGAGGAGGAGAGGGGGGGAGGCCGAGGACCCCCCCCCGAAACCACCCCTCTGGTAGGTGCCCTCACTCAGGCAGGCATATTTCCGCCTGCTTTTTTGGCCGGGAATCGGGTTTTTTAAAACTTTTAAAAACTTTTTTTCTGTGCCGCTTGGCATCGCGCGATCGCCGCAATGCCAGGAACGACAACGACAAATCAGACCCAATTATTCGTTCGTCGGTTCGAGTTCGAGTTCTGGCGGAGTAATTGTCGTTTCCTTTTCCGTTATGTAACGGAAACGAGGAACGGAAACGGAAACGGGAATTTCGCTAAGTCATGCCCATGTCTACTTCCCTTCTCTGACGCTCTGTGACTTTATTGGAAAATTAATAGGTTGCTGTTACATTGAAATATATATACAGTATTTTGATATGAATGAAATTTGGAGAATGTTTTTAATAGGAAGTATCCTGCAGAGTTTCAGACAGGTGCAGAATCTTCCATGAAACAACACAATTTGAAGTTTGGAGTCTCAAATATTATTAATAATAATAATCCTGATGAATTTTGGGAAGGGGGAGAACAACTGGAACATTTTCAGAAGGGTATGTGCAGGAGTTTGTGTTCTAAGTGTATTTAAACTTTGTAACCAGAAGAGTGAATGTAAACAGGGATTTGGTTCTCTTTCCATTATTTTAAATAATTTTTGGCATATATACTATAGAAGTCCTTCTAATCTGTAACATTTCAGACGGGTGGGTAGAAGGGGGTGAGAAAGGTACAATGAATGGAAAATCACAATACTGTCTAGGGTTCTCTTTTTTATGTTGAAGTGATAGAATCAATGTCAGAGAAAGCTTAAATGGTTAATTTTTGTGTGTGTGGATGGATGATACCTAATTGAGCAAGTATATGAAAGTAAATATTGTAAAGTGTGTGCATGATTCCTAGGAGCCTTTAACAGGGGGAGTGCAGTGGTCCCCCACCTATATCGCGGGACTGCAGTATATGAAAAAAGGTGCCCTGGGGTAAGGGGGGAAAGGCCTGTTTCAGGCCTTACTTACTTACCCCAGGACTGGAACTGCCCCAAACAGGCTTGGGAAGGCCCTTGCAGGCCTGTTTGGAGCAGCACCAGGCTGGGGGTAAGTACAAGAGCCGACCTGCATCCACATATTGCGGATTTTCAATTATCATGGGTCGGGTTGGGTACCTAACCCCTGCAATATGTGGGGGGGGGGGTCACTGTATTGCTAAACAGGACTTTGCCTGGACTGGGCAGTCTCTGTCTCTTGTACGTTCTTACATCCACCTATGCACTATATTTGTACTAGGTGTATAATTATAAAACTTAGCACAACTCCCGTTATACCAATGGTTTAGCTATTTTGGGACCCCCCCAATCCCTCCATAGCCCCTACATTTTTGTTTAACTCCTCTAGGAATTTTGTTCAATTCTTTTGGTCATTTCATAACTGGCAGCGTCTTCCTCAAAGGATAAAGGCACAGAGAACATGTCTCTGCTAGAAATAGCAGAGCACAGATGATTCTCAGGGCCTCAGATAGCAGGCTGTCCTCAGGTACAAAAGGCTGAGGCAGATCTTGGCCTTTCCAGAGAGGATCTTTCCATTGCAGATGAGAGAAGAGGTTGCCAGTAAGAACAACCCCTTATTATAGAGTGGAGTACAAGTGGGCACAGCTGAGATGAAATGCTTGGTTTTATCAAGAATATGATACCTGTAAAGATTAGCAGAGTAGCTACAGGTATGTGAGGGACTTGCCCTGAGTAGCTACAGGTATGTGAGGGACTTACCCATGCCACAGCTACGTGATGGAGTTACCCATGCTGCAGTTCAGTCACAAATATATGCTGGATACTGATACATACCAAATAATTTCAAAGAAAATTGACCTATGCTTTAGGGACTACAGAATGACTTTGACTGTGTGGATCATGATAAATGGTGGGTTATTTTGAAAGAAATGGGTGAATCTCAGCACTTAGGCAAAAGTGTCAGGCAAGGGTGCATTTTCTTCCTTTACCTGTTCAATCTATATGTATAATACATCATACAGAAAGCTGGATTCAGATGAAGAAGGAGGGAAATTGGTGGAAGAAGCATCGATAATTTAAGATATTCAGATGACACCATATTACTATCAGAAAGCAGCCATGCAACCACTTTAAGAAACATTGAAGGAAGAAAGTGCTGAAGCAGGGCTGCAACTGAACACTTAAGTAGATCAAAATCATGATTAAAAAGAGGACTTCGCAGCTTTTTGATTATGAAAAATAGTTGTTAAAGATTTTGTATATCTTGGCTCAGTCATCCATCCAGATGGAGACTGAAGCCAAGAAATCAGAAGACTGCCTCGAAAGGACATCAGTGAAGAAATTAGAGAGTAGACTCATGTGTAAAGATGTGTCACTGAAGATCAAGGTGGAACGCAACAAAAATGACAATGACAAGACGACGACAGCAACAACAGGATAGCTCAGTGGTTTAGGAATCTGGCTGCAGAGCCTGGACTCCATAGACTCCCTTCCAGATCTGCAGTTCTAAGATTATTATTATATTATTATACCAGTTTCTTTGTGATGTGCACACATTTGTGCCCCAGTCTGGTAGCTATGTATTGTGGATGTATTTTCCTTTATTGTTCTGTTTCTGAAGTGCAATTTTTGTTTTCAGATTTCATAGCAAGGAAATATTGATGCTTATCTGTTTCAATGGTTGAACTCTCTTCTGATTTAGATAGTGGCAGTATGAGAAATGTGCGTGAAACTGTGAATTTTCTTTCTTTCCTTCTGAGATGTCTTAGAAAAGCATACTTCCCATGGTTCCTGATGATCAAGACATTGATAATATACTGCCCAGAGTGGCCTTTATTGCTAGATGGGTGGTAAATAAATCCAATAAATAAATAAATGATGAAGCATTCCAAGCACCAAGGAAAAGGGATTGTTTTCACTTTTCAGTTTATTTTGATCAGTATGTGCTTGTTTTACTCAACCCTTCCTCTTCTCCCCCCCCCAAAAAAAAATTGAGGTTATTTATACTGTGTTTAAACAGTCACTCCTGAGAACCAGCTCCATTACCATTATCTGAATGAGAGTCCTGTTAAGTGAATGCTGTGTAGCTGACAGCTCCTTAAAAAGAAATAATATGCCGTGATAATTAAAGGGAGAAAGCTTCCTTCCGTTTCTGTTGAAAGGTCTTGAAAGACAAAGCACTGGATCCAGGCTGGGAGGGTTGTTGAAAGCATCCTTCCCCTTGTCAATCCTGTTGTACAGCTTAATAAAGCACAGAGGAGCAGACGGTGCTTAATCAAAAGGAAAGAGGCCCTCCTCTAACCGAACTCAGACTAAACTGTGATTGCCACTGTCACTTTCCCTGAAGATAACCAATGATGATAATAATATAAAAAAAATTTGCTTTTAGTGAAAGGGCTGACCTTTGCAGGTTTTTTAACACATGTTCTGTTGCAAATCATTTATATAGACATTCTGGATTTGCATCGCGTATTACAGTCTTGATTGTGTTCATAAGAATAATTGCAGGGGTCACTTTACTGTTACACTCACTTTACAGTTTGAAGCCAAGGACCTGAGGCCACTTGCCTAAGGCTATCCTAGCTATCAGGAATCTGTGGCAGAGAAGATAATTAATCCTAGTTTTCTGGCAGGCTCGTTATCCAGACTTTTCCTTCTGGTATTGGTCATCTTTGCTGCTGATTTCTCAGTCTAGTCTATTTTCAGCTTAATATGAGCAGTATGGTCTGATAAGCTGAAGATAACTCCAAAACATATCTCATTTATTTTTTTTCCTCAGGATTGTGCAGTGCCAAATTACTTCAACTTCTTTTATTAATTGGAATTATCCCTTATCATCTTTAAAAATATATAAAAACCACCAAGTTGTATGCTTTGCATTTTCCCTGATATTGCCTTTAATGCTGATATGCACAATAACATTATGGTTTTGTAGTCCCCCTCTGTTACACACAACCACACTTAATTGTATATATGAGTAAGCAAAATAGACTGGTATTATGATTTGTTTTCCCTCTTGTTGAAAATACCAGTTTAACTAAAATGATTTGCCAATCTGATTTCTATCATGTTTTGGGGCTGAAATTTCTCTAGTGAATGGTGTGAGTCAATAGCTGCATCAGGCCTCCTGCTTAATTAAGTACTTAATAATTTTTGTTTTTGTTGACTATCATATTTTGCAGTTGGACGGTGTTGTGTTCCTTTTGGTTCTATGAGGAAAACATGTTTCAGATATGGCCCAGAGGGCACTATCTGGCTTCATGGCCTTTCACTCACAGGGATAACCATGTCCAGAGGCGTAGCAAGGGCTTTCTGCACCCAGGGACAAAATCAGTTTTCGCAGCCCTGCCCTTACCCCAAATGCTGGAAGAGGCCAGCTGGTCTACTTCCACCTGGCCCAAACTCACAGGGCTGTGAGGAGAGTGCGGAGGAGCAGGAAAAGGCGCAGAGTCACACCGAAGGGCTGGCAGGGAGCCATGGATGAAGAGGTGGGCATGGGCCTGCCCGCCCACCTTGGTGAGCCTCTTCTGCAGTGAGAGAAGGGAGAGAGGGAGGGCAGTGTATGAGGCTATTGAAGGCAAAAGTCTGATGACACAGAATGTTTTATGTCATGAACCTTCATGGGCTGTTGCTTTCTTGTTCCTAATGCCCAAGGAAGCTTGTTCCGTAGTAAATATCTTAGTCTTTCAAGCTGTGCCTTTTGCCATTGGGCTTTGCTTTAATTTGCTGTGTGTTGGATTTGGCTTAATAAGCTAAATACAGGGTGCAATCAGATGTTGAGAAAGGATCGTGTCTGATAATGCTGGAGAGGGTTGCATTTCTGAGACTGATATGCCTTAAAGCCACCCTTCCACCCATGCAGAAATTGCCCCCCCCCCGAAAAGAGAAGTCCTGACACAGGACCCAGTTGGGGCACACCTCAGGCTCATTCATGGTGCATTATATTATTGCTAGGAAATAGCTCACACCATACTGGACCTCAAGGTGTCAAAAATGTGAGCTGCTTCCCTGTCTGATTGCGCCCAATCTAGAAATAGCAAAAATAATTTCAGTTACCTAGAAAATTTAACTAGAACTAAGAAAAAATCCTATTTGATTAGAGGAGTTGTCCCCTGTAGTATATTCTTACCAGCTTAGGGGTTCTGTTGAACTTCTTTTGTTTCTGAATACTCTTCATCCTGCATTGAGGATGGTTGTTACTGTAATGCCTTGAAATGTTCCCAGCTTCATCCTTTTCTGGATGTATTGTTGTAATTCTATATCTAACATTTATTAATGTGGAATATTTATACATAACTATTCAATAAAATAACTACAGATATCATTTATGATGGCATATGATTCTGTCATTACATGCATGAGATGTTTATTTTAATCTGGTGGCTTGATACACACATACTTGTGTCTGAGGGTGAAATATACACAGTAAGAGTATAGCTAAAGATAGCCCATGATAATCATTTTGACAGTGGCCACTGACAAAGTGTGGCTCCTAGACAACACTAACATCATTGCAGTGATGTGATTATGAACACATTTAATGTCATAAAACTACACAACCTTATGTCCTTTGTCAAATTATTTATTTATTATTTATTGTAGAGTATTTTTACCCCACCTTTTTCCTTGAAAAAAGGACTCAAGGCGGCTTACAATAATGAGGGACAATATCAAGTCCAATACAATTAATACATATACAAGTATTGAGAGCAGGGAATTGAGGGACATCTTACAGCATTAACAGACAACATTACATCAATGCAATCACAAAGTCTATAAACACAAAGTCTATGTGATCATGTATAGTAGCTTCATATTAAAATCACATAATAGGCTTTCCATCATTCTTTATAGGAAACAGAGCTGACATTCTTTACCGTTGTAGTCCTGGATTTTTATCTTAATATCCATATTTGAAATTTCTTTGTTCAATAACTACTGCCTTCTGTAATTGCCAGCAAATCCCAGGAGGCTGAAGTGACCCCCTTCTGTATCTTGACTGGTATCATTTCTGATGTTTGATTTGTGTCCATATATTATTTTTCACATTATGGAGAACTATGGAAAACATTTTCCTTGTGTGATACAATTCTTTAAACAGATCACTGGCTTTGTAATGAACTGTAAAAGGAAGGCAGGGATAGTCAGAGGGTGGGATGAGAGGAAATGGAAGCTGTGGGCTGTGATGTGGATCAAACCCACCTTGGATGGAAGAGGCGATGATGACACCGGCACTGAAACAATCCCCAATCTCTGTGTTATCACTTAATCTCAACAGAACTTGGAAACAGGGTGTGAATCGAGCCCCAGCTGCCAATTTTGTTGTGGCCTGATTTAGATGCCATGATTCTGGGTCCTTGTTTTATTCTCTTATTGAAGAGCATCCATCCCACCTCTTGTATGGATACATAGTCAACACAGATATGAGCCTAATGGCTTTAGTTTCCTCAAGGACTGTATTTACTGTATGACTCTTGCAATTTTGTCCTGTTTAAAATGCAGTGTTTATAGAGGCTTCTAAATCAGTTAACACCTCGCTTCGTTTAATAGGTTTAATTTCCGTTTCATATTAGGCAAGACAATTTATAGCTCATCTGGAACTTCAATGATTTTAGGATTGGTAGGTTTAATTTTGAGTTGTTTATGTCTTGTTTGGGAGTTTTGATTTATTTATTTGGGTTTCTGGGAGAGGAGGCAGAAACTTTGTACTTTTAAATCAATTGCGCAAGACTTTGAAGATGTGTCCTTGGAAGTTGCATAATTCACATACAGATCTGAAGAGCTCATTAAAAAGAACCATACACAAACCCTGATATACTAAAAGAATATTAAATCAGTTCAAATTGTGCATAGCCATGTAGTGCTACTGAAGCATTTCAAAATGTTGAAAGAGACTGCATTTGAAAAGGGCAAGTGGTTTTACAGACTTAGTTTTAGTAAGTGATTTAAATTGTCAAACCATCCTCTAGTGTCGAGAAGCTTTTATCCGCTAAATTATAGAAGAACTGAGTTTCTGGAACCATTGTTGGCAACTGAGATGTCAGGAGTCTTGTTTGGAATTTAGTCACTACATACATTGGACTGCGTCCAGGTGTAGGCCTCTGCAAGTCAGCTGGCAGAAGCCGATTTTCTGCTTGTCTCCTAGCTTAGGGTATCTTCTGCAGTCTCAGTCCCTGAACCCTGCACTGCACAGTGTGTTAAGATATTTTGCTCAGTGCAACGCAGGGAGAAAGGGGAGGGTCCTTGGAAAATGAGCTGAAGCCCCCTCCATGAACAGAGTGCCTTATGTCCAGGAACAAGGGTGCAGCTAGTTGTATTTTAGGAGTGACAGGTCTTACCAAGGCAGCTATCAGAAAGAAGCAGGCAGTTGTGTTGTAAAAGCAATTCATAGGAGGTAAACCAAGGTCATTTAATAGTGCAAAATCTCTACCCAGGCTGCATTTAGAATGAAGGCATCAGACAGACTGTAAGGGAGGCAACGAGAAAGTTTTGTGCTAAGGAAAGTGCAGCATGAGAGCTAGGGGTGAGGCAAGAGGATGAATGCTGGAATCAGAAATAAGGAGTGCTAGAGCAAGAGCAGTGTTGTTAATAATGGAAAAGTCCAGATGTTAACTGAAAGTTCTTCCAGAAATTGTTCTCTTGTGCTAGTTCAGATATTTATTTTCAAATGGTTTCTGACTTTTCCGTTACATAGCATTCCACATAGATGGTGGAATAGGCTGCCTCAAACATTTACTATCAACTAATGATGTGCTGAAAATTTCTTCCATGGCAATTTTGATGATTCTGCTTCAGTTTGACTGAAAGGAAATTGCTATCTGAAAGAAAGGATGAAAGATGGCCTGGGTGGGGTGAGCTTACTATACATATAAGAAATTTATAATCTTGGTATCACTAGACAATAAGTCACAGAGGACCTTGGGGAGAAAGGTGCTAGTACCACAAAATATTGTAATGAGGAACCGGGCTTTCTCAGTGGTGGCCCCTCGCTTATGGAATCAACACCCTGCCAAGACTTGTCTGGCCCCTATGCTGTTAATTTTCCAAAAAACAACTTAAGACATGGCAATATAGAAAGCTTTCCCTGGCTATTAATTCATCCTTTCTTGATTCGCTGATATTTCATCCGCCCTTCCGGTTTTAGTTATCCCTTTGTTCTTTAAGTGACTTTTATGATGTTATTGGTGATTTAGTTTATGTTTATTTTGTTTATTCGCTGTATTTTATATTGTATACTGTTCTTGTGTGCTTGTTGAGTTATTTGTGCATCGCCCAGAATAGCCTTGTTGCTAGATGCTTATATATTGCCCCCTAGCACTTAAAGCACTCTCTTGACAGTTCACAGTGTCATTATGCAGGCTACACATTATCCCCCCGCCCCCCAGCAAGCTGGGTACTCATTTTACTGACCTCAGAATTATGAAAAGTCTGAATGAACCTGGAGCCAATTACTTGGAATGGAATCCTGGATCATGAGCACAGTTTGGGGTCTATTCATTCCTTCTCATCAACCATGTGTTTTCATCTTTGGAGAATGTTTTTGTCTATGTAACAGTTTTAAGCAACAAAAGAAGTAAAATAGCTGCTGGTCACCACAATCTCATCTGTTTCTGGTGTTATCTTCCATATTGAACAAGACACCGACCCTGAGATCTCTAATGTTGGTTTGCTTTGGGGCTTCTAACTGAACTATTTCCTACTGATATACCTGTTTTGGACTACACACAATAGACCACAAAGCACTCTTCAATTTTATGTCATCACAGTGTCCAGGTCACAGGACTCTGTTATGAATTAGTCAACCATTTTTGGAACACCATATCCAATCTGGGGCACCACATAAAACTTGTTATGTGTTATCACATTTAACATTGATAAAATACAGAAAAGGGCATCTAGCATAGTGAGAGGTCTAGAAAATATATCCAGTGAGGAATGGTTGGAAGACCTCTGCTTTTTTAATGTTTGTAATTCATCATGCCAATTTTTGCCTAATCTTTATATATTAAATTATTTAATTTATCTGAGTATTTCTGTCATATATAATGCGGGGGGGGGGGGAGATATTGATGGAAATACCTGTCTGCTCCTATGACAATTATAATGAATGATCCTTGAATATTTCAAAGTTTTGTTTGACACAGCATCCGCAGGACACTGCCCCCATCTTTTAAAAAAACCAAAACCTGTGAATCTACCCTTTTCTGCTCAGAGATGCACTGGTGAACTCTCCACCATGCAAATATTGATGGAATAAGTTTATACAATAAATTGGAAATGCTAGTTAATATATTCTGAACACTCACTCAAATAAGAAAATGTGTAACTTTATGAATTGTGATGTTTGCTATGCAAATAGAAACACAACCCATATCGCATAAGGAGATTAGAATTCATATCGCTAGACTGATATTTTTTCCCTCTGAGTTGGATAAAAAGCAGACTGATCACACACTGAAGAGCAGTTGTTAAAATAAGCTAATAGTGAGTATTAACAGAGTATTCCCTAGTTTCATGCTTTTCTTTAAAGTCAGCATATCTGATATTGACAAACTAGCGTAGTAAAAAAAGCAACAAGAAGAAGACAAAATAAATAAAATATTTGGCAGCATTTATGTTATGGCATGACTGTTTGGTACCTTTGCAGGACTCTGGCTATTCTTGTCCTTTGTTATAACTTTTCTTCTTATCCTTTTACCCCTAAATCTCAGTGTGTGCCATTGTTATTTAATCTCACTGACTGTGGCCAACCATGTGAGTGATTTTGTTGATATTTAAGCATATTGCACCTAACATGCCACGGTGGCAGCCAAATCATTATCACTTTTTAAACACAGGCAGAGTAGATGACAAACTAGTTATTTAAACACTAGCCTACTACACATAGGCAGGAAGGAATACTATTATAGGCATATATTTTGGCTGGCAGAAAAAGGGGTGGTACAAATTGTACTTGGCATCCAGGCTAGAAATACACTGAGCTGTTGCAGGAAGAAGGAGCACTCAGTGCATCCTCTACCAGTCCCCTAGCTGGCAAGTAAAATTATTTTGTGCATTAAAGAGTTATGAAGATCACATTTAAAAAGGAGTTAATGGTGTTACTCCTTACTTTTCAGCAGCTGGGTTGAAGTTATTGTTGCTTCAGAGACTCAAGTAACTAGTGTTTTATGTTATTGCCACTGTTTGCTTTGCTCTCAATGGGCCAGAAAAATACAGGAAAATCTCTGAATCTTTTTATTGGCAAATTCTGTTATTCCTGAAAATTTCTGAAAATACAAAATCTAAACTGAAGATTACTTTACTAGCTGTTTGGGATTAACTACAGATCATCATAAAAGCCACAGCAAAAAGAAAGAAAAGTTTACTGCTTATATGCCCTCTCATACTTCTTAAAGCACTCTCTAGGAGTTTTACAAGTAATGATGCAAGTTACACATTGCCCTCCCTTCTATCAGAAGGATGGAAGGCTGACTGAACCTTGAACTAGTTACCTCGAATTGAACCTCGGTTTGTGAGCATAGTTATAGTTGCAGCATAACAGTTTAACTACTGCAATGTGAAGCTCAGTGGTTAAAGTGTCTAAAATGCCATTAAAATAGTCAAACCAAGAGTGAATGGGAAGGGAGAGTGTCACTATGAACAAACCAAGAACCAGTGGAATTATAAGGTTCTGAAGCTTCAACCAAGTCTATAGTTGTTAAAACGTAAAGAAAACATTAAGTGTTTTTCAACAGTCAAACCAGATGAGTGATTTCAGGTTCAGCTGCAATAATACAGATAGACTAGGCAATATTTTTATTTTCTTTACAAAGCTTATAGACTGTCTGGCTTAGTGAAATCGCTATTCCAGGTAGTTTACATCACATAAAACAAACCATAGAACCAACATTAAAACATAATCAGAGAAAATATCCTTAACAACCCAATCAAATAATATTAACAGAATTAAAAAAGGCAACCTACAGTCGACCCCTGAAACTTGGAACTCAAATCAAATTACAGAGCCACAACAGAATAAAGCAATACCCATTATATACCAAATAATAAATAATAAATTACAAATGAAAATGTCACCAAATCCAAACTTTGTCCATACAGTCATGAATAATAAGCACTGAATGTTGCCAAAGCCCCCCCCCAAAAAAAAACCAATTCAATCTTTAGTAATATTCTGAAAGTGAGAAGGGGGCCTGTTTAATTAATCCCTGAATGAAGTTTGATCCATAATGAGGGTCCCACTGATGAAAATGCCCTATTCCTAGTGATGATTTTCTTCCTTGGGAGTAGGAACCCCCAGTAATTAGCACTGGGAAGAACAGGTTGACTGAGTATATTTTTTTTAAGGAGAGGTGCTCCAACAAGTAAAAGGGTCCCAGAGTCCCAAACCTCATAGTTCCATCTTTCTGAGATAACCTAGCTTGACTCTTTGTTATATTGTGTTTCCTTTTTTTTTCCTTCCAGAACTCCGAAAGGGTGAATGAGATGAGCCAACAGGATTCTAGTGTCTGAAAAGTTATTATCTTGGAGAGTTGTTCTAAATGAGCGTGGCTGAGATACTGGATTTGTGTGAAGAGGACTGAGGATACAATAGGATGTCAACTGAGACAGAACTTCAAGTGGCTGTTAAAACCAGCACAAAGAAAGATTCTAAGAAGAAAGGTAGGAAATCTCCTGAAATCCACAATTTTGTTAGAGGCTGTGTTTTAGTTGTACTGAGACTGTTAACTGTTTTAGAAAACCATCTACTGATCTAATCATATACTAGATCTACTAATGGATGTCCTGTTTTTTAAAATCCCCTTTGCCCAAGGCCGGGCACAACACCTAAACAATGGACAGTGAATGTTAATCACTTGTGTTTGCAGCCTCTGAAAACCCCTCCCATCATTGCCCCAGATACTATATTTCAAAACAAAAGAAATAGAAACAAGAGAGCTAGACGCCAAGAAGCATGGATCTCCCCTTAAAATCACCCCCACACACCCAAAACGCACAAGGATGCCACACAATACTTAGGGGGGGAGAACTCAGAATGAAACTTTATGCTCAGTGGGATCAACATTCCCATATAAATAGTGAGGTGCAGAATGAGTGCTTTTAAGGATTGGTTGTCTGAAGATGGCCTTTTGTAGACTTTGAATCGTCCCCTATGTATTTCCACCACCACCCAATACCCACCACAAAGATTAGTCTGTCTATGCTGTTTTAACACCTAATTTCCTTCTTTGGCTTTACTAAAGGATCACAACCAAACATTAATGGGCAGAATGACACTATAGTGCTGCATAGAGATGGGCACGACTAGGGAAAATGACGTTTTCGAGTTGTCGTGTGTCGGAGGCAGCCCGTTTCGGCTCGTTTCCGTTTTTCGCGAAACTTCGCAAAAATTAGTCGGTTCGTTTTTTCGTTTTTTCGTTGTCATTAGTACTGGTTGTTTTGGGGGGGTAGCGGACTCCTGGAGGCACCTCTGTGGGGTGGGTGCCTCCTCTGGCCCGCTATAAAGGGAAAGTGGGCTCCTGGAGGCACCCGTGGGTGCCTCCTATCCTCACCCACTAGGAAGGGGCAGCAGCAGGCTCCAAGAGACCCCTCAACATGGGGGTCTCCCCTCCTCACCTGCTGCTGCAAAATGGCATGCATAACCATATATGGATATGCATACCAGCCAGACAGTGAGACCTGGTCCTCTGGTACGACCCTCTGTCAGGACTGGGTCACACCTGCCATGTCCCACAAAGAAGGGAATCGTACTTGCGTGTAGTGCAATGCAAGTAGATCTGGCTTAGCGTTAAGACGGGTTAGTGCAAGGGCTAGGGTTAGGCTACTGACGGGTAAGGTTACGGTGGGCTATTGGGTTGCACCTCTGGGTGCCTCTCTGACCCACTAAGAAGACAGTCTGTGACGTATGGGTAAGGAGTCAAGGATTAGGGTTAGGGGGTTAGGGGGCTAGGGCAGGTTTTAGGGGGCTTTTTGGCCATGCGATTGGTGGGATGGCTCCAAAAATTTGCATGGTCGTCCACTCCCACATGGCTGGCCAGGCCACTGGGCCAGCCCATCATTGCGCACTGCGCAGGTGTAAAAAAAAATAAAATAAATCAATGGAGGACAGAAGAGGAGAGGAGAGACATTTTGTTGTAAGAAAAAAACCACTGCTACTGTGAAAAATCTGGCAGTTTATAAATTTCCGCGTGTTTCTGTTGTGCTTGTGTGTTTTTGGACCACGATTTCAAAAACAATATTGCGTTCACCGCCCCATTTTGGATCCCCCGCCCGCACCGCATGGCATGGCGAGTCCGGCTGCCCAGGACAGGGGGAGGCGGGACCCCCCCTCCAGACCAGAAACCCCCCCTCCGGTAGGTGCCCTGCGCCCTTAGTCAAGCAGGCATTTTTCAGCCTGCTTTTTGGCCCCGGAATGGGTGGGGGGAGAGTTTAAATTTTTTTTCCTGTGCCGTCCGTTCCGCTTGAGCCGGCGGCGAGACTCGTGCCGTGCGGCTTGTTGCTGCTGCGAGCCTGCGGCGAGTCCCACCAGAGCAGCCCAGGACGGAGGAGGGGGGGAGGCCGGGGACCTTCAGAAACCACCCCTCTGGTAGGTGCCCTGAGGCACCAGGACGGAGGAGGGGGGAGGCCGGGGACCTCCAGAAACCACCCCTCTGGTAGGTGCCCTGAGGCACGGCAGGCATATTTCCGCCTGCTTTTTGGCCGGGAACCGGGTTTTTTAACTTTTAAAAACTTTTTTTCTGTGCCGCGTGGCATCGCGCGATCGCGCGATGCAAGTAACGAGCACGACAAATCAGACCAAAATTGTTTGTTCGTCGGTTCGAGCTCGAAGTCTGGCGGAGTAATTCCTGTTACCGTTTCCGTAGAGTAACGGAACCGAGTAACAGAAACGGAAACGGGAATACCGCTAAGTCGTGCCCATCTCTAGTGCTGCATAACCAGATTTGTCGATGTAATGATGTCATAAAGCTAAAGCAGAATCAGGGCCATGCTTCCTGCTCCTGCTGGTTCACCCCGATTCACCTTCCCACACAAAAATGGTAAAAGGTATCTGTTGTTTGCTTCAGTGGAAACCATCCTCTGTTTTAATTCAGCCCTATGCCTGACACCATATTGGTTGTTTATTTGTGCTGTTTTACAAAGTAAACTCTAAATACCATTTGAAGAATTAACTTAATGGCCATTAACAAAATGATATTTCTTATTGAAAAAGTGTTGCTGGCAGATTTACTTTACTTGAATTTATTAGTCTTGATTTGTGATATGGTTGCTATCTACCATCAAGTTATTTCAAATACTCAGTGACTCTGAATAATCTCCGAAAGGTCACATCATTACCAGGCTTTCCCTGGTCTTACAGACTAAAGGCTTGTATATAGTCTCTTTACCAAGTCACTATGTCTCATTTCTTGTTCCTGCCTTTCATTTTTCCTAGCATTACTGGTTTTTCTGGTGAAGTGTGCCTTCTCAGGATGTGTTTCGAGTATGACAGCCTCAGTATAATCATTTTAGCTTTTAGTGAGGATTCAGGCTTGATTTGATCTGGAAACTATTTATTTGTCTTTCTGGCAGTTCTTAACACCTGTAAAGCACATTTCTTGCACATTTCAAATGAATCATTGTTTTACTCATCAGCTTTTTTTCTTTGTACAGTATAGCCTTCACGTCTTTACATAGTACTTGGGAATATCAGGGTGCATAATATCTTGGTCTTGGTTTTTCAATGGATGGTGAATTATCTTGTTCCAGAAATGTGAGATTGTGCCCATTCTGTGTGTGTAATGATTACTCATACCAAATCTGTCCCACCTATAGGTTGTTTAGTGTTTGTAAAAAGACAAATTCAGCTAAAACATAACAACAATTCCACAAGAGGTTTATTATTTCAGAAGTGCTGCTTCCTCTTCCAGCTAAAGCTTTCCCAGCAACAGGGAGTCAGAAGTGACAGTCTAGCAAGCTAATGATAATTATTTAACTGGCCGGGGGTGGGGGGAGGCAGCAGGGCCAGTAGCCTACCTCCATGACATTTTCTGCGTGTGTTATCCCCTTGAAACAGTTAACCAAAGAAGAGGGTTCAGTTTTTTTAACAGCATTTTTGACGAGTTACGATGTATACTGGAAATGTGCACAGTTATATGTCTTTGCCTTTTGTGGGATCATGCATTTTATGGAGATCTCCTGTACTCTACAGGTGATTAAATCCTGGAGGGCCAGGAAAATGTCATCTCCCACTGTGAACTTACCCTTTTCACTTCTGTAAAACCATTTCTCTCTCTCTCTCTTTCTCTCTCTCTGGAATAGCCAGAACGGCCAAGTGGAAGCTGGCTCGTAGACTGCAGAATTGGTTATACTGAGAGCAACTGAAGGGTATGGAGTGACAAGTGTCAGTGTTTCCTGCACTCTTTCCACACACAATTTTCAGGAGCAAGCCCACTGTGATTTTTAGGCACAGGGTTAAGATGCATTATTTTGCTGCACTGATGAAGGAGGCATACTTCATTGTTCTGTCTGTGTGCCACTTGAGATGATATTTTAATACAGCATTTCTTCTGTTGTGGTTGATTATCTGAAGTTATAGAAGTTGTTAATTATCTACAAAGCCTTAGCTTAGTACATAAATTTCTGGCAATGCAAGGAAATAATACCATTATTTTCGTATGAAGTGTGCATGCCACTTTTAAAGTACTTGTGGAGATTTGCAAACTAAAGTGGCAGCTTTGTGTCATGTGCTCATAATACATGAGGAATGTAAAACAAAAAGCAAAGTGTTCTGCTTATAAACTGCCCCGTAGTGCTTAGTACACTCTCTGGGCAGCTTACAATTCATTTATGCAGGCTACACATTGCCCACCCCCTGCTCCCAAGGAGCTGAGTACTCATTTTACCAACCTTGGAAGGATAGAAGGCTGAGTCAACCATGAGCCAGCTACCTGGGATTGAATGCTAGGTCCTGAACACAGTTACAGCTGCAGCACGGCAGTTTAACCACTGTACCACAAGGCTCTTAGAGCAATGTAGACAAATGCCACACAGAGATCTGAGGATGAAAATCACTCCTTATTCTCTTCAGGGAGCAGGGCAACCTTCTTTACATCTAACAGCAAACTCCTGCTGTTTAGATTCATTTACACAGGGCACACTTTTTGAAACACCTGAAACAAAAGAACTAGATAGTTTGAGACAGAATCCCAGTAAGACTAGCAGCACCTGCTTTAGACATGTGGATTATTTGTAAAGACACCAGATATCTTCCTTCAGGCTGCAATGTAATCCATTATATTCTCTATGTATGCTTGGCCCCGTGTGATTACTTAATGAACTATAACACTGAACAAAAAATCCTTGAATGCTTATCCAGTTTCTGCAGGAAAATTGTTTTTAATCACATAAAGAGAGATCATAGGCCAAAGTATGGCCATATTTCAATCTTTTGATTGCATGCAAACTCGAGTTTGTACAAGTTAGATGATTTGTACACCCTCTACATTTAATGTACAGTAATACCTTGGTTTTTGAACATAATCTATTCCAGAAACATGGTTATCAAAGCAAATTTCCCCGTAAGAAATAATGGAAACTCAGATGATTCATTATGGGGTCCCATAGACCACATAGTGTGCATATAAAATACCAAAATTCACTAAAGAAGTTGGCTAGAAGTCTATGTCCACAACATGGTTTAGGTACCTGGTTGCAGAATCTGCTCTGCTTGGGACTAACAACTGGATTTTACTCTGTATTTTAATGTGAAAATAATAAAGGGCAATTTGTAGCCCAATACACACTTGTCTAGCTGTTCCGTGACTAGAAATGGTTTGAAAAAATAAGAAAGTTGGAAACAAATTATATATAAATACAGTGGACCCTTGTATAACAAACAGCTTGTATAATATAAAATTTTTACAACATAAAAGATTCCAGAGATAGGGGAAATTTGCTTAACATAATCGCCTATGGGGAAAATCCATACAACATAAAATGGGATTACTCCATTTTCAATGCATTCCTATGGGAATTTGTATAAAGGAAAATTTGCTTAACATAATTTCATTTGGAACGAATTAATTCCTTTATACAAGGTACCACTGTATAAATATATAAAAAAATAAACCCCTAACCTGCACATTCCTGGCTGGTGCAAGGAAGGCCTCTACTTCTCTTTCCTCCCTCTCCTTTGGAAGCTGCCTGAGACAGAAAATTTCAGACAATCACCCACAATCCAGCAGGGGGAGGGAAGGAGAGAGCTCCACCTTTGGCTCACTTGTAATCATGTGACCTGCTGCAGTGCTTCTCTATAAAGACATTGCTTGTAGATCAAGGCAAAATTTAGAAGACATGTTTGCTTGCTTTGCAAAATGCTCTTAAACCAAGTTATTCCTAAACCAAGGTATTACTGTACATGCAGATGTGAATAAGAAGCATTACAAGAAGGGGGGAAATCAGGTGCAGTTAAAGTTGCATACTTCATCTTCATATATAATTGCATTGTGCAGTCATATGCGGCCACATTAAAACATATTAAAAATAATTATATAGAGAACATTGTTTAACAATATATATTTGTGGTGAGATTAAAATTTGATCCTAAACAATCTGCTTTTGTAATATTTAAAAAACTGATGGCACAGGCAAAATATTTTTACTTTGTGTTGTGCCACTCATATTACAATAAACTGGGCCCAAATCACTGCTTCCTGAGACACTGGTATAACTAGGGAAGGCTAGAAGAGTTCATTTGCCCCAGGGCATGCAGCAATCTGGGGTGCCTGGAGGGGGAGCAGGAGGAGGAAGCCATGTGCCATCCCACCAGCAGTCCTCCTTTCGCCCTGCTAAGGCTTGGTGATCCTTAGTCAGGGGAAAGGAGGAGAGGGAAGCAGGCATTTTTTTTCCAAACAGCACCTCCGTCGATTGCTCCCCCTCCCCCCTTCCCCCAACTCCGCTAAGGCTTGGTGATCCTTAGTCCAGAGAAAGCAGAAGAGGGAAGTGTGCCACAGAGGAGCTACTTTGAAAAAAAATCCCATTAACTGCTTCCCTTTCCTCCTTTCCCTGGGCTAACGATCACCAAGCCTTAGCTACGGAGGTGATACTTGGAAAAAAATAATCATCTCCTGCTTGGTACTATCTGCATGCTGTGTGGTTTGCACAGGGTACCCTGGAAAGGAGACCCAAAAAGAGGGCATGAGGAGAGACCCTTCTTCCCCTCCCCCATTGTTCACCCATGATCTGCCCCCCCCCTTGCTGAATGGGTGAGACACATTTGGGGGAGGAGAGGGTGCAAAAACTGACTTTGTCCCTGGGCGCTCCAAACTTTAGCTATGTCAGAGTCCTCAGATCGTCATTTTCCTCTATTATATCCCAGATGGATTGTTTCTTTTTATGTACTAACACATGGAAGACTACTAGGATCGCTATGAACACTACCATCCTCATCAAGCAAAACTGAATGAAATACGGAAGATACCAGTCCTTGAACGAACTGTGTTCTTTATCAGAACTTGAGATACCAGCTCCTTGAGTCATGGCCAGTCAAGTAGAATGTATTTCAGCAGAACGAGATTTTCTTTTCTTTTTTAAAGCCTAAAACCTCCTCAGCTGTATATATAATTCTAAACCAGTTATTTATTGCTCACATGCTGTGCACTAAGAGGGAGAAGAAAGTTGATTTTTGCCCCATTTAGTTTTCAGTGGATTATATGTCACAATGTATATATCAACAAATGAGTTCAAGCCTAGTGCAGTGTGAAATGATGGACATTTTGGGAAAATGTGTATTTTTCAGGTTCATTAGCCGCCATCAGTGGCATCTAGCAAGTAAGAGACCTGAAGTTATGTTAGTAATCACCTAGTTTGTTACCCAATGGAAAAATTTATTTCCAAGAAATAAGGTCTTTGATTTAGAGATACACAGGTTTCAACTTTCCAGCAAATTGCACAGATGGAATAGGGTATATATCCAGCATGAAGAGTCATGATAAAATTGATCATGAGCTTCAGGGCAATACTTTATAGGTGCACTTCCATTATGATTGGGAGATATAACCCACAAATTGATTGGAATAGTAGTAACACATCCCACTTCTGTGGCTCATTTTTGTTGTGTCAAAGAAAACAGTATGAAATGGAGGTCTTTCTGTAGTAAATGTTTTGGCTACCTGGCGAGAGAAGAATGTAATATGTAGGTGCTATATGTAGTGCCCTAAAATCTGAAGTTATTGTCTAATTGCCTAACTAGATGCAGTGCCTCTTCTGTTGATGTGCTATAGAAAGTAAATTGTCTTTGTGGGCAAACCAGTCTGGCACTTGAGTGTGGGGATTAGGGGTGTTTTAACTCTGTGGTCCTAATTCATATTAGACCTACCAATTTACACTAGAAGAGAATGTTTATTTTCCAGTGCAAACAAATAGGGAATTATCTTGGCTGAATCCCTGATTTTTAATTTTGAAAAGTCCTTCACAAAATTTCCAACTACCTATACAGTATCTTGACTAGATTGGGTCTTAGTTAAATAAAAAACTTCAGATATGAGAAAGGTGACTCATGGAACAAAAGCTCCTGGTTCTGGTTTGGTGCATCGAGAGCTGTCAGTTATGAAGGCTGCAATCTAATTTCTTGAGAACATGAGCCCAGTGGCATGTTAAATGACATACTTCCAAATCTGGAAACTCCTGTAATCTGACCTTTCCCCAGGCAAATATGATTGTGCTGCATTGATCTTCTTCACTACTGTAAGACAAAATGATTTTGCTCATTTCCCTACCCTATCCTTTATTTACCCCAAGTATTCCATCTAGCACCAGGGTAGACTGGAGGGAAGGGGAAGGGGCATTACCACTGTATATAAAAACACCCTGGAGGCTTTTAGGCTCTCAGCATTGAGGATACTGGGTCTTGAGGCCCTCCACGTGCCAGTTGGGGTCAGGGATGGATTTGGGATATTGCTGGTGTACTGCTATCCCTGTAACCCAGCACTCTCCCTTCCAGAGCTGGAAATCTTAGTCTCCACGGTAGAGATGGGCACGAAACCAAAATAATAATAATGGTGTTTCGGTTTGTCGTTGAGAGGTCTGTTTTGGTTCGTTTCTGTTTGTCGCGAATTTTTTTGAAAAATTTCATTACTGTTTTTCGTTTTTTTGTTTGTCTTTTCTACCTGCTTTTTGTGTGATTTTTAAAGCATTTCCATGCGCAGGCATCTCCCAATGCCCCAGACCAGAAGGAAAACACTAAAAAAATGGATGCTGGCAGAGACACAGTATAGACTAAGTACGCAAGGAGGCTGCAAAGGCAGTGGCGGGCGTTGCCCAGGGTGCAAGGCAGCCTCAGAGTGACTGCACTGCGGGGCAAGGGAGGGTACTCACCAAGAGGTACGCAGCATGAATGCACACAGGGAGGCTGCAGGACTGAAACTACAGTCGCAGAGACAGCAATCCTACCCTAACTCCCACCAGAGACTGCAAGGAGGACAGGGGCTGCCAGAGCTTTTTATTCCCTCTGTGGCTGCCAGACCTGCCTGGGCATGCTATTGGTTGAACATGAGCCCATCACATGGCTTGCCTCCATTTTGTGGCTGGTGGCAACATCCATTTTAAAGCGAAAAGAAAAATACATCGCGATGGGAGAAGACAAAAACAAACGTTTTAAGGACCCCAATCCCCTGGTAGGTATTATCAGAGAATATAAATAATTATCGCTGCGTTTTTACAGATGTCCAGGGCGTTTTTTAACATTTAAAACAGCTCATTTCATTGCACGTCGCCAGTAACAGAAACAAAACGTAACAACCACAATTTTTGTGGTTCTGTTCGTTTCGTTTCATTTTCTTCACAATTTTTGTTTGTCGTTTCGTTACGTAACAAAACAACAAATGAATAAAGGAAACGAAAAAAATGTTCGTTCCCTGCCCATCTCTCCTCCATGGTGCTGTTGAGGTTGCCCAGACTTATAGTACTGGGGGACCTCAACATCCATGCGGAGGTGCAGGTCACAGGTCCGTCTCTTGAGTTCTTGGAAACTGTTGCTTCCTTGGACTTGTACGAACTTGTTGAAATCCCCACACCTGTGGAGGGTCACACTTTGGACCTGGTGTTTTCAAATGCATAGAGAGAAAGTGGTCCGGTGAACATCATGTCAGTTCCTTTTTTGACTGGCACTTATTTCCTTGACATTTCCTTGACACTGTATCAGTGTTAATCTACATACATCCACCTAGTCAGGAAATTCTTGCTTAACATAGTATCTTTTAAAAGCTACACAAGCATCAGCAGGTGTGTATGTGGGTGTGGTTGTACATCACTGAATTTTTTGTAAGACTGTGCCCAGACAATGAAAGGGGAAAACGGGATTACAGACAAATGTGTTACCTTGTGTGACAAACTAGTTGCAAATACTTGGGTGTAAGAAGTCTTTAAATTTACTTTGGTCAAAGTTCTTTGGCTTAGTTGCTTTAGGAATTTAAAGACTGAAGGTTTGTTTCATACCATGAGGCAATGCCCTGTGATGTGTGTCCAACATCCTTTGATTTTAATTGTTACAACAACAACAAAAAAACAGGTTGCTTACATCCTAATGTTTTTTGAATTTTTTCCTTTTTCACCAACTTGACTTTCCGTGTGATTCCAGTGTTTTCTGCCTTGCTTTTCAATTACAGTGCCACTACCAGCTTGGACATTGTTTACCAGTGAAGTGCTTTGAAGTGGAAGTCTTCTATAGCTTTAATTAAATGTTCTGCTCTTTTACTTTACCCCATGGGATTACAGGTGAAAGCCTTAACTAATTCCACTTCACTCTTCTACTCTTCATCTCCTTTTTGGCAAAATATGCATGTTCATTTGTCAATGTCAAGCACATAAATGATAGCTAAGAAGACTGCAGAAGTTCTTATGCTTCATAGTTCTTATGCTCTGCATGTATGTGAGCAATGCAGCTGATGTATGTTGCTCGGTGGTGCAGAGTGGTGGTAGTGGATACAATCAGGGACATGCAAGAGCCCCTCGACCATCTTTCAGCTTGAATAAAAGGCAGGTAGATTGAGAGTGACCAATTGTTTGCTCTTTTGATAACACTCCAACCTAATTCTTGAATGGATCTGTGATGGTATTTGTGCATTTCTGGTTCATTTTGAACAGCAAAGCCAGGTCATAGATTGAATGGTGCAGCAGGATGTGAGGGCACTGGCAACAATGTGAAAAGCTAAGTGCTTTTTCCTTTTCTTTCCAACTGTTAGAAAAAAAGGTCCTAGCCAGCTTCCTAAGGTAGTCACTGAGAAGGGAGCAATTGAAGGACATGAAAGGGACAATGGGCACAGTTAGCTTGGATCCCTCCTTTAAAAGACAGTGCAAGGAGATTTCTGTTTTACATTTTGGGTCTCTCTGTGCCCACCCTTCTTGTTTCCTTTATCTGTTGGTTCTAAAGCCACAAGACTTCATCAATTTTAATCTCTGATTTTGCAGAAGTAAAGGCCAGGATGGTTCGTTTCTAAGGTTGATATTTTTGAATTATCTCCATTACAAATGCATAATTTTCAGTTCTGGAAGTTCTGCCCATTTTACAGATACCTTTTAAACACTGAAATATAATGCACATGGGAGAAGGGCCTAAAATGGAAGGCTTTAAGTCTTCGCCCCAGCTTAGCCTAGTTCTGCCAATGTGTCTTGGACCGAGCTAAACCTCAAAGCTTCCTATTTTAGGACTTTCTAAACTGACAATTTAAAAGTTTAGAATATAAATTGAATTATTTATGCAGGTGGAGTAGAGTGAATAAAGCACATTTTAATTTACTTGGAATATTTGATTTCTATCTAAAGACAAAAGAAATTAATGTCACCTTCCTTCCATTTTGTCTCTTAAATGATTTCTTTCCCATTTGCTTTCTAACTTAATAGTAAATCATCCGTGATATTGTTTTTGTTAGTTACCATTGAGTTGTCTCCAACTGAACTCCAAAATATCTTGTCATTAACAGCCTGCTGAACAATTACCGTATATACTCGAGTATAAGTCGAGGACCTAATTTAACCCCCCAAAACTGGGGAAACTTATTGACTCGAGTATAAGTCTAGGGTGGGAAATGCAGCAGGGCCTGGCAGCTCCTCCTTTGTGAGCTGGGGGAATAGTGTGTGATGTTTAAAATGACTTTTCAGTCTGAATGGCCCTTGGGGTGTTGTGTGCACCACGTTGGTAGCTGAGTGCCCAATGGCTCCCGTTGGTGGCTATTTAAAAAAATTAATAGATTTTCAGCCTGGAGGGCTGCAAGGCTTGTGTGTTTATGGTTGGGGAGGTGAGGCCTAATTGAGCCAGCTCCATATTTTTTTATTTCACCCTTCCCTCCCTTGTGGAATGTGTGTGTGGGGGAAGGGGAAGCGCTGCTTAGCTGGTCCAGCTCCCCTTTTTTTCTCCTACATGGTGGCATATGTGTGGTGGTGGGGGGTGGGGAGTGCTGCTTGGTTGGGCCAGCTTCCAATTCTTTCCTCCCCCCCTCCCTCGTGGCTCCTTCATGTAGTAGCCCTCAGGCACTTTGGGCTGGAAAAAGTAGACATCGGCCTGTTCAAAGTTGGACAGCCCTGGCGTATAGAATGGGTGAGATTGTGGGTTTTTAAAGTTGTGGGAAAGGGGAAACTTGTCCTATTCAGGAGAATAGGTGTTAGTCATTGTATTCTGATGTGGACCAGGGCCAGATGCAGGGGAAGGGCCAGATGCAGGGGAGTGGTATCAGGAGACAGATATCTAGTCTCATGCGCTCCCAAACGTATCTGGTGGGGCCGCTGTGAGATACAGGAAGCTGGACTAGATGGGCCTTTGGCCTGATCCAGCATGGCTCTTCTTATGTTCTTATGTTCTTATGTGGAGGGATTAAGAAGTTTCACTGCAATAGGGGGGGGGAATGATCCTTCTCTGTGGTTGATGAGTGTTGTTAGCTGTTCTATCATGTGAACTGATCACAGCCTGCAAAATATCAAAGTTCAAATGTTCCCACCCAGCTACAAGCTCCAGTGGTCATTTCCCTGATCTCTTTGCACTCTGATGATGCTGGCCACTGAGACTGGCAAAACACAGGAAGAAAAACTTCCAGAACATGGCCAAGCAGCCTGAAAAACTCACAGTAGCTATTAGAAGGAACACTGCTTCCCCCATCTTGTTTGTTTATTCAAAAACTGTTTTAATGTCCAGATAGGGTTTTAATGTATCTGAAAGTCAGATTCAAGATAGTAACAATATATTGCTTCAGTAGCATAAGCCAGTTTTTCACAATGTAATTTATTTAGATTTGGCATATCGTTTGGAAGACGGATTTTTGTTGACAAGTGGCAAAATAGTTATTTTTTTCTACTGAAAAATTGGAGGAGATCACTGTCAAAAATGCTTTTTATTAACAGGAGTGGAGTTATTGCATGTGTTTTCCACCGTCACTCTGTGCCACATATTTCAATAATTCATACATCCATGTGCAGCAAAAATTAATTGATTGAGTTCAGATGCTTGGCTAAAATAAACCTGTTTGTAAAACAGTTACTGACACTGTTAATTAGAGAGGTTTTGACTGGTATCATGGCTGAAGTATTATGGGGGAGCCTTTCATCTTTCTATTCTACCCTTTTGGTAGAAAATGGTACTTGTGAAGTACCTGCTGACTGTACATGTCACACTTCCATCTTAGCTTTAACAATAATATGTGCACAGTGAGTCCAAGTCTCACAGTGGTGTGTAACTAATGATATTTTAAAATGGTCGCAGTGCAACCATTTATCATGGTTGTTAGGGACCCAACCTGACCTGCAATAAAGGAAAATCCATGATATGTGGGTGCTGGGTTGGGACAGGATTCAGGGGCCTGTTTGGGGACTCATACACTTACCTGCGGCCTGGTGCTGCCCTGAACGGGCCTCCAACGGGTTTTGCAGTCCTGACAGAGGCTATAGAAGCGGTTTTGTGCAATCTAGAAGGCACTGCTGATTTTTCGGAAGTCACTCCCAGTTTGCCAGAAACCACTTCTGGGGCCTCCAGCAGGCCCAGGAAGGCAGTTGGAGGCCCACTCATGGCAGCACCAGGCATGGGGTAAATGCAGCAGACCTCAAACAGGCCCACACAGCTTGCCCGAGACGCCCTTGCCTTCATATACTACGGTCCCACAATATACTGGGACTGCAGTATATGAACCCAAAATGGTGAGGGACAACTGTAATAAGAATTTTGTAGAGTCCTTGGTTTGAATAGAGCTTGAAAGAACCAATTCTTCACTATACAAATGTATTTGTTGCCTCAGGATGAAACAAGGTTTTAGAAAGGAAACTTAGGGTACTTAATGTTTCTTTTCCAACATTAATATACAGTAATGCCTCAAATTACGAATGCCTTGAACTCTGAAAAACTTGAATTGTGAAAGGAAATCCACCAGTATAGGGAAATTTCTAATTATGAAAGAAGGCACTTTTAAAAAAATAGTTATTCAGGGCATTCCTATGGGAAGCCTTCCACGACCCAGGGGAGCAGGGGAAGAGCTTCCCTCCTTTGCTGGGTTGGTGGGAAAGCCCCTCAGTCAACTGGCAGGCCATCTGTCAGAATCACCTGGCTGTCAGCCATGATTTTGACAGCTCAGCAGCCACAGTGCTTTCTCCTTCAGCGAGCGGACATCAGCTAGGGGAGGATTGGGCAGGTGATGAAGTCACCACCACCCCATCTTCCCCTGGCTGAGAACGGGGCAACCAAGATCAGGTCTGCCTAATCTTAGCCAGGGGAGGATCAGGTGTGTGGTGAAGTCGCTGCCCACCCAATCCTCCCCAGACTAAGAATAGTCCAACCAAGACCAGGTTTGCCCAATCGCAGCCAGGATTGAAGTGCAGACTTTTGATGAGATTCAAAAGCAGGCTCTTTGATTTTTGCTTTCCTGAAATGTAGCACCTCATCTGCCTCTCAGAGACGGATGCAAGGATCAAAGAGCAGGCTATTGAGGAAATTCAAAAGGAGAGGTGGATGGAGTGCTACAGTTTGATGCTTGCTTTCCTGAAGTGTAGCACCCGAGGAGGCCTGGGTGCTACACTTCAGGAAAGCAAGGATCGAACAGCAAGCTTTTGAATTTCCTCAAAAGCCTGCACTTTGATCCTGGCTTAGATCAGGCAGACCCTAACTTGGCTGCCCCTTTCTCAACCAGGGGAGGATTGGGTAGGTGGTGACTTCAACACCCACCTGATCCTCTCCTGGCTGACGTCCAACCACTGAAGGAGAAAGCACTGTGGCTGCTGAGCTGTCAAAGTCATGGCCGGCAGCCAGGTGATTTTGACAGTTCGGCTGCTGGTTGACTGAGGCGCTTTCCCACCAACCCAGCAAAGGAGGGAAGCTCTTCCCCTACTTTGCCGGATCAGGGCAGAGCTCCCATAGAAATGCATTAGAAGCCTATTGTAATCTGTTCCCTTCAGAATGAGTTAATCAGTTTTCAATGCATTCCTAGGGGAAACTGCATTTTGAATTATGAAAATCTTGAATTACGATTCATTTTATAATTCAAGGCATCACTGTATTGGTCAAAACATACAGGAATATCTGTCAAGCGATTTATGTACGAATGAATCCATTGACCTCTAGTCTCCCTAAGCTGTCAAGAAAATTTGGGAGGAGATATGGAGAAGAATTGAATTGGGAGGACCATTCCAGCAGCTAGAAAAGTGATTAGACAAAGACTTTCCCCCAGGATGTGCTAATCTGCTTCTGAATGTTTGAATGTATTTGTCTCTCACCAGTAAATATTGAATGTGTCTTAATAGCCACCATTATGATAATCACAACGTTGGCACCTTGGACATCTTTATTACATTTTGCAATTGACACCCTCCCCTGCCTGCCATGTTGTGTATAAAAGTTGTTCACTGATATTTCACTCTGTGTATTGGATGTAGTGAGCTGAGGTCCACACAGATATAGACAATCAAATTAAACATATACATTTTTAATTTGCCACACAATTTTTGTCATAAAATCTTACTTAGCATCAGCCTAGGTAGACTTAGGCTGATCACTGAAAACGTGAATAAAACTTATTGTATGCTAAATGATAAAACGGTCCTATACTGAATAATAAAATAGTTTCTGTCTTGTCTGTGAAGATTCTCAGTTTTTGGGTGAGGTTTTCTGGAAGATGAGTCATGGCAACTGGACTTCTTTTCTTGAGAGATTGATCGATCTCACAAGAAAATAAGTCCAGTCGCCTTGACTCAGCTTCCAGAGAGCTTCTTTCATGCTAAATTTGTTCCAAAAGTAAGAACTTCAATTCATGTTTGTTACCCCAACCCTAGCTTCTTGTCAGCACTTTGATAACATAAGCCCATCTTCTTCGTAGTGGCAATTTCATATGTTAACTACAAATAAAGCTGGTTCTATGGAAGTAGATTCCAATCCAGTGGTTCTCAATCTTCCTAATGCCACGTCCCTTTAATACTGTTCCTCATGTTGTGGTGACCCCTTACCCTGCTTGGAAGAGTCCACAAGCCCCCTTTGGCAGGCCACAGCTGCAGGTGCCATAGAGAACTTCCCTCTACAGGCACCCTCAGCCAATTGCAGCCTCCGGTGGCATTGACTGACATCCCCTCCAACCTATCAAGCTGTAACTCACTCTTCCCCCTTCCTCCCCCTCCCCCTCCAGACCCAAGCCATTTGTGCCTTTTTCTTCACTGGCTCATGATGACCCCCCCGGTTGGGAACCACTGTTCTAATCCATAAAAAATAGCAGTGGAATAGATTTCTTAGATGTCCCTACTTTTATTTTTCTTCTGTTGTTTTGTTTTTGTCATACAAGTCCCCTTGATGAGAGAAACCTATAATGTTGAAATGCAGGGTCCATGTATAAATGTATGTCTGCAAACTACTTTATTTGAGTCCTGGCAATACTAGCCAAACATTGTCATTTGACCCATTGTTAAAGTGATGCAATGTATATTTCTTGGCATGTAAAAAGGATCTCCTCATGAGCTGTTCTACTGTTTCCAACTTTCTTGGAAGCTCTCCCTTTTGAGGGAGAGCCAGGATGGCAGTGAACTGCTGCATCTTTGTCTCCTTGTGCAGACATTTAAAGCCTTATATTTCAGGTTTCCTCTCAGTCACATGAAGACAACAGCTTTTATTACAGTGTAATGGGAGGCAGAGGCACTTGAGGACATAAGGCTCATCTTTGGGCTCTATTTTGATGCCAAAATGAAATTCACATTTTGAGTCAAGCTATTATCACTTTGAGAGCGTATTGACACAGGGCTAAGAGGGTTTACTGGAGTTCTTATGGACATGGAGACAGTCAGCACATTAACCTTTTAAATAAATAGCTTCAGTGATCTCCTTGCGGGTTATGTGCATGACCTACATATTGATAAACGCAGTCCTAACACGTTGCAACAACAGTGAATTTACTTCCATCTCCATGGAGATAAACAGGAACAATATTTCAAGGTCTGGTATTGATTGCAGGCTGAGGAGTTTCTGACATATGGAAACTGATATGATAAAGAAATGAATCGGGGAGTGAAAATACATATATAATAAATAAAAATCAATTGGTTAACATTAGAACAGAACAGAGAATAAAAATAGATAGAAACAGATCCTGGAAAGGTGAAAATCCTGGTTATTTCTCCAACTGGACATATTGTATGAATTGATTGAGGACAAAGTTGTTCAGACAGTGGAATCACAACGTGCTGTAGGCCAGAGTGTAATGTTTGAGACTGCAGATACAAGTTCACCTATTTGTATGCTGATGTGGCAAAATATTGTCTGCTTATGGGAAGTGAATATATATATAGAGTCCAACTATATTCTGCTCAACAATCTACAACAATATACGGAACTGTTTTGTACTAGCCATAGCATGAACCCAATTTAAAGTGTAGAGTTCAGCCCACACATTCCCAATCCAGTATAGGTTTTGCCACATTTCTCTGTGCCTCTGTCCCCAAAACTGATCTGTGTGTTTTAGTGGAGGAAGATGGAGTGTTTCTGTGCCAAATGACTGGCGACCCTTTGTCTAATAAGATTGGGAGAGATGTTCTATCAAATCAGCACTAACAGTCCTATTTTCTATTACCCATTTGAACCTTGTGTTGAACAGAAGAATCTTGCTCACACATCTGATCATGATACATAAAACATCTACATATGCTTTTTCTGAGCCACCCATGTCTCTGTGGTGCCCAACATAGGGAAGACCTGTTAGAGACTGATACCTAGCTTCTGTGATTTAGTGATTTATCGATTTAGGGTCTAATAAAGGTATAATCAATCCTGCACATGACTTCTCTCTAACACACACACTCTCTGTGTCTGATAACTCTGAGAATACCGCAGCCAGCATGGACTGTATGTCCTGGGAGATTTATCCCAGAAGAATAATTTGTCTAATCTGTGGGTTGTTGTTGTGTCATTACAGTCGTGACCAACTCTTCGTGACCCCATGTTCATGGAATTTTTCTTGGCAGGAATACTGGAGTGGCTTGCTCGTTCCAGAATCTGTGGATAGAGTGCTGTCAATGGCAGCTTCTAGAAGGGAACTTCACTAGTTGGCTGCAAATCTTTTAACCTGTCACAGCCCTGATAGATAAAGAAAACATCACCAGGGCTGTGGGTTCTATATTTCACCATGTCTTTGTTGTTCATGGTTTCACATTGGAGATTAATTGCAAAAGTAAAGTCAGAGGACAAGAGGTAAAATAGAGTAGAGGTGAAGAAAAATACGCTGGCACAAAATACGACAGAGTAATTTCTGAAGGCAACTTTACTTGGCAAGAGGCTAAATAATGATGGCTATAGTACCTCAAAGCCTTGAATGTGAAGCATTTGCGTGTTTTGTGTGTGAAGAAAAGGTAATGCTGATTCATGCTTCAGTTACAGAGGGCTGATATTCCAAAAGGGGGGGGAAACAACACCTACCTTATTGTTATGAGTTTGTAATCAAAGTGAAACAGTTGTCCTAGAATAAATGAGTGTAGAAACTAACTGTAAGATATCACAGTTCCATGGCTATTTTTTTAATTGCCTCGAGCTTGTTCAAGAGTTAATTGGCCGGGAAGAGTTACAGTAGAAAAATAATCAGCATTTTGTGGCAAGATGAATGCTGAGATATGAAGAAAGCTGTGGATTTGTCACTCTGCTTATGGGGAGCTGCTGATAACAGAGGTAGAAAAGAAAACAGATTTCATTTCTGCCCCTCGTGCTCCCCAGAAAATCTGCTCCTAATGATATAGGGATCTTTTGTAAGAATGTGGTTGGTGAAACTAGAAAAAAATGGCTATCTCATTCCATAAGTGGGATCCACTTGTGGAATGGCACTTGTTTAATTAGTGGGAGGAACAATTCTGTAAACAGACGGCCAGTTTGGGAGCATAGCTGATCTGTTTTAAAACAGGGAAGATCAAATAAGAAATGAACACATTGAAGCAGCACTGATTTAAATTATGGAGACTTACCGGTAAGCATATGCCTAAGTGACACTGTGCATATTTCATCTTTTAAATTCAAGTTTTGCTTAGACACCCTTGACAAATCTTGAGCATTCAGTTACCAGCAGAATTCAGATGATCCTTCCAACATTTTTGGAAAATGCATTAGGAGAGTCATGGAATGGTCTAGCCCCAGCCCTCATTGTCAACACAACTGGTGGCCACATTCCCTTCTGCACTTTCAGCATGGATGATATGGAACTCTATGCATGAGTTGCTCGAGTATAAAGTTGCTGCACCCGAGAGCAGGTTCTGGTAAGGCTATGATTCTCCTGTGCACAAAGAATCAGGCCTTCATACACCCACATGTGCAAAACTCTTTCTCCGACATGTAGATTATGTGAACAGTTGGACACATGATTGCTGGATGCACTGGCTACAGGTTTTACCAGTCTGAAAATCATAAGGGATCCGAATCTTCTTCCTGTTTTATATGATGGTTGTACTTTAATAACAAGTGGAGTCAGTGGAGATATAAGGAGCTGATGAACTTAAGCAAACCTTGACAGCAAAAGCTTGGAAACAAACTTCTGTAAAACAAGAACAGAAACAATTGGGATTGGCTTTACTGGATTAGAGATGTCTACCCATGATGACATGGAGCCTGGTTAACACACAGGATGCCTACCATTGTCCTAGGCTAGATAATACCTAGGAATGAATTGCCACCATTAATCAAGGAGATTAAAACAACCTAAGAATGTGAGCCATTCCGAGTTTGGAAGCAGCAATAGTCCCACAATATCCCCATGCCCCCACAAATTATAAACCCATCCCTTTCGTGATATAATGCTTAAGATACAGTTTCTCAGATAAAAATACAGTTCCAAACTCCAAAAGGTTATTCATTTTTTATATGCAATAGAAGCTATGTGTGAGCTTTCATAGCAAATTGGAAATATCTATTAATTACCCTGTAGCAGTGGTGGTGAACCGTCAGCACTCTAGATGTTTTGGACCACAACTCCCAGAATTCCAAGCCTAAATTGCCAATGACAAAGGACTGTGGGAGTTGTGGTCCAAAACATCTGGAGTGCCAAAGGTTTGCCTGCACTGCCCTAAAGCACTGGAAAACTAAAAATAGTATTCATGTGGTCTCTTTTTTAAAATGCTAAGGTATTCTGAAAACAAGGGAACTCGAAAAATAAGACACAATCTCATTATGCCCAATTTAAATAATCCCATAGTCACTTTCATGTGCATGGGTGCTTTAGCAAATAAAGATGAGATGAATCCTACATGTATTGGGGAAATGTAGACAAATATGTACATTCCTTAAATAATGCCTCATATTATATTCAGTGCATAAACTGTCAACATGCTAAGGGGATTATCACAGTCACAGACACATTTTTATACCATCGTTCATCACCAAAAATCCCAGAAAGATTGAATATGTCCAAAGATAGCTAAGGAAGCTTTATTAATATCTTTTTCATATACTAAAGCCTTTACAAAAAGAATGTGGTGACAAGCTGCAAAAGATAAATTAAGTCTATAAGGTCAGTCAGGAATTTAAGTTGGTTTAATAGAACTTTTAAGTGAGAGAAAAGCAACAACAACATCAACAAAAACCTGTTAAGAATGGGATAATTGGAATCTGTCAATCAAGCACAGCTGAGATAAATATGAAATTGCAACAGATGAGATCTATTCAGAGTTTATATGAGGCTTTCTAGGTGTTCACAAATCATTTACAAAATAAATGATATAGTCAAACAACATTGGAAGGATCTTTTCTTTTGTAGGAGGGCCTGCAGAGCATGAACCTGGGCAGGAGAAAGGCATCAGGTGGAACGCATGGCTCGTATGAAAAGAAATACGGCACTACCCCTTAGTAGCTGAAAATATATGTTGCAAAATTGTGATATTACTATGCTGTGTGTTTCTCTGGCTTCAAATGTGGCAGCCATTGAAGTGAGAGAAAACAATATGGTGTTGGTCACATCCTATATTCATGGTGCAAGATGATAACAGGAAGGAAAGGAAGGAAAACAATGAGGTGCTGCCTTGCCATTTCTGTGCATAGCGTGATGTGTCCTTTTGTCTTTAATCCTAGTCTTAAAACTCCATGGTTCAGTTTCATGAATTCATTAAGCAATACCCATCACTGGATATAGAGGAACAGTTTCCTTCCAGGGAACTGAACTGGTGGCAATTCCCTTCCATACTGTAGCCACTGCCCCCCCCCCAAAAAAAAATCTTTTGGAAGGGTTTGCAAGTCACCCACAGCAGGTTTTTACAGTATGCAAGACTGCAGGGGGAGCAGGAAGGATGGAGAGAGGAGAATTTGCATGGCTGTAGCCAGAACATTATGCTGAATCTCTGTATGTTTATTAATCTCAGAAGGCTTTTATTTTAAAAAGTCTTGGCATAATCATGCCATTTTAAAGATGATACTATTATACTGTACTAGTGATTCACAAACTTTACACCATTTTGGTACTTTCAGAAGAGTCAGCTGAGTTTAGCACTTTCTAAACACCATCCTACATTCTTGCAGTCTACAGGCCATACATATAGAACACATTGCAGAATCTAGTGAAGCCCATGTTCAGATAGTGATCTTTTGCTGAAATGTGTGAACATGCTCCAATGAAACCATTGCATCTTGAATGGGGTGAACAAATGAGAATGTAGTGCTATGCACCAGCCACCAAAATAAAATAAAATAAGATAGACCCCATTTAAGTGGAATAAAAATCAAGGTCTGGGACCCTGTTGGTGTTTGCATATTTGCTGTGGTTAATTGTGGCTAATTATGCCCCAGTGCCTTCCTGGGAGACATCTTGGATGCACAATTGGGTGCACAGCAAAATTCATCAAGACATGCCCCAGTGACTTGGCAGTTATATGCAACTAGCTGTGTGAAATTACAGAAGCCATAATCCAGCAGCGGTTCTCAACCTGTGGGTCGTGACCCCTTTGGGGGTCAAACAGCCTTTTCACAGGGGTCGCCTAAGATTCTAGGAACAGCACCAAGAGACTGACAACTTTCCTGGCCCAAGATTCCCCAGTCTGCACCTTGAGAGCGGCAGGGTTATTCTTGCTTGCTGTAGACACACACACTCTCTCTCTCACACACACACACATGCTGGGTTCTCCTGCCCTGCCTCTTTTTCCCTTCCCCCCCACACTTCTTACCTCCCTCCACTTTTCCATTCCCCGTGCACAAAAAACAGACCCGCCAAGCACTTGGAGCTTAGGAACGGCCAGGTGAGATCACAAGAAGCGAGAGTGGGGCCCAGCCAGGCAGCCAGGCAGCGTAAATGAATTTCCAAAGCCATGATAGCAGAAGTGGGGGAGAAAAAAAAAGGAGGGGGAGGGATCGGAGTGGACCCAGACCTTCGCTAGCCCAGAGGCATGAGAGTGCTGCAGGTAAAGGCATTCCTGGAAGTGATGCCGAATGAAATCTCGTAAGGGAAATTTAACTCAGCTCTGCAGAAATGCAAGGAATTAAAGTTTGGGGCTGCTGAGCTGTTCTCTGCCTCTCCCCCATTCCTCCCCCCCACTGCATTCCCCCCCCCCTTGGCTGTCATCTTTTCTTGTGGCTCGGTCTTCATTTCCATTTTAAATATCTATTTTTTAAAGCCAAGATAATTCCTCTCCCCTGTCTTTTATGTGTTTTTCTTGCTCACAATATATAATTACATATTGTTTTTGTGATTAATCACTATGCTTTATGTTCAATTTGTAACAATGAAAATACATCCTGCATATCAGCTATTTACATTATGATTCATAACAGTAGCAAAATTACAGTTATGAAGTAGCAATGAAAATAATTTTATGGTTGGGGGTCACCACAACATGAGGATCTGTATTAAAGGGTTGAGACATTAGGAAATTTGAGATCCACTGCCTTAAGCAGACTTCAGTAGGATTCTAGCTGATTTGTCTCAGACTGAATCAGAGGCTGCCTCATGTGACTGGGGTCTGATTCCAAATCTTAGCTCAGAAACCCACCGCCCATTGGCTGGCATTGGAAATCAACAAATATATAGTACTTACCGCCCGCCACCACTTGTTGCAACTGCATGAAATGTGTGGTGGTGTTTTTCTGGCACAGAAAGTAAAATGTGGCATGACAGGTTGATGGAACTGAAATATGTAGGAGCAGAAACAAAATTAGCAATCACAGTTTTTCAAGCAGGCACTCGGTCCTACATCCTTTGTGGTTTTCATAAGAATATAAGAAAGTATTTGTAAATTTCCTGCTACCAAGAGAGAGAATGAGCAGAGAGCTCTGATAACTGGAACAATTATGTGATGTTTTTCTTCAGCATCCCCGTTTCTCTCGGATTGGAGACCAGATCTATGATAAAGTTTACTTCAATTAGAAGCTAGAACTGCTAGTTTAAAAACTACATTCTCTGATTTCTTTTTTGTTTACTTCATTGTTAAAGAGATAAATACATCAGGTTTTGGAGATACAGTGTTTGTTGTTTTTCTCAAAATTAAAGTTGCTAGTACTGTAGCTCTTCTTGAGCGTTCATATGAGTCTTCCTTTGACGTATGTGTCTTCCAAGTATATCTAATTTTAATTTGGCTCAAAATTTGGGATACGATTCAATCTATATTACACACCTGTTTGGGATCTAAAGCGGCTGTCTCATATATATAGCAATGAAACTGCCACTGTGTGCAATGTGTGCTAAATTAAGATCAAACTAGATACAAGGTTATTTACAATATCTCCCAAGATATTTTAATTCATTTAAACCCTCTGTGTTGCAGAGGGCATGTACTGGGTCAAACCTGTAGAATTTTGGAATAGAACATTAAACCCTTTTGTACATTTCTGTCTCTTAGACTTAAATTGTCTTTAAGACTGCTGTTTGTCATGAATGAGGGTGGAGGAGGGACAGGCTTCTTATGCCACTTGTTATTCTTCCACTGGAAACTTTGGAGGAAATTACTGCATCAGGGTAATGAAACAAAACAAAGGTGGTAAGTTTCAAACTTGCTTACAGTGTTGCTTCACTCCGGATGATTCTTCCACCTCACATGTCAAAGACTGACGGACACATGGAGATTTGATCATATATTTTCCATGCTATGCTGGCCCTTTTCATGTATTTTTCCAGATAATTTTTTTTTGCTCCTACCTTGCATCTGGATTGGCTTGAGGCCAAGTCATGAGAAACCTCAGCCTCCTTTGTGACCTAAAAAAATAATAATCAGAAATCATCCAGCAACCTAAAAAAGGATTAGTGTGATTCTGTTGTTTGGCCAGTGCAGTGGAACTATAGCTGAAATCCTGCATAGAATTCTTGAAATGCATTCATGGCTGTCCTCTTGTTCATGGATGATTCAGCATTGTTTTTTCTGTTAACTTGTGGGTACTTATAAGCATCTCTATCCTTCTTTTTCTCTCATTTTAAGAAACAAAAGAGACATAAGGCCACCAGTGACATCTTTGTTGGCCTACTGTTTTCAAAGACACTTACACAGACCTCAGAAATATAGCATTACACTTGGTTTTTTTCTCTCCCTTTCATAAGGATATGCTGTGAGCCAAATCTCCAAGCAGATGCCTCAGGATTACACATTTTAAGATTGCTTTTGGTGTATACCAGGAGGCTTCCTTTCCCTTGATGATACTAAATATGTAATGGTTTTAATCTATTTAAAACTGCTGTATTCCAACTGTGGGACATATTTTGTCATTTTTACTGTTAGAAGACTAGTTATATTCAAAGAAAGGGTGAATTTTTCAAAGTATTTTATCTTGGGGAAATTGTCCAAGGTCAGTAATGAAATTTCCATTTCAAGTAATTTTGTTCAAAGAGGAAAAAAATCCCCCCTTAGGTTTAAACCATAGGTTCTAAAAGCTTGAAATCTGAAAATAAAGGGGCACTAGCTATAAGCACTGTTCAAATTATGTCTCTTTAGACTGCTCAGAAATGTGGTTAAGCTTTCTTACGGCTCTAAAATATTCAAGGTTATTGCCCTGCATTAAACTCTAAACCTTTTAAATGCTTCTTGTGCTGCAAAATTATACAAGATTGATAATCTGGAAGTTTTATGAATCATGATGTGTAGGAAGGAGATTCTCTTAAAGGTAGATGGGAAGTTTCGCTCACAGATGGTCCAGATGTTCACAATATTTTAAACTTTAAAAAATGTGGTAACAGTATCAATAGAACACAGTGTATTCCGTATTGTCAAGTATTACTCATTTAAAATAACATTTGCAATTCACCAGTGGAGTTAAACCTTGATAATGAAATAAAATAAAATGTATATATAAGAAGATGAAAGTAGCTTGTCAGGAGGATGTACAGTTTTATCTATGTTTCTAGAAAAGTTTTTTTCATAATATATTGCATGTTGTGTTGACAATAGCTTTTGAAACATGGGGATTTACTTATTGGCTGTAGATCATGATACTTCTTATGAGCAGTTTTGTCTCCCCTACACCCCAAAATGCAGGGTCAGCAGAATTTGAGACCAAATAAACTGTTCAGAGAAGAAGAGTATTACTTGGCCATGAAAAGCTGCTTATGACATATTGCCAATTTTATGAACATCACCCAGCATCCGGAATGGTTTCTGCATTGTCGCAATGCCTTTTGATCCCTATAAAAACTATTATGAAACTGAATGAGTAAATGCATGAAATGCTGATTTATTTGGCATCCCATGCTGTCATTTGGTGTTACATGGCTGACCCATTTTGCAAGCTCTTTTCCATATGTGCTCCAGTTACCATATATACTCAAATATAAGCCAAGTTTTCTGGCCCTTATTTTTGGGTGAATAAGGTAGCTGGCTTGGGGAAGGCAGCGGAGGGCTGGTCCTGCCCATAACTGTCAACTCTCCTGTTTTGGCTGGGAAACCCCATATTTTATTCTATTTCATGGTTTTCCCCCGGGTCGTTGATATTCCTGGAAATATCCCAAATTTCCCCTACCCCCTCCGCTCTGAGAGTGAGCAAGTGAGCAGTACACCGGCTGTGTGTTGCTTCCCAAGCAGTGCAGTACAAAGCGGGATGGCAGGATGGTCCCCCACTTCCGCCACCCGCCGTCCAGATGATGGGCACAGCACTTTGCCTGTCTGCGGCTCGGCTGAAGGGGTGGAGCAAGGCTGGCGAAGAGGGGGCGAGCTGGTGTGGCAGCCAGAGGGGCATGTGTGTGTGCATACTTGCACTGGTGCGTGTGTGCATGCACATGCATTCTGCCTCTTCTCATTCTGGGCTAGTGGTGAGCAAAGTACACATGTATCGTCCTGCCCATTCCACTGCTTTCCGAGCGCTCAGCCGGCTTGGGGAGGGCAGCGGAGGGCTAGTCCTGCCCATTCCACTGGCTCAGAAGGACCCTCCACTGCCTCCTGAGCACTTGGCTGGCTTGGATAGGGTGGCGGAGAGCAAGTCCTGCACAGGGCCTGCTGGAAGCCACCTCGGTGGCAAGGTGAGTACAGTCCACAACCCCAGCCCACACACTGGGTCGGGCAAGGAATATAAGCCGACCCAAATATAACCCCCTGGCTTATACTCAAGTCAATAAGTTTTACCAGTTCTTTGTGGTAAAAAACCACACATGGCTGATATTTGGGTTGGCTTATATTCAAGTATATATGACATGTGCTAGAAAAGTATGCGCTTCAAAGATTCCAGTAAGCCAGCCCTTTTCCTTCAAACACGATGGCTCAGTAATCTGAATATTCATGCTTTGGAGGGCATAAGCAGAACACAA